>JAEQBH010000525.1:0-1200000 GCA_016808115.1 Tetrastigma voinierianum
GAGCAAGCAATATTGAACTCGAGCAAATTAGAGGAGCAGAAAGTGGTGAAAGTCAAAACAAATCAAAGAATTGATACTATGGAGAGCTCTCTGAACTAGAAATTAGATGGGTTCTAGAGCGAAATTGATTAGAAATTTGACAACCTGCAGTACTCAATTTCAAGGCTTGCCAATCAGCAACAAGTTTATCCAGAGGAGGAAAATCCAGAGGAAGAGTGCCTGATTGACACCATTTTGGGTGAATAGGCTCAACTGCAGCATCTTCAGGAGGAATTGATAAAGGAACCAGTAAACTCGAGAACTCACAGATGCCCTGCATCATTATGTGATGTCTACAGGCCAGTGGAGAAGAAAATAAGAAACTTTCCCTTTGAGTCGGGATCGAGGAAGGCAAAGTGGGAAAGGAAGCAATGGAAGAGCCCAAAAAGCTTATTCTCAAACCATTTCCCATAAAATTGAATCCTAGTGCCACTGCCCACAATCAACTACCGACAGCACCCTCTCCTGACCCAATGCACATCCTGCCTACACATGTAGCACACTCGACACCTAAAACACCTACTACTAAGGTCATCACTTCTACACTGCCTGTGCAATACTTTAGGAAGTTAGTGGCCTCTGTTCAAACTTTCTCCACTATATCATTGCGCCAAGCCATATTATACGGCACAATCCGATGACTGATACCAAACTATCTGCTTGCATTGGAGCACCCGGACTTCAACACTACACCACCCACCCAGCCCAACAACTCCTAAAGGCTTGAGCAATTGGTTTGGGGGCCTGGCTTCCACTTTTGTTTTGATTTTTTTTGTTATTTATTTTACTTTATTTGATTTATTTAATTTATCTCTTTAGATTTCCTTCAATTTTAAGTTAATCCGTTTTAACTTAATTTCATTTTCCCCGCATTTTCTTTAATTTTTCCTGGCTTATTTATGTATGTGCGACTTACAGCAAAGGAGGTCCCGAATAAAACCTAGAAAATTTTAACCCCCGCGAAATTTAGCAGTCACACAATTTCACGACTCCCTAAGGGGAGGTCGCAAATTTCCTCGTAGAATTTGTACGGCCCAGGAAATTCTCAAGGAAGAAGACAAAAAACCATTGTAGCATTTTTGTTTTATATATATATATATATATATATATATATTTCTAAAAAATTGTAAGGTTGCGAAATTCACAACCTGCGAAATTTCGCACCCCTATTTTCTTTTGGTCATAACTCTTTCTTCATCCGACCGCTAGGTAATTTCTGGTATCGTTGGAAAGATTAGAGTGTAGAACTAAATATAAACTGAAAGAACACTTTTTGAGATTAAGTATAATTTTAAAAATGCCCAATTGGTCCCTTTTAACCTCTTTTCTTTTTTCCAACTTGATCATCAAGCCCAAATGGAGTGAATAAGGCCTCAGAAGCATATTGTTATCGCTGATTTCCATTCTTGTTTCATGATCATATTTTGCACTGATAACATTTTGGTTTAACACTTCTCCTCTCTTTTGTTGCTTGTTTCAGGTGGTTCCTCCTCTCCGCAACCGTTTACATTTCTCCTAGGAGGTATCACTTCCTCCCTTAAATTCCTTAAATACATTGAGGACAATGTAGAATTCGGTTGGGGGGAGAGTTAAGGAAGGAAGTGTTGATTTATGTTTTAAGCAAGTCTATTTTATTTGGTTGGATGACTTGCTAGTTAGTTTTTTTTTTTTTACAATATAATTCTTGCTTTTAGTTTCTCAATTTCAGAAAACTTTTTTGTAATGTCACTTATAAGATGAGAAATTGAAATTGCTCAATGTTGTTGATGTTAGAATGGTGTTATGCTTAGCTGGAGTTAATAACCTATTAGAACAATATTGTATTCAACTTTTTTCTTCCACTTTGAACTAACCACACACTCCACAAGACATTACCCATTGCATAGCCGAAACCTAAGCCTTGCCTCCTAAGCCCTGCAAAAGTTCGGCTTAGTATTTTTTTACCACCTTACAGGTCGGGACTTCGAATAAAAGACCAATGAGTCTTCAAAAAAGGAAAAGAAAGAAAAGAAAGAACAAAAAGAAAAGAAAAGAAAAAGGAAAGAAAAGAAAATTTTGTAACGCTTGTCTCAAACCCGAGCACTGGTCCGAGGGCATATGGAGAAAGTCTTTAAAGCCCGTAAGGTCTCTGCAAGCCAATCGGTCAGAGCCACCAACTTTGTGTTCAAGCATGGTGAATAGGTTGTAGGTGCTGGAGTCTCGAATCTCATTAGAAGTCCGGGTGAACTCAAGATTTAGTGGTTGAAAAATCCTATGATTCTGATGCCCTAAACCTTAACTGTCAGAGTCATCGGCGGATCTCATGGACATCTCTGTGAGATCAATTCCCGCAGCATCGCACTTCATACAAAAAATAAAGGAGCTGTGAACAAAAGTAATCCTGGATCATTAGGTAAGTCGGTTAGTTTGCCAGGTTTAGACAAGAGCTAGTCAGAGAGTGACGCTTGACAGATTATTTTGAAACTAACTGCTGCTAGAAGGTACGTTGGTTCTAGGAGCGACACTATTTTGATACTTGATTTTGGCAGCACACACTCTTCTTGAGATGGTCATTGACAGGGTTTGATAACTTGCACTACAGGTTATTTTATCATTTCAATGATTTTGAAAACCATTTTTGTGTAGATATTTATAACTCCATCTGCATTTATTGCTTTCTTCCTTCTTCCATTGCTAAGGACTAGCAATGTGTTGTCAGGAGTGATTACTACCCAAATAGTGTTATTTTATGTCCATCAATACAGGTTTACACTTTTTGTGTAGTAATCGCCCTAATTAACCCAGTTGGCATGTTAAGGTCCTAGCTATACTACTAATCGCATTTTGTGGCAAATTTTGTAGTTTTTGCATGCCAATCATGCCAAAGTTTTTGAATTAGTCAACCATGGAGAACTGGGTTCAAATCAGAGCGTTCCAAAATTAAAAGAAGAGCAACATGGAATCAAAGCACCCTGGCAATTTCGCAATTTCGCAACCCCTGCGAAATTTCGCAGGGCTACGAATTTCACAACCTACGACACTATTCATACTGCTTTTGATTTTTTTTTTTTTTACTTTTTTTGTCACTTTTTGATTTTATTCCCAATTTGTCCCCCTATAATAGTTATTCTTCTTGGTATTTTGGTAATTTGTAAAGGGGGTTTGGCTATAAAAGCCCCAGACAAGACACTGTAAAAGAAGACTTTTTGGATCATTAATAAAGTTTGGCAGGAAGCTTTCAGCAGCTCCCGCATTTTTTCATTTTCTCTCACTTTCTCACTAGCCAAACAACCTCTGAGGATGACAACTCAGAGGATGAGTGGCTAGAACCTCTTTCTCCTTAAAGAGGAAGGTCACTGGGCACAGGAGATGTGGTAAACTAAGGGCTCCCTATGTTCTAACATGTATTCATCGACATTTTTATGTTTTTGAACTCTAAGTTTAAATCCTTCCATGCACCTTGAATGATCCGTATTTGATGATCTTTTTAGAGTTCAAAGGATGCTTATTACAGATCCACTCGAGATTCATTAGTTATCAATTCATTAGTCTGGCCAAGGTGAGTCAAGGAGACTTGTTTTCAACTATCTGAGACCACTGATGCTCAGTGAATACCATTTTTTAAAGGATAATTATTAAGGGTTAGGTTTTATAGCTAAATGAAGATCCGGTTCGGGAGATGACTATAGGTCATCCTCTCCAACACGAGGAAAAGGGCCCGAGAACCCCTCAGTTGCCATTAGAACCCAAATCCAGTAGCCTGCTACTTCAAGGAGTTACTTTTACATTTTAACTTATTTTATTTTCAGTTTCCAAACATTTCACCTCATTGCTTTTTACAAAACCCCAAAATCCAAAGCAATCTACCCATTTTCAACTTAATGAGAAGCTATTCGTATGTAAGAAACCCATCCCCACCCGACCTGAAAGTTAATTATATCACAAGAGTCATACAAGAAGATGAAATAGTATACCTCTTGTTGATTCACGAAACCCCTATTTGCTGCAAATCAATTGGTTTCCTCACATCTAATCGGCACCAACATTAGGTTTCCAAACAATTGTCAAAGGAGTTCCCCAATACCAAAAAGTCATCCATGAACACCTCAATTGTCTTTTCAACCATACCTGAGAATACGCATGCCATCATACGCTGCCGAATGTGGCTGCGTATCGCACGCCTAAAGGGCATCCAATTCGAATGTGAATGTAATTTCAAGGGCAAGTGAATGTTGTCTTCTGATGTAGAACCCCGAAAATCAGAAGCCCCAAATCCCGAGGGTCCGTTGACAACCCGTCAACCTCATGGAAGACAGGACGTCAACCCGACATCACACCATTGAGTCCCTTTTTCCCTGCACTCGGGATTTAATCTAAAATCGGCGTAGTCTCCTCGCGCTGGGAGCTCTAATTAAATGCAACATGTGCAATCGTTATTGATAACCTGTCCTAATATTATACAAATACTACACCGGGTCCACATACGAGTAAAATGCACCAATATGTTTCCATTTATCCATACTAAAACATATAAGCACATGACTATAGACCATTCCATAAGAGCTTAAATATACACCACTCTATACAAAACATATATCAAAATTAATTATTCTAATACATGTTTTACAAAAATATAAACCAAAGCCACAATCCCATTCTTCTCACATTCTACTCTAAAGGAGCACCATCTCCTACATCTCCCGCTGTGACCCGAAAAGGGTCCCACAGATAAGTGAGCTAACGCCCAAAGAGAGATAAGTCCTACAAGGCTTATTCCCCACCTAAATGCACAAGGAATGGTCAAACAACTAAGCACACACCAACCTAGACATAACTTAGCAGAACTTACCATTATGAATGAGACTCGACTCAATATGCCCCATGTATCAAGTCCTCACACCGACTCTCAAACATGGCATTTTTCCATGAATGAAACCATTTTCAAACAAAGGTACTGTGCTTAACAGTGGACAACCCTCCAATATAAATAGTGACACACCTCGACACCTATTTTGTGGACAACCTTCATGTATATCAATCAGGCATACCCGCCGATTGACATTATACGGATAAACCCTCCGATGCACACTGGGTATACCCGACGATTGACATTATATGGACAACCTCCAATGCATATCATTTGGGCATACTCCAACAATTGACATTGTGGTGATAACCTCCGATATTGCGGACATACTCCAATGAATAATATTAGTCAACCTCCAAATACCTTCAAGAAACCACCTCATGAACTCAATTTACTATCTAGGAAGCCCTAATGCATATGAAATGCAATGAGCCATCGCATTTCCTTAACTCGTAACACCATGCAACTATGTATCTCCATTGACTTCAGCCCAAAGTACGAGTCCATAACCCATTCGCCAAGGATGGTGAATGACAACGAATATGCACTCACACCCACACCATGTGATGTCCTCGTGCACCAGTGAAATGCAATTGTGCCATTGCACTCTAAGTCATGCCCAATGTACAAACACATCTATTGGACACCCTATATCGTACACTACACCGCGTGTACCATGGACACTCATGTCTAGCAAGACAATAAAAGTCCATACACTATTAAACGTTAATATACATGCAAATATACTAATATTTATCACATTCATGTCAACACATAAAAACAAGCATGCATCAACATCATTTCGACTACTACTTAGACAAGTAATGTCACTCAATCCCTAGACTACATCATGGCGACATAATGCCCAATAAACTAGGTCGCAAATACGCCAAGTAACATCCATGTCCAGTTTAAAACACATCACAAAACCCAATATGTTATTATCACATATCGACATCCGCTACGACACCTCTTAACCAAGAAATGCCATTTCAATAAATCACATAAACACATCTTAACATTTCATCAAGTCACTACCTAGGAAAGCAATGACACCTCATTTCCTAGATAATTCATGGTATATCATGCACTTAAGATAGCCTACAACCCGCTATGTAATGGCCACTTCAAAGACACAACCTCACATCCACACAACCAACAATTAGCACACTTGTTGTAACAATCAAT
This sequence comes from Tetrastigma voinierianum, assembly GCA_016808115.1. Lineage (NCBI taxonomy): Eukaryota > Viridiplantae > Streptophyta > Magnoliopsida > Vitales > Vitaceae > Tetrastigma > Tetrastigma voinierianum. Next base: position 6,074 of record JAEQBH010000525.1, read on the forward strand.
TTTTTCAATAAGTATGTGAGCACTAATTGCCATTGAAAATCATATGGTCAGATTCTAGACTCCAAGAGATTTCCATAGAGTCTAAGAACACCTAACTAGAGCCTGACGAGAAAGTTATGGCCGCCCAAAGCTTGAGGCCCCATATGAACAAGAATCGACGCAACACCAGTTGTGGGCCTACTGCTTTTTCATCATTTTAGGACATAATATGAGTCCAAATCTGCATTTAGTGTTATTATATATGGATGGATTTTAGACTCAGTATGGTCATAGAGTTCAAGAAACACCCAAAATGTGAGCTCGGACGAGAGTTATGGTCATTCCGGTTGGAGGCCTCGCACAACAAAGGCAATGAGCAACCGTTGAAACCTAATGAATTGCGCTCCCGGGCTTCTTAAAGCTCCCGTACATGCTATATTTTTCCTACCTAACCATCCCTAAACAACCACCTGGCAACAAACCCGCCTCAATTGAGTCCACAATTCAGCCATAAACATGGCACAAAACTCGTCCCAAACTCAGCCCAAAATCAACGCTAATGTGATAACTCCAAATCAGCAAAATACGATTTTTGTGTTCAGGAACACAATCCAAACAGCCCCTAGGGCTCAACCAAGACTAAAACAACATTTAGATGAAATATAAACCTGAGTAGGAAGGTTCTCTACCTCTTGAAGCAAAGACGAAACTTTTTGGAGTCCCGAAGACCCGAGACCCATGGCTTTCCCGAACTTCTGCTCGAATCTTTGACTAAAATTTGATTTTGGTGTGTCCACGCTGTCTCTACGTATTCCAACTTAAGTCTTGGCCCGATGGAAACCGAAAGGTCGATCGCTATAAATCTTAAAGAGAAGATAGCTTTACTAGCTTTTCTTCTCCAAACCTGAAATCTTCAGAAACTGTGTCAGTTTGCACTGTCGAGCCCTCGGGGCCGAGTAGATGAACTTTAAATCTTGGCTCGACGGATTCCGACCACCCGATCTCCGTAGATCGTAGAGAGAAGGTGGAGATTTTCTCTCATTTCTCTCTCTAACTCAACCCACTGTCCCAACCTCCGAAAATGGGGAGCCAAAAAAAATGTGATTTCTTATCTTTTCCCATTTATGTTTATATTGACGGAGGCTCACTTTGCGCCACGCGCCCACAACCCGCCGTTCGCTGGTCTCCAAACAATTCTATTTTCATCTCAATTCAATTTATTTTAAATGAACTTGAATCAAGTCATTTTCTAACTCTCGATTTTTAAGAAAATCTCATTCCTCAAGGCTACTAGATACCTAAATTTAAAAATTCGCAAAGAATTCTAATTATCTAGGAATTCAAAGAACTTTCTAAGTTACTGCCAGGAGATTCACTCACCTACAGCAAATTCCTGCCATCATCCGAGCTCTAGGGTTTTCTGTGCTTCTTGAGCCATTTCAGCACTACGACCTTATACTTTAGAAATTTTAAATTTTCCTTAGTTCTACACTGATCCTTCTGGTAGCTATAGCGATCTTATAATCGAATACCCATCCAAGAAACAAAGTAATATCTATGCCCCGCCAAATTTCATCTAACATCTAATCCACATAAATGGCAAGTGGGAAAATGGTCTTTTCGTAGCCTATTCAATTTCCGGTAGTCGATGCAAATTTCCAACCCGTGACTGCTTTAAGGCAACAATGTATTATTCAATATCCTAATCAATGCTTGTTCCCTCCCTTTTAGGCAATAACCTCATCGACTCACCCATGCACCGTCAAAATAGATAATAACCCGGCATCCAACCACTTCTGGGTGATTTCCTTACAGACTACTTATTTCATGGTCGATTCAATCTCCTCCGCTTCCACTAAAGCCTTACGACCTTCCTTTAGCGTGCACTGATACTTACACATAGAGGTGAATCCTCTTAAATCACCCAGAGACCAACTAAGCGCATCCTCAAGATCTCCGAGTACCTCAATAGCCATCTTCCTATCGTGATGCTGAAATAATCACTGGTAAGATGGAGGCATCCCAAAAATAAGCATACCTTAAAATGGTCAAAAGGGCTTTGCTCCATCTCGCGGTTGTTCAAAGGATGGCATTCACGCTCAGCATTTTCGCCTAGGGTTCGGGAGTACTTCCTCTCTATTAGGCCAGAAAGAATCCATCCATTTCACACTCTTCATTCCTTCCCAGCCGAATTCACTTAGATTTCATACTAGTCTCTAGCGGGTCAATGAGACCACCTCGCTAGACATGTTCTGCTTCGCCTCTATCATGAAGCATGTATCACTCTCTACCAGGTGTCTCATAAATTTCAAACACTAGAACTTTACCTCATCATCCTACACTCTCAATTTCAACTCTCCCCTCTACACATCAATCATTGCCCTACCAATTGTGAGAAATGGTCTACCCAATATTATGGGTATTTCTTTATCTTCTTCCATTTTCCAGAACGATGAAATTTTCCGGGAAGATAAACTTTTCTACCTTCACCATAACGTCTTCTATCACCCCCTTGAGATGCTTTAGTGACATGTCCGCTTAACCGATGGATCGTAGGTCGCATGCAGCTTCACCTAATCCTAGGCGTCGGAATATGGATAAAGGCATGAGGTTAATACTAGCTCCCAAATCACACAAGGCTCTCTCAAAGATGGAGTTCCCGATGGTACAAGGAATAGTAAAACTGCCTGGGTCTTTAAGCTTTTGTGGCAGTTTCCTCTAAAGGATGACACTACATTCCTCGGTGAGATTCAATGTCTCAAAATTTGACAGTCTTATTTTCTTTGATAATATATCCTTCATGAATTTGACATAACTGGGCCTCTATTCTAATGCATCAACAAATGGAATGTTGATGTGCAGTTTCTTGAACTCTTCCATAAACTTTGTGAATTGCTTGTCTAGTTTATTCTTTTTTAGACGTTGAGGGTACGGAATTTGCGCAGTGGGTTTAGTCGTGGTTCGGGTCAATCTTTAGCCTCGCCCTTCTTCCAAACTTTTCGGGTTGTTCCCTTTCATCTCACATTCCGACCGGTCCGGGATTACTTCCCTGCTTCTCTACCTTTCTATCACCGGTGGCCGCCTGTATTGCTAATCTCCTTCACCACTTCTCAATGTGACAGCTTTTATACGTTCATTACCTTTCGTCTCGGGTTCACCTAGGAGTTACTGTAATGATCTGCCGCTTCACAACAGCAAAGGCAGCTCAGCTCCATTTGCACTTTCTGTGCTTCGAAGTCATTCCTTTGATTCCAGAGTCATGGATTGGCTTCAGAGTCGCTAAGGATTGGGTTTTGGAATGTGGCCTTCGTCTCATTCATAAATGTGTTGTGGGAAGTCATTATATGAGCTAAGGCTTCTTCTAAATCTACTTCTTTCCTCCGTGGTGGTTTTCATTTGCTTGAAGTGATGGTATATTATTCTTCGTTGTTCCTCCAGCCTATACCCGATTGCCCGATTATTCCGTTACCCTCCAACCCCGTCTTGATTCCGATTCGATTCTAGTATCCGTTCCGCAGGCAAGGACCTCCATACGCCCTGATGTTGTTGGTTTGACTGATTAACATACTATGCTTGCTCTATTGTCATCTGCCCCGACTGAAAATCTATAGCATTGTGTTGTCCTCCGCAAGACTCGCAGATCTCCCAGGGGTTATTCTGAATAGCATTCACTATACCTTGTTGCTTCTGTAGCTATTTAGTCAACTGCGCGACATGGTTTACCAGGTTACTGAGAACTTCTGTGTCAGCTCCCGCCAAGGACTTCCTAGGTGCTAATCTATCTCGAGGCCACTGATTAGTATTAGTGGTTGTATCTTCCAATATCTCATAAGCTTGATTTGTAGTCTTTTTCATCAGGGCACCTCCTGCTGAGGCATCACGATTATCCTAGTCGACCGCTTAAACCGTTGCGGTAATTGCACCTACATCCACCTAGTTAACCTGTGATGTGGGCATCTCCTCAATAGATCATGAAATCTCTCCCATGCCTCAACTAAGTTCTCCCCCTCGAATTTTCTGAATGTATTAATCTCTTTGCACCAATAAAGTATCTTTGGCGTGCGGGAAAATTTGGTCAAGAATTTTTGCACTAAGTCATTCCACGAGGTAATAGAATCCGATGGTTGGCTAGTCAACCAATGCTTAACTCGATCGCTATGATGCGGGGAATAGAAGAATCTAAGAGCCTTCCGTTACTCCATTATACTCGACCGTGTCGCACTTCCAATAAAACTTGTCGATGTGCATCTCGATTCTCACTAGGGGCAAACCCATGAAACTGATATCAGGAGCATTCAGAGTTACTCCTTTCAAATACATAGTTGTTCACTTGAATTGGTAAGGTCGCCATAAATAATCGAACAACCATAAAGGCAAACTCCTGCAGAAGGCGAGGATCATTAGTTGTACAAACGATCTAAAGGGTCTCGATTTCTATGATTTCATTCCATTCTCGATCCACTCAGGGTTCATTCCTTTCTTGAATCGCCATCTTCTTTGATAAGTAAGGATTTTAAATCAATGTGTGCTTCTTCTCGCATAATCGATGTAATGTCTGCCTGCCCGGGGATCAATGGTAAGTAATTCCCACGATCTATTTTACATGCACACCCAATTAAGCCTCCCGAGGATCACAAGTACGAAGTCAGAGACCAAGGCAACAAAGACAGATGAAATAAGGCAAAATAACTAAAACAAAGAATGATAAATGATTAATAAGTAAAAGAACTAAATAAAAATAAAATTTATCCAAAGTACAATCTATAAAAATTGTTGTTAATATCAACACCAAACTTCTCCCCAAGAACGGCGCCTAAAAACTTGACGGTTACAGTGAGTGTGTAAAAGTTAAGTAAAAGAGTGTGCTCAGATTACCAAGCTCACGCCACGAGTTCACGAGTATACGCTAGTCAAGTGTCGCTCCCATGAAGAGAAGCGTGTCGACATCGCTTATGACCTAGGAAATATTTAGATCCAGCCTTATAGTGAATTATAACTAATAATCCAATTTGTAGTAAGTTTCCAATATTAAAATTATGATTTAAAGTAATGATGAGAAACTAGGGCTTTGCCACCTACCACACTTGATGGATTTTGAACCTAGATAGCGATTTATTTAATATTTCATATGATTTATGTTAGCCAAGTTGATCGTGGTCACAAGAGAGATTCTCTTCTCTCTCGAGATATATCCGCCTATCTCGCCGTAGGGTGTAAATGCATCTCCGTCCCGACCTCTTGACTCGGATGCATAAATGTGAACTCCTAGTGCACTTGGAACGTGGGATATCTCTATTCCCGATTGACCAAGGTTGCTTACCCATGTCCTTCCTAGGAGTCATCTTCTCTCGATTTTAATTCCTATCAATAAAGATGCTAAAATCGCCAAACATGATTAAATTCAGGAGTAAAGCAATCATACGAATTCATACCAAAATTAAATAAACCACAACTAATACATTAATCCATAATAGTGTGGTTAGGGTTGACAAAACCCTAGCAAGAAAAGTTAGTTCATAGTGATTTTCATTATAGACTGAAAGATTTTTAGCATCAAACGAATCAGGAAAAGAAATACAGAAGAAGTCGTCTTCACGATCTCTCGGAATCCGTCTCCGCCAATCTCCCTCTATCCGTCTGTCCTTCTCTTCAATCTGCCTTCAAATCCTCTTTCTTTATCTTGACGCTGCGCCCATCATCAGCCCAGACCTGCAGTTTTTAATGTTCCCGATTCAGAAAACCCCGCTTACGCCACCTGCAAAGGTGCTACAATCACGCACAGACTCGAGAGGCTTACCGAACTCCCTCCCCCGCCGGTTCGCCACAAAGCAGACCTCCACGTTGCTACAAAGTGCTACGCCGCAGCATGGAGTGCTTCGTCAAGGCACCGAGGTCCCCGTCGCTTCTCATTTCATTCTGTTTCAGTCTTTTCTTCCAATTATTTAGCTTCCTTTTATTCTTTGCTAATCAGGTTTTTATCAATTCCATATATCTCAAAGACAATTCTCAATGGGTGAAACATTGTGATAGATGCTCGAGAATGGGCACATTAAGGGTAAAAATGAGATGCCCACAAGGACTCCTGTGGTGCGATTTATACTGGGGATAGATTTTACGGATCTTCCCACCTCATTTGGAAATCAATACATTCTCCTAGTTCTGGACTATGTATTCAAATGGGTGGAAGCTATAGCTTGTCCAAGGAATGATGCCAACACTGTAGTAGGGTTTATGAAAAGAAATATCTTGAGCAGATTTGGAGCCCCAAGGACAATCATCAATAATGAGGGGAGCCATTTTGCAAACAAACTATTTGCAAACCTAAGGAGCGTATGTGAATCATACATAAGCATGGGATTACTTATCACCCCAATCAAATTTACGCTTAAACATCCAATGTGAGAGATAAAGAACATATTGAAAGATGTAAAGCACCAACAAGAAAGAATGGTCGAGGTCAAGCATTACCCTGGGAGGAAACTAAATGAAGAATAGCCCGCATTTAAGAAAAGTAAAGAATTTTTGAAATGAGAACACACTCCGCAAAGAATAAATCTAGCTAAAGATATAAAAACGAAAAATACTGGGAGGCAACCTACAATTTCATTTTCTTTTAGTATTATTTTGTTCACTTAGTGTTTTGAATAGTTTAGAAGTAGAGAAGTTTTGTTAGAATTTACTCATACTATTTAATTTCAATATGTCGAATGTCAAGATAATGAAGTCGTATGATATATAAATAATGTTTGAAGCACATCTCCAACTGTGCTTAGTTAGTGTAGAGTCGACTACAAAGGAGTCTACTTCCATTACTCGTTTCATGAAAATGATGCATATACTAAGCCTGTGGAGGTATTCTCTAAGTCAGAAATTACAGAAAGAGTCATTGTCTTGTTGAATATTTAGGTTGTGGATAATTTTACAGAATGAATATATGTTGAATTGATGAATTGGTAACTGAGGTTACTATTCATGTTTTGAATTGATAGACTTATATTCATGAGCATGAATTACTGCAAAATAAAATGGGAAACAATCAAAAAATTCACTGAAAGAGTTAAACTCCTTCTAATGCTCCAAACACCGCCTAAAGTTTCCAATGTTCGACATTATCACGATGATTGTTCCAATGGTCGCCACATTATCGCGACAATGTCCTAATGTTGTGGATATCTATACTAAATGTCGCGATATCGCAGCTATACAAGAGCGAAGATTAGGGACAATGTCCAACATCAAATATTGTCATCGTCAATGGTTACTGTCGCGACATCAGTTATCGTTGTGACATTACATTTCCAATGTCGCTACATCCAGCTGAAGCTAACTTAAACTTAACCAATGTCGCAACATAACAATCAATGTCGCATCGTGAGGCCAATTAGAAAATTTGAGTGATGTTGTGACATCACCACGACATTGTCGTGACATCAAGTCAATGTCAGGATAAGAAACGGCGTCGTGACATCACAGTTTAGGCGTAAAAATTTATCTATAAAAGGAACACTTCCAGAAATTTTCATTCTAAAACCTAATCTCTCAAACCTTCGAACCCTAACGTTCTAAAAATCTCACAAAAAGCCAAACCATGTCGAATCCTAACTCTCCAACCTCGACGAGGTGATAGAAAATGAAAGGAGGAAGCAGGAGAAACCAAGAGGAAGGAGTCAAGAAACTAAAAGCAATAGGAAGTGGTTCCTGAAGGAGAGAGGTGGTGGTGGAAGGAAGGATAGGCTTAAAGCCTTCTACTCCAACAAGGGGGCAGAAGCGTTCCAAAAGCATATGGCAAAGAAGGGTTTTATGGAGGAAAGAGGATTCAAGCAATTGATGTTGCCATTTAAGGAGGAAATCGAGCGACGGAGCTAGGAGAAGTTGAGCCAGCATAGGGAGCCAGGAGTAAGGGCTCTTGTCAAAGAATTCTATGCCAATCTAGGTGACCTAAGATCCCCGACGCATATGTTAGGGGAGTGTGGACTTTTTGGGAAAGTGGCCATCTCCCAACTCCTGTTGAGACCAATGGCAATGAGTGACCACTTAGAGAGCCAGTTGAGGAATCGCTGGCGAGCTAAAAAAAATGGTCTGGGCCAATGGAAGAGGACCAAAACCATCCGCAACGCCTACATCGACAAAGGATATTTGACAGAGGAGAATAAGGTATGGTTCTATTTTGCAAATTCTGTTCTCACCCCCTCAAAGCGTCTCAATTATGAGACAAGACCGTGCCATAGTATGCACTAGTCAAGGGGTGTAGTCTAAATGTGGGGAAGATAGTGGAACAATCCACTCGATCACGTTGAGAATGTTCTTAGGAACGTCCTTACTCCTACCTTGACTGGCCCATGATCAAAGGGGTGTAACATCTAAACGAGACAAAAGAGGAAGTGCCTAAGATCCTCCTCTCACCTTCACCAAGGCCCTCAAAACCCAAAGACAGGTGAAGAGGTAGAAAAATAAAGAAAGAGGAAGAAAACATCTATAGAACTTCCAAGGGAGGCAATCCCTGAAGCTAAGGAAGAGCTAGAAACTGAAGAAATATGGGGGTTTTGAAGACTACCCAGAGCAACCAATGCTCTCCCCCAGTGTTGAAGAAACAATGCCTGCTCAGAACATGGAGCAGAAAAGAGGAGAGAAGAGACAGAGTAAGATAGAGCAAGAATTCTAAGTTGTTTACTCACAAAAATGAGAGAAGAAATGAAGAGAAGAGATGAGCAACTCAAGGAGAGCTGAGATAGAGATATGAGAATTAGGCTGCCGTTAAAACATGAATAAGAGAATAAAACTTAAGAAAGACTCATCCAACAAAGGGATAAGGAGTGGAGAGAGAAATTGGCAAGGAAGGATCAAGCCCTAGGGGCACAGCTAAAAGAAAGGAAGAGGGCATTTTTGAAGGATCAACTAATGAGAGATCAAGAGCTGATCAAGATCATGGAAGTCGGGGAAAAATAAATGGAGAAAAATCTGCTCCATAAAGCAGAGGGCTTTGGATATCTCTACAAAGAATACCAAAAGGAGATCAAGGCATTCATCCAAAAGGGGGATGAGGAACTGGAGCAATCTCCGAGCTATAGAGATAAACTTTGGATTGATAGCATAGATCGGGTGAATTCCAACTGACCAAATGTATCAAGCCTGGGGTAAGAGTTTAAAGAAAATTTAAATTGGCTAAGTAAAGGCAAAGTGAGCTCATCAAACAGCACATCCGAACACAAGAGTGATACCTCTTTGATAGGGGTGAAGAAGGTAAGCAACAAGTCTTGAACCTCAATCCCTGAATACACTCAGCATTACCAGCTATAAGTTTGAACTTTGCATCGCCTCAAATCCTCAAGTACAAGAAAGAAGAAAAAAATGAATATCCCTTTCTCTATCTCTCTCACTCTTTCTCTCTCTATCTCTATCTCTCTGTAATTCAACATTGTAATTATACTTAATGAGAATAAAGAAATAGAAAAATTGTTATTTAAATGTGTAATTGCTTCTTTTTCAAATTTTTTTCTTTAGTTTCTATTTCTCTTTGAATTTGAGATTTTTGGGATTTACAATAAAATTATGAGCTTGTGTTTGTTTTTCTGAATAAATGAGAATTAAGTGTGTTGAATATAAGATGGCTGCAGAGTTGAACTATGATTGCTTGTTTGATGATTGAGAAAAAACTGTTGAGATGTTAGAGTTATTGTTGTTGATCAATTGAATTGGAATGAATTAATCAGAATGAAGTGTAAAGTTGAACACTAACACAACAATTTGTTTTAAACCAAAGCAAAGTGGAAATACGAAATACAGTAGAGTGATAAAAACTAAGACCTTCAGATTTCCGTTGTGATGTCAAAAGGATAAATGTCAGCGAAATATTTAGATTGAAAAATTGAAGTGAAATCAAAGCTAATAAGGCTAATGTTCTAGTCGAATTGAATAGTACAGGTTCGAGAAAGCAAGCTAAACTAACATTTGTCGAAGTACCTTAAGCTCTTGATTATTAGCAGAGTTAGGAAAACTGTGGAACCTACCAAATAATCTCTAAAGAGTCCTAGAACTTGTTGCATTATCGAAGCGAAATCCTAGGTAGTACAACTAGCAGAAAATGATTTAGGCCATCCTTGGACAGTTTGGGACTTTCAAAAGCCTACCCTTTGATATGCTATACGCATATACCTTAGTACCTATTTTGAGCCCAAGGCTAGTTTCATCATCAAATGCACAAAGAATAACCTTAAACCTTCCTTAAGTCTCACCTTATAGTAAAGAACCCTGAATTTACCCAAAACTGCAGATCAGAGCAACAAAAATGATCAAGAGGATAAGTTTGGGGGAGTACAAATTTGAATTAAATGAAGAGGAGGATAATAAGGATAAGAAAACAATTGAAAAGTGTACTAAAGGAGGGTGCACCTTGAGAAAATTGAGGAAGCTAAAAAGAATGACAATTTAAAGGAGGAGTGAGTTTTTTTTGTAGCTTTCTTACAGTGAGCAATTAAGGGTGTTTACACAGTACCTAATGTCAAGCGGTATGGGTTCTTGACCTAAAAGGTGTTAAGGGCGTTAGAAACTGAAAAAGTACAATGTTGCACCACTCTCCAAACACGAAACAAAAAATAACATAAAGAGCTACAAGTAGAATTGAAAATAGCAGTGGAAAAGAAAAAGCCACAGAGGAGAAAATACAAAAAAATTAACCAAACCAGGTTTGGTTGTACTTGAAAAAGTTATTTTAGCAGAAAAAATAAGATGAGCAGTGAAGGCAAAATGTTGAGAAAATGTATGCAGTCTAGGTAAACTTGAGCCTAAAATGTCCAATTATCTGCAAGTACCTAGCCATACATTTGAGAAGCTCAAAATACCTATTTGAAGTTAAGGGGTTATGTTATGCCTACATTAGTGGAGAATAATATATGACGACAAGCCTATGAGACCTAAATCTTATAGAAAGATATCATTCTATATAGTAACTCTCATAAAGCTAACTAATCTGCAAATTAGTCATAAAGGAAAGACCAACACACACTCACAGAGTCAAGAACTATATATGTTTATTAACTATGAATTACATGCTATATTGAAGGATCTAAATTGAAAATTTTTGGGATTCTGAAAATGAAGTTTAATTATAATTGATGTCACAATTGAAATACTACTAAGGGCTAAATGCTGATTGAAAAAATATGATTTAATTGAAAAATGTCCCTAAAAATTGATTTTTATTGTTTGAGGACAAACAAATATCATTTTCTTTGCTTGAGGACAAGCAAAACTTTAAGTTTGGGGGAGTTTGATGAGTCTAAAACTCATCTATTTTTAAGCTCATTTTTCAAGTATATTTCAAGCTTAAAAGTTCAATTTAATGTAAAATCATGAAGCTTTCACCCAGATTTACGTTTTGTAGGAAATTAAGAAAGAGCGAAATTGACATAAAAGGAGCATGAATCGGCATTGTGCGAAAAATGTATCGCGTATTCGTTTCAATGTATGTGTTATGGAGAAAGTCTTGATACTACTGCAATGTCGCAACATAGCCGCGACATCAGCTAAAAAAGGGAAGGCAAAGATATGCCAATGTCACGACATCATAAACATTATCTGTATCAAGTCAATGTCGCGACAACCAAACTGATGCGCAAACATGAAATCAGTCTGTGATCAAACTACATCGAGATATCAAATTTAAGAACATATACGACATGGTTACGACATTGGCTATAGTGAGAAGAACTGAATTATTGCGTGTCGTGACATCAACAAGGAGTATCAAGTAGTATTATCAGCTAACCAATGTTGCGACATCACCACGACATCGTGGTGACATCGAAAGCGGCCTGTTGATAAACATCGGTGACCAATGGCCGAGCAGTAAGCAATGTCGCGACATCATATCAAAGTAGCATGGAGGTGAAGTTTAACATAACAATATCGCAACATCACCACGACATCGTTGAGACATCAATGTAATGTCGCGACATCAATAGCGGGACTAACAAGTAATATGCATAACTTATCGGTTAACAAGCGATTCAGGTGGTGAGACCAATCAAATAGCCAGCGAACGAACGAAATGTGATAATATTTATTAACTGAAGGGCTTCAGAACATCGAGTTGTGCCAGCGACATCACGATATGCCAAAAAACATCGACTTAAGATTGTCAAGATGAACCTTTAAACAATGTTCTGACATCGGTTGAAGTATTCGAGAATTGCGAGAGGCAATCTTTGCGACATCAACAAGAGAACTATAAGCAATTTCGTGACATCAGAATTGGAAATGTAAGAGCAAAGAATAATAAGCAATGTTGCGACATCAACTCAGTGTCACAACATCAATTAGCAATGTCGCGACATCAGAATAGAGAACTACAACAATGTCGCGACATCAGACCTAAGCATCCAGGTCAAGAAACACTACAAAGCGATGTGCGACATCAGACCGATGTGACGCAAAATCAACTCAATGTCACAACACCAGAAAGATAATGTCATGACATGAAATTTGATCTACAACTACTTGCATCTCGAATGCCAGCGACATCATCGCGATGGCGATCGTGAAAATTAGCGAGGTACCCATCAGGCGCCAATGTCTGCGACATCGAGATTCGATCCACGACATTGACAACTTTGATGTTGCGACATCACAATGACAATCACCCACACGACATCGGTAGGAAATGTTCTAGGCTTTTCGAAGTGCATGATTCTCATCTTGTTTTTAGGGCCCAAGACCTGAGCCTGTAAATAATAATAATAATAATATTATAGACTTTCTGCTATGGTGCTTTTGTATATAGTTTTTTTGCTTAGAAAGGGTGGATATGAAATTTTAAATAATAATAATAATTTAAATAGTAATTAGAAAAATCTAAATTTTTTATTTTGATGTCATGCTTCCCTCATTATACATTTCATTTTACTACATCAATGTGAGCCCCATCTTTGCGACATGATTAAAAAAATCCCCACCAGTAAAAGACCAATATTATTATTTTTTTTTTTTTGAATGAGTAAAAGCAAATATATTCAATAAGAGAGAACCTAAAGAGGCCTACAGGTATACAATGGTATACAGGAGAGTCCCACCAGAGGGGCAAAGGAAAGAGAAAAATTGGCAAAAACAAAACCCACCTGCCCACGAGACTATACCCACCAGCCCTCAACTATAAAACTTTGTATAAAGACCCAATATTATAAAACTTTGTAATAATTTTTTTTTTAAAACTCACTCACAACATGCATGTGGAGTCTTGATTCAACTTAAACTATAAAGGAGAGCTGAAATCTGAATGCTTTTTAATTTGCTTGTAGGAGGTCACTTAAGCCTATCTAGCTCAGTTAAATGGAGGGATTGATTATGAGGTTTCCATCAAAAATAAACTTAGTCAAAGGTCAGTCAACAATACAACTATTTATGAGGCAGTGAGGCGCAAAGGAAAATGACCACTCTTCTGCAACCATTTAAAAAGAATTGGTTACTATTCCTTAAGAAAAATGAATAAAAAAAAAATCCTTTCTCATAAGTATTTATCCGTTTTAACTTGGCCATATTCAACAAGACTTGTAGAAACCTTCCATTATGCCCACTGCCTCCTCCTCTCTGTCTCTCTATTGATAATTCCTTATTTAGTGTTATTAGGTAAGACTTATAGAAATGGTGAATGATGCTACTAATATCATTAATAGTGGATTTGATCAAAATAAGAAAATAAGTGTACATTCATACTTTGGTTATTGATATCACTTAGGACAAATCCATGGATGCGAATTACAGGAAAAGATATATCACAACATGCCGAATAACAAATATTATATATATTATATATTATAGTACTTTCTATCATTATTGTTGTCGCTTCTCTTTGGTCGGTAAGATGTATCATGATGCATTAAATTTATTAGCTTGCAGCGCTCAAGTGATAGAGTTATCATTCAAACAGGCATAAGCCATAGGGCGGGGTGGGGGTTCCCTGGTTCAAATCCTAATAGAAACAATTTACTATAGAGATAGCAATGGGTCCGATTTCCATCGAATTTAGCTTCCCCACCTCATCTCCATTTATTATTTCTATCTCCATCACATCCCATTCCCATTAGATGTGAAGATTTTCATTTATATGAAATTATTTATGTGAGGCTTCCCATTAGATGGCTCCGATGTTGAAAACTTTTGAAATCATTTATGTGAAGATTTTCATAGAATTGTTGAGACTATTGGAAATAGGCATTGTTATGATAGAGGGAACGGTAGAGAATTTAGATGATTTGGCTTTGGAGTTGAGACCTTGCCAACAAGTTACTTAGGTCTTCCTCTGGGAATGCGTTGTAATTCTATCTTAGTATGGAATGACGTGAAAGAGAGATTTAGAAAAAAGTTATAGTTGAATCAAATTAAACCAAAACTAAATGATTTTCGATGATATATCTTGCATGTTTTGCTTGGAGAAAAAATTATGATTTTAGAGACATTGGATATTCAATGGAATTAAAAACCCCATTTGATACATTTTGCATGAATTGCAGTTAGCAAATTGCAATATTAATATCTCATCATTATATTATTGTGTTATTTTTGTACTCCAATTCTTTCCTCGTATAGAATTATTTAATTTCAAAGTGTCTTTTTTTCTTTATTGTGGAATCATTTATGTTCATGTTATTTATACTACCATTTATTGTAATTATATGTATCACTGAATTAATGATTGCTTCATTTTTTGTGCTTCATTATCATAATAGCTAACTTTAGCATTTGTGTTGTATTATTGTCTGTGATTTGAAACTGCATCTTTCGTATTGATATAATTTCATATTTTCGCCTAGGCTAATATTATATTACAGATAACTCCTTATAAAACAAATGTCACTCCTTCAAAAAGGAAAAAATGAGGCGAAAAACCAAGCTTTGGTATTCATTGCTATCTGTGAGAGAAAGGAGAAATATGCAGAAAAAAATAGGTGATATGCCATGAAAAATGAATCAACCCAGATAAAATATCCTTCTAAAACAATACCTGTTTAATGATAGACAACAGAAGGAAACCAGATTCAGGTATAATGACAAATCTATTTATTTACATATATATATATATATATATATATATATATATATATATATATATGTAGAGATATATATATATGCAACCTATAATACAATGAGATTATTTTCCATTGAAGCTTCCAATCATGAAATTACAAATAATGAGGTCACCAAAAAGAGAAAAGAACAGGCGAGTGTGTTTAGCTCTTTTGAAACTGGTAAGCTACATCGTTTGGATCTAAAAAAAAAATTATTATATGTAAATATACCAATTTGATTAACTTCAGTTAATATTGACATTTATAGGATGTTCATCAACACGACAAGAATTACCAACTACTGAGCTTACTATGAATTCCAATATGAATTTCTGTAGTGACCCCGCTAATTCAGAAAAAAAGAGAAAAAGAAAAACCAATTTAGAATCGATAGCTTCTGAAGCCAGTATATTAGAACAAGTACATCTTGTAGACATTGTCGTTGCAAAAGATTCTAAGGATGAACCAAAGATTTCACAATGAAGGAGAAATATCAGAGTAAACAACGAGGTCCCACAAGAACTCAAGAGATCACATCAAACCTTGAACAAGCTGTTGAATTCCGTAAATATATTAGAACATATAACACTAATTTTGCTTTCACATCATTTGGTGTAAAATATGATAAAGATCTATATAAAAGAAATAAAGGCATGCATACGTTTCGAGTTCAAGGTCAGGTTTATCATTTCATTAATGAATTATTACCATTTATTAAGTATCCATCATATTTGCAACTTTACTTTTATGATCCTGAGCATGAAATTGAAATCGGTTGCGTTTATCAAATAAAATGGAATCTTCTATTGTACAAAAATTAATCAATATATTAAAAGTTAACCCATATAGTAACTTTTTCTGGAGTCTAAAGATATACCAAATCTCGAAAATTGCAAATTTGCGTTAAGGTTTAGACCAAAGAATTTATAATAGTCCGTTGACATCAGAGGCTGCAGGAATATGGCTAGACAATAATGACCCTGAAAATAGTTTCTCCCAAAATAAATTAGAGCGAGAAATTCTTGTCTATAATTTTTCAGGTAAGAGCCATAAAGTTCAATATTATTATGGCTATTACGATCCTCACAATACTGTAGACCCTCAATTTTGTCCCTCAACACTTGCATTTATCATATGGGTGTCACACTCACCCATCGTTCTCATATGACACCGTTAGGGTCCTTGCTTAGTCGGTCTCCGAGCCTCGAGTGGGCTTGTATGTGGTACATTGATTGCGTATGTAGTTATTGGCATCTTGCCATAGGAAGTAAGTGGGGCCTCCCGATGTTTTAACTCAATCAGATTTTATTGGAGTATGTCGAATTCAGAGCACTTGGGCTTGTTTCGATCATATCTCCCTTATCCAAACTCGGAATTGTGCACCGTTTTTTTTTTTTTTTTTTATAGACTCCTTGTTCTCCAAGGAATATTCTATCAAAATTTCAAAAAATTTCCCAACCTGCTCAACCGGTCCTCAAAGTTTTAGTTTAGGTAGAATTCATTGAAGTATGTCTAAATTCGAAGCACTTGGGCTTGTTTCTATCATATCTCCCTCATTTGAACTCTAAAACATGCACCGTTTCTTTTGTTGGATTCCTTATTCATCAAGGAACATTTTATCAAACTTTTCTGGGGTAATTTTCTCAACCGGGCTCAACTAGCTGGAAACTGTCTTCACCCGACCATTGTGCCGCCTTGTATGGAGAATTAATTTTTAGGATTTAAAGCCCAAACTTACTGGGTTTAAATTACAAGCTCCATATCAGTCCTAGGCACAGTTTGGGTCTGATTTTGGGTCATTTTGTGGGTTACTTGCAACCCACCTTGAGTCCATATTGGATTCTTGGTGGTTAAGCAAATGAGTTAATGTGGCCAGCTCCTAACCTCGTGAATAGAGGAGTGTTTATGGAGCTAAAGAAGTCCGAGATTGATTGGGGGAGTTCCCGGGACTGAAGGTGGGCAAAATGAAGTGAGCTCAGATGTTTATGAAGGAGAAATACAAGCAAAAAACGTGAAGAGGAAGGGGGGAGAAAGGAAGGAAAATGAAGAAAAGAAGAGAAGGGAAGAAAGGAAAAATGAGAAAAAAAGAAAAGGAGGAGAGATTCTCTAGATCCGGGTGGAAGTGGTCTCTCTCATTTTGAAGGGGATTTCCTAAAGTTTTGAGGGAGTGGATACTTGGTTTTGGAGGTAAAAGAAGGAAGACAAAGGGAGGGAGGGAGGGGTGGTTAATGAATCCTATAGGTATGAATGTTGTATGCTTCTCCCGTTTATTTTGCGTTTGTCTTTGCCTTAGAGTTTGCAGCCTTGTTTTGGGGCACTAGCATTGTTTGGGTCAGTTCTCACTCATTCGAAGTTAGAATTGTACACCGTTTGTTTTGTTGATCTCACTTACAAGGAATGTTCTGGAAAATTTTAGAGTTCATTTTCAACCACTTTTTGGTCCTATAGAACCGATCAGCTGGTTCATTAGGTTATATTTTCAAGGGCCTCGTTTTAGGGCACTAGGCATTGTTTGGGTCAGTTCTCACTCATTTGGAGTCAGAATTGTACATCGTTTGTTTTTTTTAGATTCCTTACTCTGTAAGGAATGTTCTGAAAATTTTTGAGAACTTTTCTCAACCTTCTCGAAATAAGTAAAACCGGATCACGATTCATTAGGTTATGTTTTCAGAACAAATGCTAGGGCACTAGGCATTTTTGGGTCAATTTCACTATTCAAGTCAAAATTAAAATCTGCTTGTTTTGTTGGACTCTTACTTGGTGAGAATGTGCTGACAAATTTTGAAAAATTTTCTCAACCAGATCGACCAGTTGGGGAACCGGATCAGCCGGTCTATTAGGTTATGTTTTCAAGAACAACAATTAGGTACTTTGCATTGTTTGGGTCAGTTCTCACTCATCTGGTCTCAGAATCATGCACCATTTGTATTTTTAGATTTCTTATTCATTAAAGAATATTCTAGTGAAATTTAAGAATTTTTGTCAATCGTTTGAACCGGTTGGGAACCTGCTCAACCGGTCAAGGTGATAGCTTATAGGCAAAACTTATTTTAGTGACTTTTCTGGGCCTCGAATCCTTGAGGCTCAAGCCCTTTTGCACTATTGCATTTGTGGGCCATATTTAGGGTCTAAAGCTGAGCCTAACTTGAATTAGAAGGGACCCGCTCTGGAGTTAGGACACTTGGGGTTAGGTGAGTTTGATTGTGAATTGGTCATTGTTGTTAGTGAATTATCATTTGGGGAGTGTGGAAAGAAAGAAACATATGAATCCCCTCATTTTCCATTCACTTCCATTTTGAACGCAAACTTTGGTTACTTGATCATGGATGCATGTTGTGTGCTTGTGCTTAGTAACTAACCATATCTGCAGCGCATGGCTAGGGACCACAAGTACGTGCCTAGGCTTTGGTATTTGCATTTATATGCGTACATGGTGTTTGGACTTTGATGTTTGTGGTGCATTTGAGTTTATTAACTAACCATATCTGTAGCGCATGGCTAGGGACCATAGGTACATGCTTGGGCTTTGGTATTTGCATTTATATGCTTATTACGGTGTTTGACTTTGATGTTCATGTGCATTTGAAGCTTGTTAACTGACTCCTGCGCGCTATTAGGGACCACAGGTATGCACCCATTGTTTTGTTTGGTCGAGTGTTTATGCATGTTAGATACCGAGTAGGTTGGTGTGATTCGGGTCATCTATTTAGCCTGAGTGATCGATTGATCTTTGACCCATGTGCTTAATTCATTAGTAGAGACCAAGTTTCGAGCCTAGAGGGGTGCTACCTCGCATGAGGTACCTTCCCAATAAGTAACCTGATCCTTGAACCCAGAAATCTAGTTTTCATGGATCGCTCTCGATTGAGTCACCAGTTTTGTTCTTACTTCATTTTCCCGCTTAAAAAAAAAAAGTATGGTGACTCCAAGAAAACTATATTCTCACTGCGACAAATTTTCCAAAGTTCGAAAATCAATTCACTTTTTTCTATTAATAGCGAGTCGATCCGGCACATGAATCAGGTAGGGTCCACAAATTGGCGACTCTGCTCGGGATCGAACCTAAAATCTCTGGTTTCATAGGAGGATCAAGCTTGAACTTGAGTCAAGGGCGATTGAGCACATGGTTCATTAATTAAGAGACTCCCAGCTACACAAATGACTAATGATCACTTACCTGGTTGGTATTTATCATATACTTATGGTTTGTTTGTGCTTGTGTGTTCACCTGTTGGATCTAGCATGCTTGCTCATGGTTGATTGGTACCTAGCTATATGTTTCTTATTGGCATAGATGGTTAGTTTGTGTGTAGATTTTGTGGTAGGCTTGCTCTTTGTGCATGACTATTTGCTGCATGGCTACCCTCTCTCTTGCATGACTACTTGATTTGTTTGTGTTTGTGGGGCGCGCTTGTATCCCCTTGTTTCCGAATCACTAGTCTTGGTCGATTATTCCTCATTGATTGCTTGAGTTGCTTAGGAGTCATTCCCAATTGTTTGCTTTCAACCAAGCTAGAAGTTTGGAGTAGGGTCTAGCGTAAGGGCTATATTGATGTTTGGGAGCACTATGAAGATGACGAATATCCAAGCAATGAAGACCTATATAGCCCTGAGTTGGATTTCAAGGATACATGCGTGGTCAGTGTGTCATTTTGATTGATGGCTAGGATCTTAGGTTACATATCTCGTTTGGGTACAGTCATCTAGCTTTTAGGACTTACCTTTCCCGTTGTCAGCTTTGGAGCCATATTACCCATAAGGTATCACTGTGTTAGTGGGTGAAGCCATATATCATTTTAGCTGTTGACATCACAAGTCAATTCATTCTCTCGAAGGATGTTAGTCATACATTACTAGTTTGATTTCAAGATTGATAGTCATAGGGATTGACATACCCCTTTCCTTTTGAAGGATTGTTGATTGAGACCAACCTGGGTTCCCGAGCTTGGATCCGGACCGAAGGTAGACTTGTTAGAGGATCAAATTCACCAAATGGGCTTAGAGCAGAGAGTCAATCATAGAGATATGGACTCCTCAAGACGCTATTGTTGACCGCTTGGTTGAGACATCATACCATGGCATCTCTCCGGATGCCATATCGGGGGATTCAGGACGAGATTACCGGCATCAAGCCCAGCCATCGATTTAGGAGCACCCCAAGATGACTCTACTACACTCACCATCACCGATCCGCACCCACCGTACAACAGACTATACGCTTGCCTCCACCACCACCACTGCTCACTGTCACTTACCCAAGCAAAGCATTTATATGACACTCCATCGATCAAGACCATACACTACACATTCTGTAGTGGCCCCTACACAGATTATTGATGACACCCATGCTCGTATCGATAGGATTGAGCAGAGGATCAGGTCTCTACATGTTTCTGATGGAGTTATAGGTTGGGACCGATATGATGACCTTCCAGTGGCAGCCTTGCCAATTGAGTTCCACATGCCGGATATTGAGAGGTACACGGGGATAGGGTGCCCTCGTATTCACTTGCAATTATACAGCACTGTTATGCGCGGGCATAGACTGGATGAGGCATAGATGATTATGTTATTCCCTCTGTCACTAAGTGGTGTCGCTCAGCGTTGGTTTGCCTCATTAGACCCTTCGAGACATAGGACATGGGCTAATTTGGGACAGAAGTTTATCAAATAGTATTCTTTTAATACTGTAGTGGACGTACTGGGGTGGGAGCTGAGGCCCCTGGCAGAGGCCTGATGAGTCGGGCCGCTTCATTTATCTCCTGCTGGAGGGAGAAGATAGCACATATTATAGATAGACCCTCAGAGCGCGATCAGATCAACATGATTATGCGCAGTCTTTAGCCCCGATTTGCTAGGCATCTCATGGGCTTTCCACATACAGACTTTAGATCATTGGTTCAAGCCCTCTATGGCATTAAGGAAAGCATAGCTATAGGATTATGGGCGGACTCTTCCCCTCCAGATTCAAAAGGGAAGAAGTCGGGGTAAGGCCTCAGATCATCAAATATTGGTGCTATTGGTACATTGAGCCACAGGTTTTCACGTCGGCCACAGACTCATAGACAGTCTGCAGATATTCCTTATCAGATGGTACAACAGGATCAGTACAAACTAGTTGCTCCCTATAGGCCGGCAGGGCCATCCCCTACCACTACCAGTGTATGCTATAAAAGAACCTTAGAGGCCACCTGTACAGTACCATCAACAATATAGAGCACCGCCTCCATCGAGGTCGGCTAAGCAGTTTACACAGCTTGGGATGCCACTGAGCCAAGCATTTCAAAGATTATTGAAGGGGCTCGACATTCTCACTACCTTCCAGACCACCACCACATCCTACCCTACTCAGATTGGAGACAACCTTATCGCTTACCATCAAAGAGTAGGCCATGATACAAATGAAGGCTATGTGGATGATGACACACTCGCCATTCAGACTTGGATTGATTGCTCGCTGGATTTGGGACACCCTCGCAAAGGATTCTCGTAAACCCACTCCCCACTCATGACGCTAGAGTATACCTCCACCCACAAGTGGTGTACATTCGATTGAGTTTTCGGGAGACGAGATATTCATGATGGGATGGGATGGAGAGGCTCCATAATCGATCGGGCCATACACGCACTCGCATTTTGAAGTGGATACACTCCTCCGCAAAGTGATCCCTAGGTCTGTGACTTATCCCATATGAGGTTCCCATACATACTTCAATTTCACCCTTATATTTCAGGGAAAGATGTTTCTCCTGTTTCCATGACACCCTTTCATTCCGTTCCTGAGGAGTGCGCCTGTCCATGTGGATGTTCAAACTGTTTCATGAAGTGGAAGGGTAGCTGCTTCCACCACTGACAGCCATTTGTCGGGCACAACAGAGGATGCTCGTGAGAGAGGATGATGAGATTCTACGCCGCCTGTGCACCACACGGCTCGCGATCCATCCGAGCCATCGCCCCATATCCATTACTCATAGAGATGCTTTGATCGTAGCACTTAGTCGATCGTAGCTGACATTGCCATTACCCCAGGCGTATTCACTTTCCCGATAACCGACAGCCATATGTACGCGCTAATGATGATTTACCACCCGAGGGGTCAGATCATGTTCGACCCTTATTTATTGATGTTGCTTGTTCAGGCCATCGAGTTCCATTTGTCTTACTAGACAACGGCTCCTTCCTAAACATCTGTCCGTTAGTTACTTACATCCTGGATTTTCAGATCAATTTTAGCCTTCTTCACAAACTGGCCGAAGCAGATAGGACTCGTAGGGACGCTATGGTCACACTCAGTACACATGTCATGATTGGCCAATCAGATACTCCATACTATTTCAGGTTTTAAGGATTTGGTCATCCTTTAACCTGCTTCTTAGCCACCCTTGGATTCATGAGGCGGGTGCTATACCATCTTCCCTTCATCAGAAGTTGAAATTCATACACGAGAGGCCCATTATCATGTGATAAGGCCTCGACATAGATGTTGTTACTTTTCCAGCTCGTGTTACATATCGCCCACGAGATGAAATACATTTGATCTGGTTTACTTTCATGAGGTTCAAAGTGTCGGGCTTAGAGGATAACAAGAGAGACTCCAGGCCTATGTCTGACAAGATAGCGAAGACTTTGGTACTTAGTATGATGAGAGGCATGTCCTATGTCTAAGTTTAGGGTCAGTCACGCCAGCAGGGGCCGTGCGAGTTTACTTACAGTTGATCATGACATAAATCTCTATAGTTGTGTTTTACACTTACGCAGGACGATGAACGTCACATGGCACGGTCGCGCTGCACGTAGTGATAGCCTCCCGCTTTGGGTTTCCATTCGATTATCCCCTCCCCGTGATACCTTCTACTGGATCACCACTTTATTAGGATGATCAAAGCATGCACCCCGCATGCTGTACCGAATATGCTTTAGATACATATGGGTCTCAAGGCACTACGTGCCTTGGGACGTATGTGTTTGAGTTCTGAGACTGACCGAGGCACCCGGTGCCATGACGCTTGCACCCCATCACCGCGCCGCCAGCGTGTTCTCTGTTTCGAGGAGGTCCTCACCAGACCCGCACGGCGGATTCGGGGGAGCACACCGATGGAGTGACTCTTCTCTTGATACTTACATAGATGAGATGACATGATCGCATAGGCTGGGACGCACGCAACCCCACGCAAGCCCATTATGCTTTCGACATGTTCGAGTTTCTATCGATTTTTGAGGATGTGACACTTTATGATACCCGTATCAATGTGACGGACATGATCGACACCGCCATATCCGATGCAGCCCCACCGGGCCTCTCGTTTTTATATGTTTGGGATTTCTATGCTGAGATAGATGACGGACTTCCATACATTGATATTATTCATAATACTATTTCTGTTGAGGGAGTGTCCGACTCTGTGGACCCACCTCTTTCTTTTGAAACTATGTCCTAGTTTGTCACCCGCTTTGATATTTT
This sequence comes from Tetrastigma voinierianum, assembly GCA_016808115.1. Lineage (NCBI taxonomy): Eukaryota > Viridiplantae > Streptophyta > Magnoliopsida > Vitales > Vitaceae > Tetrastigma > Tetrastigma voinierianum. The sequence goes on from JAEQBH010000525.1 coordinate 29,573, forward strand.
TTCTTTTGGTAATAATGACATGAGTATTTTCGAGTATTTGCCTATTTCACAGTATTTTCCTTTTAATTGTTGACCACCAGCACTCCACAAAGACATATATATGATGTTGATGATGGAGACATAGAGATGACCACCGGGTGGCTACCAAAGTGTGTGGTTCTAATACAGAGATATGAAAGTTACACTCCACATCGTAGCACCTGAAGCTGATAGATTTTGGGACACCAGATCAGCCCAAGGAGATTAGGATTGGCTCTTCCCTATCTTTTGATGAGAGGAATAGATTGATTGGCTTACTCAAGTCATACTTGGATGTATTTTCATGGTCATATGAGGACATGTCGGGCCTTGACTCTTCTATAGTGCAGCATCACCTGCCTATTCTACCACATGCTAGGCCAATTAAGTAAAAATTGAGGAGACTACACCCTCGATGGAGTTTGCAAGTTAAGGAAGAAATTCAGAAGCAACTTAGTGTTGACTTCTTGTCAGTGGTTGAGTATCCTAAGTGGCTAGCTAATGTTGTCCCTATTCGCAAAAAGGATGGCAAGGTTAAAGTTTGTGTAGACTTTCGTGATTCGAACAAAGCCAGTCCTAAGGAAGATTTTCCCCTCCCACACATTGAAATGTTGGTTGACAGTGCTACTACTCTGTTCCATGACATGATGCACAGAGATGTCGAGGTATATGTGGACGACATGATAGTGAAGTCTCGAGACAGGGCAAATCACTTAGCAGCCTTATAGAGGTTGTTTGAGAGGATTAGACTGTTCGGGCTGAGGTTGAACCCCAAGAAGTGCACCTTTGGGGTAACTTTTGGGAAATTGCTGGGACACATTGTTAGTGAGTGGGGTATAAAGGTTGATTCAAAGATTAAAAATATACTGACATGCTACCCCGAGGACCCAGAAAGAGATAAGAGGCTTTCAGGCAGATTATAAAGTATACTACTCGGTTTACTACTATACCGATAGACATATGTGAGCCTTATCTTCCATCTTCTCTCGAGGAACCCGCCTACATTTTGGAATGATGATCATTACTGCTTGAGAAAGATAATTGAGTGTCTCCTTTCTCCCTCCGCCTTTAAGGCTCATACCAGTAGTGCCCCTGCTTTTGTGACGGTCGGGCCAGACATGGCCTTAGTGGATGCATGCTACCAACTCAATGATTCAGGAAGGAGCGAGCCATCTATTATCCGGGAAAAGAGAATGCTAGGAGAGTATCAAGGCAGGCATACATGATCGAGGGCCTCTGCTTTCATCGGGTTTAGGCCACTAGAGACTAAGACATTATGTGACGAGCATTCCATACTTTTTATTCCCACGACATCCGCCGAGGCACCGCTTGATAGTCTTGTTATGATCGGTAGGCTCATGAGATGGTTAGTACTGCTGACAGAGATTGATATTCAAAAGATGTCACACGTAAATCAAGAAAGGCTGCATTGCATCATCTAGCTTCTTACCTCAGATCCGATGACATACCAATCGATGATGATTTCCTAATGAGCAATTTGTTTCGTGACCGTGATCGCAGGATGGCTACTACTTTGATGGTGCCGCCAAGTAGTCGATTTGCATTAGTAATTCTCATTAATATCACCAAGGTGATCGGCATTCCCATATCAATCCTGGGCTGATGTTCCTAATCACCATCGGCTGACTATCAATATAGTTATATGAGGCTCAGATTACGTGCCTAGAAACTGCACTTGATCTTGGAGTTAGACAGTTGGAGATCCACGGGGATTTCAACTTGGTTATTCAGCAGACTCAGGGTATTTGGAGGACTTGAGATGAGAAGCTGATACCAAGTGTTAGAAAATTACGTTAACCAATAACCTTCTTTATGTCTTGATCTAGATTAATGCGGAATGAAAATCAAGACTATAGATTATAGGTTCAGGAATTATACCTCCGGCCATGGTGTAGATCTAGGTGACCGCCTTGACCCCGATGAGGAAGACGAAGTGGTCAGGATCACCATCTTGATCTTCTTCCTCTTCCTAAGCTCCTCACAATAGCACTCCTTCTCTCTAGTGAACTGGGTTTTACGAGAACTAGATGGGATGAGAATGTGATGGCTTTCTCTCCCTTTTAGTAAAACTGTGGTCCACGAGTTTATTTAATGATCCGACCGTCCATCCTCCCATCTAGATGCATGTGGACTCAAAGGTCCAGATTTAACCTCACCACTTATCACATGCGGGCCTAATAGTCATTACCTTATACTAATCACCCTATGCAACTCCTACAAGTTGAGCCAATATAGAAAATCTAACATTCTCCCACTTGGTTCAACATTGTAGGTTTTTTAAAAAATAATTTTGTTTTAGAAAAGCAAAAAAAAATAAATAATAATTTTTGACTCATAGGGTGATAGTGAACATGAAAATTCTTTTGTATGGCTACATTATTTAGAAAACAATATGACAATTAGCCCAAACCTTATGTGATATCTTTATACTTAAGTAAGATATCATAATTACATGAACTGTGGCGGTTATATTTTTAGATGGCAAATACTTCCTTCCACAATCACAATGTAGTTATTTAATCTTATTAAGTGCTTTATGTGGTATTAATTCTTTATGAGTGGGCACTCCCACTCTTAATGCACAAAAAATCTCAAATATCTTTAGTACACAAATGAGATAAACTTGAAATATTGCATTAAAATGTCGAAGAGTTACAATAATGTCAGAAGGGACCTTTAATCCATCAAAAGAGTTGTTAAGTCCCATTCTATCAACATGACTTTTGTATACACCTTGGCGGAGCCCTTAGTCATGGGATCACCAGCGCGGTGCCTATGCTCAATGATGATTTTACTCTCTCCGACGCTTTCTCGCACCACCAAGTACTTTATATCAATGTGCTTGTCATGTTCTAATTTTTATTGTTCTTGGAGGTGTTAACACCGCCGCAAAGATTATCACAAAGAAGCTTTATTGGCTTAGGTAATCGTGATCCATCACTCAAGCCCTGAAGAAAATTCTTCAACCATAATGCCTGCTTTGTTGCTTCACAGTATACAAATTCCCGCTCCATAGTCGAGGATGTCACAGAAGAGTCCGCTTGGTGCTTTTCCATGCCATCGCACCATTGGCTAACATAAAAATGTACCAAGTAGACTTCTCAATCTTGGCAACCGCAAAGTCTCAGACTGTATATCCAATCAGTCTGGGATGATCTACTCTCTCGTGTATGGGCATATATTTGGTTCTCGAGATATCGCATAACTTTCGGGTACTGTCCAATGCCTCATCCTGTGATTACTTTGATATCTTCCCAACATTCCCACTGGGCGACAATGTCCGGTCTAGTGCAAACCTCTAAATAGACTCAGATCATTAACCGCAGATGCATATGGAATATTCTTCATGGATTCTCTAATTCCAGAGAATTAGACATTCAGACAACCGAATTTGTCACCCTTAACAATGGGAGCTATTGAACTTAACAATTTCTCATATTAAACCTTTCTAGAATTTTATTGATATATAGGCCTCTCTGAGATAACCCCAAGATTCTTTAGATCTATCTCTATGTATCTCAATTCCCAAAACATAGGAAGCCCCTATATCTTCATGTCGTGGCCTCCGAGAGAGAAACTGCTCGTCTCCCTAATTAATCCTAGTTATTACTTGCCGCAAATATCATCAAATATACAGACTAGAACGTGAATTTGCTCTCTAATCGACCTTGATGTATATACATTGATCTACAATATTTTCCTCAAACCAATGAGGTAATGATATCGCGGAAACTTCATATACCATTGTCGTGAAGCCTGCTTTAGCCCGTATATAGACTTTTAGTTTGCAGACAAGATGATTACCTTTTCTCGAAATGAATCCTTCAAATAGTCATGTATACTTCCTCCTCAAGTTCCATTCAAAGAATGCCGCTGACATCCATCCGATGCGTACTCTAAATCAAATGAGCTGCCAAGGCCATGATTTTAGTGAGTCCTTCTTGAAATCACCGAGAGAAGGTGTCATATAATCAATGCCTCTTTGAAGCTGAAAACCTTGGCAACAAGTCTTGCCTATATCTTTCGATTTTACCGTAGGCATCGCTTTTGGTCTTATAGACCCACTTGCGTACCTTCTACCGCACGAAACTTCTCGTAACTCTCTACTAGATCCCGTGACTTGATTGTTTGCCATCGAAGCGACTCATCCTTCATTGCATCGTACTCATTTTTCTTTAACTGTATCGGCTCATGGCCTCAAAAAGAAATGGGGTCTTGATTGAGTCCCGCATGTGGCCTGGCTCTCGTATATACAACATAGCCGATGGAATGGCCGACTTTTCGACTCTCGAGGATCTTCTGGGTCCTGACACCAGCGATCGCAGCGGCCTAACCACTTTATTGTTGTGGTTCCCCGAATCGTCACTAACTACTTCTTCATGAGAGTCTCTCGATAGGAGGATCGCTTATCACCCTTCAGGTTGCATTAGGTAGTTGCTGTAGCCATGCGAGGTATGTGCCCACCAAAGTTCAACACCACGACTGGAAAGTGCGCAGTCCGTACTCTTCTATCACAACCTATGATAAATCCACTCTCACGCATTATAATCCTCAAGAACCGCATTCCGTGCTTCTACAACTTTATGCGTGTGAGAGGGACAATAAAACCTATAACCCTTGGACTTTTCAGCCACTGAAGAACCATCGACCGTCTGGTCTAATTTCCTTCATGGTCACTTTACTCTACTTGACACCACATATGTAACATGGTTTAAACTAGGCTTCTCCATCCATTCCAAGAGAAGCTCAAAGGTGTTTTAGGAACTGACTGATGGAACCTCCTCTGCCTAATGTACACACTGCTCAAGGCCTCTTACCCACATGTTATGGGTGGGGATTTGAGACACTTGTCATGCTCCTCCTACCATGTCCATCAATGTACGATTCCTTCTTCAAATAATACCATTTTGTCGTGGCGTCGTGTCGCATAATGAGCTACATAATCTACTTCTTTCCTAAGGAATTTAGCAAATGGACCAGGTCTTTGGCCTTGGTCTGTGAACCTACCATAATACTCACCACCCCATCGATTCATAATTTTGGTACTAATCCGCATTGTTTCTCTACCTCGCTTTATAGACTTGAAAGTAATTTAGTGTTTCGTGATTGTCATTTAGAAGATAGAGACACATGTATCTGGTAAAATCATCAATGAAGGTAATAAAATACCTTTGACCATTAAAGATACTGGTGGTAAATGGTCTCACGACATCGCTGTGAATTATCTCTGAAGCCAGATCTTCTTAGCCCTTTATCGACTTGTTGGTTTGCTTTCCTTATGCAACCTAAACAAGGACAAAGTCATGAAGTCAAGTGTCCGAATGATTCATCCTTCACTAACCTCTTAGCGCCCATGGAGATGGATCAATCCTTATGCCATAAGCTGATGAGTGATTATTTATTACAATCGATATTATTTTTACCGAGCATGCATCAGAGTTAGTGATGCCAGCACATTTCGATCAAGATTTAGACAATATAAAACCATCCGTTAATTCTACTGCAGCCATTAGGCATCGAATCTTTAATAACTCCAGAAGATACATCTTAAACTCGAAAATCAAAGCCCCTGAGGCGCTAGTCTAGGATACGCATACTAGATTCTTAAAGAAACTAGGAATATAAAAAGTCTTTTGTCCAAATCTCAAAGACGATCCAAAGTAAGTGTAGAACTAGCCTCAGATGTCCCAACACTTCAATCTGCCGACGGCATCTTATTTCCTAATAGACGCATAGTTCGCCTCAGCCAGTTTCCTTGTTTTGAAACCCTCACAGAATCAGTAGAAACATGGATTAGAATCCCGAGTCAATCCACCATGTGTTATGAAATCTACAGATAATTTACAAAATTTGATTCATAAACACACTAACGATGTCATACCTTCATTTTCTTGAGCCATATCTGGTAATTTGATGCATTCCTTCTTTATGTGACTTTTCTGCGTAAAACAAATTGGCAGCTTTTTGTCACCCGTTTTCATGGGGACATTTACACCCTTGCCTTTATCTTTGATCACTTCCTTTTTGATTTGCTGGTTCGACCTTTCAGGAGACACAAGATTCACTCGCTTCCACTTCTCTTGTTTAACCCGCTTCCTCGACACACATGTTCAAGAATTCATTGACCGACCATTTCTCCTATGTGTCATAGAGACCTTAACAGATAGTCACCGGCAAGGAAGTCAAGATAAAATGGACTAGGAATGACTCAAAATCCACATCAAGGGCCTTCAAATAGCAATATATCTCTCATCTCCATTATATATGTCCTTGCCATTTTGTGTCCCTTTTAACCTCATAGAACACAATTTCGCCATTAGGTGCTGTTTGGCTACCGGGTTTCAAATCAAGCTTCATCAATGGCCCCCATCGCTCTTTAACAGCTTCGCATTCAGTGGATAGATCCCTTATGCTCGGGCCGATGGGTTCGGAGAACCATCATAATTGCAGATCGATTGACTTCCATTCTGCCGTATAATGCACAGGCTTGGCTCGAGTGCTTTGCCTGCTGGGAGCTTCCGCTCATCTATAATGGTTGAGCGATCTAGATCCATACACCCTAATGCGAAGCAATTTCATTTTTCCATAGTTTATAATTATCACCTGACAATATGGGAATAAACCGAGTTGGATCATGATTGCAAAGCAACATCGCAAAGCGACAAAATTATATGCTTAATATAAGTTTAAAGCAACAATTATTATTAAATGGTACATTATAGGAATTATTTACTTTATCTAATAACTAACCCACGTTTAATTATTAGTGATAAAATCCTGCCCCTTTCGGGGCAAAGACCGCTACCACACAGGATTTTATCTAACTCTTATTTTATATAGCTAATAGGTGATATACGAAAATCACTAGTATTCACTGCAAGCAGAAACTCCATTAATCTCAAGATACTCCTATTACTATATTCCAATCATATTCTTGTTATTTATCGTCACTTCCCCGTGGGGGCCGAGTGACTAATTTCCTAATCTCAAATATAATTGCAAATGCATATTAGATTTATTTGTAATTTAACGCACCCTATGGCAACGTTTCTGGAAAATCACATTATTAAGCAAGTCAAGATGCTTTGGCTACTCCTGGCATACTCAATAATTTTAAACCTATAGTATTTAGTTTGCCAATAAAAGCATCAATGAAATATATACATCTGCTTAGAGCAGAGAATCAGTTTGCTGATGCATTATCCACCTTGGCTTTTGTAATTGAGATTCCTGCGGGAGTGACTGTGCGACCATTATTGATCGAGACTAAGTCTGCACCAGCTTAATGTTGTTTGATTGGAGATATTGAGATCAAGATGAGATACCCCGGGTACCACGATATTTTCGCTTTCTATCATGCTACGCTTACCCGCAGTCAACTCCTCACCAAGGATAGTATATACCAGACATTTTGGTCGCCAGATTTTTATTTGTGGGAATGCACATAGGAGATCGCCCCGAATGGCCTATTGTTATTATGAAACTAGACTGGGTGGCTCTATAGATCGAGTGATGAGAGAGGTTCATGCAGGAGTCTGTGGACCACACATGGGAGGTCATATGTTAACGCGTAAGATCATGATGACTGGCTACTTTTGGTTAACCATGGAGACATATTGTTGCCAGTTTGTACAGAGATGTCTGGAGTGTCAAATGCATAGAGACTTGATACACGTGCCACCTTCTGAGTTGTATGCACTCACATCCCCTTAGCCATTTTCAATATGGGGTATTGATATTAGCGGGAAGATCTCGCCCAAGTCTTCCAATGGGCATGAGTACATTTTAGTTGCCATTGAATATTTCACCAAGAGGGTGGAAGTTGCTTCCTATGTTAGATTGACAACATCCAGTGGCCAAAATTCATCGTGATTTCCACATTATCTCGCCGATGCGGGTCCCCATGAGCTAATTCTCGATGTAGGGAGTGCATTTTAGGGGCGAGGTGGACAACAAAGATTCAGTGAATATGGCACCGCATCACAAATCGCTTCACGCATGTGCCGCGTAATTAATGGGGTAGTTGAGGCCGCAAATAAGAATATCAAGAGGATTTTGAGCAAGATAGTTGAGACTTCCCGGGATTGGTCAAAGAAGCTCCCTTTCGTGACAGGGGCTTATCGCATCTTTCGTACCCCATCGAGAGCTACCCGCATTCTCGTGTATGGTATGGAGGCAAAGTAAGTGGCTTGTTGAGATTGAGATGGGATCTTTGAGGCAGTACCAGGAGCAAAGAAATATCCGAGGTCGAGCCGCCTAGTCTTGTTATGATCACTAGCCTACGAGAGGGAGATTGAGGGCAAAGCAGATCATGTTATGCCTGGTTGTGAGAAGATGACCCGCAGCATTTTAAAATGGTCAAGCCTAGGAAGTTTCAAAAAGGTGACCTAGTCTTGAAAGTCCTTAGGGGATTGATTGGTGACCCTAGAGGAAAGTTTATACCGACTTGGAGTGGGTCGTATGTTATTCGAGATTTAACCCGAGGGGGAGCAGCTCGGGGCGACGCACCTAGATCGAAAATCAACACAAGCCTTAACGGATCACCAAGAAGTTTTATGCTTGAGATCATGGTCAGAGGATGTGTAACCATCACTTCGAGTAGCCATATTCCCTATTGCACACCCATACATTGATATATCCTATTGCTAGCCCTTTGAGCCTCACGCGGTTTATTATGGCCTTTTTTTCATTCAGCCTTGCATACCTTTTTTGACCTGGGTTGGGGACCTGTCCCTATGCGCTTTGTATTTATTAATTGGATCTGTGAGCATTGTGAGCATTTTCTGTGTCATTCTCTTCGTTTGTTCTTTCTTGCATCATTACATGCTTCTTTCTTCTCCATTTTGCATCTTCACTTTGCTTCCTCGAAGCCTTTTCTATCATCTTGTTTCTTTCACTTTATTTTCCCTTGTGTGATGATGACACGCTCATGTCCCGAAGCCACAAATAGTCGATCACACCCTTCATTCCACCCTTAAGCTTTGATCCAGAGTCTTAGTTCAGGGACCATTCGGGGTTTAGGATTTGAGTGTGTTCATTGATTAGATTGTGCTAGTATGGGCATTCATCTTACTTTGTTGGTTGTTCGCAAAACAAAAAAACAAAAAAAAAAAACAAAGGAAAAAAATAATTAAAAAAAAGAAAAGAAAAGAGTTACACTCATTCGATATTCACTTCATTGGTATTTGGGATTAGCATGGTTTGATGGCGGTATTATGGCTTGATCATCAGAGGTCATTTTGGATTAAGGGACTTATTTTTCTTCTGAAAGGCGGTAAGAAAGTATCGTGATGATCCTTTTCCATGGATCAAGTGAGACGCATTGGGAGTGAGGTTTGGGGTTTTTGAACTAGGTCCCCTCGGGTCATTATCCATATCACCATTCCCATCTTATGGTGACTTGCCTCTCGATTCGGGCATCCCTGGATGAGCGGGTTCGTCATCATCACCATTGCTAAGAATTTGTATCCCACCTTGTTTCCCTACTTTCTTCTACATCCCTTTTCATTTTCTTCTATCCCCATTGATCGTCTTCTCGCTTCATGAACGACGTGTCTTTTGGTGTACATCATCTGTTGCTTGCCATTGTTCACTTATGTGTTGGTCAAGTCGCTTTGCTCACATGATTCTCCAACATTTGGCATTGCACACACAAGGGTTTGGAATTATCTACTAGGTATTTGGGCCTTTGTTTCTCATCATTTCATTCACTTTCACCCTTGGCCTACATTACGGTCCGAGTCGTAAGACCACCTTGAGGCCATGAGATTCTGTAGTTTTCTTCGACGATTTACATGGACAAGTCAGATCTATCGATTGAGTACTGCATCGTCGCATGTGTCTCTATTCTGTGGCCTGAGGGTCACATATTGCCTTTCCATTTAGTTGCTTGCCACAGGTCTATGATCAAATACAAATGATACAGAGAGTTGGGACCATTGTGTTAGAGAAGTGCTCTAAAGGCAATCGTCATTAGCACTTATTGTTCGCACAACTTATTATTTAATATGGAAGGCTTCTTCATTAATTTGATATTCATACATTGAATTGATATAGATCTTTAATCGAATTAATGAAGTCCATAATACATAACATAGCATGAAGGAAATAATGATGGGATCATGATAATAAGATTCCTATTCCAAAACATTTATGTCTAAATTATCCCTAAATATAGGATCAACAAGATCGACATTGTCACATCCCATATACTAGCACATGTCATACTCCTTTTGATTGGATCAAGCAAGAGATCTTATAAACTGTGATCATGAGTTGACCAGAGTTAGCGTGTGGATGCTTGCTAAGAGTAGCTAAGTACATCAAAGACCTATAATGAGAAAATCATATGGATCATATATTTAAATGTAGATGATTGTCTCATCATAGCAAAGGTGCAAATATCCCGTAATTTGAGGTGCTTATGATGAAAACCTTTCTGGATGTTGATCCTATACTTTGACCTCAATCCCTATTACCTCTCAAGAAGTCGCTCATTGGACAAGGATTGGGTATAGTTTGAGGTGTTTGAAGGTAATTGAGTAGCCAACAAAGGATTCGCCACTCCCAATGGAAAAAGGGTATACCTAAGGCCTCTTGTCGGAATCATTACTTGGGAATCTCTGGCCAAAGTGAGAATGCCTTGCGGAGTGTCTTCAAGTGCATAACGGATGAGTGATGAATCTGGGGACAAGATCAAATATCATTTGACTAGGTGGTATAGCCGCCTAGTGGAGCTACACATTGTCCATGCTCTAAACCAAGTAAGGTATAGTTTGGTGAAAGGATCTAATTGTACCAGATTTGTCTATGGAAGGTATAGAATGCATTCACTCGACTCTCCGATCAATTGGGGGTCATGATGTGTTGCTAGATACCAATCTTGACTTGCTTAATTCAATGGTTGAATCAAGTGGCCAACATAACCGAAACCTAATGGGTCACACACTTAGAAGAGTGTGGGGCTTATATGAAACGGATTTGGGTGTGATCCAAATATGAGGGATTTAATTCTCGTGGATGAAGTGTCACGGGATCAGTGGAATCCCAGGTTCGAAATCCCTCACTTAGAAAGATAATAGGCTTGGGCTTGTACCGCTTAGTATCGCGGTGGAAAACCTCGCCATAACGCACGGGAAGCTTGTAACCCATCATCACTCTCAGAGGAAGTATCGGTCATTTCAAAGGATAAGGTTTTCCTATAAAAGAAACGTTATGGAAACCCTAGTAAGATGATGACTCTTTGAGATAAAAGAGAGTCCATAAGAAAAAGGCCATTTTGGTTCTCTCATCTCCAAGAAGGTGTTATGTATTCGAGAGACCCTGGTTTTCGGCTTCCTTTCGATCGTGACTCGCTAGCACCGTGACCATTTCCAGACCGCTATCTTGATGTTGTCGCCTTCACTCTTCGTGGTGGGATACCGCGCAGGCAAACCTAGGACTTGGTTTGCTTCGGTCTAAAGTTGCCCTAACCACTAACTCGCTTGAACCCGACATAAGGTAAATCTCTACACCCTTCTTTTTGTTGTTAACCTGATGTGATCCGGATGGGTTTTTGTTGGGATTTTTTTTTGTTTTCCACTGATATTGGCAAGTGTTTCCACCCACAAGAAAAACTTTCACGTTGATGGCGCTTTAGCTTGATGCTTTAACACGTTCACACTGGGGCATACCCCCATCCTTGCATGCTAGCTTTGGCTCTTACACATGTACACAAGCAGTATGTTTCACCTAAAGACGCTTTAGCATCGTAGTTTGAGTAAGCCCCGTATTCACCTTGGTTTCTTCATGCACAGAGCTTTTAAGAGCTGACTAGGGATAAGATTCACGGTTTTCAATGACCCAGCAGGGATGTTCATACTGGGGCATTCCCCCATTCATTGTCCTATTTCCTCGCGCAGGCGATTAGGTTTTCAGTGATGTATTTCAGGGTTTTCATCGAGATATGAGTTTCAGATGTACATATAGGTGCATACCCCCTATCAGTTGTTGGTGGATATTGGATGTTGTGGATTAGTGAGGAGGGCTTTTCCTCAGGAATGAATGTTTGTAATATTTCAAGCTTTGTGACTTTGACTTTATGTGTAGTGGTGGGTTTCTGACATGGTATTGATGCCTTAGACTGGGGCATAGCCCCTTCTTTGCACCTTTGGACAAGTTCGAGCCCTTCTTTTGTTTCGGGTTCTCCGGCATCGTGCTCGGATTCGATCCCTTCATTTTGTTTCGGGTTCTCCATCATTGTGCCCTGGATGAATCCTCTCTTTGTTTCGTGTCTCTCCGCACTGCGCTTTGGATTCGATCCTCTGCTTTGTTTCTCAGTTCTCCCAAGATCGCTACCGAATTCGGGATCCCATTTTGTTTCCGCTGGTTCTCCGCGACGCGCCCTGATCTCGCACCCTTCCTTTGTTTCGCTCTCCAACATCGCGCCGATTCGATCCCTTTGTTTTGTTTCTCGGGTTCTCCGATATCGCTACCGATTCGACTTTGAGTTTTGTTTCGTGTCTTCGCAAGATCGCGCCATTCGATCCTCCTCCTTCATTTTGTTTCTCGCCCTCAGCATCACACCCTATTTGATCCCTTCATTTGCTTCGAAGTTCTCCAAAGACGGGCCCCGCATTCGGGATCCTCTATTTTGTTTTGGGATCTCCGGCATTACGCCCAAATTCGATCCCTTCATTTTGTTTCGAGTTCTCCGGCATCGCGCCAGGATTCTATCCCTTTGTTTTGTTTCGTGCCTCCTAGACATTCCCGTGATTCGATCCTCTTCATGAGCCATCCCTCCTGGACATCGTGTCTGACTGATCCCATCGCTTTGTTTCGTGGCCCTCCGGCATCGTAGTCTGGGATTTCATTATCTTTTTCGGCATCGTGTCTAGATATCCCTATCTTCATCGGCATCATGTCCGGATCACTCATATTCCTAAGCATCATGCTCGGGTTTATCTTAATCCTTCAATCGTGGTGACTTAATTCCATTAGCCTTCAGTACTAGGTAAGGGGACAAAATTGTTGGTCATCTAGGTTCTTCATTAGAGTTCATTTAACTCTTACATTGCTTGCACTTCGCACTCACGATTCACTCGTTCATTCACTCTACTAAAGAGGGGCATATTTGTAGACCCTCAATTTTGTCCCTCAACACTTGCATTTATCCTATGGGTGTCACACTCACCCATCGTTATCATATGACACTGTTAGGGTCTTTTTAGGCATAGTCGATCTCCGAGCCTCGGGTGGGCTTGTATGTGGTACATTGATTGTGTATGTAGTTATTGGCATCGTGCCATTGGAAGCAAGTGGGGCCTCTAGAGGTTTTAACTCAATCGGAGTTTATTGAAGTATGTCGAATTCAAAGTACTTTGGCTTGTTTCGATCATATCTCCCTCATCTGAACTTGGAATAGTGCACCATTTTTTTTATGGACTCCTTGTTCTCCAAGGAATACTCTATCAAAATTTCAAAATTTTTCCCAACCGGCTCAACCGGTCCTCAAAGTTTCAGTATAGGTAGAATTCATTGAAGCATGTCTGAATTTGGAGTACTTAGGCTTGTTTCGATCATATCTCCCTCATCCAAAATCTAAATCATGCACTGTTTCTTTTGTTAGATTCCTTATTCTTCAAGGAAAATTATGTCAAATTTTCAAAAAATTTCTCAGCCGGCTCGACTGGTTGGCTACCGATTCAGCCGGATCATTGTGCCATCTTGTATGGAACACTGATTTTAGTGATTTTAGAGCCTAAATCCTACTTGGTTCGGGCCCATAAGCTCCAGGCCAGTCCTAGGCATCATTTGCGTATGATTTTGGGCCATTTTGTGGGTTGCTTGCAACCCACCTTGAGTCCATTTTGGGATTCGTGTTAAGCAACGAAGCAATGTGGCGCCTCCTAACCTCGTGAATGGGAGGAGTGTTTATGAGTCGGGGGAAGTCCGACTCCGCATTGGGGAGTTCCCGTGACTGAAGGTGTGCAAAATGGAGTGAGCTCAAATGTTTATGAAGGAGAAATACAAGCAAAAAATGTGAAGAGGAGGGAGGGAGAAAGGAAGGAAAAGGAAGAAAATAAGAGAATGGAAGAAAGGAAAAAGGAGGAAAAAGAAAAGGAGGAGGATTCTCTAGATCCGGGTGGGAGTGGTTGCTCTCGTTTTGAAGGAGATTTCCTAAAGTTTTGAGGGAGTGGATACCTGCTTTTGGAGGTAGAAAAGAAGGAAGACAAAGGGGGAGTAGCCATGAATCCTACAAGTATGAACGTTGTTGATGAGTATACTTTATACTCATTTCATCAACATGTTTTGCTTATATTTTTAGTAGTTTTATTATATAAATAAGTGATCTAATGCTCTAAATTTTCAATTTGTGATTAGGTCAACTATTAGCCAATATGGAGTAAAAACAAATAGATAAAGCCCAAAAATCAACAAACTATACATGTAGCAGCAGCTACTGTGTTTTGATGTTTTCAGCTATAAGATGATCCCAAATGGCTACAATATTTATATGGATGGATGGGAGACTTATCAGGCTTTCCAAAGAGACCTTATTCACTCTATTTGGACTTCAAATGATCAAGTTATGACTCTTGGTAGTTGAAGGAAGAAGAGAAGATGGCTCAAAAGTGACCAATTAGATCATTGTGTACATTCAGTCTTTATAATCATTCCTAAAGTGTTTTTCCTTGCCATATCTAGATTCTACACTTCAAGATCTTTCCAACGGTACCAATAACACCCAAATTGAAGTTTGGATGACAAAGTTATGGCCTTACGAAGTTGGAGCAAAAACAGGAAAGCTGCAACAACGTCGCGACGTTGCGTGAGAGTCGCAGAACGCAAACATCCCAACGCCGCGACGCTTTCCAAACGACGCCACACATTCGGGGTTACTAGGGTCAATTTTTAGCTCATTTTGAGCCCATAATTTTGGGTTTTAAAGCTCAAACCCGAAGGAGATGAGAAAGAAAGTTTTTAGGAGGTTTGGAAGGGGGGAAACACCCTAGGGCATGGTTCTCTTTGGGGAAGAAGATGGATTTGAAATACACGACGATCAAGAGGGAGATTTGGGTCATCTATCGATACGCTTATTTCTTCCCTTTTCATGTTTTCTCTTATCTTTATGATTGTATCTTTCCCATTGATGGACTTATTTTCGTTTTCTAGGTTTTGGTTGTATTTTGGACATGGATCTTATATCTAATGGTTGATTTTCCAATTTCTATTGTCTTTTTGTGATTGTACATCTATTAATTCATTCTCGGGTTGATATTTGATATTGATTTCTAGCTAATCTCAATATGGAGAGGGTTTCAAGAGATCTCGAGAAGTGACCGAGAACAGACATAGATGAGTTACCCCACAAATTTGATAATATAGGATTATCAATACTAGAGGTTTGGAAGTTCTTTGATTTTAATGCACCTTTAACACTCGTCAAGCTAAGAAGCAAGAAACCTAGCAATAAATGGTAGGTTATTTGACCTCAAAAGGCTTACCTACATTAGATAAGAACCGCCTTTGATAGCACTTCTTCATGAGACAATAGAGTGGAATATTGATCTAGATATAATAGAAATGTCCAATTTCGTACCCCAAATAATTTAGAAATATATTATCTGTGTCCCGTAGTCATACAGCTCTGTTTATTCATTAAGTTTTCTTTAGTTTAGTTTAATTTAAATTTACTTAAACAATCTTGGTCGCTTGAATATTAGAGAAGCTGCCTAATTCTTGGTACTTAGCATCCCCTATTTTCCCTATGGATCACATATCTCAGACTTAGGTATACTTTATTACTTGACAAGCATATACTGCGTTAATAGGCACTCATCACATATTTTATCCTATTTTTAATAATAATACCGCCAAATACTCCTATTAGTTGTATGCTTCCGTTTCTTTTGGCGCTTTGTCTTTACCTTTGATGTTTGTAGCCTCGCTTTAGGGCACTAGGCATTGTTTAGGTCAGTTCTCACTCATTCGGAGTCAGAATTGTACATCGTTTGTTTTGTTGGATTTCTTACTCTGTAAGAAATGTTTTGAAAAAATTTGATAACTTTTCTCAACCATCTCGACCAGTTGGGTAACCGGATCAACCGGTTCATTATGTTATATTTTCAGGGGCCTCGTTTTAGGGTACTAGGCATTGTTTGGGTCAGTTCTCACTCATTTGGAGTTAGAATTGTACACCGTTTGTTTTTTTGGATTCTTTACTCTATAAGGAATGTTTTGAAAAATTTTGAGAACTTTTCTCAACCTTATTGACCGATTGGGGGAACCGTGTGATCGCCTTGCTCATTAGGTTATGTTTTAAGGAACAACGTGTTAGGCACTTAGGCATTGCTCAGGGCTGGGGTTCTCACCATTCGAGTTGTAATTGGAGGTAAATTATTTGCTTTTGTTGGAGTCCATGCTCTGTGAGGAATGTTCTGAAAAATTTTGAAAAATGTTCTCAACCAAACTCGACTAGTCGGGAACCTGATCGCTTAGGGTTTGTTTTCACCCTCACCATCCGTGCCTAATCATGCAATCGCTTTTTTTTTTTTTAGATTCCTTATTCATTAAGGAATATTTTGGTGAAATTTGAGAATTTTTCTCAACCGGTTCAACTGGTTGTGCAGGACAGCTTATGGGCAGCCCCCCTATTTTATCACTTTTCAAGCCCGAATACCTAGAGGCTCAAGTCCGTTTGCACTATTTCATTTGTGGGCCATATTTGGGGTCTAAATTTGAGCCTAACTTGAATTAGAAGGGACCCGCTCTGGAGTTAGGACACTTGGGGTTAGGTGAGTTTGATTGTGAATTGGTGATTGTTGTTAGTAAATTGTCATTTGGGGAGTGTGGAAAGAAAGAAACATCCGAATCCCCTCATTTTCCATTCAGCTTCCCATTTTGAACAAACTTTGGTTACTTGATCATGGATGCATGCCGTGGTGTTTGCGGCTTATTAACTAACTATATTCGCAGCTGCGATGGTGGCGCATACGGTGTTTAGACTTTGATGTTTGTGGTGCATTTGGATATTAACTAACCATATTCGGCAAATGCGATGGCTAGGGACCACAGGTACGCGTTTGGGGCTTTTGGTATTTGTATTTATATGCATACATGGTGTGTTTGGACTTGATGTTTGTGGTGCATTTGAGCTTGTCGGGATCGAATTCTTATGCGTTGTTCGGGCTTGGGACCACAGTACGCACCTATTGTTTTGTTTGGTCGAGTGTTTTTGCATGTTAGATACTGAGTAGGTTGGTGTGATTCGAGTCATCTGTTTAGCCAGACTGGTCAATTGATCTTTGACCCATATGCTCCCATGTGCTTAATTCATTAGTAGAGACCAAGTTCCGGACCTAGAGAGGTGCTACCTCGCATGGGGTACCTTCCCAATAGGTAACCTGATCCCCGAACCCAGAAATCTAGTTTTTGTGGACCGCTTTTTCCTTACTAGAGTCAATGATGGGGTTTTTTTTCTTACTTCATTTTCCCCATTTAAAAAAAAGGTAAGTGGCGACTCCAAACAAAACCGTTCCTCACTTGGGACAGATTTTTCAAAGTTCGAAAATCAACTCACTTTTTTCTATTAATAGCGAGTCGCACCGGCACGTGGATCAGGTAGGGTCCACAAATACCCTCTGTTATTACCTCATGGAGAGACCGATTGGCATTGGGGGATCCAAAGAATAGTGAGCCCAAATCGGCAAATGTCGTTTTCGTGTAGACACTGTCATAGATCCGTCTACAATTACCATAGTGCTGAATTATTTCACAAAGAAACAAAAGGTATGAACCTATCAAATTCGTCCTGTTCTATTCATATTCTTAGGCATGTCAATCTCATATCACAATCATTCATCCTTGTATTCTACAACCTTAAAAGCCCAAAGAAAAATGATAAAAGTCTCTTGTAGGGAATATTATTGTTACAAACTCCAACTTAGAGAAAATTGTCAAATAATACTCTTACATGCTGGTCGGCTATTGCAACAATATATAGTAGATATGTACAGCAAAGTTGAAACATCAAGATTAGACTATCTCCGCAATAGCAAAAATGAGATCCAAGCTTAACTGTATCAAGGAATTGTTGATAGTGTTCGTGATGGTGAAACACAAGGCAATAAAGTTGGGCGTTGAATAGTTTTACCGGCATCCTTTATTGGAGGACCTAGAGATATGTGTAAAAGATACATGGATGCAATGGCATTAGTTCAACGATTTGGAAAACCTAATATCTTCAATAACATGCAATCTCAACTGGCCCGAAATTAAATCAAAACTCCATTCAAATCAAGAAATACAAAACATACCTGATTTAATTGTACATATTTTTTGGGCAAAATTAGAACAACTAAAAATAGAGTTATTTAAAAAACAAATATTTGGTGTTGTAGCTGCTTATGTATATGTAATTGAGTTCCAAAAGAGAGGTCTACCGCATGCTCACTTTTTAATTATTTTGAAAACAAATGCAAAATTAATTCATGATCCAATTTTCTGATGAATTCACAGAAGCAAAATCCCAAATCAAACTAAAAAAATGAAACTCAGATGCAGTTATGGGACATATGATACATGGTCAATGTGGTGATTGAAATTTAAACAATATTTGTATGAAAATGGTAGATGTAGAACACTATCCTAAAACAGTTTTAAGGCGAAAGTATGAAAGGGAAAATTCCGGTCCAAAATATTATAATGGATGATGGCCAAAAAATAAAGAGGAGCTAACTTAGATAAACCATGGTCGCCCATACAATCAGACATTTTAAATTTTAATTACCATAATTAATGTAGAATATGCTCTACTATTATGCAATAAATATCTATATAAATATATTTATAAAGGACATGATCGAATTACCTTAAATATCATTGAAGACGAACCTCTTCAAACCATAGATGAAATTAAAAACTTTCAAAATGCACGGTGGGTTTCTCCACCTGAGGCAATGTGGAGAATTTATAGATTCCCACTCAACAAAATACAACCCTCTGTCATAACACTTCAACTACATCTTGAAGATAAACAACCTATGACATATAGAAAATCTGACAACTTAAATCGTATTATAAATAATGATTTCTATATAAATCTATGCTCACTTAATACTTGTCAATGAATAAAATAAGTGATGAAGCTCAAACATTGTTATATAAAGAATTTCTAGAATATTTTGTTTGGAATCAACAAGATAAAATATAGACTCTACGAAAAAAAGGAAATGTTATAGGTAGAGTTATAACAGCTAATCCAACTGATAGTGAAAGATATTACTTACGATTATTACTCAATCATATTAGAGGCCCAACATCATTTAAAGATTTAAAAAATGTAAATGGTATTCAAACCCCATCATTTCGTGAAGCTACTTTATTATATGGATTACTAGATACAAGTGACAATATTGAATAAGCTTTAAACGAAGCTTCTTCATATCAAATGTCATATGTTCTATGACATTTATTTGCAACATTATTAGTATATTGTAAACCTAACAATCCTCGAAAACAATGGAAAATTTTTGAAAAACCAATGTCTGATGATTATATTTTGATAGGTAAGAAATCAAATGATACAATAAGATCAAAAGTGTTAGAAAACGTTAGTCATATTCTAGAATCAATGGGAAAAACATTAGATGCGTATCATTTAATTGACTACACTAGCGAGTCAAATAATGATGAAACTATATCAAATGTAATTAGTGAAGAATTAGAAATTGTTGTTGACATAAAGATATCACTGCCATAACATGTCTTAATTTTGAACAAAAACATGCATATGATATAATACTACAAAAAGTCAATAGCCAAGAACCAGGAGCATTTTTCATTGATGGTCTTGGTGGAAGTGGTAAAATATTCTTATATCAAGCAATTCTTGCAACACTAAGATCTAAAAAACTAATTGCACTTGCTACAGCATCATCAGGTGTTGTTGCATCTATTTTACCTAGTGGACGAACAGCACATTCGAGATTTAAAATTCCACTTAATATTGAAGATTCAAGTGTTTTTTTATATCAGCAAACAATCAAATTTAGCTAAACTCCTACAAATTGGAAAAATTATAATTTGGGATGAAGCCCCAATGTCAAAAAGACAATGTATTGAATGTCTAGACAAAATGCTACAAGACACAAATGATTGTAATACATTATTAGGTGGAAAAGTTGTTGTACTTGAAGGCGATTTTCGTCAAGTAACTCCCATTGTTCCAAAAGGCACAAAAGAAGAAATTATTGATGCAAGCTTTTTAAAATCAAGCTTATGGCCAAAACTCCAACAAATAAGATTAACTCAAAACATGTGTGCTCAAAAACACCTAGTATTTAGTGAATACTTATTATGAATTGGTAATGGCCTAGAAAAAAATTGCTACAACAATTATATTAAACTTCCGAGTGCAATGATAATACCTTATATAGAGAATGTAAATCTATTGAACCTTTTAATAGATAATGTATTTCCTAACATTAAAGAATATCCCAACAATTTAAATGCTATTATAAATCAAGTAATACTAACTCCAAGGAATGACTACGTTGATGATATAAACAATTTACTTATATTTCAATTTCCTGGAAATATTACTAGATATTATAGCTTTGATGAACCACTAGATGCTACTGAATATACTGTTCATGAAGATTTCCTTAATAGCCTAACACCTAAGGGTTTTCTGCCACATGAATTATTATTAAAACCAAATTGTCCTATTGTACTACTATGAAACATCAACTCGTCAGAAGGATTATGTAATGGTACTCGTTTAATTTTTCATAGATTCAATCAAAATATAATACATGTAGAAGTTAGTAGTGGTACTCATTGTGGAAAAAGAACCTTTCTACCTAGAATACCATTCATACCTATTGAAAGTGAAAAACGCATTTTCCCATGCAAAAGAACACAATTTCCAATTCGTTTAAGCTTCGCAATGACAATAAATAAAGCCCAAGGTCAAAATTAGATTATGTTGGCATATATTTACCTAAACATGTATTCTCTCATGGACAATTATATGTTGCTTTATCTAGAGTAACAACATCAAATTCCATTAAGATTTTAGTGAAACCCACTTTGAATGGTAAGTATGATCATGATTGCACAAAAAATGTTATTTACAATGAATTGTTAATGTTGATGAATTCTTGTTAAGAACATAAATCTCCTTCATGTTTCTTAATCTGTTCACTGCTTGATTGCATCTTATACTAAAAGGTAATTATCCAATATGTTTAGTATAGGTAGGTTATTACTAAAATCTATATTCTTTTAAACCTAACATTTATCTTTTTTTATTGTCATTCTCAACTAAAATATGAGTCGGCCATATAAACTAATCAAGGAAATCACCCTCACACAAAAAGCTTGGACGACAAAGGTGACTGTAATAGAAAAATCAACGCCAAGGATGCCTTGATACAGAACAACAACATATCAAAGATTGATATTTGTTGATTCCGAGGTAAGTTTTCCTTGCTCTACCATTAGCTAGAGAATTTCCTACATCATAAAAAATAAGTCATAAAAAAAATAATCACAAAATAGGGTCACAAAATCATTTTCAAAATTTCTACCAATTATGCATCATTGTACTAATTCTTTCCAAAAAAAATTTACACAAATACATGGCAATAAAATACAAGGTTGCATTTTTGGACCATACATAGTGCTATTGGAAGAAACTTTGCATGTATTTTGCACCTACTACATAACAAATGCATGCATAAACCCAATCAAGGTTGAATTTCACGTTGTTGACAATGAATATCAATGAGTTATTGACACAAGAACATAGTTGAAGAGGCTGAACTGGAAGATGAAAAAAGTCTCTCTATTTTACAGCAATTTGTGTTTTTTAGAGATTTTCCAAAATACATTGATTCTAAGACCAAAGTTGGTAAGATCAAATATAGTATCACTTTACCTATATGTTAAAAAATAAAACAAATAAAAAATACTTATTATACTCACAATTGCATTGCATATATTATAGTAGTTGTCATTGACGCAACAGTAACCAAGGAATTGCTAACAAAAAATTGAACTTCCACTATTTGTGAAATTATCGTCATCGATCAAGAGTATGAATATTTTAATCTCTTTCATTCTTTCTCAATTATTGTTTATTCATTACACATATGACAACTTAATTCTTTTTTCTGAAGCCTCTCACATTAACAATGTGGGATCAATTTAAAAAAAATGAAGCTGCTGCAATAAGAAATATAATTTCAAACAAGCCAATAATAATTGCAACACACTTAAAAGCAGTGTCATTTCATGGTATTGAATATATGAATATACAATTACAACATTAATTGTCAACCATAATCAGTCAATAAATCCAGCAATAAACGCTTATCATTATCCACAAAGTTGTCTAGCTGCTTCATTATCAACCTAGAGAACATAGAAGGCCAAACTCTAAGAACTTGGTAAACAATACTCTTATTCCTTCTAGCCTACTTTCATAAATAGTATATATCTATGTAATAAATTCAAACCAATGATAACTAATTAACAAAATGATTTTTCTTATGAAATATAGGTGCAATGACAACACAGATACACTAGATAAAATTGTTTCTAACAATTCAGATATGGCCTCTTCATCGCTGCAGCAAGACCACTTGATGCAAGCATCGCTTCAAATCAATAAAATAATAATCTAATACTAATGGTAACAATTTTAAATTAAAATACAATATAGGAAATGCTTTCTTATTTTAACACATGCATTCATATTTAGTAAACTTTCATACAGCAAACAACTTTTTGGGTAAAAACATCAATATCAATTCCTAATCTTTAGCAAAAATTTTGGTACATGGCTTGTAACAAATGCCACAAAGGTACAAGCACAGAATTTGAACAAATATTTACTTCTATACATTGTAAAAGCCATGAGGTAGTTGTTTCCACCTGTGTAAATTTTAACTAAAAACTCTAATCACTCAACATACTCTCACTACATTTCTCAACATTATTATTACTACTAAGTGTAAACTACTTACACAAGTGTTGTGTTGAGGTTAATCTTTCTAACATATTTGGATGTTTGTCTACAAATTTTATCTGGAAGCAATGCGTAATGATTCCTATCGTGTTCTCGTAAAAAGAAATCATGCAACATACTTTGAGGTAATTTATAAATATTGTTATCTTATTATGTATACAATGAAGACTTCAAAAATTGATACACAAATTGTTTTTAACAACAAGGACAAATTCACATAAAAGATATAATAAAATATCTAATGATCATATCTTCATTGTTCACCTCAGAAGATTAAGATTGGAAGTTCGCGAAAACATACTTGATAAATTCAACATCATTTATCTCTGCGAACAAACAAATAGCTAAATGAAAACTTTTTGCATACTGTAAATATCATTTTGGCTTGCATTAGAAAGAATAAAAACCTTCTGATGAAATCCAGGTAAATGTTATCTAACTACCAATGTGTGTCAATCACATTCATAAATCAATCATATCACCATATGATACATTCTACACTAACCTTCATCAATTTAAGTTTACAAGAAGTTACCACAACTTTTGCTTGCCTTTCATTTAGATTGTTTTTTATATTATTGAGTGTTTATTACTCTAATGCCAAATTTCCACTTTCACCTCAAATTATGTTCAAAATAATATCATTTTTATGTCATTTCCCACAGATGTAGCAGCAATCCAGAGGGTTCCAAATCCAATTTGGTTTTGCAAAAACCAATCCTAAACCTACTCAATCACACATTTTTGCAACCTCTATCTGTGAGGTTGATGAGAATGACATCTGTAAATAAACATACTCCAAATGTGTTGTTCACTATTTACTTGAACAATATTGTATATTTGCATATATATATATAGCACTTCAAGAGCCTTTAGCACATTTGTTTGAAGCAAAGCTATTTGTGTTGCATATTATGACTTTTGTTTACAACTCAAATACATATATAACTCAAATGCATATGTACATGCTATTCATTGATATTCTCTAACACGGTTCTTTCAGCCATTCCTGCTTATGTTGAATTATGTTAATGGCTTCTCTTTACAACTCAAATTTCTATATATTTAATTTTCCTTAAATTTGATTTTCCACACTAACTAAATCTTACTATGCCTGGTGTCATTCCACAATTAGAGCAAATAGACTTCCCAAAAAACTAATATATAAGCTTTCTTTTACTTATTCCAAATCTCATAACATATTGTGTATGCTATGATTGAGAAACAAAAAGGGGACTTTTTGCAAAAGCTTTGCTTTTGGTTTTCAAGTAAGGGAGACATTGATTTTTCTTTGTGTTTCTTTCTATCTCCAACATAAAATTTGTTTCCTATGATGGGCCAGAGAGGGATGACACTGTGCATTTCTAGGCTTGGATGGCGATGAGAGCTCGGTTGGATTTGATGTAAGAAGAAAGAGCTCATAAATCATGGGAACCCTTATTTGGTTACAAAAAGAAAGAAAAAGTGTTAAATTCTTGGTTACATATGGCAGATTTTGACTCTTATCATTTTCTTACGTTTTTCTCTACAACCAAATAGAGCTCTTTTTTCTTTTCTTTTTTTTTTCTCTTATAATTGAATTCAAACAATTTTTCACTGAGGTTTTGAAATGGCTATCTCAATGGTTGCCTTGAAGAGTTTGAAGATTAATCTAACAATGAGGACTAATCTATCTCTGGAATGACAGGTTATCAATTGCTCAAGAAGATCAAGGTTTGATATTTTCCCATTGAAAATTATTTCATGAGTCTGCTTTGGTTGTTAGGAAAACCTAGGAGATAAAAGATCAAACTCCATCATTTTATGGTCTTTATTTTTTAATTTTAACAAATTGAAGGGTCTTAGAGTTGGAGTTTGAAACTTTTTTTTTTGGTCTCCCAAACAATGGAAATATTCAAAATTTGACCTATTTTCCCACATTTTCACATCATCCAAAAGGTAGACATGTGAACTGCAATCCAGCAATACAACCGGGAGTGTTAGCATACTAATTTCCTATGTTAAATACTAGCAAGAGGAAAAGCTTTCATAAAGATACTGGCAGATCATATCTTTACAAAACATCTTAACTCGCATCTGTGTAATATTCAATTGCTCCATAATTCTTCACTTGCATTATATTTATTTGCTTCAATGAACTTTCTGTGTGAGCCTAAATCAGAAAACAATTAGTCTGCTTTTAAAAATGTCACTATTATTCATTTATAAACTTCCTATTTCAATTTAGATAACTAGGTGAATGGCTTACTTGCATGCTCTAGGCTTACTTGCATTAATTAGTTGTTAACATCATATGTTTTCAATGGACAATAGGTGTTTAGAGAGCTCACTTGGATTTGATGTAAGAAGAAAGAGCTCCGCAATCGTGGGAACCCCTGTTTGGTTGCGAAGAAAAGCAAAAGTGTTAAATTCTTGGTCATAGGATATAATTTCACTCTTATCATTTTCATACGTTTTTCTCTGCAACCAAACAGAGTTCTTTTTTTTTTTCTTTTTTTTTCTCCTATAATTAAATTCAAATAGTTTTTCACTGAGCTTTTGACATGGATATCTCAATGGTTGGCTTGAAGCGTTTGAAGATCAATTTGATAATGGCTGACTAATCTATGCTTGGGATAACAGGTTATCAATTCCTCAAAAAGATTAAGGTTTGATAATTTCCCATTGCTAAATTATTTCTTGTGGATCTGCTTGGTTGTTAGGAAAATCTAGCCAAAAAAAGTTCTGACTCCATCAGAGTTGGAGTTTTGAATTTTTTTTTTTCCTGTCTCCCAAACGATGGAAATTTTAAATTTTTGACTTATTTTCCCACATTTTCACAACATTCAAAGGTTAGACATGAACTTAAAATCCCACGAATATCCGAGTGTTAGCATACTAATTTCCTATGTTAAATACAAACATAAGTCATGCTTTCATAAAGATACCAGTGGTGATCAGTATCTTTAGAAAACATCTTGACTCGCATTGACAGGTAATATCTATTTGCTCCATGATTCTGAATTTGTATTATATTTGTTTGTTTCAATGAAGCTATGTCTGCTTTAAATAAAAACAGGCTTTGAATTGACTTTAAAAATCTCATTGTTATTCATTTATGAATTTCCTATTTCAATTCAGATAAGTAGCTGAATGCATATGTAATCTTAATCGAGCTTTGGATTGATACCTACCATGTATTGGTCGTTGTATTTGACCAAAGCAATTTTCTTGATATCTAAACCAATACCAACCCAAATCAAAATTCAGCCTTAGGAGATGAAATTGTTGGCATTTGATGAACAACTCATAAAACAGTTCTCTAATGCTATCTTAATAATGGTCTTTTGATCGAACAATGGTCTTTTGATCCAACCTAGCAATTTCAATCTTTGAGCTTAGATGATTTAGCCTTTCGTTGCATACTGGTAATTCTGATCCATCAATGTACATCATTGCCCTTCCATTGTATTTAAAACATAGATATTATCAATATGTTCTTTATAACTCTATGAAACATTCATTGACTTACAACAAAAAGGACATGAAGTAAAACTAATATATTAAATTTTTTTTGTTTCTGTTTTTTTATTCTATTCTGCATGCTCTAGGCTTACTTGTATTGATTAGTTGTTAACAACTTCTACTTTCAATGGACAATAGGTGTTTAGACAAAGATGCGTGATTATTTATAGTAAACCATAAGAGAAAAAGCGCATAAGACATTGGCATGTCACCCCCATTGTCTCCGGCACCATCTCTTGTACTTGATTGTGAGATATCCTCCCTAAGACACTGTCTCTTTCATCACCCTTTCTCCAGAATGCCACCCTTCAAAGTAGATCTAGATTGTGGGTTGAAGATTGATTTGTTAGGAGATACTTGTCTCAGATGGCCTCTTTTCTCACACTCCTGCAACAGAATTTTGCTCGGTGGGGGTTGTTTCCAATTCTATTTTGAAAATCTAATTGAATGTGCAAAATTAATCCTTCTGTATTACATTAATTCTGCATCAAATTCTTGGTCTGATATTCTACTTCAATCCATTTCCGTGGTACTAAATGTCCTGGACCACTGAAATAGCATTTTAATCCATATTAAACTTCATGAATGCTAGCGAGACTTCTATACCAACCTTGTAAAAAAATGGGTTCTGTATCTCAAGACCTAAACCACACCTGGAGGCAGGAGTTAATCCTTCTTAGCAGCAAAACAACAGCATCCGAAAACATATATTGTTGCAGCAGAAACAAAAACACATTTAGCTCTTATATCAAACTCCATATTTTTATTGTGAACATGTCCTTGCACATCAACAACATAGACAATATAGACTAGGCCTATTATGAAGGTTAAAGGACATCATCTAGACAAACATGGAATATATTAGCTATAAAGGTTCAAAAATTGAACTTATGACACCACCCTAGTTATTAACTTATTATAAAAGAAGAGAAAGGTGCTTCTCACTTTCTTGATTTCTTGATCTCATAAGATAAATGATATCCAAGAAAGGGGAATCTATTAACATGAAAAGGTAGTGACGGTTGTCTCCAGCTGTCCTCAGAATCAAGTAATTTGGCATAGCCTAAAAGCCTGCCTAGTGTAAAAATAAAATAAATAAATAATTTATTTAATTAGATATAAAATTGAGTTAGAGAAAAATTTTAATATTCGTTTTAATTAGATGACAAGATAAAATTTTAATTATGGTAGAACTTGTTGCATTTATATATATATATATATATATATATATATATATATATATATATATATATATATATATATATGAGTGCCTTTTAGCTTGATTCAAAATTCTGTTTAAGACGCTTTAAACCATATCACAATTAGACTAATTCACATTTTATTAATTCACACACGAATGGCTTTAATTATAAGAACAAGAAAAGTTCTAATATATACACAGCTTACATTCTCACGACTAATTCAAGACTAATACTAATTATGCACTACAAACCATTTCACCTACATAAAGAACAACTATTATGTATAAATATTTTACTTCATCAAATAATTCCAACGCTCTTAATTAGCTTTTTAATAATAGAGCAAGGCTTTAATAACAGAACACTAGTATGTCAAATTTAACTATAAGATCAAGGATATTGACAATGTTTTCCTCAACATATTGATTCCACCTCACTCTCAATTTCCCCTCCTTACCTTTTCTTTGAATAATGTCATTTATGTTCATAGCATGAAAAAAACCTAATTTCTATTTTGCAACTTTGCAAATCTAGTAATACATCAACCATTTTTTTTTACTTTTTATTTGAGGAATCTATGATTCAGAGTAATCTTTTCATCAGGTTTGACTAAGCATGGGGTGTGTATACACTTTTCTAATTTATGCTTCCTCACCATCAAGTTGTTCGCGTAGCATCATAGATTAGTTCATTGCTGGGCGTTTTTAGCTTCCACTGGACTTATCGTAAGCCCTCTATCTTAACTGCAATCCCCACTGTATGTTCAAGCAGCAAATTATCATTCTTATTTTCAATTATTTATTCTCAACTTCTTGAAACAATAGTATTCATTACCTTGGTGATTTTCAAGTAATACGTTGTTATACACTTTACAAATATAATCAATTTTACTTTTTCAAGAGAAATATCTATCTTGTAAAAAAAAAGAGAGAAATATCTATGTATTATTCAATAAGCTCTTATTCAATGGTTAAGGGTTAGATAAGACAAAGAAAAAAACCAAGTTCAAACCTTTATAAAAACATGATACTAGAACGTTGTAATTCCAACATAAAGAGAAATATCTATTATATTTTTATTATATTTTTTTATTGGCAAAAATGGATTAGTTTTTCTCAAATTAATTACTATTTACCACTATTCACATGAAAAGTAACTCCATAGAAAAAGAGTCAAAAACAAATCTCCATTTACAAAATATAATAATTGCATAATTGCATAGTCGGTGGACAAAATAACAAAAACAAAGCATATCATATATTTTTAAAGTTCCACAAATTTTGCCTACATCTTCAAGCAATCAAGTCACTTCACTACCAAAAGGGATGAAAATATTACAAACTTGGGCATGTAACCCACAAATGAGAGAATGAGAGAGATGGGAGAATGTACACTCCTTATCCAAATACCCCCATAAAAATGTAGATTACAAATAATCCTTTGGAACTAAAAACACACCGCAAACCCCAAATACTCTCTCGTAAGAGATTTCACATTTCTGAAATTATCCAAACTGAGGCTGAATGTCTATTATAGGAAGGTTTTAGGGTTCTATTATGGTGTGAATGGGCGAAAAATTTTTTGTTGTTGTTTGAAGGAGGCACGGAAAGCAACCACAAGCATTGACTAAAATGGACAAGATGGCCACCGAAAGTCGAGAAAAAAAATGAGATCCATAGGCGGCTTTTTTTTTTTTGTCCTTTGGTTACTCTAATAAATTTTTTTTACAATTAAATACTTTAATTATAATATAATTAAATGTTTCTATTGGGACTCAAACTCGAAGGGACCCCTTTTGTTTACCTATTTAAACATTGAACACTAAACATCATTAGCTAGACATTATGGGTTGTTACTCTAATTGATTACTAACAAAATCTAGATATCTTCTTTTTTAATGGTTGCAAGATTTAAAGGTTTTCTTTTTTTTGTTTTTTTTTTTCCTTTTTCTCTATAAGAATCATGACTTCCAAGTGGTTGGTAGTTCGAGATCTAATAACAAAGTACTAAGGGAAAAAGTTTACACTTCAAGGTTGTAATGAGCCCATTGCCCTCATTACTCATGAAATTTTTGAAAGGTATAATTTCTTGCCTACTTTTGAATTTCCACTACTACTCGCACCAGACAGTAGACACCCTTATATGGCATATAACGGAATGATCCAATTAATTATAAAAATTAAATTTATCATACTCGTAATTTATTAAAAGTTAAAAGTTTAAAAGAAAAAAAAGGAAACAATTTGTGATTCTTTATGCTAATCTAATTTCTATTTGAATTTATTTTTGTTTTGATAATAAAATAAAATAGCAAAAAAAGATAGAAACCCTTGATATAAAGAATATATAAATTATTAAATGTTTTTTTTTTAATATTTCTAATATGATTCTTAGAAAAATTATTATTTATGATTCTTTAGAAACTTTATAACTGATAGAAGGTTACTGTGATTTAAATTCATAATAGAACAGATTGACCGAAAAGAACATAAAATAAACTCAAATGGTGTAGTGGATGACAACTTTGTTAGACTATCAATTCTTCGAAAGGGAAGATGGGATGGAGGTACTCTTTTCCTTTTAACAATAATTATTCTATAATTTATTTTAAGGGAACACTACAAGAAAAATCCTGATTTGCAACGGAAATTGTTGCAACGGACATATCTATTGCAAAACAAGAATGTATTTGCAACGGAATTCACGAAAAGGATAAGTAAATTGCAACTAACCTAATGCTTCTTAGAATTGTTTTTAGGCCTAAAAACACTTTTAAGTGTTTTTAAATTTTTTTTCTTAAAATATCTATTTATTTCTTAAAAATCCAAATAATATCATACTTTACAAATTAAATCTTTTGTAAACATTTTAAAAAATCGCATCATAAAACGTCGATGCTCTGTCCTCATTAATCTGTTTTAATATCGATCATCTGGCTACCTGATCACGGCGTCCCACATGAATCCCATTTCAGGTTATGAGTTTCTACCCAAGAACCATTTGTCCCAACATCAACGTCAGAATACAAATACATGAGTAAAAACGGCCACTTTGGCCCAATAACAATACTCATCAATATACATCAACTATGTGTACCATAGTTTCAAGAGTTAACAATTTACTCTTATACAACATATATTAAAAAGTTTCAAACGCTCTAATACATGTATCTAACTAAACACCAAAGTTAAATTCGACTTTCTTCAAGATCGGGCCTGCGACGAATAAGCTTCTCGCGCTCAGACCTAAATAACGTATTCCTCGACAAGTAGCTGAAGCACGCTCAAGAAAGGAATCACCCCAAATGGGTTACTTCCACCCAAGTGCATATGCACGCTCCAATGTAAACACACACTTGGCAAATGCGTGATCCTACTACTACATGTCATCCCCACGCTCGAGCCCTCACCGATCTACTCACACTCTGCTTAAGCCATATATGAGAAAAATAATCATTTTCTAAAACAAAATCTCAAGTGTTATTGAAAATACTACCGAATGCTGGTAAAAATATGGGACTACCGAGGCGAATGTGTTGAGAACTTTTTAAAATACTATAGTCCTCATCCAATGATCCGCTGACCGTCTCCCAACCCCATTCTTCGGAAATTCATCCTATGAAATTCCTTTCGCAATCATGTTCGTTTTTCAGAAAATTCATGTCATGCACTCACACCTAATTCCTAGGTTACTCCTGTGTATAGCGAAATGCATTATTATTTCATTGCCAATTCATATTACATTATGTAAATATATCATCGCGGCATATATTTACATAACTAAAGCACATAAAACACAAGTATGCATTCATCATCAATTTCACCAAAAATTAGCTCACATAGGCTAATTTACAACTACGAGTAATTCGATTTGAATTATTCAATCAAACACATTATTTCACAAAAATATTTCATGAATACTATTCATGTGAATTTAATGTAATTTGTCCTTTTAGCTAAAACGTTTTTCTTGAGGATAATTTTAGAAAAAATGTTTTTATAAGAATTTAAAAACAAGTGGATAAGGAGAAGGTAGGCTGTATTATTGAAATCACATCCTTTTTATCATGTGTTGATCTATAACCCTATCACGAATTGATTTTACTTTCTATCATGTCTGTGCTTTTTCAATTGCACATGGTCGGCCCCTTCACTAAAGTCTACCTCGTGGGTTTCATATGTCTGTCACACTAAGTAGGTAAATAGAGAAGTACAAGATAGCCCAGACATTAATTTGTCCATCAAATTGCAGAAATAATGAGTGCTACTAGTGGGTTTCGTGTGGGTCTTCTTTTAATATAGATAGGTAAACAACGTTGCGTAGAAATACAAGATAGCCAAGAAGACATTAATAATTTCTTCATCAAATTGCAGAAATAATGAGTGCTACAGCTACACTTGTCCTCATGCATAGGTGAGCTGATGACAGGCCTTGATAAAATATTATTTTCTTAATTTTTACACTCTAGACTCATATATATATATATATATATATATATATATATATATATATATATTATTATTTTCTACATCATCAAAAAGAATATACTAATTATTTGGGTGGGAGATGGAGATGTTTTTGAATGCAGGTTAGCAGATAAGGTAGCACTAATAACAGGTGGAGCCAGTGGTATAGGCGAATGCACAGCGAGATTGTTAGTGAAACATGGTGCCAAGGTCGTAGTCGCCGTTGTCCAAGACCAAGGCCTCCTGCCTCTAAAGATCTTTGCCAAGCCCATAGCCCTCGCTAGGCGCCCACGGCTCACGGTTTAGGTTTCTTGATGATCAGTTTAATATCGTGGAAGCCGATAACAAATGCCCCAACCATCGTGGATCGTCTCGTTACCACAGACGCCTGAATGCTTCATGGCCGTCTTCAAGAACCCCACAATGTCCTGTTTCTCACATTCGTCGCTTCTGCATTCAGGTGCTTTCCGCTCTGATTCCATACTTCACCATCCCCTATAAAAAAGGCCATCCGGTGTCAAGGTCAGGACCTCTCGAGTAACGTGGAAAGCAACTCAGTTTCACAGATCGCCCGTAGCTTTCCACGCTCTAGTAGAGCCCCTAGGTAAAGTTGCCCTCCTCGCCAAAGCTTTTCATATAGGTAGCCATCCGCAGAGATGAGAGATAAAATTCAATGGATAGTTTGTGGGCCAACGGTGGAACGAACAACAAAGGCTGCCTAGACATATGGCGGCGCCCTCGGGGTTAAGGCCAGGATTTCATTTCCCAATGGTCCGTTGACAACCTCGTCAACCCACCCGGTCATTCTCAGAAACGCTGCAACCCGACATTCACCCGGCGAAATCCCAAGAAAGTTCAGACGGCAGCCACCCACAGACAAAACCTATCCCACCAATTAACAACGACCACACCGAGTCCATATACAATTAAAATGAGTAAAAATAGTCACTTGGGCCCATACATCACTACTCAGTAAAATTACATCAATTATATACCAATAGTTCAAGAGTTGATACATCACTCTTAATACAACATATATTAAAATTATGAATTTAATACATGTTTTACATAATCCATGTCAAAGTCACATGTCGGCTTTCTTCTCAAAACAGCTCTAATGAGTGTCGTCTTCCCGATCACTCCTTGTACCTGAAATAATATTCCCTCGACAGGGTGAGCAATGCCCAGTAGTGGAATTACCCTACTTGGGTTACTCCCCACCTAAGTGCACATGCAGTTATTCAACGTAAACCTGTGGCTCAAGCAAATACATGATCCTACTTAAATGTCTACATACCCAATCCCATGTCTCGAGTCCTCACCGACTCTCTCACGCATGCCTAAGCCAATGCGAGAAAAACATCCTTTTTATTTCTTTCTAAATGTGCACTCGCTAATTTTCCCCAGGTTCCCCAGGTGCATATGGGAGTACATTATATCATTCTCAAACCACACATGCCAATATCATTTACACATATATTAACAAAATTTACATACATGTCACATGTTATTTAATTCACATCAATAACATCAAAATTAACTCACTTAAGCTAAGTACAATTCATTTCCAATGGCTTACACACAATTATATATATATATTTTTTATAATTCCACATCATGTTAACACTTTTAATTACATGCATTAACATATTAATTCTCACACAACTCCAAACAATTCATGCTAATATATATAAAACGTGTATATACTAACATAATTAACTCACATAAATCATGTTATTCAATTTGCAACCAATAACACCTAAATTAGCTCACATGAGCTAATTAATCAATCAAGTAATTCATTTTTGGATCACCCCAGAAACACACTAAAATCACACATGACACGTGAGCGGTGAAACCTAGGGTTGTAGCACATTTCACGAATCCTACAAGGGATTTTCTCGCTCATTTAAGTATTTTGAGACCGCAAACACGGTGAGTGGCCTCGGAATATGCTAATCATTCCACAAGACTTTTAGCCAAGAATAATACAAGTAGGAAGACCCCTACCTCTTGGAGTTGTCGGAACTCTACCCGAATGGTACCGCGTAGCCCTCGTCGCGTAAACGACTTTGCTGTGGCCCAAAACAAATCTGGCCCAGTCCGACGGCGGGGAAATACAGAGAGAAATAGCTCTCTACTCTGCCACAAAATCCGCAATTGACACCTACTTTGTACTTTTGAAGCCCTTACCTTGTTTTCTTCTTCTAGGTGAAAAGAAGAAATTTCATCCGCTGTTTTATTCTCATTAAACTCATTAATTCCCATCTTGTCCCTTTGTCTTAATTTTTATTTTATGGCTTAATCTAAGTCATTAAATACTCATTCTCTACAGTAATTCTGACGTGGTATTAAACGTAGTACATGTAATGTAACACCCAATTATACCTAGCAGGTTTATAACATGTTTTGGGTATAATAAGCGTAAAAGTATATTATTTATTCGGAATAAAATAAAGATAAAAACAAAAATAGGAATATGCATAAGATGAAATTACAAACTAATAAAAGAAAGATTTGAGGCTATTGTAAAAATATTATAAATTGATTTGCAAATATTATAAGAGTTGGAGGACCAAAGTAAAATAAAAATGGGATAAGATCAAATAAAAGGATAAGACCCGAAAGAAATATCTTATTTTGGTCTTGGAAAGAGGAAACGAATACGAATGAGAAAGAAGAAGAAGAAGAAAGAAGAAGAAGATTACGGTATGGAATTATTAAATTTGAATTGACAGGTATGGATTTGAGTGGAGTACAGGATACATGTCTTGGGTGGTATGGAACTATGATTTTGTATCGAAAAGTATGGAAATATGGGTATTGGTATGGAATTATGATTTGGTATAGAAAAGTATGGAACCATGAATAAGTGTATGTAAACTATGGGAGTATGGAAGTCTAGTTTTGGACTATAAAGTTTAGATACATGGTTAAGAACCCTCTATCTTGTGTATGGTTTGGGTTTAGGAACTCGACTCCTTTCTTGTAGGGTTGAGTGCAAGAAGAGCTTTAAGGCTCCTAAATATGTATTTGAAGGGTCCAGTTACAAGTCGAACCCAGAAAATTCCCTGTTTTAGATCATATGCAGTAGTTGAATCTTAGAACGGGTTTTTGAGTAAGAAATAAAGAGAATTTGGTAGTAAGTCCTTCTACAAAATAGTAGCCACATCAATGAACTTGATGTTAGGCTTTTGAATTTCTTAATTAGGATTTCATATGGAACGAGTTATAGTCTTTTCTTCACATTGATCAAATGGGTGAGGGTCGTCAAACAAAGTCGTCTGAGTGAGCATTAGTAGTCAACGAGTGCGTCAAACAAGAAATTCGTCGGTGAGCGTTAGTGCGTCCAGGTGGTCGTCCAACGAAGTGCGTCGGTGACAGTGGTCTTCCAGCGGTGGTCGATCCAAGCGGGGAATTTAAAACCGAGCGAAATTCGTAGTGAGCGATGGGTAAGTCAGCGGTGAGGTAGATCGACGAGGGTGTCGGTGAAGCGGTGGTAGTCCGACAATGGCGTCGACAAAGGGTCGTCGGTGAGCCGGTGGTCGTCCAGCGATGGTGCGTCGGTAAGGGGTCGTCGGTGAGCGGTGATCGCGAAGCGGTGCTTGGTGACTCATTAAAGGCATTGCGTGACTTTCGAGCTTGGGAAGGAATTAAGTATCTCTTCTTACGTCCCCGAACTCAGTTTGGGTGTTCTTGGACTCTATGGAAAGCCCATTGAGTCAAGAATCCATCCATATGCCTGAGGAGAATATTAGGTGTCAGACCAAGGTGTCCTCATGGATTATAGTATTCCTGTATCCACTCCTAAGGTTTAGGCAGACATGAAACATAAAAGAAATGACAGGTATATGCAAAGGAAATGAAGAGAATATGGGAAGCATAGCACTGCTATGTGATGATAGTAACTATCTGATTACAAAACGAAGTAAAGTACAAGATTACATGAAAAGTATACGGAGAGATGATATAAAATGGCTGGATTTATGATAAGTATATATATGAGAAATGGCAAGAATGCAATAGCATTATATGTGTTACTTTATGCATTTGTATAAAGAAGTGTGGTGACTCTTAATGAGAAGTCATATTCCCACTAAGCGTAAAAACAGCACGGGTGTTCAATCAGGTGTAGGTGCAGAGAAGCAGGAGGACAGGACAATCCACATCGGCGATCAAGACCGCACATCAATAGGTACTTGCTGGGAGGCCTTTAGGTGCATTTTGTATATCTGATTTTGTAAGCGATGTAAATATTGTAAATGTTGAACATTTCCATATTTGGAGCTTGTATATATTTTGTAATCATTTTTCTGAGAATGTAATACAAGTTAATGGTTTAACATTATATGAATATGCAAGTGTAAAGGTTATAAGTATGATAAAAAGAGTGACCCTCACTTGACATCCTATGCCGAGTTGGGGTGTTACAGTTTAGTGGTATCAGAGCATCCCGGATTTGGTTCGGACCCGCCAATCGGGTCGGATCGGAGAAAGGGTGTCACAGTTTAGTGGTATCAGAGCCTAGGTTTAGGCGTTTCTGGAAAAGCCTAAGTTTAGGTGGCTCTGGAATAGAGTATATAAAATAGAAAAGCCTGTGTTTAGTAATGTGTGGGCCTGATGTGGATGTCCTTGTGTTTTGTATAGATGGATCGTCGAAGAAGCTGCTGAGAGTGTCAACCCAATGGAACAAGGGTTATCAGTTTCTGAACCTTCAGAAAGTAATGTACCTAATAGGCCACGAGGAAGCCTTATTTGAGAATATCGCAAGACATGGCTCGGGTTTTGGATAGATTGACCTCTCTAAGCTCCGATAGACACGATGAAGAGCGTGGAGGCGAAGGAATTCCATGGGTGGAGCATGGAAGAGTCGGGAGAAAATGAGATTACGGTTAGAAAAGCTAGATGGGGAGTATTAGAAGAGGGTTAGATGTCCTCCGATCAAGGAGGCATTATGTGCGGTCTCACTATTGCGGGGTGAGGCATATGATTGAAAGTGGAAACTGGTACTCAAAAAGTCCAAGAGTTCAAGTCCTGACAATAGAATTCTTTGTCAAGTCGGGACAAAGTATGTTACTGAGATGTATAGGGATTCCAAGTGGAAACAGTTCCTGAATTTGAAGCAAAGGAGCTTATCGGTGGCTGAATATGAAAAAGAATTTAGCCATCTTAGTAAATATGCATCGGAATTGGTTCTCACCGAGGCATTTCGGTGTAGGCAATTTGAGGATGGACTGCATGATTCCATCAAGAGGTATTTGGCACCTATGACTTCTCCAAAAGGTGGATTTTTATCAGTTGGTCAAAGTTTCACAATGAAAGTAGAGAGACTAGAAGCGGCGACAAGAAAGATTTCAACGAGGAAGAAGTTTTCTAGAGAGCTTGATCACTCCTCGGGAAAGAGCTAAGAGAATCTCCGGCTGTCAGAATTATAGTTCGGCTACGAGGGTAGAAGGCAAGGTCGATGTAACACGTAAGTACGGGTAGAGGTGCTTCCCGGTTGGACGGGGAGAAATTCAGAATGCCCTCATTGCCATAAGGCATTTGGGAGTTTGCGGGGATATTGACAGAGAAATTGTTTTCGATTGTGGAAGCCTTGAGCATTTGAAAGCACGGTGTCCCAGGAGATTAGGGATAATAAAAGCCAACAAGGGAAGTGGCGGAGGAGATCTGAGACACCACTTCGACTCGATCGTGGTAAGGAATTCGCGGTGGCCCATCTCACGATATATAGAGGACGAGGAGGCATAGTTTCGGAAGCAGTGGGTCGATCCACAATACTGCACGGCTTACCCGACACGAGGCATATGCTATAGCAGAGGCTCGTGAGGATCGAATCTTTGAGTTATGATTTGAGGTATATTTTCTTTATATGATATAGAGAGATGCATGCATTGATTGATCCACGGATCTACTCCATTCCTTATGTGTGCAGGAGCATGTATTTAACAAAGTACCCGACAAAAGGAGAAATTAGCATATGACATGCATGTAACTAGTCGTTGGGGCCTGGCGTTAGATTAGTGAATAGCATATCACGAGAAATTGCCCCCATTGTTATACAAACCGGAGAGTTTCTGTGATTTGATAAACCTTACCATTCCGAGTTTGACTTGATTCTAGGAATGGATTGGTTGGCTCTAGCAGAGGCTATGTCGTGGTGTGGACAAAAGGTATTGTTGAAATGCTCGACCAAAGCTGAGGTAATAAATGCAGGCATTGGATCCAAGTGTAATGTCTAATGTCATCTCCGCTGTCTGACTAGAAATTGCTGAGGAAAGGATGTGAGACATTCTTGGCTTTGATACTTGACTCCAAGAAGGTCAAATTGATGTAGAAAAGATCCCGGTAGTAAGGAATTTCCGGATGTATTCCACACGAAGAGTTACGAGGTATTCCACATGAGAGAGAGGTGGACTTAGCCTGCTTAGGGAGATTGTACCGAGGAGCAGTCCACATGTCAAGGGCCGCCGTACGGGATGGCACTCAATGGGGCTGAAAAAGTTAAGAGTCGATTGCAAGAACTTTAGATAAAGGATTTGCTCCAGGCCAGTGTGTCCCCTTGGGGGTGCACATTTTATTTGTGAAAAGAAGGTGGCACTACGGATGTGCATGCGATTATCGGCGGATTAATAAGGTGGCGGTGAAAACAAGTACCCATTGCAGGGGTGAGATCTTTTGATCGGTTGAAGGAAGCGGGTGTCTTTCGAAGATAGACTGCGATCGAGGGTATTATCGATTGAGGTAAAGGAAGGAGATAATAGAAGGCGCATTTAGAGCTTAGATATAGTGCATTATGAGTTTTGGTCATGCCATTTGGGTTGACCTAATCTGCCGCAGCATTCTGGATTTGATGAATAGGGTGTTCAGGCCGCACATGTGGATCGATTTGTTGTGGTTTTTATTGATGACATCTAGTGTATTCTAGGATGCACGGAACATGAGCGACACACGGGAATAGTCTTAGACGTTAAAGAGAGAAAGAAGTTATATGCTAAAGCTCGACAAATGTGATTTTTGGCTAAAGAAAGTCTCATTCCTAGGCCCGTATTGTGTCTGAGGGTATAGGGGTGATCCTGCTAAGATTGAAGCGATTGTGAATTGGAAATCGCCTCGAAAATGCTTAGGTAGAGAAGTTTCTTAGGCTTGGCGGGTTTATTATAGAAGATTTGTGAGAGGCTTTTGGTCATAGCTTCTCGCTCCTGAAGTTACTCGGGGAAAGGAATAAGTTTGATGGAGCCAGGACAAATGTCGAGAATAGTTTTTGACAGAGTTGAAGGGATCTTTGGTTGAAACACCCCGATATTGACCACGGCCTACTCAGGGAAAAGAGTATACCTTGTATAGTGATGCTTCATGCATTGGTTTTTAGGATGCGGTCTGAGATGGGAAAGTAGTGGCTTATCGTCAGACAGTTGGAAGCCACATAGGAACAAGATATCCCACTCATGACCTAGAGTTAGGCTGCGGTGGTGTTTGCTTTAAAAATATCGCGACAACATACGGGGAAAAGTGTAAATTTACACCGTCCTTAAGAGTCTCAAGTACTTGCTAACTCGGGAAAGAGTTAAATTTGGGAGGCAGCGGAGGTGGTTAGAGTTATTAAAGTTATGGCGCATCATAGATTACCATCCGGAAGAAATTTAATATAGTAGCCGTGCTTTGAAAGGCAATTAGTATGATATCCTTCTGATCTGATGATTGGAGATTAGGTGATGATGGGCTATATTAGCTCGATTAGAAGCGCAACTTGGATTTAAAGCAAATGATTATAGATCTTGAAAAATGATGAAGAGTTACGGAAAATTCTGAGATGGTTAGAGATGGTGACAAGGCCCAGGGTTTTTAGAGAAAGAAGAATTTGGAAGTTTGTATTTCGGAATAGATTATGTGTGCCGGATGATAAGAGCTAAAGAAAAGTTGCTATTTGGGGCTCATAATACGGTATTTACCGCATCCTGGAGGGAATAAGATGTACCGGGACTTGAAGCAGTTTATTGGTGGAAAAGGAATGAAAAGAGATGTGACTAGATATGTGTCACAAGTGTTTGGCGTGTCGTGAGTCAAGGCTGAACACAGTGCTTGAGGTTTGTTAAATCCCCTTTCAATTCCTCAATGGAAGTGGGATAACATTACCATGGATTTTATGTCGGGTTTTCCCCTCACACAACAAAAACATGACTCTGTTTGGGTGATTGTAGATAGGCTCACAAAGTCGGCCCATTTTATACCGGTCGGGATTAGTATTCTATGGATCATTAGTGAGTTATATGTAAGATGAGATTGTGCGATTATGGTGTTCAGTTGTCTATTGTGTCGGATAGAGATCGCGATTTACATCAAGGTTAAAAGGAATTACGATCGACTTTGGGCACTAAGGCTGAATTTTGGTACGGCATTCCATGTAAACGGATGGACGTCAGAGAGATTGATTCGAGTGCTTTCAGAAGACCATCAGCGAGGTTGTGTCAATAGATTTTCGAAGGGAGTTGGGATGGTATATTCCATTGATGGAATTTGCACATAACAATGAGTTTTCAATCAAGCATTGGTATGGCACCATATGAAGCTTTGTAGTAGGAAATGTGAGACTCCTGTAATCTTTGAATGAGAATTGAATGAGCATAAGCCCGAAGTAGGTCAGGACATAGTAAAAGATCTGAGAGAAGAGAAGGAAATCTGAGTTATTGAGGCGGAGGTTAAAGGCGGCTAGTGAACCAAAATCGTATGCCAACCTAAGAGGAGATATTGAGATATAAAGTGGGAGACAAGGTCTTTGTAAGGTATCACCATGGAGGGAAGGGTGCTTAGGTTTGGTCGGAAAGGCTGGTAGATCCAGGGTTCTGGAGCCGTATGAGATTTTGGAACATATTGGCCACGTAACTATCGTTGGCACTCCCTACGGTGGCCAAATTACACGATGTGTTCATGTGTCGATGCTTGAGCCGCTACGATGAGTCCTTTATACTACCGGTCACGAAATACAAGTCTGAGAAGATTTGTCATATGATGAGGAGCGAAGACAGATCACGGCTCGAGAGGTGGCACGATTCTTGAAACAAACAAGTACCATTAGTGAAAGTTCTCACAGCAACACCATGGTAGAAGAAGCTACTTAGGGCAGGAAGCAACTATGAGAGCTACCCTGATATCCGCAGCTCTTGAATCGGGTATGAATTTCGAGGCAGGGCTTCTTTTTAAGGGGAGAGTTGTAACACCCCAAATTATAGCCTAACATTTTTATAACATGTTTTGGGTATAATAAACGTAAAAATATATTTATTCGGAATAAAATAAAGATAAAAACAAAAGTAGGAATATGCATAAGTTAAATTACAAATAATAAAGAAGATTAGAGGCTATTGTAAAAATATTATAAATTGATTTGCAAATATTATAAAGTTGGAGGACCAAAGTAAAAATAAAAATAGGATAAGATCAAAATAAGGATAGAACCAAAGAAATATCTTACATTTTGGTCTTGGAGAAAGAGAGAGCAAATACGGACAGAGAGAAGAGAAGAAAGAAGAAAGAAGAAGAAGAAGAAGATTCTGGTATGGGTACCTAAATTTAGTATTAGTATGGAATTGAGTATGGAGTACGGATACATGTCTTGGGTGGTATGGAACTATGATTTTATATGAAAAGTATATGGAAATATAGGTATTGGTATGGAATTTATGATTTGGTATAGAAAGTATGGAACCATGAATAAGTGTATGTAAACTATATAAGGGTATGGAAGTCTAGTTTTGGACTATAAAGTTTAGATACATGGTTAGGAACCCTCTATCTTGTGTATGGTTTAGGTTTAGGAACTCCTAAACTCCTTTCTTGTAGGGTTGAGTTAAGAAGAGCTTTAAGGCTCCTAAATATGTATTTGAGAAGAGATCGATTACAAGTCGAACCCGAAAATTCCACAGGCATTTTAGATCATATGCATTAGTTGAATCTTAGAACGGGTTTTGAAGTAAGAAATAAAGAATTTGGTAAGTAGTCCTTCTACAAAATAGTAGCCACATCAATTAACTTGATGTTAGGCTTTCAAATTTCTTAATTAGGACTCCACGTAAGGCAAGTTATGGTCTTTTACTACGAGCAGTCAAATGGGTGAGAATTGCGTCAAACAAGTCGTCAGGTGACGGTGGTCGTCGACGAAATTGTCAGACAAAAATTCGTCGGTGAAGCGGTGGTCGTCGACAAAGTGTCGGTGAGCGGTGAAAGTGAATCCCAGCGGTCGTCGAGCAAAGGGAGTCGTCGGTGAGCGGTGGGTAGATCCCGGCGGTGGTGCCGTCGACAAGGAGTCGTGGTGAGCGATGGTGGAATCCGACAATGGTGCGATCGACGAAATTCGTCGGTGAGCGAG
This sequence comes from Tetrastigma voinierianum, assembly GCA_016808115.1. Classification (NCBI taxonomy): domain Eukaryota; kingdom Viridiplantae; phylum Streptophyta; class Magnoliopsida; order Vitales; family Vitaceae; genus Tetrastigma; species Tetrastigma voinierianum. Next base: position 72,164 of record JAEQBH010000525.1, read on the forward strand.
TGGTGCGTCAGCGATGGTAAATCGATAGGGTCATCGATGAGCGATGATCGCGGCGGTGGTCGACTCACGTCAAGACTGGTATGCGCGCTGACCTCCAACGGAAGGGTGCCATCTCGCCCCGTCACGAACTGGAGTTGGGTGTTCTTGGACTCTATCAAAGCCCGGTGATCGAAGGGAATCCATCCATATGCACAAGGGAGAATATTAGATGTCAGACCAAAGTGTTGACCAGGCTCATCACTTCAGAGTGCAGCTCGTCGGTTAGTCGACTCGTCAAGGTACATTGCGCCGACCTCGACGGAAGGTCATATATCCTTAAAATACGAACTTCCAGATTTGGGTGTTCTTGGACTACATGGAAGAGATCCATTGAGTCAAGAATTCATCAATAGACAACTTAATAAGATTGGAACTCATATTAGTTCAGAAAACATGGAAAACGATGCGTGTCTGAGGGTAACCATAGTTATTTGTATTATAGACGCCTATTATGAATTCATAAATAGCTCATAAGTATCTGATGTAAGCATAGTTATTTATGCATATAGTAATTATGAAAAATGTAAAGATATGAATAGCGATTGTATATATATCTCATATAATTGCGAATGACGAAAATTATTCGGGGGAATGGGATATATCTTGAACATAAAAATATATTGATTATGCCTTAGAACTTGGTAGGATAGATGGGCATGCCTATTAGGAAGAATAAGTCTGCAGCATATCAGTTATATTCGGAAATCGGGACCCCGTGTGGGTCAATGACATAGATCCCGTTTAGATCGGAGAATTTAGCCCCAGAAAAGGGTCACCAGGCGCCTCAGGGCCCTCATGGAATAGGTCCTTGTCTCGGACCAGTGATGATACCTCGGGTATAATATATTCACACCGGCGCCTCACGGGCCTCGTGGATCTTTGTTTCATCACCCGGTGAATATAAGCACCTTCGGGTCCTCATGGATTATAGTATTCACGTATCCACTCTAAGGTTTAAGCGGACATGAAACATAAAAGAAATAGCGAGTATATGCAAAAGGAAATGAAGAGAATATAGGAAGCATAGCCTTCTTTATGTGATGATAGTACTCTGATTACAAGAGCAAAGTAAAAAAGTACAAGATTACATGAAAAGTATCTGGAAGATGATATAAAAATGAAGCGTTATGATAAGTATATATGTAGAGAAATGACAAGAATCTGTATGCGTATATGTGTTATATGCATTTGTATAAAGTGTGGTGACTCTTAATAGAAGTCATATTCCCGATGGCGTAAACAGCACGGGTGTTCAATCCGTGTAGGTCTGAAGAAGAAACCGGAGAGATAAGGGACAATCGCATCGTGGTCAAGGCCACACATCATTAGGTGCCTTTGGAAGACCTTTAGGTAATTTTGTATAATACAATTTGTAAATAAATGTAAATATTGTAAATGTTGAACATTTCCATATTTGGAGCTTGTATATATATTTTGTAATCATTTGCTCTGAATGTAATACAAGTTAATGGTTTTAACATTATATGAATATGCAAGTGTAAAGGTTATAAGTATGATAAAGAGTGACCCTCCGCCGACATCCCATCAGAGTTGGGGTGTTCTGAGTTTAGTGAGTATCGAGCATCCGGTTGGTTCGGACCCGCCAATCGGGTCGGATCGGAGAAAGGGTGTCACATAGTAGGTGACTTATTGCGTCAGCGTGTCTTTTCTTAGCCAGTTTTTTATGGCACCCCGTGTTTCGGTGCGCCGGCTTTGTGAAATTAGTATCTCGGAATTCGACAAATTTGGCGTGGTAGCTAGATTCACGCCAAGGCGATTCTAACGGTGAAGTCAGTTTCGTCATCAATATCCTAGAAAAAATTTCGAATTTTGACCCGAGTACCATTTTGCCCTTTCGAGGAAAAATTGGTTTTCTGGGGTTTCCCTGACCAGAGGCCTCCTCCGCGAACATGGAATATGTCCTCTTGAGGTCGAGTCCGTGGAAATAGACGATATAACCTCGTGGCCCGAGCTCGAGTCTGATGCTTGTGAGTGCTCATCCTCGGTTCCAAGCAATCCCTTCCCTCGTCCTCCGGCGTCGTAGGAGGAAGCTTAGCGTTTTGTGATGAGGGACTCCAAACATAAATGGGTAGGACTTCCAGAGGAGGCTCGACGGTCCTCCCCGAAGGATTTTTCAAACCTGCCACCTTGGACACCTCGGCCATGGAAGGAGGCGCGACTCGTAGGGACTTGGTTAAACGACTGAAGCTCTTTGGCGGTCGATGGCTAGGAGAAGATGCTACCAGCCTCGGGATCGCACCCCCGAATCGAGGCTGCTCTCAAGGGGAGCCTTGGCACTGCGCTTGCAGCTTCTCTTAACTGCTTTACTTGATGGCTCGGCTGGGCTTGAAGCTCTTCCCAAGTGGGTTTCACGGCAGAAGGCCCCTCACGAGAAGGCTTCATAACAGAGGGTAGAGAGGGCCTCAAAGCAGGGGGTCGAGAGGGGTTCACACCAGAAGGCCGGGAATATCTGATCTAATCAGCTCAAAGTACACCCTCGAGAGACACTTGACCATTCTTTGCTTCCTCATATCCACACAGAAATGAGGTGGGACGGATACTGAAATGACACAACCCAATAAAGAACACCTCACGCAACCTTTAGAGCTAACCCAGGCTAGCGGAAGCTCGTAGTTCTCTAAGGCGGTCCCTCGCATTGAAATGCCAAGCATATCCTCTCATTAACCCGAGGGTTGTACTCAGAGTTCACGACCACAGTAAAGAAATAACGCTCCTTCCCAGTATTTGTGGGAAGATGGAAGATAAAAATGATCGACTAACTTTGGTCCTTTTGAAATATACTAAAAAGCCATATCACGGCCTCTTTCACATTAAAGAGTCAGTAATGAGCTATCTTTAGGAACCAGGCCACTTGTCCCTAAACAAGACCAGAAGGCCGACCAAAACACCCCAGAATTTGGGAGAAAGTTGGACGGGCTTAAGCGTTAGTCTTTGTAAGGCGTTCTTGATAAAGGGGTGCGGAGGAGAAAGTGGAACCGTTCTCGAAGGCGCTTTAAAGAAGCAGCCATCTTGGGAACACGGGCCGTGGGAGGTGAAGATCGAGCACATGCAGATACTGAAGAGAGTTCTGAGTGGGTATCGAAGGTTTTTCCTCATAAAGGGAGCTCCGACCGAAATTGGGACCCACCGATTGTCACGCATACTTCGTAGCTGACCTTGAATGTCGGAACCACTAGGTGCTAATCTACTGTCTTCCACTTCCTTTGCCCAGGTGAGGGGATGGGATGATCACTTCAGACGGCTCCCCATCGACCACGGCTGGCAAGACTACCGAGATCCACACCGTAATGGCACCAAAGGCAATTGGGCAGGAAAGTACGTATGATTAAATTATTGTGAGTGCCAAGGTCGAGCAGGCCAATGAAGGTGGAATCCAGCCCAGGCATACGCCTATGCCTAAATTCATAACAATGACTCCCCACGGCTAAAATGCGCTCGACAGAATTCCAACCAAAAAAGTGAAGAAGAGGAAACAAACAATGACCACTAGGGACCCACGGAATCCAAAACAAGAAAAGGTAAACGGGAAGAAGAAGAAAGACATACGAGCTAGGGAAGAGAAGCGAAAGAAACGACTGGCGAGAATAGGGAATAGCCAAAACCACGAGGCGTCTTGGCGATGATCGAGAGAAGTTCCAGAGAAGAAATCCAAGACCATAGAGAAAGAGGTTGAAAAACAGGGGAATACGGTTCAACTAGCCGTGGGGTGCTTTTAAAAACACTGAAAACGTCAACCGAAATGGGCGTGAAAATTGAGAAGAGCCATCATCATTGCGGAGAGCGTTTGGCGACAAAGCCACGTCCGACCATCATGATTAGCCCGCGTGGAATCCACACGATCCGAAGCGATGACCACTTGCAAAGTTCATGACCCGAAGTACGAGCGGTATTACACAAAAAACATGCATATGGAGCTTGGCATGAATGAGAGACGGAGCCGTAGACAGGGCTTAAGGTGGGCTTAAGAGATAAGCTTAGAGCTTGAGCCCATCGTGAGGCTCAGGCTATATGACATCTGATCACTTCCTAAAGCGTGTGAGCCACAGTTTAGGAACTAGGCCCAGCCCCCATCGAATAAATAGGTAACATGGATGAGATTCCACCATCCTTTGAATGGACGTATAAAGAGTACCCGGTCTCCATGATGTTTCTCTCCACTCATTGAGGGAGGAAGGATCTCTCACGATCACGACCCCTAATTATCCTTTAATATTCAGTTGACAATAAGGAAAGAGGGATTCACTACCCAATTGGGAAGATGTCGTATCGCCGTCTAAAAAGGAAAGTCATTGTGATCACCCACGATAAATACCAAGCAATTCCATCGAAGAAAGGTACGCAATCATGAAAGCGAAATTCAATGATTGATCTCTTTCCTTTAAGTAAGAAGAAAATGATTTAGGCATCGTGAATCTGGTGACCACCAGCCGGACCACCCTTTGCATGCGGGTTGTATATCGATTCGACTCGGCCAGACGGCCCTGATGACTCAGTGAAGCTCACAGCCCGGCGTGATCGATGAAATAATAGGGTGTTTTTTTAATTTTTTTTCTTAAAATATCTATTTATTTTATTTTAAAAAATGGATAATATCATATTCTTTTACAAATTCAAATCTTTTTGTAAACATTTTAAAAAGAATTTCTATAATCATAAAAAAATACATAAAAATAATTGTTTTAGTTTTTATTAATACAAATTTTTGTATATGTTTATTAATCAATCAAAATTTTAAAATATTTTATAATCTATATGAATAATTATTTTGAGTTTTTTATTAATACAAATGTTTGTATGTTTATTCATTAGTTCGAATCTTTTATAATTGTAAAAATAATTATTTTAGGTTTTTATTAATACAAAATATTTATATATGTATTCATTAATTAACTTATTTCTTTAAATATTTTGTAATCATAAAAATAGTTTATTTAGGTTTTATTAGTATGAAATTTTATATGTATTTATATACTTTTGTAATAATTTTTTATTTATTTATTATGGTATCCAATTTTTATAATTAAATATTAAATATCCTTTTTGATAATTTTAATGATATAAACACGTTTTTATATATATGTAAACATATTACAAAAAACTTTTATAGAATCACTTTTTCAAATTCTTATAAAAACATTTTTTCTAAAATTATTGTCAAGGAAAACGTTTTAGTTAAAAGAACAAATTACAAGAAACAGTAAAAAACTTGTCCTCAGTCGCCTACCCTTGAGACTTGGCTCAAGTGAGGTAATAGGCGGAATGGTTGTCCAGTTCAATGTAACGTGAAACAAGTGGATAAGGAGAAGGTAGGCTGTACTATTGAAATCACATCCCTTTTTATCATGTCTTGATGTATAACCCTATCACGAATTGATTTTACTTTCTACCATGTCTGTGCTTTTTCAATTACACATGGTCGGCCCCTTCAGCAAAGTCTACACTCGTGGGTTTAATGTGTGGTCACATCAAGTTGGTAAAGAGAGAGAAGTACAAGATAGCCCAGACATTAATTTGTCCATCAAATTGCAGAAATATTGAGTGCTACTAGTGGGTTTCGTGTGGGTCTTCTGTTAATATAAATAGGTAAACAACATTGGGTAGAAATACAAGATAGCTCAAAAGACATTAATAATTTCTTCATCAAATTGCAGAAACAATGAGTGCTACACTTCTCCTCGTGCCGAGGTGAGCTGATGATAGCTAGGCCTTTTTATCAAAATATTATTTTCTTAATTTTTACACTCTAGACTCATATATATATATATATATATATATATATATATATTATTATATATATATATATATATATATATTATTATTTTCACATCAATTAAAAGAATATACTAATTATTTGTGTGAGATGGAGATGTTTCTTGGAATTGCAGGTTAGCAGATAAGGTAGCACTAATAACAGGTGGAGCCAGTGGCATAGGCGAATGCACAGCGAGATTGTTCGTGAAACATGGTGCCAAGGTCGTAGTCGCCGATGTCCAAGACCAACTCGGCCGCTCCGTCTGCCGAGAAATCGGTTCGGAAGAAACCATTTCCTACGTCCATTGCGACGTAACATGCGAATCCGACGTCCAAAACGCCGTCGACACCGCCGTATCAAATGCAGGAGCTCGATATCATGTTCAGCAACGCCGGCATCTCGGGCGAAATGGAGCCGAGCATCTTACTCTCCGATAACACAAACTTCAAACGGGTTTTCGACGTCAATGCGTATGGCTCCTTCTTGGCGGCTAAGCACGCCGCTAGAGTTATGATTCCGGCGAAGACAGGATGCATCATGTTCACTTCAAGTGTTGCTGCCGTTGTTGTGGATAGAGGTATCCCACTTGCATACTCAGTATCGAAGCATGCTGTGGTGGGACTTGCCAAATACTTATGTGTTGAGTTGGGACAGTATGGGATAAGAGTTAATTGCATATCCTTATGCATTGGCAACACCATGTTCATGGAAGCAACAGGGAAGGGGAAAAGCGAGACTGAAGAGTTGGTGTCATCTACGGCTAACCTAAAAGGAGTGACATTGAAGGAGGAGGATATCGCAAATGCAGCCTTGTATTTGGGGAGCGAAGAATCCAAGTATGTTAGCGGGTTGAACCTTGTGGTAGATGGGGGTCACAGCATTACTAATCCCACCTTTGGATTGGCCATTGGATCTCTCCTCTCATCTACACAAGTATCCCAAAACTAAGGTCATGACTCATGTTTATGTTTGCTTCCCCAAAAGTAATAAGGAAATAAAATATATATATATATATATATATATATATATGTTAAGGAAAATTATTTCTTTTCTTATGTTTGGTTGTGTAATGATTTTTTTTTTTTAAAATCAAGTTTAAATTTAATAAATAAAAATTTCAAGCTTATTTGTTCGTGATTAAATAAAAATTATAGATATACATTCAATTTTAATTTTTTTATTATACTTTCCATAATGAAATAAATATGAAAAAAAAAATTATTTTTTGTAACATTTTTCTTTCCTTTCTTAATTACCTTTCCAAACCCATCTCTCCACGAATTAGAGGTGGGAGAGAGACTCGCCCATCCCATTTTTCCCTCCACCGATTGGACCATGTGTTAATATGGGTGGGGCCAATGTTTTGGCTTGTTTTTATTAGGGCCAATGTTTGATCAAACCCCATAGGGCTGAGAGTAAAAACGGGTGGAAAGAGTAAAAATATTAAAATATAATTTTATTTATTTTTTAAATAGTATAAAATAAATTTTATTTAAAATAAATGTTGTTAAAAGATTATATAGTTAATTATCTTTTAATATCATCTTATTTTTAATTATTTCATATAGACCTTATTTGTACATTAAAATAATTGAAATCACTACTATAACTATTTTTTTTTCTGTAAGTAACATGTTTTATATTTTTAAAAATAAAAAAGGAAAAATATTTTTCATAGCTAGAAAATTAATTACTTTAAAAAAAATATTTAAAATAATTATTAAAAATAAAATATATTATTGTTAGCAAGCATTATATAGTGGTTTTCAAAAAACATATTAATAAAAATTATTTTTTAAAATAATGGTAAAAATAGTTTTAAGATAAAAATATTTAGATGATTATTTTCTTTCCCTCCCATCCCATGCCCACCCTAACCAATTGAGTTAGGTCTCATTGACGCAAATATGATGATTTTCAAAATTTGAAAATAAGATTTTGTTGAAATGATTTTAAAATTTTGTATTAAATTTATTTTATATAAAACAAAATTTTGTTTGAATTTTTGGCACATGTTTATATTTTTTATTTATGTTTTAAGTTAGTAATTCAAAAAATATAAAAAAATTCAGGCCACCCCGGCCCAAAGCTGAATGGGCTGCAAGGAAACTCGGGCCGAGTCATTTTTTAAGCCCGAATTCGGCCTGATCAGCGAAGCCCAAGCCCGATCCACTAGATGGGCTGAAAATCTTGGAAACTATTCCATACAAAACGCAACCTTTGACCTAGGACTAATGATAATTTTATAAGAGGATAACTGTTTAAAATGGACAAATCCAAAAACAAATTGTAAAACTAATCCAAACAGAAATACAACATACACTTTCAAACAAAAATGTCTTTAGAGATTTAGTTATAATATGATAATGGAACAAAATGCCCATGAAAGATTTACTTATCACTTGTCGATTTTATCTATTTTGTCCAAAAAGGGATGTTTTCAAGCTTAGCTTTTGTAAATAACTTTTTGAATTTGGCCCTTTTAAACTAATTTCTTTTTTATAAATAAAACAATTAAAATTTGAAAAACATTATAATAGTTTTTCAAAAAATTATTTTTAAAATAATGGTAAAAATTAGTTTATTAAAATAAAAATATTTTCTAGAAATATGATGATTATTTTTTTTTATAAGTACGTAATTTTATCCCATTGTGACTTGAACCATCACACTCCCTCACTGTGCTCACCACAGCCATAGCCGCAGTACCAGGTTTCATTGGCATACAAACATGATATTTTCAAAATTTGAAAATAAGATTTTGTTAAATGATTTTAAAAATTTACATTAAATTTATTAATTTGATTTTATATAAAACAAATTTTTGTTTGAATTTTTGGTATTACAGCATAGTATCTGTCCCCACTGGAAGTCAAACTCAAACTCTTGTCGGTGCCATGATACGAAGTGCTCTGAACCAAATGAGTTAAAGGTGGTTGGCTTATGTTTTAAGTTAGTAATTCAAAAAATATAAAAATTTCAGGCCACTCGGCCCAAATCAGAATGGGCTGTCAGGTAATCGGGCCGAGTTATTTCTATTCGGATCTTAAATTTCAACCTAGTCCACTTAAAAGCCGGGTCGGTGGACCAGCCCATATCCTCAACTATAACTAATAAGCATAGCGAATGAATCCCTTTGGACCAGATGTGGGCTGATTGTTTAGGCCCGAATCCTGCCTGATCAGCCCATGGGCTAAAATCTCGGAATATATTTTCATTTCTGAGTGGGATTCAGATCAGGCCAAAATGTGAGAAGTAACAACACTTTTTCCAACAAGCCAACTTGTTGTCAATTAGATAATGTGAAGTTATTTAATAGTAATTCTAATTATTTATTGAAAATTTTTTTTTAAGTCTTTTATATCGTTTATATATAACTTAAATTTATTAAATTTAGAAATTATTTTACATTATTCCATAAAATTTAACTTATTAAATTAAATTTCAATATTAATATTTCATTTCTTCCATTAATGCTTTTATTAAAATTACTATCACTCTATTTTTTTTTTTCACATTAATATTGTTAATTTTTGAAAATACTGAAACATATGTTAATTAAAAAAAATAGATAGTTAAAAAATTAATAATTTATAAATAAAATAAAGCATATATATATATATATAAAATTTTCAATAAGATAAAGTCTTAATATAAAGATTAAAAATATCAATTTTTAAAATAAATCAATTACTAGGATAAACTAATGTTAATATAAAAATAAATACAAATATATTAATTTTGAATAATTTTGGATTTATCACATTTAAAAGCAAATCCATCGATATATCTTGATATATCAGCCAAAATTGATGCAGATAAATACATCGAAATCGATATTACCGATATTTTTATCCTTACGACTAGGACTAATGATAATTTTATAAAAATGAAAACCCTTTAAAATGGACAAATCCCAAAAAAAAAATTGTAAAACTAATTCAAACATAAATACAAAAGACACTTTCAAACAAAAATGCTCTTAAAGATTTAATTATAATATGATAATGGAACAAAATGCCCATGAAAGATTTAGTTATCACTTGTAAGCTCAGTTTTGCAAGTAGCTTTTTGAATTTGTCCCTTTTAAACCAATTTCTTTTTTATAAATAAAACAATTAAAATTTGTTACAATGCTAGGGTATTGGGCCAGATCTGGGCTAGAACTTAATTTTCAGCCAGAAAATTTAAGATAAACAATTGTCATAACATGTCTGCAACAATCGAAGAAATAACAATGGCCTTTGCCTGAATCCAAGTGCAAAATTCATGATATACTACGCCTATTGTATACATAAGATTGTGCAAAATACAAGTATAAACTCAATCCAACTGCACTTAGCCCAGCAAGAACCCAGTAATAGTAGTCAAGATGTGCCCGATTGAGATTATCGTCGAACCAGCCATGTCGGCCGCCATCTCCACCACCAGTTGCTTTCTCAATTGCAGAGATAAGAAAGCTGCTTAGGAAGCTCCCTACACCAAAAATCAATTGGCAGAGGGCGACGCCCGAAGGCTTCTTAATTCCGGACAGGACTTGATCATAGAGAACTCTTCAAGATAACTATGGTGAACATTTGAAACTCCAAACAAGATGTATTGGGAAGCATGCCTACCTTTATTGGAACAGTTACATTTGGCATATCTACCAGCCCATGTTCTTGAGCAGTTTCCAGCCGTTTCGTCTCGACTAGAGCTGCAATTACCATGGCAATAGCGGACAGAAACATGCCTGTTCCGATTCTCTGGAGCATTGTTATGACAGATGGTTTCCCAATTATGGTTCTTCCTATAGGAACCACTATGCGGTCATATATGGGGATAAAGAGATCTCGCCATGCTCATAAAAGATTGAAGTGAAGCAGCCCTGGTATGTCAAAACCTCCCAGGTCGATTGTCCTGTCCATAGTGACCTTGTTTGTAAGAAAGTAGATGACTGTGCATACACAATTGTATACCCTAAACAAGTTGCTCCTATGGGGAACAGCCTCAAAAATGCCTTTGCTTCTTCAATGTCATCAATAGTACAATGCCTTCCATTTCCTTTGGAACCATCTTGAGCAAGCAATGCTTTGTTCAGAAACCTAGCTTTCAGAAAAACAAAAAAATTAAATTTTATCCAATTATAATTAATATATGTTAAACGAGTTTCAATCAAGTTACATTATCATCATGGAAAGGTCTAATTAACCTTTTTAATTTCTAAACGTTAGAAATGAATCTAAATCGTATGTGCTTTACTTGAATTGTTGAGAATCTTGTTGATGCAGGGATCCTCCAGCTATATCTTCTGAAGGTGTTGCTAGCCAGTTCTTAGCTGCTGCAATGAACACTTGACCGATTCTCATGAACGGGCTTCTTTCATGGCGTTTGAGGTTATACCGATAAGTCCTAGACCCGAGCAAGAAAAGGAGCAGCCCTAGTGTCATAACAATGCATGGGATTCAAATCCAAGACCCCCAATTCAAGTTTTCTTGAATGTGGCTCAAGACTCTGAGCTGCTATGGTACCAGCAAATACACCAAACAACCACCAGTTGAAGTAAGAGCTTTTGCCTATGCACTCCCCGTGATTTCGTCCATCAAATTGATCAGCTCCAAAAGCCTGGATGCCGGCCTTGCGTGCACCTACCCCAATTCCCAGTAAATATAACGAGAAAAAGAAGAAGATTATCCGGAAATGAGGAGGATAACAAGTTGTATTGCCCCCTTTTTGGCAGTCATGAGAAGGGCTGGGAAGAGGAAGCACACCAGATAGTGTTAACAACCCTAATCCCTGCATTTAGTACCAATGTGTTAAATGACGGAATATCCTAAAAGCTCAAGCTTGAAGGATTTGAGTTTAATATGAATGTGTCTTCATACCTGCTCCTGAATTAAATGCATGGCGCGTCGAGAGTTAGAGTGGATTATAGGCTTTGAATCCAACAAATGTAGATCGGAAATGTTGAATTTGCAAGGGCTCGCATCGAAGCGAGCTACGATCTGTATTAAGCGACCCGACTCACAAAGGCCGAGCATAGGGTTGGATTTAATATGAATATCGTAGAACTACAGCACAATGATATATGACTATCATTCAAGTATATGGTATATATGCTAATTGAAACGCACACTCAACCATGCTAAATAAATTAAAACAGATTGGTGCTTATAAGCATGATAATATTGTTATTTCCAATTAAAGCTTAAAAATAATGCTGAATTTTACACATTTTAAGTCGATTTTGTTCCAGGCATTACTGATTTTTGTCTGTCCATTGTGAGGGTAATACAATGGAGGTGATAAATGTAGCACTTTCCTCTTCTTTCTTTTTTTGGCGGTAAGCAGCGATTCGATATAACAAATTGTCACGTTAGGACAATTTCCTCTAATTGTGTATATACTGGCGACTTTCAGATCGATGAATATATAATCTCAGACAATGCAGATGGCACAATCGATTCTTGACAAACATGATGGACAAACACTATGACGTTATCAGGTTCGACTAGATTATGGGGCAAAACAGATAAACAACCCTTATTGAGCCAGACTAGCTAATTCTCCCACCATTTTGAGAATTGACTTTAATATTATTTATAATGATATAGTTTCAACCATGTAAACATTGTGATCCATTCTATTGTATAAAAGGAAAATTTTCCTAATGCTATATAAGAGTTTTACTCTTAATATTATAGACGCACTAAAATCGTAAGAGTAGGTTGGGTTTAGAATTGGTAATTTCTACATTATTTAGAGAACAATGTTTTAATTAATTTTAAAGCGATTTGTTCCTAGAACTAAGCTAGACTCTGAAATGGTTGCAAGAACTTCAATGCTCTTATGTTGAAACTAGAAACATTAGAGCATGTCATGACATATCCTGGGGCTTGTGGTTCCAGTTTTATTGTTTTTGTTAAAAAATAAGGAAAATAAGGAAAATAAGAAAAACGAAGAATAGAAAGCCTTTAAGTGCGATGTAAGAGCGATTTTTAAGGAACAAATGGTGTTTAATTTACGTGTTTTGACTATTGTTCGAGAACAGTTTTTAAAAAAACGAAGGGAATCAAACAGGTCCCTAATTCTCAGTTTCCGGCCTTGACATGAGAGCTGAGTTCATGGATTCCCAAATTAAAGTGGGGATGAACAAAAACCATTGCCCGCACTTCCCATTCGTATAAATTCATTTCACAGAACCAACCAAAACAGAGAAAATCTAGTTTATCATTAGATCCCTTAATATGGAAAGGCTGGTAATTACTAACCAGGATGTAGAGAAGAGAAGTAATAATGATGGTGGCATAACGACCAAGAAAAGAATCTGCAACAAATGCTCCCAATAAGGGCATTAAACTGAGAGTCCCGTACCATGTATTTACACTCTCAGCAGCAGCCGGTACGGACTGCCCCAATCGATCCGTGAGATAGTTTATAAGATTCGCCTGTATCCCAAAATATGCGAAGCTCTCAGCAACTTCATTACCTGCATATATATATGAATCTGGATTTCGTAAAGAAGCTATTTGGAATGTAAACATTTGATTTATGAGTAGGAGTAGTGAGAGTGGTTGGTACCTATGACGAAATATGCGGATCTCCACCCGCCGGAGGTGGATCTCTAGGCCGGACCGCCTTTGTGATCGACGGAACCGTCGACGATGTCTTCCAGTACCGGAGAGCGAGGACCTCCGGCAGTTCCCGGGCCACCTTTGTGATCGACGGAGCCGTCGAAGATATCTTCCAGTAGCGGAGATCGGAGACCTCCGGCAGTTCCAGCCATGGCTTTGTTTCAGCCACAAATAACAAAGCAGCGAGCGCCAGTAAGCCATCGAAATTGGCAGCAAGCGATTAGCGAAGCCGATTAGCCCAGTTGATTAAGCGGGTTTTGGGTGAACTAGCGGGTTTTGGGTAATCGCCCAGGTCAACCCGTTTAACGTGTTTAATAAGCGAATTCGTGTTCGGGTGAAACATCTTGCCGTTTACTCTTAGTTCGTTGCCATTGTTTCTACTTCTTAGTTTCTGCGATGGTCGCGTGGCTGTCGAAATTGATGACGCGATTAAACGATTAGCGGTCGCGGGTTGGGTGCCTAAGCGGGTTCGGGTGATAAGCGAGTCAACCCTATTCTTAGCGTTTAATAAGCGAGGTCGTGTTAAGTTCACATATTTCCGCCGTCCCATTTCGTTTGCCTATGTAGTTCTTGGCCGCCCAACGTTTGTGGCCTGCCGCCCGAGGATATGTTCACATTTTCCTTATTAGCTTTTTTTTTTTTTTTAGTGTGGTGTTGAAGTAATTCATTTATTCAAAAATAAAATTATATGAGTAATCCTTTCTTCAAAATAATCATCAAACACATGTTTTGAAAATAGTATTCATTTTGAAAATTACCTTAAAATCATATTCACTAATTACGATAATTTTTAAAACCATATTTATGAGCTAGGAAATCACAATTAATAAATACCATTTTAAGATAATTTTTAATATATATATAAGATTTAAAAATTTGGAAAGGAAAAAATACGACTCATATAGTTCATTTAATGATTTTTTTTAAATAAAATAAAAATAAAATTACTTAGAAATTTAAAAATAATTTAATGAGTTAAAATAAATAAAATTTATTTAAATTAGTAAGTAAAGAAATGTGAGATTTAATTATATTTTTATTTTCCTTCACTTTTTATTTCTTTCATTTTTCCTCCCTATTTTATATTCCTTAAATTTTCTGAACCAAGCATATCATAATGGAAAAAAAAAACTTATTTTATAATAAATTTTAAAAGTAGATATTTTAAAAGTGATTAAGTGAATATATTGATAATAAGCTCATTTTAATTATGTTTTTCGACATTTTTACAATTATTTACTTCAATATTATATAGAAAAAGACAAGTCACAAAACTTTGTATTTGTGGTAAAAATTAGACCTAATTTCAAAATAAAATTAGAAAATAGACATTCTCAAAAATAATTAAAATGAATATATAGATAAGAAGTGATCTTTAATTATATTGGTTTAAATTTACTCTTATCTAATATAAAAAAGTAAAATATTTTAACTTTTTTCTATTCAATAAAAAACATCATCTTAACCGTTGAGTCTATCCCAAGTGATAAATGGATAGGATAGAGCCTAAGAAGTTCAAGATTTGAATCCTGATAAGAACATAATACTCTATAACGTAATTTGCAAAGTAACTAAAATTAAAAAAAAACACCATCTTAAACAATTACCAAGTAATGGTCTTTCTCACTTGTAGCTCCTGTAAATGGTAGGTCAGGCCCAAGCTAGGACTTAATTTTTTCAACCCAATTTGAAGAACCACTAGGGTCAAGTTAGGCCTTATTAAGGGAGTGATTAAGTTGAAATCCAACCCAAATCAAACCAGATATGATATATATAAACCTGAATGTGACAACCTAACTTCAACTCATGAACTCAATCCACATTCAACCCCGATTTTATGTTGGTTGAATGAATCGGGATTGGACCAAGATTAAATTAAAAATTATGGCAGATGAAACATATGAACAAATTTATGTATGTTTTTTACAGAGCATGTTAACAACTGAGATAATTACAATGACATGGTGGATGTCCATTCGCCATACTTCCCTTGTGTATATGTAAGACTTCGCAAACCACAAGTATAAACTCAATCCTACAGCACTCACCCTGCAAGAACACAATAAAAGTAATCCAATCCTTGCTTGATTGAGATTATCATTAAACCAATATGGCCCATCTCCATCAGTTGCTTTCTCAATTGCAGAGATAAGAAGACTGCTCAAGAAGCTCCCTACCCCGAAAATACAGAGGTAGAGGGCGATACCGAGACTCCTTAATTCAGTTGGGACTTGATCATAGAAAAACTCTTGAAGACCTATCATGGTGAACACCTGAGAAACTCCAAAAAGGATGTATTGGGGAAGCAACCACCATATGCTCATCGGAAGAATAGCGTCCCGTGTATCGACCAGCCCGTATTCTTTAGCCGTTTTGAGCCGTTTCGCCTCCACTACTGCTGCAACTACCATGGAAATGGCGGAAATAAACAAGCCGGTTCGATCCTCTGAAGCATTGTTATCTTAGGATGGCCCAGAGTTAAGGCTCTTGCGGTAGGAACCAGATGCGGTCATATATCGGGATTGTGAGGACGATGGAGAGGCCTATGAGAGCTTAGATTGAAGCAAGCTGGTATGTCAATCCCTGACCAATTGATCTGTCCATGAGTGATTCCTTGTTTGGTGAAGAAAGTAGATGATTGTGCAAACACAATAGCATACCCCAAACAAGTAGCCCATATGGAAACAACCTTAGAACTGCCTTTGCTTCTTCATCATCAATGGTACCACTGCCCTCCATTTTCTTTGGGAAACACCCTTAGAACTGCCTTTGGTTCTTCTACATCATCAATGGTACACTGCCCTCCATTTTCTTGGGAAAAACCATCTGGTGTAAGCAACGCCTTGTTCAAGCACCTTCCAATACAGAAAGTAATCTGGTTGTTAATTAAACATTCCATATTTTCATAAAAACTCAGGATGTAAGATTTGAGTTTAATATGAATATCATGTTTTTAACACCCTTCTTCACTTGTGGCTCCATATCCACATGTGGAGTGGAGCGATAGACAACGAATGCAAACGGGAGTCTTTTATGAACTTTCAAATACATAAATGAGGAACAAATATTCAAATTTGCGGAAAGGTGGTTGGTTCAAACCCCGACTTTCCTTCGCCACAACTCTGTCTTGTTAAACGCTAATTTTCCTAAAAACTCAAGCAGTAAAGTTGTATTTAATATGATATATAATCGCTAATACCCTTCTTCACTTGTGGCTCCATATCCATATGTGAAGAGACAAACAAACAAATGCAAATGGAGTATTTTATGAACTTCCATATATATGAATGAGGAACAAAGGTTCAAATCGTGGAAAGATGGTTTAAACCCCACGAATTCCCGTCAAACCAAGCAATGATACCTTGTTAAACAACTAATTTTCCTAAAAACTCAAACATGTAACATTTGTGTTCAATATGAATATCGTAAGTTTAATACCAGTATGATATGTTAAAAAGAAGTGAAAAAAAAAAAACATGTTCCTATGGCATTATTTGTCAAATCCAAGAAGTTAATTCTGTGCCTTACTTGAATTGTTGAGAAACCGAGTGATTTAGGGTTCATCGACTGATGAAAGGCATTGTTCGCCAATTCTTAGCTGCCGCAATAAACACCTTACCGATTCTCACAAAGGGCTTTTCTCCTCATCATTTTGACACTGTAATAAGTAAGTCTCGTCGAGCAAGAGAAAATGAAGCAGCGCCACTGTCGCGACAGTGTGATTCCAAATCCAAGACCCCAACTCAAGTTTTCTTGAATGTAGCTCAAGACAGTATAAGCTATTACAATACCAAAGTTGTTACCAAAATACCACCAGTTGAAAAATGAGCTTTTCGCTTTGAATTCCTCTGAATTTTGTCCATCAAATTGGTCGGCTCCGAATGCCTGGGTGCAAGGCTTGTGCCCACCTTGTCCTGCTGCCACTAAATATAAGGAGAAGAAGAAGAGGATTATTTGGAGCTGAGAAGGAGAGCATGATGTGATTTGGTTGCTGTTTTGGCAGTCAGAAGGAAGCACAGCAGACAGTGGCCAAAACCCTAGTCCCTGCATTTCATATGGGAAAACAACAAAAGTACTAATTAAAAAAAAGAGCACAAGCAAAAAAATTGGTCTCTATATTCAATATGTGAAAGAGTAGTTTGGTACCATAAATGTGTGTGGTACTCATTGGTAGCAGGGGTCAAGTCAGGATTTGGTTTCGAAGAGGCCATATTTAAATTTTTTAAAATTGTCAAAGATCAATATATGAGGATTGTAGCCTATGGTATAGTATTGACGGATTTTCAGTGGGGGCATTTGCTTGCTTCCAGGTTCCATTCTCCTTGAGCAGAAGCAGAAATATTTTTTCAAAAACATTTGAATGGGGGTAGTTTTTTTTAATGGGGGCACCTACTGCCCCCCCCCCCTGGTTAGAAACATATCATTACAATGGTATCAAAGTTGATTCTTTACCCTTAACATATGTATTTGTTGACTACACAAGAGTATATGTTTATTTGACTCTAGAATCCCATAATACATAATGCAAGAGTGATCTATTTGACAATGCAATCCCATGAAATACAATAATTATATAAAGGAGTGTGTATAATATATCATATTAGATCTAAAGCCATAGCCCAGTCTTTTAAATTTACAACAAATAAAATTCATACAATTGAAATTGAATCACTACAAGCATAGAAAAAGAAAGAGATTAACTAAACGATATAGTGAAAACATTTAGCATAACTAGAATTCTAAATTGGGGACAATTTTAAGACAAAAAAATTTCACGAAGCCTAAATAAATTGAGCTTTACTTCAAACCCCCCTAATCTTGGCCTTTTTTATTGAGGGAGGGAGGGAGGGAGGGATTGGTCCAACTCTCGAATCCCCTTCTATGCAATGGAGATTTTTTTTTTCTAAAAAACCATTTTTGGTGACATATTCACATAAATCACATTCAATACTAACAAATTATTAAAAAGAAAGATTGACTATTCTTTTTTTTTTTTTTACAACAAAATAATTTAGTTACAATGTAGTAAACTGCGGACTCAAACCCAACACCCCTCCCCTCCCTATATGTCCTACCTTTTTTAAATGTTGAGCATTCTACCAAATGAGCTAGGTATGATAAGTAATTTTATTTATCTCTTTAAAATAACAAGTATGTACTCGTAAAGATAACTACTATTTTAATTTATTTACTTGTTAGATTAGAACACAATACCCATATAAATAAAATGAATTAATGAATAGTGAGAGGCTTTTGTTCACATTGAACAAACAATCATAATAGAATAATAGAATTGATCAATACCCAAATCTCCATAATATCATTGTAGTAGACTACGAGGTTCATTTTTTATCGTTTCCTTTGGATGGATCATAAGGCACATGGTGCACCCTCAATATTTTATTGCGTGCAGGCGGCCAATTTATAATAGGAAAATGCTTGGTGATAGACACCATTTCCAAAAATAGAAAGTTTTTAAGGGTAAACTTGGAAAGTATAAAAGTTAAATGACATAAATACCCACTACCCACTTTCTACCCTACTTTGTAATAAACGACAAAAAAATTTTTTTTTTACACGAATGATGTTTGTGTAGTAACACCCTTTATAATATTCATATGAAAAGATAATAGTAATTACTCTTCTCGAGACAAGATTATGATTAACTTTCCATTAACATAATCATTAAATACTAAAGAAATAAAAATTATTGCTTCCACTCAATACTTTGAGAGGTATGCCGTGGTGTGCAATAAAGGACTAAACTTAGCTACCTCAAATATATCTATTATATTATATTGTACCTAAATATTTAAATTTAATCATTATGATTTTCAGTCATTTTATGCAAGCTAACACCATGATTTTCAACTGTTTACCCAATAAAAAGTTACACTTATGTAATGTTTGATTCTCATTAAATCTAAAAGAAAGAAAATGGATAAGAAAAATAGAAAAAATACAAATAACTTTAGATTCAATAAATTGTTTTATTTATTTTAAACTTATTTACTTAAATATAAGTTAAATATACATAAATTTTAATTTATTTTCTTTATTACTATAAAGATTGAATAATTACATATCCCAACTGTTTAGACTTAATTTTCTTTTTACTAAATCATATTATATTTTTGTATTTTCCATGGTAAAACCAAATATAAAAACCATTTTCCTTAATAATTTTTTCTTTCCTCAATCAGTGTAGTAAGAAAAGAAAAAAATTATGAAAAATAGTTTGTTTCATCTTAACTTAACCATAAAGACAAATATAATTAAACTTTTACCAAAATTTTATATATATTTAAATAACCCCAAATGTCCATAAAAAAGTGGAAATAAGTAAAATAAGTTTAAAAAATATATATAAAAAAATAATTTATTGAATTCAAAACAATTCTCATTTTTCTTTTACTTTAATTTTTCCTTTCTGTTTATTTCTAATGTGTTTCCTTCAAATTTGTTGAGAACCAAACAGTAGCAAATTCAGAAATGAAATCATTCCAAAATGGCCAAATAAAATAAACAATAAAAAAAATTTCCCATGCTTTTTTTTTGAAAAGAAAAACCATTTTGAACAGAAAAAAAAAAAACCTTTTCCTATGTATTTTCTTAACAAATAATCCATTTTGAAAAAAACACCCCTCACCATTTTTTGTATTTACGTTATCTCTTAAAAGAAGAAGAGGTTATTAATGAAAGAAAATAAAACAAATTTACAAAATTGGGTTTTTAAAATATCTTTTAATCATTATTCAAAAAATAAAAATCTTTTAATCAAATCACCCTTTTATTTATTACCTGATCACATCAAAGAAAAACTCAAAAAAAAAAAAAAAAAAGGAAGAGCTGCAGGAAGCTAACCAGGATGTAAAGAAGCAAAGAACGATGGTCAAATATCTGGCCGAAGATAGATCTGCAACAAAAGCTCCTACTAATGGCAGCAAACCCCCTGCCCCTGTCCATGTATTCACATTCTCAGCGGCACCCGCCATCGACATCCCCAATCGACCCGTTAGATAGTTTATCAGATTCGCCTGTATCCCGTAATACGCAAATCTCTCTGCAACTTCAACACCTGCTTACATACAAACCCCAAATCTGTATCAAGAAGCCCCGGAGATTAAATCATCGTTTGATAAAATGAGGAACAGAGTTAAGTCTTACTTATGATGAAGTACGCCGATCTCCACCGGCCGGTGGTGGATCCTCACCTGTGGACGCCACCTGTGATCGACGGATCCATCGACAGTGTCATTGAGGAGTTTCGGATCTCCGGGTGCCGGCGATGGTCATGTTCTGATTGAGGGGACTGAGGAAGAGAATATGCACTCACCGGGAAGGATATTGCTTTCTCAATTTGCTCACGTCATGTCAAGTCAGGTGGGAGCAGTTATTTCTGTAGGCCTATCCTGTCATTATCTTTTTTCTGAGGCTGACACTCACATCTGATGGAAATTTTTCCGTGGGAATTGGGTGCGATGTTAGAAGGAAGTATAAAAGGGAACCCCATGACTTGGTAATAGTTGCTATGAATGGATAAGAAATTATAAAATATATGATTGAATATGGTATTGAAAACAATTATGTTTATCTACTTATTATCTTAATAAATATAGGTTTTATATTGACATTATTATCTAAAACATTGAGATATTATTTATAATTTATTAAGATAGTATATAGATATTATTATATATTATATTTGAAATCTAATTAGTTTTTATAAAATCATATTTAATCATGTATGTTGTATTTTTGTATTTTTATAATTGATAGCAAATTAATGTGTTAAAACATAAACTTCATATAAGAAAAAAGAGATTGTTTAGTTAAGAAATATATTTGCAATATTGGTTCAAATATTTGGTGATTAGAATTTTCTAAAATGTTAGAATATTCACATATGAGTATTATTATGGAGTATCTTTCAATTCATGATGAGGAATAGAATAGAGTCATATCAAGCCTTGGAAGATAAAGAATCAAAGTTTAAAAATAATTTTTATTATTATTAGTTATTTATTTAATTATATTTTTTGGATTTATGCGTTAGCATTTTTTAGATTTTGGATGTTATTTATAAACATCACCTCATGTTATTATTATTAGTTATTTATTTAATTATATTTTATTTTATTTGATTCATTCGTTTTCTTTCAATTTTATTGTTATTAGCAATCGAGTTATATCATTATCTTTTTATCCTATTGCATATTTATTTATTTATTTGATGATGATGTCAAGACAGTGGAGCATAATTGCATAAACTATATATATATATGTCAATAAGTTAATAATGTCATGAGTTTCTAGATAGGCACAACACTAATAATGTCATGAGTTTCTAGATAGGCACAAAAGATTTCACTCAGATTTATAAGTTTCTAGATAGGCACAAGGCACAACACTAATAATGTCATGAGATATATATTTTTACAAAATTTAAGTTTTGGGCCTCAATCATAGTTTTTCTATAAAATATGGATGAAAAATCATTTGATAATTTAAGGTAATTTTTTACTAATTAAAAAAGATAGTTGAAAATCATGCTTTAAACAAAGTTTTTAAACATC
The DNA here is from genome assembly GCA_016808115.1 of Tetrastigma voinierianum. Lineage (NCBI taxonomy): Eukaryota > Viridiplantae > Streptophyta > Magnoliopsida > Vitales > Vitaceae > Tetrastigma > Tetrastigma voinierianum. The sequence goes on from JAEQBH010000525.1 coordinate 94,165, forward strand.
GTAGTTTAAATATTATTTTTAAATAAACCCTACATATAAGAAAAACCCTCAATCATTATATTGAACTCCAAAATGTGAATGGCAGCAACTCTCATGCATTCACCAGTTGCACAAAATGGGATAGTTATAATATCAATTCTAAACTCTAATCATAATGAATAATAAATTGGAGTTTTATATTAAAATATTTTATTTAAAAAAAATTTGAAAATTAGTTTAGAAACCAAATTAAAGACGAATGTAATATGTAATACCATTATTATGGACAATGGTAATTGATTAATCAAATGTTCAAATAAAATAGCAAACAATTTGAAAATTTTAATCCAGTGCTCCAGCAGAGTGTGAATAATAGTATTTGTGATCCGATTATTCTTGTCAGTAACCAATGATATTTAGAATATTTTAAGCAATTATCGTTATTATGGGCCAGTGGTATTTGCCGATTAATTCTGCGTATCATAATGATGGTATTATGTGCTCTTTGTGATTATTTTTGATTTTTAAATTAATTTAATAAATTTTTAGAACAAATTATTTCGATCTAAAACTCAATAAATGATAACTATCAAACATATCCACCGGATGAATTAACTCTTAATTATATATTTTAATTTTTTTACTTATGTTTTTAACATTTTCTTAGGCGTAAGCGATACGGCCAATCACTACAAATTTGAATCTTAAATTGAAAAAAAGAGCTCCAGCAATTGAGCAATAATGGGAGCAAACCATTGTGATGAGCATTGATCATTTATTTTTGAATAATTGGTTATGTAGTTATTATTCGGTAAAAATTGGAAAAAGCATAACATACCTCATAATATAGCCGTTGGAGGAACAAAAAAAAAATTTTGATTTTACCAAATATGATGGTTGGAGATGGAATTTTGTGTTTGAAGACTAACCCGAAAACCCAAAAAATGAAAAAAAAAATTCTACTAAAACCCCTAAAGCCATAAAGACGCAACCTGGTTATAAGTGTTTGGAGTAATATATAGATGAATGAAGGGTATATGATGTAATTATTAAAGAGAAAAATTAAAATTAGAATAGATTTAGGATAGATAGAGCTGAGGGTCTTGTGATCAGTCGAGTTCGAGTTGGCTGAGTTCGGTCGAGGTAGTTAACGTCTGGTGAACTCGAGCTCGAGTGTTGACTGAAGTAGTTAACATTTAGTCGGGTTCAGTTTCCGAGTCGAGTTTAATGAGGTTGCTGATCGAGTCAGTTCGAGTAAATTTCCTTGAGGTTAATCTCGTTTAAATTAAGCGCAATTATGCTCTCTCCGATTTTAGGAGAATCAGTGTATGGAATATATACTTATATATATATATATATATATATATATATATATATCATTTTATATCTTAACATTAATATAATTTATGGAATAATATCACCATTCACTACAATCTGTAAGAAAATTAATTATTTTTAAAATAAATATATTTATAAGCCCAAATAAATAAATAAATATGATTGTTTAAGAATAAAAAAATAGAGATATGTATTATTTATGGCGTCACTAAATAAATATATCGGAACAGAAAGCTTTTTAAATTTTATATCTGAAATATTTTCGAGTTTACCATGACACCAGTCGATTCTGAGTTCTTCGACTTCGGCTCGTTAACGTTGAGTCGAGTTCGATTTCTCGGTCAAACTCCTCCAAGTCGAGTTTTTGGCCAGAAATTCAGAGTTCAGAGTAATTTCATGAGTTAATGGAATCTCCATTAGCACCCCTAGATGAAACTTTAGATCTTATTGTTAGGAATCTTATTAAAACTTTAATTTAAATCACCAATGAGCTTTTGAGCAAAAATATAAACTTTAAATCTTGATTTTTTAGATGGCTATTGTAAGTCTCTGCAAAAATGAGTTTAAAGCTTTTAAAAAAGCAATTAGTCATATCATGAGTTTTAAAGAAGTATCTTGGAAGCGTCTTGTGATCGTTTAAAGTAAAGGCATCATTATATTTTTCTCTAAAGTCGACTTTTTTAGATTTATTTAAAGTTTACTTATAAGCATCTCAAACCAATGGGAATACAAAATTTTATCTATCATTTAATCCCCATTCGATTTCTGAATTTAACCTTTAATAATTACATCATCTACCATGGTTAATATTACTGCATCAAGTCTTCAGCCATTCTCTCTCTCCCTCTCTCTCTCTTTCATCTCTTGTCTTTGCCTCTCTATGCACCTTATCGTTCTCGCGTTCTCACTTTCTCATTTTCCAAACAGATTTTTCTTTTTTCCTGGCACCCAAGAAACGGAGAGAAACTGGAGGTACGAAGACGAAGACCTTGTGTCTCATCTACGGCGGCGTCTCCCCCGGAGTGATATCTAAGGTGCGGCGGAAGCCCTCGGCCTGAAAGAAGAGGGGAAGTGGACAGTTTTCTCGGATTTGAGTTTATTGTCCGGGAAGCTAGGGCAGGGAGAATATCTGTGGATCTGGTTCGATCTCGGTGTGGAAGCTCCGGGAATCGGTTCTGTGAGTGTTGTTTTTGTGGTTGTGGGATTTTGGGAACCCTAGATTTGGGTCAGGGTTGTGTGGTTGGTTGATTAGGTCGGGGCGGGGCTGCCCATGCGATTGACTGGGTTTTCATGCCGCCAGAACCATTGCCTTGGGATCGGAAGGACTTCTTCAAGGAGAGGCACGGGGGAGTCTGGGATCCATGTCGGGATTTCGCATATCAAGTTCTGCAAATCATTCGTTGTATTCTGTTACAACAGATTTTCTTCGTGGTAGTTACAATTATTGTAAAAATGTTATACCTGTTCATAATGATTGTTGTGCTCCGCAGGCTATTGTTTTTTTAATTTAGCATCTAAATTTAGCATCTAAATTTAGAGTATTATTCCACTGTTAAAGATGCCCTCACTCTCCTCTGCAATAGTGATCTTGGGTCTGAACCTCTGACGCATAATTTTATGGTATTTTTTTAATCACTTTTGAGTCTAAAATAGGTTCTTCGATCTTGAAAGATGAAATCACAATGTCACCGTGTTTAAAATAAAAGTAGGGAAATTTTGATTTTCAAATATTCTTATAATCTAAAATCTAGTTATAAGCATTTGTGATTTTAGGTTTACAAGTACCAAATAATACAATTACAAGTGACTTTGTTTAAAAAAATAATTTTATTAATTATTGCTGTCCATATAAATATTAAATCCCTAAAAACTATAAGGGATAAAATAATACGTATGTTAAGAGCATAATAAATAAGATCAAAGCATATAAATTTGATAATATTATAGTAATTAGAATACCTATGACTTGGGGTGTTAATGAGTCAAGTTATTCGAGCATGACTCGTAAAATACTGAAATGGAGCTTTGATTAATCAGGTGGAGGTCGAGATCGAGGTCGCATGAGCATCAGGTGGATTACGAATGTCGTATCTTGTTCAATTTCTTCGTAAAGACTTGTCAATTTTATTATTTTATTGGGTGAGTCGAGTCGGGTCGGAGATAAGCTTATTTATTTAGAGTCGAGTTTGAGCGTCGAAAAGATCAATCGAGTTTGAGTTTTTTAATTGAGTCAAACTTAACTCTCTATTGACTTAATTCGACTCGATTACAAAATTAAAAAATAGATGTTCTCAAAAATAAATAAATGAATATATAAATAAGAAGTGATCTTTAATTATATTGGTTTATATTTACTCTTATCTAATATGAAAAAGTAAAATATTTTAATTTTTTTTTTATTCAATAAAAAGCATCATCTTAACCCTTTTGAGGCCAACTCAAATGGTGGGATGAGGTTCAAGAAGTTTCAGCTTCTCCGAATCTTTATAAGAAAATAATACTCTACAACGTAAATTTCGAGTGAAAGAAGTAAAAAAAAAAAACACCATCTTAAACAATTGCAAGTAATGATATCATGGTCATCTCACACTTTAGCCCCTGTAAATGCTAGGTCATGCCCAAGCTAGGACTTAATCTTTCAGCAGAAGAACCAAAATGCTAGGGTCAAGCTAGGCCTTCATCAGTGTTGCAATTCAGCCAACCCAAATCAAACCCGAATATGCTATATGAACCCGTTACTCAACTTGACTTCAATAATGAATAGATTTACAAGTTCAACCAAACTGATATTATGAAATTTGGATTAAGATTGGGTTGATTTGTATTTTGATACCAGATTAAATTAAAAATTAAATCTAACAGTAGGAGCAAACCCAAACCAAAGCTAACAGAATTAAGGCTCGGCCTAGTAGGACCGTTGAACTGCAACAGGTGTACAAATTTATGTAACAATTTTTATAGTACATTAATGGACTTGTGCATTCATAATGTACTTCCCTTATTCTTCTCATAAGACTTTGCAAAATACATGTATAAAATCAATGCTACTGCACTCACCCCTGCAGAACCCAATAAAAGTAAATCAAATGTTGCCTGATTGAGATTATCACTAAACCAGCTATGGCCATCTCCATCAGTTGCTTTCTCAATTGCAGAGATAAGAAGACTGCTCAAGAAGTTCCCTACCCCGAAAATACTGAGGTAGAGGGCGATACCAAGACTCCTTAATTCAGTTGGGACTTGATCATAGAAAAACTCTTGAAGACCTATCATGCTGAACACATCAGAAACTCCATAAAGGATGTATTGGGGAAGCAACCACCATACGCTCATCGGAAGAATAGCGTCCGGTATATCGACCAGCCACATTCTTTAGCGTTTAGAGCCGTTTCTCTCGACTAGTGCTGCAACTACCATGGAAATGGCAGAAATAAACAAGCCAGTTCCGATCCTCTGAAGCATTGTTATGTTGGATGGCTTTCAGTTAGGCTCTTGCTATAGGAACCAAGATGCGGTCATATATCGGGACGATGAGGGCGACAGAGAAGGCCTGTGAAGCTTGCGAGGTGGCAAGCTGGTATGTCAATCCCCATCCAATTGATCTGCCGCATGGTGACTCCTTGTTTGGTGAAGAAAGTAGATGATTGTGCCAAACACAATATACCCCAAACAAGTAGCCCATATGGGAAACAGCCTTAGAACTGCCTTTGCTTCTTCTACATCATCAATGGTACACTGCTCTCCATTTTCTTTGGGAAACACCCTTAGAACTGCCTTTGGTTCTTCTACATCATCAATAGTACACTGCCCTCCATTTTCTTGGGAAAACCCATCTGGTGTAAGCAACGCCTTGTTCAAGCACCTTCCAAAACAGAAAGTAACCCAGTTATTAATTAAACAGTCCATATTGGATTTGGGTTTAATATGAATATAATGCTTTTAACACCCTCCTTCACTTGTAGCTCCATATCGTGGAGAGACAGAACAATCGAATGCAGAGTCTTTTATGAACTTTCAAATACATAAATGAGAAACAAATGTTCAAATTACGGAAATGTGGTTCAAACCCCACGACTTCCCATCAAATCAATCATGTTACCTTGTTAAACAGCTAATTTTCTTAAAAACTCAAACATGTAACATTTGTGTTTAATATGAATATCGTGTGTTTAATACCAATATGATATGTTAGAAAGAAGTAAAAAACAAACCAGATTCCTATTAGCATTATTTGTCAATCCAAGAAGTTAATTATTTGCCTTACTTGAATTGTTGAGAAACCTGGTGATTTGGGGTTCTTTTATCGACCGAAGAAGGCATTGTTCGCCAATTCTTAGCTGCCGCAATAACACCTTACCGATTCTAAAGGGCTTTTCTATCATCCTTTTTGACCACTTGTATCGATAAGTCGTCCAGCAGAAAAATGAAACGCGCCCGCCATCATGACAATGCATGGGATTCCAAATCCAAGACCCCAACTCAAGTTTTCTTGAATGTAGCTCAAGACAGTATATGTTACTACAATACCAAAGTTCATACCAAAATACCACCAGTTGAAAAATGAGCTTTTGGCTTTGTTTTCCTCTGAATTTCGTCCATCAAATTGATCCAGCTCGAATGCCTAGATTTAGAAGCATGCCCACCTTGTCCTACTGCCACTAAATATAATGAGAAGAAGAAAGGGGATTATTTGGAGCTGAGGAGGAGAGCATGATGTGATTTGGTTGCTGTTTTGGCAGTCAGAAGGAAGCACAGCAGACAGTGATAACAGCCCTAGTCCTGCATTTCATATGGGAAATACTCAAAGTACTAATAACTAAAAAAGAGCAAAAGAAAAAAAAGGCAAAAAATTGGTCTCTATATTCAATATGTGAAAGAGTAGTTTGGTATTATAAATGTGTGGGGAACTCATTGGTAGCAGGATCGAGTCAGGATTTGGTTTCAAAGAGGGCATAATTAAATTTTTTAAGATTGTAAAAGACAAGGGCTGTAACCTAATGGTAAAGTGCTAACGGATTTTCAGTGGGGCCTTGCTTTGGGTTCCATTCTCCTTGAGCGGATATAGTGGGGCACTAATCCCCACCCGAGGCCCTAATGGCTCCGCCCCTAGTTAGAAATATCATTACAAATGATATCGAAGTTGATTCTTGATCCTTAATATTTGTATTTGTCGACTTCACATAAGTATATGTTTATTTGACTCTATAATCTCATGATACATAATAGGATAGTGATCTATTTAACTATGCAATCCCATGAAATACAATAATTATATACTTGGTGTCTATAATATCTCGTAGATCTATTCATGAGAGTCTTTTAAATTTACAACAAGCAAATTTCATATAGTTGAAAGTGGTGCTACAAACGGAAAAAGAAAAAGATTGAGTAAATGATTTAGTGAAAGGTTTAAGCATAACTAGGAATTCTAAATTGAGGACAATTTTAAGGCATATATATAAATTTTAGGAAGCCCTAAATAAATTTAGCTTCACTTTGCTTACAAATCTTGGCCCCTTTTAGAGAGAGGGGAGGAGGGGAATTGGTCCAAGTGGACTACTATTTTAATTTATTTACTTGTTAGTTTAGAGGGTTGTATAGAGAAAATGTGCATAAATGTTTATGACTTATAGTCATATGTCTAATTTAGCCCTTAAGTTTTTTTTCAGTCCACAAGTGCCTCCGACGTTTAGTGTCGTAGCTCATCAATGCCTCCGTTGTCACAGACTTGCACATATGGACAAACGAAAACTATCCACGTGGTGCTCCATCTTAACGGCATTTTAATGGTTGTTTATGCTCTGTCTTGGATTATTGACGAAAGAGGAGCATGGATGAAACTACGTCGTCGCTGTCAGCATCGTGGGCTGGCATCGAAAACTAAATTGAACATACGACTATAAATTAAGGGCATTTGTGCACCTTATCCGTACAATACCCATATTAATAAAATGAATCAAATTAATAGTGGGAGGCTTTTGTTCACATTGAACTAACACTCATAGTCATAGAAGAATAATAGAATTTATTAATACCCAAATCTCCATAATATCATTATAGTAGACTTCAAGGTTCATTTTTTTATTGTTTCCTTTGGATGGATCACAAGGCACATGCTGCATCCTCAATATTTTATTGCATGCAGGTGGCCAATTTATAATATTCATATGAAAAGATGACAGTTATTAATCTTCTCGAGACAGACAACTCTCCATTAACTTGATCCAATAATATTAGAAAATAAAAATTATTGTTTCCACTCCATTAAGAAATAAAAGTACCAAAATAAACTACCTTACATATCACAACTATTATATTTTATGCACCTAAATATTTAAATTTAGACATTATGATTTTCATTCATTTTATACAGAAATATGCCATGATTTTCAACTGTTACCCAATAAAGTTACACTATTGTAATGTTTGATTCTCATAAAATCTAAAAGAAAGAAAATGGGTAAGAAAAATAGAAGAAAAAATACGAATAAATTTAAATTCAATAAATTGTTTTTATTTGTTTCTTTAAACTTATTTACTTTCCTATATTATATAAACATTAAATAACTTAAATACACATAAATATTTGAATTTATTTTCCTTATTATTAAAAGGTGAATAATTTAAATATCTAACTATTTGATCTTAATTTTCTTTATTATATAAGTATTAAACAAATATAAATTTTTTACTAATGTATTATATTTTTGTATTTTCCATGGTAAAACCAAATATAAAAACCATTTTCCTTAATAATTTTTTCTTTCCTCAATCTAAGATGTAGTAAGAAAAGAAAAAAAATTAAGAAAAATGGTTGTTTCATGTTTAATTTAATCATAAAAAACAAATATAATTAAACTTTACCAAAATTTTATATATATTTAAATCAATTAGTGTCCATAAAATAAAGGGAAATAAGTAAAACAAGTTTAAAAGCAAAAAAAAAAATTTCTTAATTCAAATCAATCTTTTATTTTAATTTTCTTTCTATTTTATTTCTATTATTGTTTCCCTTCATTTGTTGAGAACGAAACATTGTCCAATACTTTCTGTTAATATTCAAGCTAATTGGAAATGAAATGGAACTCGGTCAAAATGGCCAAATAAAAAATAAAACTCTCCCAAGTTTTTTTTTAAAAAAAATAATCCATTTTTGAACAAAAAACACCATTCTCCATTTCATTTTCCTATATACATTTTTATTAAAAAGTATCCATTTTGAAAAAAATACCCTTCACCATTTTTGTATTTACGTTATATCTTGAAAAAAAGATTACTAATGCAAGAAAATAAGTTGGGCATTTTATTAAAATCAACAAAAAATTGATGGAAGGTAAAATTTACAAAATTGGGATTTAAGGTACAAAATTCACATCAAAGGAAAAACTCAAAAAAAAAAAGAAAAAAAGAAAGGAAGAGCTGCAGGAAGCTAACCAGGATGTAAATAAGGGAAGCAAAAACGATGGTCAGATATCGGCCGAGATAAGAATCTGCAACAAAAGCTCCGACTAATGGCAGCAGACTCCCTACCCCTGTCCATGTATTCACATTCTCGGCGGCACCTGCATCGGCAACTTAATCGACCCGTTAGATAGTTTATCAGATTCGCCTGTATCCCGTAATACGCAAATCTCTCTGCAACTTCAACACCTGCTTACATACAAACCCCAAATCTGTATCAAGAAGCCCCGGAAATTAAATCATCGTTTGATAAAATGAGGAACAGAACAATCCTCTTATGATGAAGTACGCCGATCTCCACCGGCCGGTGGTGGATCTCCTGGCCGGACGGCCTTTGTGATCGGCGGATCCATCGACGGTGTCGTCCAGCAGGGGAGTTTCCGGGTCTCCCGGAGTTCCGGCGATGGTCATGTTTGAGGGGCGAAGGGGAATGCACTCACCGGGAAGGATATTGCTTTCCGCTTTTGCTTTGTGAAGTCATGTCATGGTGGGAGCACCTATCTTGATTTAATGACCAGACTGTTCCAGTCTACCCTGCAATCGTTCTTTTCTGAGGCTGACACTAACGGTGGAAAATTATTCAATGAAATTGACTATGCGTTATATTAAATATTGTGATATTTAGAAGGAAATGTATAGAAAATGGAAACCCCATTGTCCATTGACTTGGTGATAATTGCGGAGAATGGATAAAAAATTATAAAATAAATGATTGAATATGGTATAGAAAATAATTGTGTTTATTGTAGGTGCTATTTTGACAGTATTATCTAAAACATTGAGATATTATTTAAAAACTATTATACCTGAAATCTAATTGTTTTTTATAAAATCATATATTTTGTATTCTTTTTATTTTTTATAATTATTCTTAAATTAATAAGTAAAAACACAAATTTTATAAGAAAAAGTAAATTGTTTAATTAAGAAATGTACAGTTTGGTGGTTAGAATTTCTAAAATGTTAGAAAATTCACAGTGAGGATTATTGAGTATCTTTCAGTGAATATGTATATTGCTTTATCGGTAATCTTCTTTAATTTCCCAAAAAAAAAAAAAATGTTAAGTAGCTTTCTTTTTATTCTATTTCATATTTCATTTATTTATTTTGATGATGATGTCTAAGGCAGTGGAGCATAATTGCATAAACTATATATTTCAGTAACTTAAAAGACCTCGTCATGGAAATGATGAATTATAATATTAAGCCTACGCGACAAAAGATAAACTTTTAAAATAAGTTTCCAGATAGGCACAACACTAATAATGTCATGAGATATATATTTTTACATTTATTAATTTAAAAATTAGGTCCCATCTCGCTTTCATACCATTACTTGGTCAAATTTTCAGTTTTGGGGTCTCTACTCATATTGAGCCCAAAATGTGAATAAAAAAGAAAAAAAACCTTTTAAGTCCTTATTTTTAATTTTGGCCCATTAAAAAAAATATTATAATGCAGACATCCTAAATTTTTTTTTCTTGTATACTGTTAATCTATTATAATGCTGACATGCACCTCAAATATAAAATTCTACATCCGCACTTGGTTGAACGAGAATAGATATACAAATTTATGATTACAATTTTTATAGAGCATGTTTAGAACAATGGAGGTAATAACAATGACATGAATGGTCGTGCATTCATAATATACTTCCCTTATTGTATATGTAGGACTTTGCAAAATACAAGTATAAACTCAATCCTACTGCACTCACCCCTGCAAGAACCCAATAATAGTAATCCAGATGTGCCCGATTGAGATTATCGTTGAACCAGCTATCATGGCCATCTCCACTGGTTGCTTTCTCAATTGCAGATATAAGAAAGCTGCTCAGAAAGCTCCCTAACCCAAAAATACTGAGGTAGAGGGCGATACCAACACTCCTAAATTCATTTGGGACTTGGTCATAGAAAAACTCTGGAAGACCTATCACGGTGAACACATCTGAAACTCCAAAAAGAATGTATTGAGGAAGCAACCACCATACACTCATCGGAAGAGTCGCGTCCGACATATCCACCGGCTGTATTCTTGAGCCGTTTCGAGCCGTTTCATCGACTAGTGCTGAAACTATCATGGCAATGGTGGACAGGAACATGCCTGTTCCGATCCTTTGAAGCATTGTTATGCCAGATGGCTTTCCGGTTAAGGCTTTTGCGGTAGGAACCAAGATGCGGTCGTATATGGGGACGATGATGACGATAGAGAGGCTTATGCGCTTGAAGTGAAGCAGCTGGCATGTCAATCCCCATCCAATTGATCTGTCCATGGCAGACTTTGTTTGGTGAAGTAGATGATTGTGCAAACACAATAGCAGTTCCAAACAAGTAACCCATATGGGAAACAGCCTTAGAACTGCCTTTGCTTCTTCTACATCATCAATGATATACTGCTCCATTTTCACCTCTCAAACCATCAATGGTGGCTAACTCTTTGTAAACCACCGACGAAGGCATTATTCACCATTACTCCAATAAGCACCTTACCAATTCTTCACAAACGGGCTTTTTTCGTCCTTCTTGACACTGTATCGATAAGTACTATTCCGCCAAGAAATATAGCCCTACATGACACGCATGATTCCAACCAAGACCCCAACTCCAAAGTTTTCTTTGAATGTATCAACACAGTATAACTTATTACAGTACCGAAGCTAACACCGAAATACCTACCAAATTAAAAATGAGCTTTTGGCTTTGGATTCTTCTTGGTTTCGTCCATCAAATTAACAGGCCTGAATGCCTGGGTGCAAAGGCTTAGCCCACCTTGCCCATTGGAATTCAAATATATGAGAAAGAAGAGGATTGGTTTGGAGCTGTGGAGGACATGATGATTTGCTACTTTTGGCAGTCATAAGTGCTGGAGAAGAAAGCATTGCGCGATGTCAATAACCCTAGTCCCTGCATTTCATTCCTTCAATCCATTAAAAGTAGCTATCATCTCATGATTCAAGTATAGAAGGAGCTTCACAGTATGTTTGAACTAGTGCTATAGAAACCAGACGGGATTTGATACCTTTAAGATGACTTTCTTGGTGTGGCGTCCAGTTTTTTGACAAATATCAACAAATATGAAAGGGATATCTGTAAGGTTTTTCAATGTAAATGATATCAAAGTTTGGTTTATACTTAACCTGTTTGTGTGTGGGGTGGATGTTTAACAATAAAGAAATCTTGATCAACAAGGGACTGGCTCATTCTGATCATGATTTTTCTCTGGTGATCATAAACTCAACTGGGGTTAGTCAGTCTAGCCGTTGGTTTGCTTTCCAATGGGTTTGACAAAACTTTTTTCAATAAAATTTTGTCAACATTTTTCATGTTTGAGATAGTAAAAAGGTTAATTTCAATATTTTAAAGTGCATGAGATAAATAAAGTTTGTTGGAAAAAGGTCTAAGAATGCTTAGTATGTATTCGTAAGATTATTGATTGGCTAATTCTGTTTTTATCTCAAAATAACTAGTGTATTCAAAGTGGATGAATATTTATTCTAATTTATTTACTTGTTTGCTTAGAGGTACAATACCCATTTAAATAGAATGATTTAATTCTGGTGGAGGCCTTTGCCCACATTGAAACTAATAGCCATTGTAGAAATAATAGAGTTGATTAATACCAAATTCCATAGTTTCCATGCATGATAGTAGACTTGGAGATTGATTTTTTTTTTTGTCTCCTTGGATGGATTACATATACATGTTGCAGCTCAATATTTTAAATGCATGCAGATGGAACAATTATAATATTTATTTCAAAAGATAATAATAATTAATCTTTGAGCTATGAGAGATATATATATAATAATAAATCTTATAGCTGTGATTGTTGTTGACTTAATATTCAAAATAAAATTATTGTCACCATTCATTAAGACATTGTATGGTGTGCAATAAAAGTACCAAATAACGTAAACCTCAAATATCTAGTTATTGCATGTGTTATGTGTTGAGTAGCTTGTAATAAATGCCAGAAAACAATTTCCCACATTGCTCATAAATGAGTAAGATGATATATTTATAAAAAGGAAACAAACATTAAGTGTAACTTAAAGAGCTTTTGAGATTATGGGATTAGCATGGACTTTCTAACAGACATAATTTCAGTTATGTCTGAAAAAATGAATGGTTGTAACTTATCAGACCATTGCAACCTCGCTTATGTCCGTCTACGATTATAAAATAAACGCTTCGATTTCCGTAATCACTACTCTAATTTTGTTGAATTTTCACAAAGAAACGCGCTTGTCGTATCCTCGGTAATTTGTTTCTGTACGGCGCAATATTACACCTTAAAGTGTAATCTACACGCCAAAGCCATATTCCGCTTCCATTCTTATTTAACAATTTTAACAATTTGAGTGTAATATTTTGTGAGTATGGCATTGGTTACAAACTCGTGTTCATTAATCGCAAGATCCTCGTCAAGTTGAACCAAACACTTTAACTAACTTCATCGATGGAAGGACAAATGAAGTTTCTTTCTCACCACTGGCAAATATGTTCGATCCGAATTTGCAACCATTGGCAGAATCCCACACCCGAAGGATACCCCATTTAATAAAGGAAGAAAAGAAGAAACGTAAGTGTAAGATGAATCGTGTGTCGGTCACATCTTGAACTCGACTGATCGACTCTATGATCCGTACTCTCAAACTATACCAAAGGAGATCCGCGCCTGGAAACCAAATACCAAAATGAGAAGAAAGGCAATGCATAAGTTTATGGCACTTAATTATTTTGACTTAAAAATGACCATGATTACGCCGTCATGGATCAGCCCATGAAACTATACATCAATAGTTTCAGATTGAGAGACTTAGAAGTGACTGTTCCTGACACTTTGCAAATCGGAGCCTATCTATCAAAGTTGCCTCCTTCATGGAACAATTACAGAAAAAAAGTCTTGCGTGACACCAGAGAGTTTCACAATGAATAATTCCAGACTATCTCATTGAGGAAACTCAATCAGATGAAAAGTCTAAAAAGGAGAATATGAATTCAAATGTGAACCACATAGAAACGCCAAAGGAGTACTCGGGAAAACTGGAAATAAGTCTGTAAAGCATCGCACAACTCAAAGTCCAAAACCTATGGATTCAAAAGTTCAAACAACAAGTAAGAAGAATGGTCTGCTTTCTCATTGTGGAAAGAAAGGGTACTACATCAAAGATTGTAGAATAAAGATAGCAGGAGACAAAAGAAATAAGGACAATAGTTCCTGACAACTGCCAAGCCAATATCATTAAGAAGAAGATGAATTTTGTAGCCATGGTTACCGACTAAACATGGTACAAATGGGTTTGTGAACAATGGACTGTTTCTTCGATTCAGATAAATAATTCATGTCTCGTAATAACAGGGTAAAGAATTTTTCAAAGACTGATATCAAAGATGATGTTGGAGGTTTTTATGGGAAACCATGCTCCTACAGCGTCGGAAAAGGAAATGTGATTCCCACTCACATCCCGACGTGTTTTACACTCATATCGCGCATCATGTTCATGTCAAGAGAAACTTGGTTTCGCAAATCGCTATGCAAGCAGAGGCCAGATCGTTTTAGAATCGATGCTTGTAATCCTAAGAACGTCAGATTCAGAGGGAAAGGATATTCCCTTGATGGCATGTTCAAACTACATTAATAACATAATGTTTCGCTATATATTAACTTCTCTACTTTATGGCATGCTAGATTAGACATTTAAATTGCGTTATGCTTAAATATATGTCGAATCATAATTATATTTCTTGTAAGTACGATCATTTAGATAAATGTGAAATATGTGCACAAGCTTAAAATTATTGTAGTTTTCCTAAAGTAGAACATGAAACAAAACATTAGAATTAATTCATTATGATATTTGTGAATTAAATGGAAAATTAAACAAGAGGAGGAAATAGATATTTTATAACTTTTATATAATTGTTCACGTTATACTAGTGTATACTTACTTAGAAACAAGGATGAAGCTTTATAAAATTTAAGGAATTTAAATCTAAAGTAGAGAATCAAAAGGAAAGGAAAATTAAAATTATAAGGAGGATAGAGGAGGTGAATACTGGTCTAATTTGATAAGTTCAGAAGATCATGAACATTCACCAAAAAATCACTTACACCTCAACAAAATGGCTTGGCAGAAGGGAATAGACCTTAGTCGATATGGTAAATGCCATGATTTTAAATAGCCGGACTACCTTTCAACTTATGGGGTGAAGCCTTGCTTATCGCCCTCGTTATATACATAATAAATGGTTCCTTCAAAAGAACACATATCTCACCATATGAAATCAGAATGAAGAAACCAAATTTAAATTATTTTAAAGTATAAAGTGTATTGCTTATTATAGACTTCCTGATTCTCAAAGGACTAAATTAGGTTCAAGAGGAATTAAGTCTGTTTTTGTTGGTTATGCAAAAAATTCAAAGGCATATAGATTACTAGATTTAGAATCTAATGTTATCGTGAGAATCTATACATGTTGAATTTTGAAAATAGCTTTGTTAAAAGTCAAACTATGAATGAAACTTAAAAGGATCAAAATACATCTATTGCCTATGATCCTTAACTAAGCCGCAAAGATACAATCAAATCCATCCAACCAAGAAGAAGTCAGAGGAAAAGAAAAGAAAAATATCTTGATTCTGATTTTATATATCCTGATCAAATTACCTTTTTAGTAGAAGGTAATAGAGATAGAATTTTAAGGAAAATGAAGATATTATTAAACATTGAAGATGAGCCTAAAACTTTGAGTGAAGTTGGTTTTCAAGAGATTCAAACTTTTCGGCAAGAAGTCGAATGATGAAATAGACTCTATAATGTCTAATAATACATGGATCTCGTGGATTTACTCCCTCAGACTTCAAAACCCATTAAAAAATAAAATGGGTTTTTAGGAGAAAGTTCACTTCGATGGTAGTATTCAAACCTTTAAAGCAAGATTAGTTAAGGGTTTGCAAAACAAAAAAAGGCTTAGATTATTTTGATACTTATGTCTAAATAGCTAGAATAACGTCTATTAGAATTCTTTTGCCTTAGCTTCTCTATAAATAAGTTTCATGTTCACTAAATGGATGTTAAACCGTATTTTTAAATGGTGATTTAAAAGAAGAAGTTTACATGGAACAACCTGTTGGGATTTATTCTTTTCCCGGAAATGAATATAAAGTTTGTAAGCTTGTTAAATCTTTATATGGTCTTAAACAAGCTCCTAAACAAGAGCATGAAAAATTTGATTCATTATATTATCATTTGGTTTTAGGCATAATATCGATAAATGTATTTATTCTAAATTTACTAAATGACATGAGCCGATTGTTGTTTATATGTGACGATGAGGTCGATATTTGGTACTAACATGTTTGGTATAACTAAACTATGAATTTTCTTACTTCACCTAAGATGAAAGATCTTAATGAAGTAGATAATTTTAGGAATAAAATTACAAAGCATGATAGTGGGATTTATATTAAACAAATTCATTACATAGAGAAGCCGTTAGATAAATATCAATATCTTAAAATAAAAGCACAGTACTCATATGATTCTAGCGTGAAACTTGTAAAGAATGATGCTGTAATTATCAGAGCAATTAAAGTATGCTAGCGTTATAGGAAGTTTGATGTATGTTATGTATCAGATTTAATTCGATATCGCTTTACCGCGCTGTGAAATATCAAGATTTACCAAAGTAATCCTAATACGCCATTGAGGGCAATTGAAAGCGATACATTTGGTTACCTTAAAAGAACTATTAAATTAAAAATTATGTTATACTGGGATTTCCGCCTGCTTTTTTTGAAGGTTATTCGGGATGCAAGCCGGATAACAAAAGCTAGTGATAATATTTCAACTACAAAGGATATTTACATTAGTCGGTGGTGCTATAAGTCGGGCATCTACAGAAACAAATCCTCATTATGCACACTAAACAGGAAGCCGAGTTTATAGCTTCAGCAAATGCAAAGAAGCCGAGTATTAAGAAATATGTTATTTGAAATCGAGTTGTGGCACAACCGATGCCACCACTTTTTACATTGTGATAGTGAGGCAACAATGTCTAGTGCTTTCAATAATATTTATAATGGTAAGTCTAGACATATAAGCCTAAGGCATGACTATATTAGAGAATTTGATCTCTAAGGGTACCCATTACAATCACATACAAACTGGGCAGAAAATTTGGCTGATCCTCTTACAAAAGCTTTGCCGAGAGATAAAGTGTGGAAGACTGCATTTAGTATGGGATTAAAATATAACCCTCAAGACATCAATAATGGTAACCCAAGTTTGAATTTACTAAATCAACATTAAAGTTTAATGGGTATACCAAGTTATTGATATGCTTGTTTAGCACTTTTAATAGGAGTCCATGAAAACGTAAGAAAGCTACATCGTTACATAAAAAGGTTGAGATTAAACTCTTAATGGAGATTTTTTTTTTTTTTTTTGAAATTGTCTAGCAATGTGGACAATAAAAAGGATCTCCACCTATGTGAATATGAAGTGGTGCCGCTCAACAAGAGTTTAAGGGGTTCTACTCTTGAAATATTCATTAATTGGGATTGCCTAACACATGGCCATTAAAATAAAGGTTAGGAGCAAACAAGAGATCTTTGTGAAATAAACAAAGATGATGTGTGGCACTTTCGATCCTAATCGTATAGTTATGGCAATCCTAGGACACCATAAACTTCGTTAGCATCCTTAAGTACTTACACTAATTGAAGGTTTAAAACAATAAGATACCTTCATTTATGCATCACTTTTGTTGAGAACGATACCTGTATTACAAGCTAGTGGAGGATTTGAGTAGCTTGTAATAAATGCCAGAAAACAATTTCTACATTGCTCTATAAAATGAGTAAGATGAAGATATATTTATAAAAAGGAAACAAACATTAAGTGTAACTTTAAAGAGCTTCTGAGGTTATGGGATTAGCATGACTTTCTAAATAGACATACTCAGTTATGTCTGAAAAGAAAATCTGAAAATGAATGGTTGTAAATTTATCAGACTATTGCAACCTTCAGCTATTATGTCTGTTCATGCATTATAAAATAACGTTTGATTTTTAATCACTACTCTAATTTTGTTTTCCTCGACTTTTCACAAAAAGAAATCTTAAGGCTTTGTCAGATCCTGCAGAATTGTTTCAGATGGTATGGCACTTCAAGAAAAGTCAGACCACGCTCAAAAGCCTATTTTCGCTTCCATTCTTATTTAACAATTTTAACATTATGTTATACACTCAAATATTTAAATTAAATCATTATGTTCTCGTTTCATGTTATACCATGATTTATCACCCAAGTACCACAATAAAAATACTAAATCTATGTTTGATTCTTCTAAAATAAAGAAAAGAATATAGATATGAAAAATAAAAATAAATTTAAATTCATAAAATTATTTTATATATTTTTAAACATGTCCATTTATTATCCCCTATTACATAAACATTAAATAACTTAAATGTATATAAATCTTGAATTCACTATATAAATATAAAATAATTTAATATATATATATATATATATATATATATATATATATATATATATATATATATATATATATTTACACACTCTATATATTATTTTATTTTTATTTTTCTATGGAAACCATTTTCTTTAACAAATTTCTCTTTCCTTTGTTAACTAGAATGTGGTAAGGAAAGAAAAAAACTGCTGAAAGCATAGTTTCTCAAGTTTAATTTAATCATAAGAAATTCATATATAATAAAATTTTGTCAAAATTATTTATAATCTTTAAAATAAAGGAAAATGAGTAAACTTTTTAGAAAAATATAAAAAATTAATTTATTAAATTTAAAACATATATTTTTTTTTTTTTTAATTTTCTTGAATTTTAATTTTCCTCTAAATTAATTTTATGATAACCAAACATATATAATAAAACAGTTAAGCAAATTGAAATGAAATGGTACTTGCACTCGCAGAGCGAGCCGGTATGTATATACAAACTTATAACAAAATACTATAATATAATATGTTATATATATATACTACTTGAACTCTTTTTTCGATATTATGAAGATATAAAGTTTACTTCCCTAGTTGTTCATGCTCATATCTTTAAAAGTTACAAATCGCTCTGAAACTCTTTCACATAACGAGGGTTTAATTGAAGTTTATCCAAATGTGACATTTTTTAAAGGTAAGAGCATAATTGAATTTATTGTGAAAGAAACATCAAAATATCTTTGGACAAAAGCGCCGACCGAAAAGCTTGTGGCAAAATAGACATCTGGGCGTAAAACTTAAGATTCAGAAGGGACCTTAACAGCCCACAAACATGAAGGAAAAAAGGTTTGAAATAGAATTTATAACTAATCACATCTAGGAAAAGTGAAAGAATTTGAAGTAAGCCGTATAAAGCTAACCAGGATGTAAAGAAAAAATAACGATGGATTGATATCGGCCAAGATAAGAATCTGCAACAAAGGCTCCTATTAATGGCAGTAAACTCCCTGTTCCTGTCCATATATTCACATTCTCAGCGGCAGTGGCCATCGACAGCCCTAATCTACCCGTAAGATAGTTTATAAGATTCGCCTATCCTTGCAGTACGCAAACCTTTCTGCTACTTCAAAACCTGCTTAATCACATACAAAGCCGAGGTCTGTACGGGAAGAAGCTCCGGAAAATGATCATCAGCTTGCAAAATTTAGGAAACGGAGTAAAGTCTTACATAATGATGAAATTTGCAGATCTCCACCGCCCGCGGTGGATCTCCTGGCTGGGCGGCTCTGTGATCGATGGTGTTCTTCTGGCAGAGGAGATTCCGGTCTTCCGGGAGTTCAATGGTCATGTTTGAGGGAGGGATGCTTTCTCCTTTTGCTCAAAAGACTGCTCTTTGTGGTTCAGATGTCCAGACTTTAGGGACAAGAGGATTCAATATGGAAATTTAAATGAAATTGACAAATGCATGTGTTATATTAAAGTGTTGAATAGTTAGCTTATTTTATTTTATTTTTATAAATAAGGTCCGGGCTGGGTACAAAGAATAACACCTACAGTAAATATCAGAGAGGAAGGAAAAATTGAATATGCACTAACTCTGTAGATAGAGTCTTATAGACAGTAAATGTCCTAAAGACAATATTTCACCTCTTCTTGTACACGAAGACTGCGTGTGATTGCCTCCCCGTGAATGTCAAGGCGTTTCAGACAAGTGAATCTTCTCAACCTCAAAGAAAACTCTTTCACAGCTTTTTTCTCTCAAAAAATGAATGCACGAGTTTGTTAAAATGTCAGGAAATTAAAAACAAAAGTCTCGCGTTGAATTTAAAACTGGGGACGTGAACCTTCAAAGTTTGCAACCTTCGTAGCATTTATCGTTTAAAAAATAAAATAAATAAAAGCCTTTTGATTTATATCAGCTTCCACTCGCCCATCGGGCCCATCTTGAATTCATATATATATATATATATATATATATATATATAATATATATATCGTGTAGGCTCACCTGCGAGCCCACTGAGTATATAGACCCACCCACCACTAAATGCGCCTCCACCCTCATCACTCCTACAAGAGAGCTAATATAAATTGGATTAAAACCCTTTCCCATCCGATGTGGGACAAGAGGTTTTGCTTTTTAAAAAGATTCTGTCAATACCCCACATTTTTTTAAAGAATAAAAGAAATGCACTACAAATTAGAATAAATTTATGAAATGCATAGAGAGGAAGGTGAATCATTTGTGCTTTAGGAAAAGTTGTCTTTTCGACTAACTTACCTTTAGTGTTACACATCTGATCTACTGGTGACACAAAGGGATATAAAGATCTTGAACTGCCCACCTTCTTGTAGTAAACCCGAGCAACATGTATCACACAAAACTTAAAGGTACTCGAAGTTTATACGCTTATGTTCATTTTGGTCCCTAACATATCCCGCTATTCATGATAGCTCTAGAGAATTTTAGCCATTCATTCTCATAAATGCGACCCCACATTACTAATACATGTGTGACAATGATTAAAGCTTCGCTCAAGCTCACTTTACATAAAGATATTAGTGTCATTAAATGCTATACATAACCTATACATCAAATGTAAAACACATTAAACACCTTAGGAATGAGTAGAGTATGTGTTTCTACTCACTTGAGTTTTACTAAACTAGTTTTCCCATTGAACCTAGATCCAACTAGGTTAGGTTTCCGCCTGTATAACCCATTCATGGCTTTAAACTCATTCCCCTCGATAAACTTGACTTGCTCTCTAGGTAGGCCTTTTTGTCAAAGGATCGCCTAAATTTGCCTTTTGACTCATATATTGTATCGATATCACCCACCAGGAAAGCAATCGCTTATAAGATTAGTGTCTACGCCTTACGCGGTTCGACTTTCCATTGTAGATGTTACTTTTGGCTCTAAATTTCAGCCGCCATGCTATCACAATGTATGCATATAGTCAAGTTATAAAAGCTTATGCCATAATCGAATGTTCTAAAATTTCTTAGCCACTCGCCTCCTCAGCCTTTATCGAGTTATAAATCGATCATTAACGTGCTATACACGTTTTGTTTGGAAGACTTCCAAGAAATGGCAAAGACTTCCCAAGGTAAATACATATCCACCGGTCGATTTGGTTTCAGATATCGAAATCCAATTAGCATCACTATAGCCTTCTGGCACGGGTGGATATTTTCAGATAATGTAATCCATATGTTATGGTATACTCGAGATACCTTTAACACTTAACCAAAGTTTCCCAATGGTCTTTTCCAGATTACTAGTATATCTACTCAAGCCTCGCATCGAATAAGCAATATCTCGCCTAGTGGCGCTCATTAGGTACATCAAGCCACGGCGACTCAGAATATTGTAATTGTGAGACTGCATCTCCAGTATTCTTTTTCAGTTTGCAATTTGCATCAAAAGGTGTTACTGCAACCTTGCAATTTGATTGATTATATTTGTTTAAAATCTTTTCACATAATGGGATCAGTGTAAGTATGTATCCTTCATTATTCTTTTTATTTGAATTCTAAATTACATCAATGACCCCAGTCTTTCATATCAAATATGGAGCTTAGTAACTTTTTGTGGACATTATTAGATCCCCATTGCTCCCATTATAAGCATATCGGCCAACATAAAGACAGATAAATACACATGAATTCACAGATGTCTTTATGTATACACATTTGTCAGCACTCATTGATTTTAAACTATGTGACAACATTGTGTGATCAAATTTCATGCCACTGCTTGGGCTTCGCTAAGTCCATATAAGGACTCACTAACTCAGCACACCTTATTTTCGACCTTGAACCACAAACTCTTCCTATTGTTCCATATATATCTCTTCATCTAGCTCCCATTTAGAAAAAGCCGTTTTCAAGACCATTTGATGTATTTCCATATTATTCAATGAAGCTATTGCAATGAGCATCCTTATAGATGTTATTCTAGATGTGAGTAGTGTCAAAATAATCTAGCCCTCCTTTTGTCTATATCCTTTTTGCTACCAACTCCGTCTTATATTTGTCGACGGAGCCATCACCTTTGCTTTCTTTTAAAAATCCATTTACAACCTATCGGTTTACTCCGGTGGTAAATCAACCATTCCTAATGTATGGTTTTGTAAGATGGATTCAACTTCACTATTAATAGCTTCCTTTCCAAGACAATGCCTCAGAAGTAATTGCTTTGTAAGTTTGTGGTTCTCCTATGGTCATGAAACTTATAAAGTCCGGACTAAAATTCTTATTTTTTAATTTACCCCTTTCCTAGGCCCTCAGGAGGCGTTGTTCTTGAATCCGAGTAGATCGCTTCATCACGAGTTCGCTTTATACATAGCGCTCGACTTTCCTTGTAAGGAAAAAACATCTTCAAAGAATTCAGCCTATAGATTCTTAAAATTGTATTTACATGTATGTCATGCACTTCAGATTTATAAACTAGAAACCTATATAAAGACTTGCATTTGCAAAACCAATAAACACACAATCAATTGTTTTAGACCAAGTTTTGTTCTTTTAGGCAAGGGAATGCTAGTTTTTGCTAAACAGCCCCATATTTTGATCATTATTTTATACATGGTAATCTTCCTTTCCATACTATAAGAGATTTATTTGAATTCTTAAAAGGAATTCTATTTAGAATAAAGTTTCAAAGAAGTAGTGCTTCACCCCACAAGTTATGTGGTAGCCCCGAATCACTGGAACATAGAGTTTATCATTTCCTTTAAAGTCCTATTTTTCCCTCTCATTACACCATTTTGTCGGGTGTGTATGAGCCGCTGCTTGATGAACAATACCATATTGAGCACAAAAGTCCGAATGCAATTTCTACTCATATTCTCCACTCCCATCTGGACCATGACTTTAATTTTCTTTTTTCCAACCGATTCTCTACTTCACTTTTATATGTCTTAAAACTATTCAAAGCTTCATCTTTGCTATGAAGTAAATAAACATAACAATATTTACTGCAATCATCTATAAAAGTTATGAAATAATTTTTCCCACCACGTGAAGGTATAGCTTTAAAGTCACAAAGATCACTATGAATTAAAACTAAGTAGTTCATTCAATCTTCTTGAACCGATTTAAAACTCTGTCTAGCAAATTTAGATTCAAAGGCAAATTTCACATTTATTATGTATGTTAACATCAAACTTTGGTAGTAGATTTTATTTAACCATTCTATATATATTCCTATTGTTGGCCATGTCCTAACCTAGCATGCCATAAAACAAAAGAGTCAACAATATAAACGTATGTTCTTATTATTATTCATAGTATTGCACAAGTACATTGAGTTTAAAATAAGCCTTCACCAAGTACCCTTTCCACATACATCCTTAAATTTTGGTAAGAATAAACCCGCGATTCAAATGCAAGTTTAAACCCTTTCTTACTAAGTATAGGGCTCCGAAACCAAATTTTTTCCCTAATCTCGTGAACATGTAACACATCGCTGAGAGTCACAATTTTTCCGGTAAGTAAACTTTAGTAGCACATCGCTTTCCTCTCAAACATCTGGTATGCACGACTCCCATATAGAGCTTTTCACCATCATCCATATGCTTGTATTCAAAAACAGATTCTTGCTCACCGCATATGTGCCTAGTTGCACCAAAGGTGTCAATCCACCATCCTCGACATTTGAAACCATATTGATTTCAAATACAACAAAGAACTAAATTGTCATCGAACTCATGCACATGTGCTTTGATTAGTCCAGTACGCTCGATCTTTCTAAGGGCGACACTTTGTGCCTTATGTCCAAATTCTTTCCACAACCCACACTTCCTCAATTTTCTTAAAGTCTCGCTTTCGTTTAAGCTCACACTTTCGCTTTGACCCTCTGGAATTTTTGCTTTGTTTAAGGCTCACTCTCTATGACATCGCCCTTGCCCCATCAACACCGCTCTTTCGTGATCTTTCTACTCAAGCCTTAGAATCAAATCTCCATTGTCATCTCTCGACGCCAGAGCCTAAGTAAACTTTGAAATCCCCTCCATGAAGGTGGCAATTTCTCTATAATGGAAATCCCATTTGAAATCGCCACCGACAGGCATCCTCGTACGCATCTATGAATAAGAACTTGAATTTCCTTCAACTTGTTTTATCACGCTTTATCACCTATGTTACTGAGAAATTTGCCAATTACGAACTTTTGGCCCCCAAAGATCTCTCGCTTTTGTATTTCTCAAGCATTTCCTAAACTTTTGGCAAATGATACGCATTTAATAAATATCATATAAGTTGCTTAGACGATTCGTAATTATAGTTCCCGCAAAGAAAGTCGATGCTTCCAGTTTCAATGGTCAACAACATCTCTCAGGAGGATCTCAGAGTAGCCTCGTAAATATCTTTCGAACGACGTTTAAGCAAATTCATATTGTCAAGGGAATACAAAGATTTTTTGTTGCCATCTCTCAAGTCAGTTCCATCATCCCATTTCCGCTTCTCATCGAAGGGTTCTTTGAGACACTCAGTGTTAGTGTTATTCAGCATATCCACTTAACCTAATTACGTCGTATGTTTGCTTCAGGAACTCGATATGTCAGAAAACATGAATTGTATTGTCTTTAGATTGTTGGTACAAGAATAGAACACTTACAGTAAATATTAGGAGATAAGGAAAATTGAATACAGACTAACTTGGTAGATAGAGTCTTGCAGATTGCAATGTCCTAAAGACAATATTTCACCTCTTCTCTCAGACACGAAGACTCCGCAGTGATTACCCCTGTGAATGTCATGAGTTTTGTACAGGAATCTTCAACTCCAGCAAAAACTCTTTCACCGTTTTTTCTCTCTCAAAATGAATGCACGAGTTTGTTAAAAAAAAATGCCAGGGAATTCAAAAACAAAAGTCTGTGTTGAATTTAGGAAACTGTGAACGCAACCTTTCTCCGAAGTTTCGCGAACCTTCGTGAAAAGCATTTACTGCTTCAAAATAAAATAAATAAGCTCGATTTATATCAAGTCTCACGCCCATCGGCCCATCTAATTATATATATATATATATATATATATATATATATATAATATATATTGGGTAGGCCTACCCAAGGGAGCCCATGGAGAAGAGACCCACCCACCACTAGTGGGCTCCACCTCATCACTCCTACAAGAGAGCTTTCTTCAATATAAATTGATTAAAAAACCCTTTCCCATCCGATGTGGGACAAGAGGTTTTGTTTTTAAAAAAAAAAAGATTCTAACAAGGTCTAGTTTAGTGGTTAAGGGTTGAATGAGAATAAGGAATGGACTATGTTCAAGTTTTTATGAGAAGAGAATACTACAATCTTGTAATGCGCAAAGTGAATAAATGTTAAAAAAAAAATTAATTATCTTTAAATAACCTCAAATAACTCTATTTTTTAAATATAATCTTATTTGTGTTTTTTTTTTTAAATATTATATTTTGGATAAAACTGCCCTTAAACATTTTATATATTTAAGAAACATTATTTTTACAAAAGAATAATAAAGTATTTTTGTTAAAATGATGTCAAAATTTGATTAAGGGTTAGATTTAGAAATTTGGTTTTCAAATGGACTCTTAATCACATCACCCTATTTTATTTGATGATGGTGTCTAGACATTGATGCCTGTGGAGCATAAACTATTTGTTTCGCTAACTTGAAAATAAAAAATTTACTCATAGAAATGATGGTAATAAATTAGTGAGCGAATACGACAAAAGATGGAACTTTAAAAAATCTCAGATTTAAAAGTTTCCACGTAGACACAGCCCTAAGAACGTCAAGATATTTATTTTTAATCATTACCATTATTTGGCTGCATTTTCAGTTTTTGGGTTATGCATATGTTGACCCCTTTTTAATGTGTTTTATTTTTATTTTTATTATTTTTATTATTTTAAATTTTTTAGGCTCATATGATAGAGAAATGTGAGCATGAGATGATCCTCATTTATAGAGGAAGGAAGAGGAATGATATAAAAAGAAAGAAAAAATGTCTTGGAAAAAAAGAAATGAAGAAGGCAAAAAGGGGAGAAAGGGAGGATTTCTAGGAGAGAGTGAGATTCTTTTGGAGAGAGGCTAGGGTTTTAGGGGATGAGCATCTAGGCAGTGAGCCGTCACTTTGAAGGAGATTTTTTTTTTTTTGGGATTTTGGGAAGGAGCCTATGGTAAAGAAAGTAGAGAAGAGAAGAGTGGAGCTCCATGAGATTGAAACTAGAGAAAGCTTGGATCTAGGCACATTATCTTTTTATTCATTTCTTTTCTTTTTTAATCTTTCACTTATTATAACTTATGAACCTTCATTTGTTGATTGTTAGACATCGATATATGATTTATTCGTTTGCTTCTCTCATGGATTTGTCATAGATCGGTGTTTATTATCCTATTTTTCTTATCTTTGTCGTCATAGCTCGTTTTGATCTAAAAATTACTATGAATTTGCACATTAACGCGTAGCTCATGAATGAAAGAGTAGATTGGGACAACATCAGGTTTCTTTCAATTTATGCTCGTTATTATCCAAATAACTAAAAACCATAAATCTGTATAACTCCATCTTCTATCTTAGTTCAAAATTTAAAAATATCATATTATTCTTCTATGTTGAATTATGAAACCCATTTTCGTGTTTTTGCCTAAATGTATAAAACATTTTTTAAAACTAAAAAATAAAAAAGTTGAATCGGATAATGGTAAAGCAACTTGGAAGGTTGTATCCTGGTTTGATTATTGGTATTATGAAAGTGAGGATTTATAGGTTGGGTTTAATTGTTTCTGTTTAATATTAGTATTTATGAACATTATGGAAGTGATATGACTGAAATGGAATTGTGAGGGGGTTTGGGTGATATGAACTAGAAGAAATCGTGGTGAGAGAAATGAGGGAAGCATCTTCATTTTGTTATGGTGAACTTGGAAGTAGTGGGTATGGGTTAGACCTGGCTTCCAACTCATATGATACATTTTGTTGGTTTTAGACACAGATATTCAAATTTGGACTTTGTTTCCTGGTTTGGAACCTTTTTTTTTTCTTTCTTTTCTTGTGTACTTTCTCTAGTCTTTTTCTGAATGTTTTTCTTGTTTACTTATGCCATTTTCTGAATGTTTTTCTTGTTTACTTATGCCATTTTCTAAATGTTTTTGGTCTACTCATTTTTCATTTCATATACTTTCTCTTGTTTTTTTTTTCTTTTTTTAATGATTCTTTGACGGGCGCTAAATAGGTGTATAAATTCGTATGAAATGTATGCTTGTTTCAAGGCAAAGATACACATCGAAGCTTGTATAAGAGATAATTAAGTAATAAGTGTCGCCCCATAAGGAAAGTAAAAGGATTAATGAATTGACACTTTGAATGTTATTTAGATTTAAATTGTAATGAACTTTGTGATTCATTTGAAAGAAAAACTAATCTTAAGATGTTTGCTAAATCAATTGATGAACACTAGGGTTTTGCCTTCACCTGCCACACTCGATGGATTGCAACCTAGTTAGATTATTTATTCAGTATACTCATAGATTCACGCTGGATGGTTGATCATGCTTACAAGATATTCTCTCTCGAGAAATATCTTCATATCTCGCCAGTAGGGTGTATTGCATCTCTGTCTCAACCTTGGACTTTGAAATGCTTAAACGTTTAAACTAGAAATGTCACACTTGGAATCAAGCTATCTCTATTCACTTATTGACCAAGTGTTGCCGATAGACCTCGAATTTAAACCCTTCCAAGATTCCCGTGGTTCTCGCTTAGTGAAGTTCCACCGTATAACTTTGCATCATTCCAATGGGACCCCAACTTTAAGAAAGAAAGTAACACCTCGCATTAATATAATACCAATATATATATATATATATATATATATATATATATATATATATATATATATATATATATATATATATATATATATATATATATAAAAGTTCCACAACCG
Source organism: Tetrastigma voinierianum (assembly GCA_016808115.1). Lineage (NCBI taxonomy): Eukaryota > Viridiplantae > Streptophyta > Magnoliopsida > Vitales > Vitaceae > Tetrastigma > Tetrastigma voinierianum. Next base: position 122,365 of record JAEQBH010000525.1, read on the forward strand.
CCAAAATCCACAAATCGACTCCATCTTACTATAGGTCACAAACTACGTAAACACACATGATAAGGACTCATATGAGTTCAATACTAAGATTAGAGCATTCTAAGAGTGTTTTGCGAATTTAAGGGTACAACGAAAATACATAGGTCCAATAAAACAAAGACAGAAAGATAAGATAGAACATCGCAACCGCTATAGAACGAGGACGAAGCTAGCGCGAGGTAGATCTCTACTGACCGCTCGACCTAGAGAACTGGATGAACAATAAAACGTGAGATAATAAATCTCAGTGAGTGACATAATTTATATGGAAATAATGTTTTTAGTTTCGAAAATTTCTTCTCTCAAGCCTCACGTTCACTCCTTTATAAAGTTCCCCGTTTGGAATCGTTTCACAAACTCCAAATTTATACTCAAGTCAACACGTGAAATTTATGCTCAAAAATTTAACCAACATCATTATCAAGAACCTTATAACCTGAATTTATTCACAACATAAAAATTGAGCATAAAATTTATATAACCATCACGTCGTAAAAATAATCATGAAAATACAATAACCATAAATATTGAGATGGTTATACTTTACTCAAAACCAATAATGTACCGTGCCATATATCCATAGTAAACCGTCGGTAAACCCAACCCCACGGCACCGTGGCAACCAATAAACCTTTGGGTAAACCCGACATCACGTGTCAACTAATAACCTTCAGGTGAACCCGACATCACGTGGCAACTAATAAACCTTCGAGTAGACTCCGACATCACGTAAGAACTCAATAAACCTTCAGGTAAACCCGACATCACGTGACAACTAATAACCTTCGGGTGAACCCGACATCACGTGACAACTAATAAACCTTCGGGTAGACCTGACATCACGTGGCAACTAATAAACCTTCAGGTAAACCCGATTATAATCATTGTAACCTTTCCAACAATACCACATTTATAATCATTTCACAAAGTCTCAAAAATCCATTTCTTAAATCAATAACTTTTCAAAATGGTTTAAAACTAATCCATGTACCAAAGTGTTTAAATACCACAAATTTATCCATGAACTCGCAAAATTTCCAAATATTTAAAATGTTGACAAAATCATAAAATGATAAAGTGTTTATATAAAACCGATAATTATATTTTTACGCATAATCAAATCGCTTCAACCAAATAAGTTATATATATATATATATATATATATATATATATATATATATATATATATATATATATATATATATATATATATATATATATATATATATATATATATATATATATATATATAATAATTAAACTACAATCATATATCATAATAATACTCCCAAAGATTTAAAACATGTAACCACTCACCGACTACTGCATGCTCGCCCCGCCTCCTCCGCAGTAAACGTCTGTGTTCGGGCCGCGAGCGCCCGTAATATAACAAAATATCATTTGCGCCCATTAACTAAACCAAAGACACGGACGCTCAAATGTCTTTTGAACAACTTTAGAACCCGTGAAACTATCTAAATTGGATCCCGACAGTCCAATTACATACAAGCAGGCCCTATGTACTCTGCATTCAAAATTTGGGGCTTTACCCGAGGTTAATTTTTTTCGAAATTGAACCTTCCAATAACTCATACAAATGTCCACTCTACTAATCCAACTCAATTTTTCCTAATTTGACTAATTGGTGTCCACCTCAATCCAAACCTTTCTAATTACCCGACATGACCCAAAAATGGAAAACTAACCAAACGATGTCCAAAATTTACAAACTTTATATCAAAGGAAAGCCCAAGAGACCAGAACACAACAGTACTTTACCTTGGTCCAAAGGTTGTTGTGTGCCTAAAACTGATCCAACAAATACCAACTTTGTTTTCATCGTATCTTTCAAATGGTGAGGAAATCTGCGAAAAGGGACCACGAAAATGAGTTCAGAGGGTCCAAAAATGGTGGGAGGGAGGTATAGGTCGGCCTGGAATGGCCGGAAAATACCAAATCCGCAACCCAGGCGCGTGCCGCCGCTCGCGGCCCCGGGATCCGGCGAACCGGCCGCGGCCGGACGGGAAATTCCACAAGAAGATCGCTCTCTGTCGCTCCTCCTCCCTGGCCGGCGCGTGTGCAAGGGTGGTGGCTGGTGACGCCTCCCACGGCCAAAACCCGTTTGGTCTACTAAATTGGCCAAACGGCTCCGGCTTCTGTTCGTTCTGGGGGGAGTTTTCTCTAGGGCTTTGGAGAGCTCAAAATGGAGTGTGTTGGGGCTACGGTTCTCTTTGGTATAAACTATGTTTATATAGGGCCTAGGGTCGCTTTCAGGTAAAACTGAAGACAACTTTGGACACTGATAAAATGCCGCTGTTTGAACTCCTCAAGGCCATAACTTTTTATCTGTAAGTCGGATTTTGACGTTCAACCCATCTATGAACTCGTATTGATGAGGCCTACGAAATGGTATCTTAATCAACCCAAAATTATCCATACTTGAAAAGCCTCAACTTAAATTCACATACCAATTGTCGGGTCAAACTTGGTCAAACGTTTTAAAAACTTGTATTATTTGGTACGGGTCATTATAGTTGCTCTATTCATATCCCTGGGGGTCATCATCTCTCGATCAGACTCCCAGCAAAGACACGCTAATGTTGGCCAAACACTACCATGTAAATAAGGTGCTGAAATAGAGCAAGTCGAGATGAAATAAATGCATATACTGAATGAAAACAAAGTTAACACTTACTCCATTCGAGCGTAGCAAGGCTATGGCAAAATCCTTGAAATTAAACTAGAACACTCCAAAGATAAGCCGGTACAACCATAGAACTAAAGTCATCAAATGTTTAGAGAAGGGACTAAAGAGACTAGGGTGCACATGATGTCTCGATCCAAGCACTATGTCATCTCCCTCTTCCGATCGTTAACCTCCATGATCTCGTACCCTTGTATGGCGCCTCTTTCCAAACCACTTTCATGAACTCTCAGATCGTCTATTTATAACCCCTCTTAAAGTTCCGCCTGTGAATCGTATCGTGGTGGTTGGGCTTTCTCCTCTCATTGCAACGAATCTGCCAGGCCGTAGCCAGCCGCCACCGTAGAGGGTAGCTTGCTTCGGCCAGAAGGTGACCAATGCATGTCAAAAACCTCATTCCTTAGACGCTGCGCCGGTTGTAGCCTTCACCGTAGCAAGTCAGTTATTTCACTTGCTCCTCTTGAAGTTGCAAAGTAAGCAAATTTTTCCGGCTAGAACAAGTAGTCGCCTCGCAAAAGAGTTAAATGTCTGGCCAGAATGAGCATCTGCAACAACACTTTCCTTTTTGTGTGGACTTTCCTCTTCTTTGATTCGCTAAGCATGCCTGCAACGAAACAACGAAATATAATTAGAACATGCTTAAAAACAGTGAGGAAAGCTTCTAAATACAAGGAGAAACATATGCACATAGTACTTTATATCTCTCATCACTCCCCCCAACTTTGTCCTTAAGCAAAGAAAATACATGTGAGGAAATTACATCATTTGGCCAAACATGATAAGAGCTAATCTTTGCATACTACAAGGAAAATTTATAGGACTATAGCATTCTTTACAAGCAATTTCTTTAGATCAATTCACAAGTCTCATGCATTTTGGTCATTTTAAGGCTTTCAGGTTCCAAGCAACATGGTGAATAGAACTATTCAAAATGTCATGTTCTGTTGATTGAAAACCCAGTTATGTTCTTGTCAACTTTTTGACACGGCTACCAAAGACTAGTCACTCCCCGGTGACGGTGCCAAAAACTTGTTCATTCTATTTTAAGAAACCCAATTCATAATTCTTTCCAAGGTCTTGACTTATACCACTCTTCACGAGGCAAATTAATATTAAGAGCTAGTGGTATTCAACATATGGCATTCTAGTGCCTCTCAAATTATATTTTCTTTGTAAACTGAACTAGGCCTCGAATGTTTGCAAGTACACAGGTCGTACAAGTAATAAAGTGGACTCTAAGAGTTCGGATATCATTCCCATAAGGATCTTCTTAATAGAATCTTGATTGAGTACATTGATTACTCAAGTTCATCACTATTTGAGCAACTAATCTAAGTGTAAAGATACTGAAAATAAATGTTTTTGGTTCTTTTGTTTTTATGCAATGTTTTTGGTCTTTCAAATAATGATAGAATTTGGAATGGGTTAATTGCATCAAAACACAGCAGGTTCCTAAAGTTTTAGTCAGATTTGATTAATTGATCTTTGCTCAAGGGGTATTTTGGTTAGATCCTGGCTAACTTCCATAAATCTAACTTTTCATACCCTGAAACAAAAGCTCTTAACCAAGAACAAGTGCTTAGGCCATTACTTTTATGAAATGGGTCCCTTAAGGAAGAAATGGTCCTCGGACCAAGGTTTCCATCAATTCCATGAGCTAGATGAGACTTGATCCTCAAATCAAGGTCAACAAATCCCATCCAATACAGCTTAAATCACTACCCTCTGATTAGTTCACATCTTAACTCCATGGACAGAGGTTCAATGCCTTCGAACTAAAAAGAAGAACAACACTCCAATATTCAGCTCAAGAACAAAATGATTTGGGATCTAGCTCTCTAAATCACACCTCAACTGTCACTTTGAGGGGATCTATGAGAAGAAATTTAAAGCAGTAAAATTAAGATTTCTTACAGAATAATTGATGAGCTTAAAAGTCATCTATTTTTAGTCCATTTTTCTGTTTGATTTTAATGTAAAAAGGAATAATTAAGATGCAGAAATATGAAGAAACTCACCAAATTTGTTATTTGCAGGGAGTATAAAAGAAAGAAGAAAATGCAGTGGAAAAATGCAGCAAATGGTGGAATAAAAATGCAAGAAGTGGTCAAGGTGAATGGAAACAAATGATTGATTCATTGATGCAGCTGTCTTGATAAATTCAGACATGAGGTCGCGATATCGATAAGTGAAGCGAAATACAACCGCTGCGACAGGAATCACTTCAGATAAGCGTACCGAGGATTTCAACTGGTTATGGATCGATGTCGCGACAAAGATCGCGGATGTCGCGACAGGCTGATGTCGCGACTGAGATGGAGGTCGCGACAAGAGAATCGCTAAGGCGATGTGTCGGAAGGATGAGTCGAGTTAATCGAAGCCGTTGTCGCGGCTGCAGGACTCAAGTCGCGACACCGAAGCAACCGCGGGAAGCCTCCAAAGACATAAGCCGATGTCGCTGACAAGAGATTGAGGTCGTGGATATCGAACGACGCAAGGCTGCAGAAGATTCTGAAATGATGTCGCTGATAAGATAACATGTCGCGACATCGAGAGACCAATTGAAACCCGCAAGGGCATAAAGTGATGTTAATAGCGGGATCGATGTCGACATCGGCGACACCGCGGAAGGCCGCTGAGAGTTAAGTTGATGTCGCGAACGGAGATCGGCGTCGCGACAAGAGATCAATGTCATACATGAATGTAAAATACGGGCTAATCTTAACTTTGGAATCCACCGCACGTATTGGAATCTAGGGCCCAACCTGAGAAAACCCTATAATAAGGCCACCCTGCATGAAAAGCAAATTTTTATGGCGACACTGCATTTAGAGGTTCGTAGTCAAGGCTCATTTTCTTTTATTTTCCTTTTAGTTTTCTTTTCTTTCTTTTCTTTTCTTTCTTCAATGTCGTAGTTAGAGATTAGATTAGATTTATCGCTCTAGTTTTCGCTTTTCCGAATTGATGTTATACTTTCTCGGTGCGTAGCCGAATGCAATAATCAATTCTATTCAAATTACTAATTGATAATTTGAGATCTGCATTAAATTCGAATTAATTTTTCCAAGCTTCCCAATTGCAAATGCTCATGATCGTAGGAAAGTCAGAGTGTGTACCAAGAATTTAGAACCCAGCCTTCCATTAAGTGAATGCTATAGTCGAAATTATCTTCCCGTAGTCAAGCTTCCAAAGATCTTGTGAATTTCGCTATGAATTTACTCGTTCGGGTTTAATGTTTTCGATCTCGAATACGCTCTATACCCAGCTTTTAAGATTTGTTTCATTGCTCATATTTCAAGGAGGTCCTCTGAGGACACAGAAGACATTCCCGAGTTATGAACATTTCTTTGAAGGTATATTAACCTAAGCATAGAGATCTATTGAGCTTTGTAAGTTTACTCGATAAATCCTCTTCACTTGAAATCAAGAACGAATAACGAAAGAATAATTTAAACAAGCAAAGAGTTCACCTCAATTCGGATAGTGAGGCCAATCCCGTGTTAGCTGAGATCTAATCAAGGAGAGGGTGATCTATTCTAATTTCGAGGAAGAGTAACCTGGAAGTTGTATATCCTTGCTTGACCGATACAACTGGGGAGCTAAGGTTTGCAATTCCATAAATGGGTATGAAGTATTGCGAAGAAAAATACCTGCATTAAGGAAATCCTTTAAGTAGTTATCTCATTCCCGTCTTCGAAAGAATCAGAAAATTAGATAATGAAATGTGGAGTGTGGAGAGATCCAAATTTTTATCAAGCAAACGCCTTGGACAGATTTTAAAAACCCGAATATTCGTTTTATCAAGATAATCTACAGAATTGCATTTCACTATAGCAAAGATACTTCGATGTGTTCTCCGAAAGATACAATTATTCTGTCCATTTATTTTCTTAACTATTCTTTTATTCCTTTTATTCTTTATATTCCTTTATTTGATTGTTCATTTATTTTACTCGTGGCAGATAATTTCCAAATTTCTTAAGCCGGACCCCAATATCACTTTATGGTCCAAATAGTAACAAGCTCGAAAATGTGGTAGTTGGATTTTAAAAATTCTTGAGATCTCTGTGGGATCGATATCTAGACTTATATCCATTTTATTACTTGTCGACCTGTGCACTTGCAAAGATATCGTGCCAAAACCAAATTGAAAATGATTAACTCTAGAGATTTGGTCTCAACAAGTTTTATGGTGCAAATGTGATTGCATAACAGTCCTTTCTAGATCAGGTAAACTAAACTTGTATATGCGCTGGGCTCATTAACAAGTTTTATGGCGCCGTTGCCAGGGATCAAAAGAATTTGATAGATCAATATTCGCATGAGTTAAGGAAATACTAATTTGGACACAGAAGAAAAAGAACAAAAATAGTTTTTTCGCAAAGGGTTCATTTTACCACTAACCCACAACGAACCATATTGAATATATTTGTTGTTTTGACTAATCCTATTAATGGGAGTGTGTTTTGCTTTCATAAAAACTTTGATACATAGGAAGCAGAAACTGATATGATTTCAGCTGATTCTGAATTAGAGAAAACACTTCGCATCTTGAGAAAGACAAGGAAAGCAGAAAACACCACCATGGCAGATGAAAGACAGGATCAAACTGAGGGACACAGGACAGCAGCCAGAAGACCTCCAATCACTGATACCATGGAGGAATTTTGGAAGCCTATCATTCAGGATGAATACTCAAGAATCGTATGTACCGCTATCGATGCCAACAACTTTGAACTAAAACCAAGACTAATTACAATGGTGCAAAGAACACTGGCAGATCGGCCATCCTAACAAGATCCTAATGAACACTTGGGAGATTTCTGTGGATGGCAAATCATGCTTGCCGAATAGTGAGACCGAGGTTATCAAGTTACATCTATTCCCATTCTCTAAGAGATACAAAGAAATCACATGGTGGTGAATCTTTACCATATGGTTCTCGTTGATACTTGGGAGGAACCGGTAGAGGCCTATTTGGGCAGATCTTCCATCACCACCTCGCAGCGAGGAGGGAAATCTCATTGTTTTTCAAAGAGGGGGAAGATGAGAGAGCCTATATGTACTGGAAAGATTCAAACTGCTACGAAGATGCTCCTATGCATGGAATTGATCCAAGACCTTAATGGATATCGTGTATCATGCCTCGAATGATACATCCAAGGGAACTATCATAAGCTCATGTCAGGGAGCATTCAAGCGAAAAGTGCCGAGAGGCTAAAGATCCGATAGAGGACTGGTAAAATGCACATTATGAAAACTCCCTTCTCGAGTCTTCAAAAGGGAGCAGCAGAGGAAAATGGATCATGGAGCTGAGCAAGATGAATGCTATGGAGGGCAAAGTTGATGCTATTATACCGAATGGACAACAAGCAGAGGGGATAATGCAGACACCTGCCCATGAAGTAGAGGCTTGAAAAGAGTTGTTAAGAGGAAGTGTCGAGAAAGCTAATGAAGAACGCCTTATGATGCCGAGGAGGTAAAACATTTAGGTGAGCGTAGAAGTTACCATTTCAAACCCAACCCTAACCTCGCAAGACATTATCACTCAAAGACTCAGAACTATGAGAATTTCTCATAAGGGCGGAGGGGCTTCAAGGCCCAAGGCAGGATTTAACCCTCAACAAGGGTATCAATAAACACCAGTATTCCAAAGAAGATCAGCATCAAGGAAATGAGCACGTAAATGAATACCGTGGTCGAGGAGAGCCCAATCTTTGAAGAGCGATGTCGCAAGCTCATGGGGATAATAAAAAGTCATGAACCTCCATGAACAAAGCTCAGAGAATTGGAAGCAAACAAGTACCACCCAAAATTTTCACCACCACAAATGCATCCATCCTGAAGAACCTCGGAGACGTAGGGTAGCTTGCCCTAACCCCGCAGCCGCAGAAAGATGCCTCCCGCTACACAAGAAAATCCAAAGACCGTATGGTCAGAGAAATGAGAGCAAGGAAATGGGAAAGATGAAAGAAAAAGATGACAAAGAACAAAGAAGGAGCAAGACCAGAAGGAAGAGGTAATCGAGAAAGAAAAAGAAGGAGTAGAAGGAAGAACATCCAAGGATCAAAGCTCATGAATCCCATTTACACAAAGACTAAGAAGTCAAGGATGGAGGAGCAAATGTGCTTTAAAAACTTTCCGTGCTTCGAGACGCATGCCTTTTATCAAGTGGTAACTCGTATACTCTATGCAAAATTTCAAGGACATAATCGAAAGCAAGAAAGAAAATAGTAGAGGAAGGAATAGTGAATTCACCGCTTGTTTCTGCGTAAAGCAAAGAATCGTAAAAGAACTACCAAGAAAGATGAGCACTAGGAGCTTCACGATTCCTTGTATCGCTGAGGAATCAATTCCGTGAAGCTCGCGACTGAGCTAGTATCAATTTGATGCCCTTTCTCGTTGCCAAGAAACTAAGTTTGGGGAGCTTTTACTCCCACAATCGTTACTCTTCAAATGGCGCATGCATCTACGGTAAAACCTAAGGAGTCATTGAAGATGTACCGATCAACGTTGGAAGTTTGTTTTCCCAAGACTTCATCATTCAACATGGAAGAAGATTCGCCAGTACTCGCTATCGGGAAGACCATTCCTACCACTGAGCGCTCTTATTGATATGCAAAAGGAGTTCTTACCTTGAGGGTTGAGAAGAAGTCACGCGAACTGATCAAAAGTATGCAAAATATGCATGTGAGACAAGGAAAGCTGCAATGTAGCAGATTTTGTCTATACTTTCCAACCCCGATGTTAACAATGATCAGAATACTCCGGCCTTATCAATGAAAAAGAGATGAATTCCGTATATCGAAGATGTCTATTCCGACTTCCATACAATAGCTTTCATTCTTTAGAAACTGTGATGAGCTTCAAGCAAAAATAAATGACAAATGGGGGAAAATATTGAAAAAGAGGGAAATTCATCAAGAAACCAGCAAGTGTAAGGACTAGTTTTGAAAGAGTTGCCACGCTATTTAAAGTATGCTTACTTAGAATTACCAAAGAAACCGTGGATTCGCCTTTGTACCACTTAGCGTATGTCGAGAACAAAGATTGCTGAAAATATTAAGGAAGCATAAGGAATCGCTATTTGTCTACTTAAGAGTCATATATCACCATCAATTTGCATGCATAAGATTCTCGCTTAGAAGAGACTTCAAAACCATCCTCAGAGAACACCAAAGGAGACCGAATCCAGTTAGATGAAGGAAGTAGTCGAAAGGAGGTACTCAAACGGTCGACGCTGGTTTTATCTATGCTATTTCAGATAAGATTGGTGAGCCCAAATTCATGTGGTTCAAAGAGCAAAGCCACTGTGATCGAAATGAAAAATGAATTGATTCCAATGCAGAAACAAGGATGTGGATGGAGGGTATGTATTGATTTTACAGAAGTTGAATTCAGCAACTTAAAGATCACTTCCCTTTGCCTTTCATCGATCGATGTTGGATAGGTTAGCGTGACACTTCTACTTTTGTTGGATGGGTACTGTGGATACAATCAGATTGCTATTGCACCCGAGGATTAAGAGAAGACCATCTACATGCCCTATGGTACCTGCCTTCTCGTAAGGATGCCATTTGGGCTATGTAATGCCCAAACAAGATTTCGCAGGGGTGTATGGATGTCTATACTCGTGATTGCTACATGATGAAATTTTCATGATGATCACTGTATGGATCCACTTTTGATCAATGTTTGAACAACTGAAACAAGATTTCAAAAGATGCTAAGACAACAATAATCGACCGGGAAAAATACCATTTTATGGTGACGTAAGGTATTGTTTCGGGGCATAAAATTTCGCTATCGGATCAGAAGGACTACAATCCATGCATCCATTATCAAAACTCGCACCACCTACCACACAAGAAAGGAGTAAGAAGCTTGGGGCATGCTGGATTTTACAGGAGATTCATCAAAGACTTTTCAAAAATAGCCACTAATTACAGCAGACATCGAAAGCATACAAGCGCTTCAATTTAATGACTTTGGGCGACGCTTAAGAAATCAAAATCAGACAATAAGCACCTATAATGGTCGCACTTAATGGGATCAGTGATTGAAATAATGTGTGATGCCATGATTTTGCCATGGAGCCGTGTTGGGCAAAGAAAAGAGAAAGATTCAGCCATATACTATGTTAGTAAGACCTTCAATGAAGCACAAGAGAACTAATTAACAACCAAAAGGAGATACAGCTTACAGTATTTGCTTGTGAAAAATTTAGTGTAATACATTTTAGGATCCTATGTGGTAATTCACACCGATCATGCAAAGAATCAAATACTTGATGTCAAAAAAGGAAGTTAAGCCAAGATTGATAAGGTGGGTGCTGCCAAGCAGAGGAGTTTGATTTGGAAATCAAGGATAAAGGGATGTGACAATGTGATAGCCGATCACTTGTCAAGAGTAGAAAGAAGCAAAGTTGATGAAGAAGAAAATGTGATGTTAACAGAGAACTTCCTGTGATGAGCAATTTATTAGTTTCCTTCCAACTTCCATGGTATGTCGATATTGTGAATTATCCGCTTCAGGAGTACGTCGCATTCAGCTACCAAACAAGAGGAAACCCGTAATCGATGCCAGGTATTATATCTGGGATGACCCACTTTTATTCAAGAGAGGTGCCGATATGATTATAAGAAGATGTGCATTTAAAGTGAACAAGGCAACATTTAAATGAATTTCCATGCATCACCATATGGGGGACATTTTCTCCGGAGAAAGAATACCACAAGATACTCCAATCGTAGATTTTATTGGGCCCACTATCTTCGTGAGATTGTGCCGGTGGTTAAATTGTGCGATAGATGCTAAAAGATTGGAAATATCAAAGAAATAGAATGAAATGCCCTCGTAGGTATTATGGTGATACAAATTTTGATGTATGGGGAATAGATTTATGGGGACTTTTCCTCACCATCATTTGGAAACCTATACATACCGCTAGTAGTAGATTACGTTTCAAATGGGTGGAAGCAAGTGGCTTGTCCAAGGAATGATGCTAATACAACTTGTGAGTTTCAAAAGAATATTTCAGCAGATTCGGGAAATCAATCTTAACTATCATTAGTGATGCTTTGGGAACCCACTTTGCAAACAAAATATTTGCAAACTCATGAGCAGTGTATGGGACTTCAAGCATGTAATGAGTTTAGCTTATCATCCCTGCACTAATGGGATGCTGTAAATTTCAACAAAGGGAGATCAAAGAATACTTGAAAAGACGGTGAGCCTGCTGTGAAGGCTTGGTCTTCCAAACTTGATGATGCACTTTGGGCCATAGATCGCATACAAAACCCCATTGGAATGTCCCCATACGTAGTTGTTTTCGCAAACCATGTCATCTACCTCTTGAATTCGAATACAAGGCAATGTGGGCCATCAAGAAGTTAAACTTCGATTTTAAGGCTGCAAGGGAAGAAAGATTGCTCCAACTGTCTGAACTGGAAGAACTGAGAACTGAAGCCTCTGGGTGATAATGCTAGAATATATAAAAGACAAGACAAAGAAATGACATGACAGAATTTTGAGAAAGAGTTCGTAGGAACAAAGTTCCTCATTGCTTAATTCCTAGACTGAACAGCCTGGTGGAAATTAAAATCCAAATGGAGTGGGCCATACACAAGTGGTGTCATATTACATTTGAGCAAGGATAATTCCGAGGACCGATAATGGGGAAGAATTCAAGGTCAATGGACGAGGTTAGCATTATCTAAACAGGGAAGAGGGGAAATGGTATGAACCCAACCGGTGCTTAAGGAAAAGAAGCATCACAACAAAGCAAGTCCAAATTTAAGGACTCAAACTGAGCAAATTTAATGGGAGGCAACCTATATGATTTAATTTTCGATTTTAGGTTTTGAAATATTTTTCTTTTAGTTGCCGAAAAATTAGGTCATTTGTTTTTATAAGGATAGATTTAATTTTTAGAAATCAATTGTAGTTTACTAGATTTTCTTGAATATTGGCAAGGAGCTTCCGTAAGGTTTAAAGACATGAATGGAAGGCAACTACAGTAGAACACCCAAAGAATCCTGCGCAGAAGTCACAACATGAGAAAAGGGGAGTAACCTTCTCCCTAACCCACTCGTAGGATATACTTGAATCAACATAAATCTTTGCTTCGAGATGCCCAAGAGATGCTCCAAAGGGTTAGGAACAATAAGAGAATTCAAGGTCCTTGAGATCATTGAGTTATACTTAGGTCGCGATAGGAAAGGTTATGTCGATTACGATGTCATGAAAAAACATTGATGTCGCGACCTGTTTTGAAAGGGCAATTTGTGAGTATTGAAGGAAGAAGGTATATGTCGCGACACCACTGTGAAGTCGCGACAGAGAATTAAGTTTCAAAATGAAAAATGATGTCGCAACAACCCCAACAAGGTAGGAAATAGCTGGGGAATAAAAACAGGAATAAAAAGGATGTCGCAACATGATAATCAAACAATTCCTAAAAATCCACTGATGTCGCGACAAACTTAGCATGTCGCGACATAAAAGAGTTTTTAATATCATTAACTCACTTTAAAAAGCCCTAAATTCAATGATCTCAAATAAAAAGAGGCGAAATTGAAGTCGCGACGTGTTTTTAATGAAGCAATAATTAGCCCAATAAACATTGATTGAATCTGCAACCGTTGAAACTTTATCATTCACTCCAAACCACATGTTTATTCACCTTCTTCCTCCTTTCCCGAATTCAACCCCGAAAAAACCCTAGCTTCTCCAAAACCTTTTGAAAGCTTTTCTCCGTTTCCAATGGCCGAAATTCCCACCCAGTCCCTAACCTAGACGATTATGAGGGAACATGAACAACCGTGTTAAGAAACTCACAAGAAGAACACTTAAATGAGATTCACAGTAGAAGAACAACTGTGAGAGGTGCCATCAAAAACACCAAGCTCGGCAAACTCCCAAGAAAGAGCAGAAAAGGAAAGGAAAAAGGTGAGAGAAGAAGAAAGTAGAGGATTTCGTGGCGACGGCTGCATCTCAAAGGGAAAAATATTATGCTAACAAGGGGTTTGTCACAAGAGAGGAGATTCAAAACTTCATTCTTTCAAGGAGATGATAGAGCGCAGAGGGTGAGAGTCTCGCGCACACCAAAAATCGTGGTATGCAGCACCTGTAAGAGAGTTTTATTCAAATTTGGTGGTGGGAAGGAAGGATGAAGCGTTTTTTGTTAGAGGAGTCTGCTCTGATATAGCTAAGGCCATCAACGAGGCCTACGGGATGGCAAGCAGACAAGCATGGTTCCAAATTCAAGAAACTTTTGAAAAACTGGGATTTGAAAGATTGCCAAGAAGCCAATAATGGTAAGGTGCGCCTAAACCAAGGAGAAGGAAGGCCAAGAACATTGAAATAGTGGGAAGCCTCACCGAGGAAGCGAAGGTATGGTTTACTTCCTAGCTCTGCTTGTTCCAAATAAAACACGTGTGCACAGTGAGAGAACAAGAAGCTATGATGTTGTATGCCATCCTAAAAGGATACAAGATCAATGTAGGAGTTGTCATTGAAAATTCCATCATGAGGTATCATGAAGGGAATAAAAGAGGGCTTATTCCTCACCCAAAGAACAATCACCGCTCTATGTTCATAATGGGTGAAAGGAGGCTGAATTAAGAAGTACCCAAAGCTTCACCACTTCTTCTGACAGGAGTTAGCAAAGGACCAAGAAACCAGAAGAAAAGGGGGGTGCTGGTAGAGAAAAGAGATGAAGCCTCAGCTGAAAGACCAGAAAAGGAGACTCAGAGGGTTGCTGATCAAGGAGCAGCACCCTAAACTCTTCACCTCGACAATGATTTCATTTTTGCATACAATGAAGGGCAGGATGAAGCGCAACGCCTAATAGATTTCCATTCCCAGCGCCTCCTCCTGTGCAACAGAAATTTCAACATGGAGAAAGCTCAAGTGGGAGCACAAGAGAACAAGCCTGACATCGGGCTCTCAATGCCATGCAAAAGAGAATGGATGAAAGAGGAGAAGGAGTGGAACCCATGCCAGGAATTCGCAGAAGGCATTTATGAAAAAGAATTGAAAAGAAGAGACTAGCAAAGGGGAAGAAGAGCTAAAACAGGAAGGAAAAGGAGCATGATGGAGCTACAAGCAAGAGACTGAAGAGCGGGAGAAGAGCCGAACAAGAGAGAACATGAGAAAAATTTTGAAGCAAAGAAGGGGAAGAGTTTAAGAAAGAAATGAAGGAAAGATCACAACTGCTGGCGTAAACTCCAAACTAAGCTCGCGAAGCTTTTATAACAATCGCCTTGAGCGTGATTCTCAACTCTTAAAACTGATAAAGAAAAGAGATACAGAGCAAGAAGCCAAATTTGGGGAGAAAATCAAGGGTCAGTTCCTATACAAGTCTCTACTGTATGGATTTGAAAACAAACTTGATGATGTGAGACAAGCAAAAAGATACAGTCCTATAGGCAAAAATAATGGCTGGAAAACTTGGATTTGATCAACAATAATCTCTCAAAATTTTTAGAGGTCATGACTGAAATGGAGAATACAATGAATGGCTTGGGGAAGAGGCAGGATGAGTTGAACAAAAAGGTTGATATCTCTAATGAGATTTCTTTCTATTGAAGAACAAGTTTCGAGAGGGAAACCAAAAAAGAGAAAGGAAAGAAGAGAAATTAAAATTCGAATCTCTGTACTCATTTAGGTACACTAGGACCTAGATCCCTAACATCTTTGGTTCTGGCTATTTCAAAAGAAAAATAGACCTTCTCCCCGCCTAACCTTCCATTCTCGCTTATCCCATTTGAATTGTATCCAACTGCTGCAATTGAACTCGAAATAAAAATGAGAAATTTGAATTGAATTGTTGTGTGCTATTTTGAATCGCTTTTGTTCAATGTTGTGTTGCTTTTGTGATGCATAGTTGGGAAATTAAAGTATGATTTATTTCAAGAATAAAAATTGCCGATATGTCATAATGTTTAAAATGGTCGAAGCAATCTCGCCTTTGGGGAGTAAACCGGAAACAACAAAGGCATTGCTGGGCCACCGAATACAATTTCATTGAAAGACAAGGTGCAAAAGTGATTTAAATTTAGCTGTAAAGTCTAGAATAGAGGAAAGTAATGAAATTGAAGGAACAAAACATATTTTTGAGATCGTGGTATTAGAACAACGAAATAAGGAACCTATTGATACTAAAGAGTTTAATTACTCATCAACAAAAATTAATCAAGGAACTCCCTAATGGTCAATAATGCATAACCCGCATTCTAGAACTTGTTAGATTATTGATTGAGCTAAACTTAGCATACAACCGACAAGAAATGATGCGTGCCATTCTGGAAAGTTTCGAGCCATTCCGCCATCCCTACTATAGCAAAAGCATATACCTTAGTTCGTAAATTGAGCAAATCAAGCCTTATTTCTAAAAATCAGCCAATTTAAAACCCCAAACCTTCCAAAAGGATCAATCCTCCAAGAAGAACCCGTAATTACCCAAGAACCGGTTATAAGAAGGAAATCAAGTTTCGGGAGGCTTGCAGAGAACCTGGGCGAGAAAAAAACAAAAAGGGGAATGAAAGGAAAAGGGTCAAAAACAGAAATACAATAGAAAAGAAGGCAAAAAGGGATAAGTTTTACCTTGTGGCCTAATTCTCTTGAACTATTAAGTTCTTAGGGGTGTTTCAACACCTAGTACCCTAATGCCATCTGGTATGGGAGTTACTAACCCAAAGTTCACTAAGGGTGTTAGAAAGCCTAAGAAGGTAAAACATTGCACTATCCCTGAATGGTGACAAACAAAGGAAATTCCCCCGCGCAAATTACAAATGAGAAATGGGAGCACATAAATCAATAGAAGAAATCATGAGATGTCCCAAAAATAAAGTTCGGGAGTTTATTAAAGTAACTACTCAGGAAAAAAAGTAAGAGCGAGAAAGAAGAGAAAAAGTTCATGGTATCTAAACCAAAAAGTTCCTTCTTATCCCGTCCTTACCTAAGCCTACATTACAAGCCCAAAGACCCGATTGATCTCAAGGATGGAATTACTCTACATTAGTGGAGATCAATATGAACAATGCTTATGGAATTTGAAAGGCAATAAAATGGTAAACCGTGAAGGACCTAGGGAGTTAAGTGAATAATTATGAAGATGAGAAAGGAAAACAATTTATTTCCAAATGTGATCCAATGATTATGTTGTTTGTAAAACAATTTCAAATGTACTTTTAGTTTTTTGTATACTTTAAAGAGTAGAAATCAACCTTGAAACGACTTGAAGCTAGATGTGCAGAACAATGCAATCCTTGTATTTCAATTAAATTGACTTCTACTGGAAAAACAGAACAGAAAAATGTCCTATTTGTTTGAGGACAAACAATTCTTTCTTTTCTTTGCTTGAGGACAAGCAAAATTTTAAGTTTGGGGGAGTTTGATGAGCTTAAAAGTCATCTATATTTAGTCCATTTTTCCGTTTGATTTAATGCAAAGTTAATAATTAAGATGCAGAATATGAAGAAACTCACTAAATTTGTTATTTGCGTGGAGTATAAAAGAAAGAAGAAAATGCAAGGAAAATGCAAAGAATGGTGGGAATAAAAAATGTAAGAAGTGGCTGGGCAGGAATGGAAACAAATGATTGATCTATTGATGCGCTGGGTCTTGCATGGGCCCAGACATGGTGTCGCATCGTGGATAAGGGCTGAATAAGTAAATCGGGTCGCTGGCCAGAATCACCAGATAAGCAACTGAGGATTAACCAGAAGCTAAGGGAATGATGTCGCGACAGCATCGTGATGTCGCGACAGCATCGTGATGTCGCGACTCGGGATGGAGGTCGCGATGCAAATCGCCTCAAGCTATGACAGGCTCGAAGGGGACGAGCCGAGTTAATCTGTCGCTTGTCGCGACTGCAGGACTGAAGTCGCGACACCGAAAGCAGTCCGGCGCTGAAGCCTAAAGATATAGTTTCGAGCGTCGCTGACAAGAGATTGAGGTCACATATCAGCGAACGATCGCTTGAAGGCTGCAGAAGACTTGAGCTGATGTCGCGACAAGATATCGATGTCACGACATCAGGAGAGACCAATTGAAACCTGCAAGGGCATAAAGTGATGTTGCGACAAGGGATCGATGTCGCGACATCAGAAGACATCAGTTGAAGGCTGTTGAGAGTTAAGTTGATGTCGCAACGTGAGATCGATGTCGCGACATGGATGATGTCGCAACAAGATCACGTCGCGATGAATTAAATACGGGCCAACTAACTTTGGAATCCAATCGCTTGCACGTACTGGAATTAGGGCCCAAATGAGAAATCCTATAAATAAGCGCCACCCTGTGATGAAAGCAAATACATGATTACAATGCACGAGGTCCGTAGTCAATAGTTTCATTTTCTTTTATTTTCCTTTTAGTTTTCTCTTTTCTTTTCTTTTCTTTTCTTTTCTTCAATGTCAGAAGTTAGGAGATTAGATTAGGATTTATCGCTCTAGTTTTCGCTTTTCCGGAATTGATGTTATACTTCGGTGCAGAAGCTGGAATGTGCAACAATCAATTCTATTCAAATTACTACCGGATAATTGAGATCCGCATAAATTTCTGAATTCAATCTTCCGCTTCCCTAATTGCAATGCTCTCATGATCGAGGAAAGTCAGAAGTGTGCACTCAAGAATTTGAACCCGCCCATTAAGTGAATGCTATAGTCAGAAATTATCTTTCCTCGTAGGTCGTTTCAAAGAGATCTTGTGAATTTCGCTTTATGAATTTATCGTTCTGGGTTTAATGTTTTCTCGGATTCAATATCGCTCTTATACCCGCTTAAGATTTGTTTCATTGCTCGATTTCAAGGAGGTCCTCTCGAAAGTGGCCAATGTAGAAGACATTCTCGAGAGTTATGAACATTTCTTTGAAGGTATATTAACCCGCTATTAGAGATCTATTGAGCTTTGTAAGCTTTATCGATAAACTTTCTCTCACTTGGAAATCAAGAACTGTTGAACGAGTTATCAATTTAAACAAGCAAAGAGTTCACCTCAATTCTGGATAAGGAGGCTAACCTGTGGTTAGCTGAGATCTAATCAAGAGAGGGTGATCATTCTAATTTCGAGGAAGAGTAACCCGAAGTTGTATATCCTTGTTTGACCGATAACTTGGGAGCTTAAGGTTTACAAATTCATAAAATGGGTATGAAGTATCATGAAAAGAAAAATACCCGCATTAAGGAAATCCCTTTAAAAGTATTATCTCATTCTGCCTTCAAAGAATCAGAAAAATTAGATAATGAAATGTGGGAGCGGAGAGATCCAGCCTTTACTGTTAAACGCCTTGACAGATTTAAACCCTCAAATATTCAAGAAGTTTTACGCATTAACTACGTGAATCGCAGACTTCACTATAAGTACATACTGATGCTTCTCCGAAAGATAATTATTCAAAGGTCCATTTATTTTCTTAACTATTCTTTATTTTTTATTCTTTATATTCCAATTTATTTATTTGCTCATTTATTTTACTCGTATAGCAATTTAGCTTCTGCTTCGGACTCCCAATATCACTTTTATGGTTCAAATAGTACGGCTTCGAAAGTAGTCGTGGTAGTTGATTTAAAATTTCGGATCTCGTGGGATCGGAGACCGACTTATATCCATTTTATTACTGGTTTAATTGCACTTGCGTGATATCGTGCCAAAACCAAAATTGAAATGATTAACCTCTAGGAGATTTTTGGTCTCAACAAGTTTTATGGTGCGGTTTCCGGGGATTAGACAATAGTCCTTTGGTAATTGTGCAACTAAATTTGTATATGCGTTTTGGTCGGTCAACAATAATGAATCTTAAGAGAAACAAATCCTGATTAAGTCATATAAAAACTCAATCAATCATCAAACCAACAATTAACGTGCAATCAAAATTAATTCAATTAATTCATCAAAATTTGTTCGTCTTTTAATTTCTAAAATCTCAAATATAAATCCCAAGTTGATTAGGCAAGTTCACAAGGTTCAAAATTAGAAACATAAAGTAAAATGAGATAGAATTCTAATGCTCTGCTTTACCAGTAAGAGCTTATTCAACTAAGTTAGTTGAGCTTTGAATCTCCCTTCCATAGTGTCTTTTTTTTTCAAGAAATTCTGAAGTTGGTCCCTAAAAAACTGCATACTCTACCCTAGGAGCTTCTATTTATAAGCTTTAATGATTGGGCCTTGAAAACGAGGCGGATAATGCAGACTTAGAAAAAGCCTAAGGATCTGCCCTAGTCGCGCCTGATGCCGCAATCGATGTCATGACATTTATGCTGTGATGTCACGACTCTACTTTTGGTGTCGCGACTCTGCATTTTGCTTGTCCTGCATAATGTTGCTAATTATGGAGGCTGGGCTGTCATGACTCTCACAGATGTCATTGGAGTCGCGATTCTAGAATTGATATTCCCAATACAGCCTTGCTCGATGTCGTGACATTTCTGAAATGGTGTCGCGACTTTAGCGTGGTGTGTCACACCACGTTGTTTGAATTTAATGTTTCGTTTGCAATCCTTCAGCCAATGTCGCGACTCTTTTCACCTGATGTTGTGACTCTTTTCACCTGATGTCGCGACTCTGATATGATGTTGCAACATTCTTCATCCGATGTCGCGACTCTGATATGATGTCGCGACTTTGATATGATGTCGCGACATTCCTCAACTAATGTTGTGACTTTGGACTTTTGACCATTTTTTGCTTCTTTTCTTAATGCTTAGATTTGTTTTTCAGTGATATCC
Source organism: Tetrastigma voinierianum (assembly GCA_016808115.1). Taxonomy (NCBI): domain Eukaryota; kingdom Viridiplantae; phylum Streptophyta; class Magnoliopsida; order Vitales; family Vitaceae; genus Tetrastigma; species Tetrastigma voinierianum. The sequence continues at coordinate 142,840 of JAEQBH010000525.1, forward strand.
TCCCACAAAATACTGCTAAATTTGGTGAGTATCCATACTTGCATTTAAACTAGCATTCAACATAAAAATCATGCAAAAATGGATAAAATAATCACAAAATTCATGCTTATCATGTTCCCATCTAATCTTTTTCCCATAAGAGTCCAAAGCTGAATAAACTTAGTCCCTCCTATATACGTAGGCACCAACTTCTCGCACCTCATTGTACCACTTTGTCCCCCTACTCATTATGCATGCTAAGAACACACCCATGTTGTCTTTTCTCTCTTTCTTGTGAGCTTAGATGTAGGATGCAATGCTAAGACATTTAGCGTGATGTCCCTGTAGCGGGGATCCATTGGTGACTCCCCACTAATTGGTTAAGGGCACCATGCATTCAATTCCCTTCAAATTTCACCTCGAACATCACCCCGAAGGTCAAAGCACCTACATTAAATGCAATCCCATTTTTTTATCCTTTGTAGCGAGTAGTGAAGTCAATGACTCTCGACCAGTTGGCTCATGGCATTAGGCTTTGAGAGACCCCTCAAACTGTGCTCGGGATTCCTATTGGGTTTAACCGCTTATGTTCATTGATCTCACACTCTTTTCTTTTCAAGTTAGGGCTTTATGGCAATCATCTTTTCTAGGTTTCTCAACTCTGTACAAGGAGTGGTGGATTACGTTATTCTTTTTGGAGGAGTGCCAGTTGTCCTAGGCATACAAGAGGGCCCTAACGTGTATGTGCGAATGGGTTCCTATGGGAAACAGGTCATTGATAGATCTAAGGCTTTTTAAGCTCGGTCTCCCACAGTTTCTTGGTCTTTTAGGCCCTTAGGCTTCCAAATGCTACGATCTCATATAACTTTGTTAACCATTATTATCTTGCTATAGTTGTATCAATGGCTTGGTTCTTTTGATCTGAACTCTCATTCCAATTCTTAGTGGCCATCAGTTATGTTTTTTTTCTTTTTCTAATCAACAACAACCTATTTTCTACCACATAACACAGTCTAGTTCCTTAGTATCTCAATCATGCATCAACTAGGTTAAAGTGCACTAACAAATTGAAACATTGCGATTGAATTATAGATCACTAATAAAGCCAACTAAAAAAAAAAAAAAAACTACAACAACTGCAACAACTAAAGCAAAGCAAACAAACTAAAGTAAACCCAAAAAGATCTAAAACAACCAAAACAACTTGCAACTTGCATTGATAACATTTTCAAATTTGCCCCCTCCCCTCAACCTCAACCTAGCATTGCCCTCAATGATATGACTTAGAAAAAAAATGTTAGTAAGGAACAGGACACTTCCCTGCAAGTGGTCAATTTTGACCACCATTTCTTACGGCAGCAGGCAATATACTGATCCGGTTCAACCGTGCACCTTCCCAATCTGCCAGAACGCGACTCCGCACTTCCCCATCAATCAAAGCACAAGAAAATCTCACATCGATCCTCCAAAGCAATGACACTTTCTCGCAGCATATCCCGCTTATGAACTGTCGGATGTCATGTGGCTAGCCTCGTGATATCTTCCTGTGCCATTTGTCCTTCTTGTCCATTCTTTCATGTAACGCCTGGTTGTGATCGTGGAACATGTCGCTGACATTTTGTAGTATCGGCTTGCCCTGATGCCCTAATGGTGGCATCTCATCACTCTCCTCCTCTTCTTTTTCTACTGCTGCTGTTTCTTCTTCTTCTTTCGGTTCTTCTCCTTCTTTTTCCTTTGAGGCTTCCCTTTTTGAATCATAGATTGGCACGTCTCTAGGCACCTGTCTTCTTACTGACTTCCTAGGTTTGGTTTTCAAACTCTCAACAAAGAGAGGCATAAGGTACGGTGTCTTTTCTTCATTGCCTTCAATGGGCACTTAACTCAGCCAACATATTTTTGTGATTAAGGATGGGAATCTAAGGGCTGTGTTTGCGACTCTCTCCATGTGTTCTAGAATGTCTTCATTGATAACCCTTTTGATGTCGAAGGGAATATCATGACAAATTGCATACACATATAATGCCTTTTCTTTGGTTACCTCAAAGGCATTTAGGTTTGGACACAGCCTGGTAATCATAAAATATAACCAAATCTTCGTAGATAAAGACAAAGGTGAAGAAGGAAACCAAGTGAGCTCACCCTTCCTTATTGTGTTCTAGTGTGCTTGATTGTCTGTTAAGTATTTCCAAATTTCATGCCAATTTATGTTTTCTCAAGGCTCAGAACTGAGACTCGTCCACTTCTCGCAGGGCGTAAAAGCTATTGATTTTTTTTTTCTGGACTGAACAACACCCATTTCCCTCTCACCCAATAGGTATGGTCATGGTGATGCAGAACATTAGCATAGAATTCTCGGACTACCTAACCTACACCTGTCGGGGGGTGACTTGCAAATTTCTCCCACCCCTTTTGTTGGATCAATCTCTCGAAGTAGGCTTTTAGGACCGCAAACCCTTTCTCTGCAATAACTCTTCTTGTGTGCATAATGCTATTGAACAACAACATTGTAGAGAAGCTAACGAATCTGCTTATGTTGTATTCTTGCTCTTTGGACGATCCAGCACCTCTAGACTGTCTTTGCCTCTTCCTTAGTGCCATTCTGCTATCTGCTAAACTTTCTAAGAAGATGGAAGGGAGATTAGAGAATGTGGTGTGGATGAAACAGGTACTGGGCTAGGGTTTATATAGGCTGGTAAGGAAGACGGAGAGGTGGAATGTTTATGGGGAATGAATGTGACATCAATTAGGAATGTAAAGGGGTTTTGGCTCGGAAGAGGAAAAGGCGCTGCTTGGGTGTTTTGATCCTTTGGGAGTGCAGAAAGCGAGGGAAAATTTTCATCATAAAGAGTTTCTTGCATGGGTGAGAGTATTTGAAAAGTCTGGAACCCTCTACAGCGAATGTGTTGGCTGTTGTAGTGGGAAACTTAAGTGATGAGGCATTGGATTTGAATGCCCACTACAACGAGAATGTCTAACCTCTGCTGTGGTGGCTCGATTTAATGGGTATAAACCCCACTGCAATTGGTAGAGAGTGGCTTTTTTTGGTTTTTTGTTTCTTGCTGTAGCGGGCTATGTGTCCGCTGTAGAGGGTATTAGCTTTCTGCACTTGAACTTTCCAGCTTTTCTTACGTATATTTCATAACTTCCTCTGCTTTTCAACCCTACAAACACACCACCAACCACTAAACAAAACCTTTCCAAGGATCAAGTACATAATTGTGAATTTGGTAAAATTAAATACGGTAAAATAAAATAAAAGAAATAAAAGATACGTGAATTGGGTGTAGATACTTCACCTCCTTGGGTTGCCTCCCAAGTAGCGCTTTGTTTACTGTCGTTAGCTCGACGACCCTGCATCTTAATGAATCTTAACACATAGACCTATTATGTTTGCTTATTGCTTAACTCCCGACGTACTCAATGTGATGAATGATTTCCTTATATGGAAGTTCCCTCCGAAGTATGGCTTTAGCTGTTGCGCATTCACCTTGAAACATCCTTTCTTAAGGTACATGATTTCTACTCCGCCATATGGAAAAATCTGGGTGACTGTAAAGGGTCCCGACCATCTTGACTTCAATTTCCTCGGAAAGAGTTTTAGTCTAGAGTTAAATAGAAGAACTTGCTGACCCGGCTCAAATTCCTTCCTCAGAATGTGCTTATCATGCCAAGCTTTTGTCTTCTCTTTGTATATCCTTGCATTCTTGTAGGCTTCATTTCGGAACTCCTCTAACTCACTTAGTTGCAATAGTCTTTTCTCCCCAACTACTTTGTTGTCTATGTTCTGCTGCCTAGTCACCCAGTATGCTTTATGTTCTAACTCCACGGGTAAGTGACAAGCCTTCCCATAAACTCATCTGAAGGTTGGCATTCCCAAAGGTGTCTTAAACACAGTTCTATAGGCCCAGAGTGCGTCATCGATCTTTCTAGCCCAGTCCTTTTTGGAAATATTAACCATCTCTCCAAGATAGACTTTATTTCTCAGTTGGACACCTCAACTTGCCCGTTAGTCTACGGATGGTAGGCTAATAATGTGTGATGCCTAACATTGTATTTTCCTAGCACATTGTCGACAACCTTGTTGTAGAAGTGGGTTCCCCCATTTGTAATCAACGCTCATGGAGTGCCAAACTGGGTGAAGATGTGGCTGCGGAGGAACTTTGCTACTACTCTAGCATCATTTGTACTGGTTGGTATTGCTTCCACACATTTTGAAACATAGTCGATTGCCAGAAGAATGTATTTGTTACTAAATGAAGAGGGGAAAGGTCCCATGAAGTCCATCCCCATATATTGAATAGCTCCACTTCTAGGATGGTCTGTAAAGGTTGCTTATCCCTTTTTGATATGCTCCCCATTCTTTGGCATTTATCACAAGTAGATATGAATTGGTGAGCATCCTTGAAAAACTTGGCCAGTAGAACCCTGATTGAAGTACCTTTGCGGCTGTCCTCTGACCCCCAAAATGTCCTCCACAAGCTAGAGTGTGGCAATGGCTTAGTATACTTTCCATTTCCTCCTCCGGCTTACACCTTCTAATTACCCGATCAACACAATGCTTATATAGGATCCCAATAATAGTCCTTCAAATGTGCAAAGAACCTCTTCCTCTACTGATAGTTAAACTCAAGTGGGATCACTATGGCTACCAAGTAATTTACATAATCAGCAAACCATGGCACTGATTTTACCTCCTCAATTACGAAGATCTGTTCATCAAGAAAATCATCATTGATTTAAACCTCCTTGATAGGTCCTTCCAAACTTGAGAGATGGTCTGCCACTAAGTTTTCGATCCCTTTCTTATCCTTTATCTCTAGATTAAACTCTTGCAACAGTAGTACCCATCTAATCAGTCTTGGCTTAGCATCCTTCTTAGCCATTAGGTACTTTATAGTTGAGTGGTCAGTATGCACTATTACCTTGTTGCCTATCAAGTATGGTCGGAACTTGTCAAATGCAAACACAATTTCCAAAAGCTATTTTTTTGTTGTTGCATAATTCAGTAGTGCTTCATTTAAGGTTCTGCTTGCATAATGTATGACTTGAAACATTCTCTCCCTCTTTCGGCCTAATACTGCCCCTATTACAAAATTGATTGCGTCACACATCAGCTCAAAAGGGAGTTCCCAATCCGGTGCTACTATAATCGATGTTGAAACTAATTTCTCCTTTAGAATCGAGAATGCCTGCATGCATTGTTCATCAAATTCAAAAGGAGTACCTTGGACTAGCAGATTTAAAATGGCTTGGCTATTTTGGAGAAGTCCTTGATGAATCTCCTATAGAACAGTGCATGCCCCAGAAAATTTCTTATCCCTTTCACTGATGATCGGGAAGGTAGCTTCTCTATCGTTTCAATCTTTGCTTTATCTACCTCAATTCCTCTTGCAGAAAATGATGTGCCCAAGTACTATGCCTTTCTTCACCATGAAGTGTCACTTGTCCAAGTTTAGCACCAGATTAGTTTCTTCACATCTTATCAAAGCATTTCTCAAATTTTCAAGACAATTATCAAATGACTTCCCTAGAACTAAGAAGTCATCCATGAACACCTCAATGGTCTTTTCTACCATGTTTGAAAATATAGCCATCATGCATCTTTGAAATGTGCCAAGTGCGTTGCATAACCCAAATGACATCCCCTTAAATGAAAATGTACCATAGGGGCATGTGAAAGTAGTTTTCTCATGGTCTTCTGGTGCTATGGTAATCTGGTTGTAGCCCGAATAACCATATAGGAAGCAATAGTATTCATGCCCTGCCAGTTTGTCCAACATCTAATCCATAAACGGAAGTGGGAAGTGATCTTTTCTGGTTGCCTCATTCAACTTCCGATTATCTATGCACATTCTCAATCGTCACTGTTCTAGAAGGGATCAATGCATTGTTCTCTGTCTTGATTATTGTGGTCCCTCATTTCTTAGGCACTACCTGTACTAGACTTACCCAAGAACTATAAGATATGGGGTAGTGATGAGTGCCTAAAACACTCATGTCATACCCGCGTCCGTTCTATGTTTTTAGTCCGATTTTATATTTAAATAGGTCATCCATAGCTCTAGATATCCGATTGATCTTGGTGTGCATTACAAGTGAACGTGGTTTTGATCATTTGGAGAAGAAAAGTGTTAAGGAGAAGAAAATCGCAAAGAACGCCACGATGTGCCAACGCTAGCGACGCTCTAGCCAGACGCTGCAACGTCAGCGACGCCTCGCCGCAATGTAAGAAAAAGTCAACGAACATCTTAATGTCGCGACGTCGCAACGTCGCAACGTCATCGCGATTTCTGCCTCAGAATCATAAAAAGCAAAAGAGACCTAATTCAGAGGTATCGAAGAGCGTGCGGACTAGGCGCGAAAAATAGAGCAGTAGAGACTTGAATCATTGGAAAAGATAGTGTTTTTGTATTTTTCTTTTCTCATAAACGACTAATGATTTATAGAATGATGCGTATATTCAGTTCCAATATGTTCTAGATTTTTCTCTAGGGTTTTATTGAACCCTGTCAAAATTGAATGGATTAAGGTTTAAATTTATATTATTAAGTTTATTTATGATTTGCATCGATCTATTCTATATCTGTGGTTTATATACATGGTAATGTCTGGCCAACATTGGCATGATTTGTTGGGTATCCGAGATAGAGAGATGAGGACTCCCAGGGATCTGAATAGAGCGACCCTCGATTAAATCGGTAAATAGAGATATCCCGATTCTGAGTGTGGCGATTAGGTTCGAAAGATTTAGGTGTTTCGAGTATTGTCAAGCGTAGATGCACCCAACCCTATTGGTGAGATAGGCGGACACACCTCGAGAGAGGGTATCTCGTAGGCATGATCACACCGTCATCAAGAAGTCACTGATAGACTGAGTAGTAATTCCTCTAGGTAATAATCCATCAAAAGTGGCAGGGGGAGACAAATCCCTAGTCTCCACAGCAGAGTAATTCCACAAGTTAATTTAGCTTTAGTTTTAATCCCATACATTAGTTAGAAAGCCATTAAGAGTTTAAGTCCAGATAATATTATAAGGCCAATTTTAGTAGTCAATGCACTTCTCCCCGTAGATCGATATCTGTACCTAGGTACACAATATTACTTGATATGACGCGTGCACTTGCACACATAGGCGTACACATTTTACACATCACGCCTGGCCTCTATCAAGCTTTTGGCACCGCTCTCGAGTAGTTTTAGTGTTGATATTGACAAGAGTGCATTAGATATTACTCTGGAATTTTCCTTTTATTTTTATTTGCTTATACAAGTGCTTGTAATTTGGTTTTGTCGTTTTGTGTGTGATTGCAGTTAAGGTTACCATGAGTGTATGCGAAGCCGGGGTCAAGTTGAATTGCATCCGTTTGATCCTGAACCGGAAAGAACCTTACACCGTTTACGCAGAGAACAAAGAGAAGCACAACATAGAAATCTAGTAATCATGCAAAACAATGTAGAGTAAGATCATGGCCAAGAGTAAAACGAGCCGCAAGGGGGTCACAATGGGAATAATGGTGGAACTGTGCGCCAGGCCATAGAGAGAGTCAAGATGATCCATTTATGTTGCTAGAAGAGTTTGCCTACTTCACCTACGCTTGTTCGTATCCACATCCGAAGACCACGCATTCAGTAAACAACTTCGAAATAAGTCAATGATCTTTGCAGATGCTTTTAACATCCTGCTCCCATGGATTTCCAAGTGAGAATCCGAATATGCACTTGACCATCTTCATTGAAGTATGTGACACGGTCAAGTATAATGGGGTAATTGAAGAGGCACTCAGATTGAGATTGTTCCCGCTCTCACTAGGTGATAAAGCTAAACATTGCTCGATGCTTACCTACCGAATTCCATTACTCATGGAACGCATCTAGCGTGAGTCTCAAAAAGTTCTTCCCACCTGCGAAAATTGCACAACTAGTGCAAGAGATCGATACTTTTAGACAATTCAAGGGAGAGAACTTAGCAGAAGCATGGGATAGATTTCATGAATTGTTAAGGAGGTGCCCACACCATAGGTCAATTGACGCAAGTCCATACTTTCTATAATGGTCTCTGAGGGATGCGACTGCACGTTGATTGATGCCTCTAATAGAGGTGCGCTAAATGAAGACTACTACCAAGCATATGAAATCCTGAAGGACACTGCTACTAACACCAATCAGTGGCCTAGGGATAAGATTACACTAGTGAAAGCTATGGGCGACAAAGATAACGAGGTTCTTAGCAATATGGTTACTCATGTCACGTAACTGATGAGTCTAAAAACTCATTAGGGTTTTAATCCATTTTTCTGACTTTATTATGAGATAAATGTTGAATTGTTTAAAGAAAAGTGGATAATTGACTCAAATTTCATTTTGCAGGAAAATACAGTAGAAACTCAAATTTTAGCAAAATCGAAGAAATCACCAAGCAGTTATAATTGAAGTCACGACCGAAAGTTAGGTCGCGACAGAAAGCCTGGCCATAGCCATCCCAGCCACGACATCAACAAACTGGCCTGGCAAGAAACATAAAACTTGAACAAATGAAGTCGCGACTTGAAGAAGGAGGTTGCGACAAAGAAGACGTGGTCTAGACTAAAGGAAACAGTAAAATGAAGAAATTCATGTCGCAACATCATTTCGATGTCGCGACGCCAAAAGGAGATAAATGATGCCACGACATAACTCTGAGGTCGCGACAACGATCTGTCTATGAAGCCACAAGAGAGGCTCCCGCAAGCAGTTAAGCCGCAACTTGTTTTTACCAGCGCCATAATTGAAGTCGCGACATGCTATACAGGTCGCGACATGAAAACAGAAATGAAGTCTTGACAAGAAAAAAAATGATGTCGCGACCACTCATTCAGGTCGCAACCTGGGCAAAGAGCTAAACAGAATAGGTGGATGTCGCGACATCACTTTGATGTTTAACCCGGAAAATAGTCGAGCAGAAGAAATCACTTGCAACGTGGAAATGAGGTTGCAACTCAAGGAAAGAAATGAAACAAAAGAGGTCGCGAAGCATAAAATTGAAAGTTGTGAAGACAAGAAAAACACTACCGCACTGCGAATTAAGAAATCAAAGTCACAACATGAAGTCATCTTACAAACAACAAAGTGGTCGCAACCTAAAAATGATGTCGTGACATGTGAATGAGGTCGCGACATCAACACTAAAGGAACACTGAACAGAAGATGTCGTGACATCACTTCGATGTCGCGACCACTGATCAAGGCTTTTGCAAGATAAACTGGTTGAAACAGAAAAGGACGAGATCGCGACTGATCATGAGCCATTAAGAGAATTCCATATCGCGACATCAACTTGAGGTCCCGACATAGAATAGTGAGCTGGGCTTTTTCTTTGGATTTCCACCTGGAGCATTTTGGGGATTCGGCCCAGATTCTTTTTACAGTATAAATAGATAACTTTAGAATGGTAAAGTAGTTTTCTCCTTCTTCACGACCCAAAAAAGGGAAAAGAAGAGGAACTCAGTGTATATTATAGAGTAGATTTTTATTTTTTTTAGTTTTATTTTCTGGATTTGAATCGCGACCAGTGGTAGACAAGTAGAAATGATTTTTAGTTTTATTATTTTTCTTAAGCATTACCATTTGAAATTTATGAAATCTAGACAAATTTCTGAATTCATTCTTCTCAATATTGCAATTACAATGGTTATGAGGATCTGATCTACTTTGGGATTCGCAATGCAAGACCAGAGCTAAATTTCACCGGATTTGATTTACATTTAGCTACAATCTTTCCTTCACAATTTACTGAGAATAAATTCGGGTCTTGCTTTTACTTAATCTGTGTCGTTTTAATGGATAAGTTCCCAACAGTAGTACCCCCAGTACCGCTTGAGGGAATGTATCTTACTCTGATATCCAGGATGCCCTCTGAGTGACACAGAGACGGAGATTCCTGAGAGTTGAGAGCATTCTTTTCTGGGTATGTTCGACTACCATTGACGAACTGCTGAGCTCTAAGAGTTCATTTTGATAAATCCCCATTCGCTCATAATTGAAGTAGGAGGGGTGTATTTAACAATATAAATAATCAGAGAGTTCACCTCACCCATGTGTTCCAACCCCGTGTTAGCTTAGATCTGATCAAGGGAAAGGGATAAACCCATAGATATGGAGGTTGAGCCACCAATTAAGTAGTGAAAATTTTGCGAGAATCCTGAGAAGGTAAAGCAAAAGTCTCCGTTGCCAATGTGAAATGGAAGTGGAAGTAATGAGAAAGAAAAAAATACCCGCATCTTGCAAGAGAATGGAACGCTGTGTAGCTGGTTTGATCTTGTCTTCGAGAAGCAAGGATATTAAATCAGTGAAATGAGAAATCCAATTCCAATAATTAGGAAATCTTGGACAAAAATTCAGATCCATACATAGAACAGAGCAACGGATTTAGTGTTGGAATTGACTGTTCCATTGTATTTCATTGATGGTTTTCGTTTCTCTCAGTAAACTGATTCAATCCATTTTTTTTATATGCAATTTATTTTTAGTCATTCATTTTTGTTTTAGTTTAATTTGAACATATTCAATAGTATAGGATTTTTAATTTTTTCCGCTTTGATAAAAACATTCATTATGAGCTTGAGTCCAAATAGTATGAAATTTTAAGAGGTCAGTAGTCGACCGTAATTCACTATCAATCTCCTCGTGGAATGATACCCGGATTTACATTCATTTACTACTTGTATGACTCCTGCACTTGCGTGTCATAGATCGAACCCTTATTTTAATTCGAACATTAAGAGAAATTTATTTTAGCCAGCAAACTTATCCAAAGTGACATGGGTATAAGAGAATTGTAAGGCTCTTGTAGCTATGTTAATTTGAGGGGTTTTAGTCTATATAGAAAAAGGCGAACAAGAATTTACTAAAATGTACTTGCATAACAAAGTACCCGTGAATGCTCAAACCAGCCCATGGAGTTATGCGACCTGTGGAGGACTACACAAAGAGGGGTGCGTAATGTCACTGGACATGAACAAGAGGAGGCCCGCATGTGTGTCGAGGTTTAACTACCACAATAGCAGTGGTCAAGATGGGAGCAAATAACCATCGTAACCATAATCAAGGCCATGGTGGCGAATAACCGTAATAATCGTGAGCAAGAAGAGTTATGGATAGGGAAACAATCAAAATAACATGCCACCACCCCGAGTGAGCGAACCACCCTCCGTGAAAAAAGTGGACTTGGAACAAGCCCTAGCTTAAATGCTTACCTCTCATACCGCCTTCATGAATGAGACAAAGGCGAATATGCATCATCAGGCCACTCAATTGAACAATTAGGCAGTGCAACTAAGAAACTTAGAGGTGCAAATGGGCCAATGGCGAAGAGCATCGACCGAGAGGCAAAGAAGGTTCCTTGTTGAGCAACTCGAGGTGAACTCAAGACGAGAAGCGTAATGAAATATGTAAAGTCACACCTTTATAGTCGTAGAGAATTAGCACACCATGCCACCAAAGGGATGTGGAGGTGGAACCGAGAAGGTAGTCCAGACCAATAAGAATGACAAGACAGAAAGGGAGCAGTCCCAAGAGAAAAAGTTTGTGGGAGAAGAAACTGAGGCTAAGGATCAACCAACCACGACTGAACCCACTGCCCTAATTTCGTACCCTCAACGCCTAAAGAAGAATAAACTGGACAAGCAGTTAGCAAAGTTTATGGAAGTATTCAAGAAACTACACATCAACATTCCGTTTGCTGATGTGTTAGAACAGATACCCAGTTATGAAGCATATATTCTCAAAGAAGAGAAGACTGTCAAACTTCGAGATAGTGAATCTCACCGAGGAATGTAGTGCCATCCTTTAGAGGAAGCTGCCACAAAAGCTAAAAGACCCAGCCAGTTTTACTATCCCGTGTACTATTGGGAATTCCATCTTTGAGAGAGCTTCTCAGGTGACCCGAGATAGTATTAATCTCATGCCCTTATCTATATTCAGATGATTCAGGATTCAGCGGTCGCCTTAACTATGTTTACTCCAAATAAACAGTATTGCGTCACTAAAGCATCCAGCGGGTGATAAGACGCTCGTAAAGGTAGACAAGTTCATCTTCCAAGCGGATTTCATCGTGTTTGGATATGAAGAAGATAAAGAAATACCCATAATATTGGGTAGACTCATTTCTCGCAGAATCTCCGGTGTGGCAACATTGGATGTGGCAGAGGGAGAGTTGAAATTAAGAGTGCAGGATGACGAGGTCAAGTTCAATGTGTTTGAGGCTGTGAGACACCCGACAGAGAGTGATACATGCTTCATGATAGAAACCGTAGAGGCTATAGTGTTTAGCCAAAGTGGTCTCATTAACCCTTTGGAGGCTAGTCTGGGTACGTGAGTGATCTGTAAAATCAAAGAAGAGGTCAAGAGTAATGTGATCTGCATACAAAGAGGTAAATTTAATCAACAAAATTTATATCCTAAATCCTACTGCCGTAGCATTACTACTATAGTATAGTGGCTATAGGGTCGAACACAAGGATGAGTTTTCTTCGTAAACATGATTTACAGTGAAGGCCAAAAATGGTGAATTCAATTTGGATTTTGGGGTTTTGGTAAAAACAGGGGAGTTGGTGATTTGAAGATTCAAAATACAATAAGTAAACAAAAAATTGTAAAATAGAATTCCTTGTAGTGTTAGGTCACTGGCTCGGGGGTCCCCAACCGAGGTTCCAAGGTCATTTACGGGAGGATTTAATTATAGTCATATCCCAAACCTATTTCTTCATATTTAATCAGAAATCAATTCTAAATAATTATCTTGAAAAATTGGTATTTGGCTCTCCCATTGATGGTCTTTACCGTGAATAACATCACCTTGACTCACTTTCCAACATCTAATAAATGATAACTAATGAATGTCATCGTATCTAAATAATAAAGCATACAATGAACCCTAAAAGCTAATAGTACGCCATTTACAGTGAACCTATGGATCAAACCTAAAATTTGGAGAATAAAATATCCTTGAATCGCCTTCAATAACCCATAGATGATAAATTCACCCGATGTCAATGGATCTAGCAATAAGCATCCAATGAACCCAAAAGCTTATCAAATATTGATCATTCAAAGCAATCCGAAGGGATTAAAGCCTACGTTTGACTGAAACCATAAATGGTAGAGAATACCTCCGTTAAAACATGGAAAAACCCCTCGCCCTTCGATCCCCTCGCCCCAAAGAGCCTCCACTCCAAGAAAAAAGGGTTTTAGTCGCTCATCCTCCGAGTTTTCATCCTTAGAGGGTGTTTGGCTAGTGAGAAAGTGGAAATAAAATGAAAGAAAATGAAGGAAGGGGGAAGCAACGGGAAAATTGTCACCACTCAGATTCTCTATCACAAAAGCTGTTTGTCCAAGGTCAGGGGGCTTTTATAGCCAACCCATAATACAAATTACAAAAATAACATAGCAAAATACTATTACAATGGGGGCAAAAAGGGAAGAAAACCATAAGAGTCAAGAAGCAAAAACGGGCAGCAGGAAGGAATAGGGCAGGATGAACAATGAGCATGATGGTGAACAGTGGCAGTGGCAAAAGCATTCCTGTAGTGCTCCATTTTTCTTCACTTTTTGCTCTTCTTTCCTTCTGGGATCTGATCTGCAATGATGAGTTCAACTCGGGTTCTTCGTGTTTGAATTGACTCGATAATTTTGGCATGATTATCTTATAAAAACTATAAAATTAGCCACAAAATACGATCAGTAGAATAGCCGGGACCTTAATGTGCAAATCGGGTTAATTCGGTTGATTAGTACACAAAAAGTGCTCAAACTCTACAATAAATAGGGCTCAAAATAGCACTTTTTGGACACTAATCAGTATGTGAAATGGATGGACTCCTTCGAACCCATTGTATGAAATACTACTTAACCTCTAGGGTGAAAAACTCAAACGCGCTGTCGCCTCAACAACCACTCCAAGATGGAGAAAGCTCCACTTCCCTAGCCATTTGAGGTATGCTTATCTTTGGAATGCCCCACCTCACAATCATTTTAGCGGTCCCGACAAAGAATGTATAGAAGATAAGCTTACTGAGAGTACTCAGGATCACAAGAATGTGCTTCGTTGGTCTCCGGGTCGACGGAAGGGGATTCGCCTCTATGTGCATGAATCGACCGCGAAGACGGTCAGTTTCTGGAAGCACAGAGGAGACTGAATCCGACCATGAAAGAAGTAGTCCATAAGGAAGTACTAAAGTGGCTGGATGTCGAGGTTATATATCCTATTTCTGACAGTGCATGGGTGAGTCCGGTACAGGTAGTGCCTAAAAAGGGAGGAAAAACAGTGATAAAGACAAAGAATAATACATTGTTGCCTTCTAGAACAGTCATAGGTTGAAGGATTTGTATTGACTACTGGAAATTGAATAAGGCTACTCGCAAAGACCATTTCCCACTACCGTTTCTGGATCAAATGTTGGATAGGCTGGAAGGGCATGAATACTACTGTTTCTTGGATGTGTATTCCGGGTATAATCAAATCGCTATAGCCCTGCAGATCGTGAAGACGATATTCATGCCTCCCATGGGACATTCGCATTTAAAGGATGCTTTCTGCCAAAATCATCACACACTTCCAACGCCGCATGATGCCCATATTCTCGATATGTGGTTGAAAAGACAATTGAGGTGTTCATGGATGACTTTTCGCATTGGGGAACTCCTTTGACAATTGTCTCGAAAACTTGAGATCGGCGTTAATTAGATGTAAGGAAACCAATCTTGTGCTTAATTGGAAGAAGTGCCATTTTATGGTACAAGAAGGCATAGTATTGGAGCACCAGATTTCTGCAAGAGGAATAGAGGTAGATAAAGAAAAAAAATCAAGAAAATAGAGAAACTACCACCTCCATCATCGGTAAAGGGCATAAGAAGCTTTCTAGGACACGCCGGGTTCTATAGGTGGTTCATAAAGAATTTTTCTCGGATTGCAAAGCCCTTGTCTAGTTTGCTGGTTCAAGGGACACCATTTGATTTTGATGAGAAGTGTGTGTAAGCATTCTCAGTCCCGAAAGATAGACTGGTATTAGCCCTTATAGTAGTAACACTAGATTGGGACCTCCCCGTTTGAGCTAATGTGGGACGCCAGTGACTATGCAATCAGGGCAGTGCTGGGATAGAAAAGAGAAAGGATATTTCAGGTTATCTACTATGCTAGCCGGACTTTGAATGATGCCCAACTGAACTATGCCACCACTGAAAAGGAACTTTTGGCCATTGTTTTTGCCTTTGACAAATTTAAGCCCTATTTGATTGGCAATAAGGTAATAGTGCACACTGACCACTTAGCCATAAAGTACCTAATGACTAAAAAGGACACGAAACCGAGATTAATACAGTGGGTACTCCTATTGTAAGAATTTGACTTAGAGATAAAAGACAAGAAGGGAATAGAGAACCTGGTCGCATACCATCTTTCAAGGTTAGAAGGGCTTAGAGATGAGGTGCAAGTTAATGATGATTTCCTAGATGAGCAGCTCTTAGCAATTGAAGACACAAAGCCGACTCCATGGTTTGCCGACTATGTGAATTACTTAGTGGCCAAGGTGATCCCTCAAGAGTTTAGCTACCAACAGAAGAAGAGGTTCTTTGCATAGTGAAGCACTACTATTAGGAAGAACTTATTCTATATATCGCGGCGACTGGGCGATAAGGCATGGGTACTTAAGATGAAATGGATAATATTCCGAATCACCTACTACACTTTGCCATGTGGGGGGCATTTCGAGGCCGCAGGATAACGACAGTTGCATTTCCAATCAGTTTCTATCGCCCAGCTTGTTCAAGGATGCTCACCTGTTTGTATCTACCTGTGATAAATGCCAAAGAATGGGGAACATTTCTGAGAAGGATGAACCACCCATGAGCACAATCCTAGAGGTAGAACTATTTGATTTATGGGGGATGGATTTTATGGGCCCATTTCCCCCCTTATTCAGTCACTTGTATATCCTGCTTGCACTGGACTACGTCTCTAAATGGGTAGAAACAACATTCTACACAATTAATGACGCCAAGATGGTGGAAGCAACACCTTCTCAGCCACATATTTACACTCCGCTCGCACCCTACCTGAGCAATCGATCACGTATGGAGGTACTAATTTCTGTAATAAGTTGGTTGATAAGGTCCTGCAAAAATACGGTGTGTGGCATCGCACATCACTCACATACCACCCACAGGCAAATGGGCAAGTAGAGGTGTCAAACTGAGAGATAAAGTCCATTCTGGAGAAAACAGTCAATAGTTTAAGGAAGGACTGGTCGAAAAAGATTAAGGATGCGCTCTGGGCATACAGGACAACATTTAAAACCCCATTGGGTATGTCACCATTCCGACTAGTTTATGGGAAAGCATGTGACTTACGATGAATTAAAATATGGGAGCTCACTGGCAACCTTGATGTCGAGCATGGAACGTAGCAGCCAGAGTAGCTGCATGCTACAAATTAGTGGATGGATGAATTTCGAGGCGTACGAGAATGCTCGAATATATAAGGAAAAGATGAAAGCTAGCATGACAAACATATCATAAGAAAAGAGTTCGAGGCGGGTCAGCGGGTCCTCTTATTCAACTCTCGACTTAAACTTTTTCCAAGAAAATTAAAGCTATAGTGGGCCAGACTACTTGACAGATCCAAATTTTTTCCAGTTACCCAGGAGCAATTATGCAATCTCAAGAAAGTAATATTCAGTTAACACTGTATGTTAAAAGCTGCCATGTACTGATATGATCTGAGCGTGAATAAGCAAATTATTCAGCTGTTTACTGTAAGTAGTGTCGAGGGAGTCCTGGCAAATCCAAAACCTCTGGATTACTGAGATACAAGGCAAATAAGCTTAACGACATTAAACAAAGCACTACTTGGGAGGCAAACTGCTTTTGATATCTTTCTTTCAAATATAGTTTAGAGTGCTTTAGTTTATGGCATGTTCTTTTTATTTTTCACTATTTCGCACCGGATTTTCATCAATCGCTGTAACTCAAGATAGCAATGGAAGCAGAGATAGCTCGAGAAGCTCATTCTGTGAGCGGCGTCGTAACTTCATTCAGGGGGTTTTTCTCAAACTTAGACACTTTTTGAATTTTTTTTCATTTTAACCCTCTCTGTCACTTCGCGACGTTGGCTCTCAACGTCGTGACGTTGAATGAATATAGAAAAATCAAGCATCTGTCATGACGTGACGTTGGATCTTAACGTCGCGACATTGGATCTCAACGTCGAGATGTTGGATCTCAACATCGCGACATTGGCTATCTCTCGCTTTGGGACTCTTCGTGAACGCTATGACGCACTCCCAACGTCAGCGACGGCACCCCAACGTCACGACGTTAACCCCAACGTCGCGAGGTCAGTTGGCACTACTCTCTAGAACGTCACGATGTTGGATTTCAATGTCGCGACGTTAGCTTTATAGACTCCCTGGCATGTCGCGACGTTGGATCTCAACGTCGCAACGTTGTGATCTTATCCTTCTAGAACACCGGGCTAGATGCGGCGTCAACGCCGCTGACAAGCCATAAACAAACCCTGGAATGTCGCGCCGTCAGCCCGAATCGTCCGATGTCAGCTCTGTTTTATGAACAGAAACCCTCATTCTTCTTCCCCACGTGAACCCTAAGTCTGATATCTCAAGACCCTCCGCTTTTGCAGTATCTAGCGCACCCATCTACATTTGTCCTAACCAGCCCTAAGACACTCCCACAGGCCCTACGACCATCTCTAGAGCCTCCGTCCCCCACGCCTGAACCCGTCTGGGTGCCCTAACCCAGGCTATTTACGGTCCATGAAGACTCGTATCTCGTGCCTGAGCTCGCTTGTTTGCTCTTCGGGTCTCATAAGGTTAGGAAGGACCCAGAGACAGGCTGGAAGTCTCTCCGTAGAATCACGGTTTCTCGCCCCATTGTGCACACTTTACAGTGTTCGATCAATCGCTCTATGAGCCTGGGTGGCTTCATTTAAGTCATCTTGGCTCCACTCTACCTCCCCTGGTGGTTAGGAGGTCTAGAGACCATGTATAGTTAAGGCAACCTTTTCACACCATCTCAACCCACCCATACGCACCAATGTCGAGTAAGCAACAAAAGATGACTACAAAGAGAGGTCAGGCCAGTGAGGAGCTGACGCAGAATTATGACCATACTAAGTTTGTAAATGAAGGTGCGGTCGAAAAGTTCGGCCTTATCTCCAAAAATAGGTAATTCATTAAGGAAAAGGGGTTTCATCACCCTGAGGACTTCTTTTGCAAAACAATTACGGAATTATGGTATGGCACTATGCTAATCCACCGTCACGCCACTATGATAGTCCGAGAATTCTACACCAATTTAGCCCCTAACATGAACAAATGGGTTAGATAATGACGACCGCCGATGCGAAGTCCATCAACGAGTTCTACAATCTGGAACCCATGGACAATGGGGCGATTGACAAATTTATTCGGCTCGAATCACCCCGAGGTCATTAGGTATCAATTAACCGTAAGGTGAGGGAAGATAATATGAAGGGTGTTGTATTTCTAAGGCCAAACATTTGGCCATATCCTCATAGGTAGATTTACTTCATCACATCACATTCCATTCCACAAACGAATGTGTGAAGTGATCTGCCGTGCCTTGCTCAATTATGGCATCATCCAAAGACATATCTGAGGTCAAGTTTAGGTTGATAGAGGATGCCATCCTCCATAACAAGGATGCTAAGATGAACCTAGGGCACCCCTTCCTCATTTACAACCTATGCAAGCAAGCGGGGGTGCCCTTAGAAGATAACGAGGCTTGGATACACCCGATTAAGGCAATCACGCTATCAAGCGCGATGTCGGGTGTACCAAGACCGTATGGTTTTAATGATCAGTAATGAACCTCTAACGAGGACGACTTTTGAGAGTATCAACAGTTTGGTCTCCCAGACCTCACCCTTCACTACAGATTCTCCACTAATCCCCACCGCCTACAGCCATCTCGGGAGGAGATCCCAAATTTCACCCTTCCCATATCCTAGAGGACCCGGTGCTTGACCTTACTACTCATTGCGAGGCCTACTAGGATGAGACCTAAGAGAACCGAGTCCTCATAAGCCAGGATGTGGAGGCCCTTCGCACCGACATGTGCACCATTTAGGCCAACCAGGTGATCATCCTCCACAATTAGCAGTCCATCCAAGACCGAAGCAGATAACTCTTTCGCCTTCCACTCAGCCACCTCTCCTACACTCAAGCAAATGACCGCCGATCACTAAGGAAGTTTCCTCCACCCTTTCTCGTTCTTTCATCGACATTGAGGACACTGTCTACACTTGTTTAGGGGTGTGGGTGATCGGCTTGTGTTTGTGTTGGTTTGCTTTATGTTTGGGTTAGTTTGTGTTTTATGTTTTAGGGTGTTCTAGGCTATTTATATGTTTTCTATTCTAGTATGTCAATTCCTATGCTTAGTGATATGTGTCCTGTTTAGGGTTTGTTTGGTGTTATCTTAACCATCATCTGTGATGTGCCTATTAGTAGGGTATTTTCCTATTTATGTTTACTGGGGGTTCTTGATTTTAGTTTGTTTCGGTTTTAGGATTGTTTTAGGTAGTGTGTGCATGATGCCATGAATGCTAATCGAGGATCACTTTTGACCACTTCGAATCTTGTTGGAAAAACACAGTATAATTAAGAAAGGATCCGTTGGTTGTTAGATGCTCGGGAATTTCATGTTGGATAGGTAGGAAGATAGAGTGAATCACCTCAGGGGTATTCAAGAAACCAATTCTCAACTAGTCTATTCGACCTACACATGAATATTGTTTTCAAAAGCTATTTCAACCCTATATTAGATAGGTTTCGGAGTGCTTTTTGTGCACTAATCATGTCATTTATGCCAATTGAAGTGTTCTAGCTCCTTAGTAACACTTATGCCATTTAGAGGGTATTTTGGTTGTTTTGTAGGCTTTGCACACTTTGGAGTTCAATCTCAATACAGCTGATGAATCATGAAGTTGAATTCAAGTCCCACCCATCAACCACCCCAAGAATCAATGAGAAACAAAGGCAAAGTGAAGAAAATTCGATGCAGTTTGAAGGCAGGATGAAGCGCTGAAGGATCAACAATGCAGGAATTCGCAGCTTAAAATTCGCTAAGATTGCGAAAAATTTCGCAACCTTAGTGAAAATTTCGCAACCTGGGCTTTAAAATGCCAAATTCCGCTAGACCACTCCAAATTTCGCTAGCACCGCTCCTCAGTGAAAATAATTGATTTCGCTTCACAAGAATTTCGGGCTTAGTTTAGCGAATTTCGCTAGCTAGCGAAATTAGCCCACCCACGAATTGCTGGCTAGACTGCTGATTTCACTAATTAGCTAAAATCTTCACTTAGCTAAAATTGATGCCTCGCCATGCTTTGTAATTAATGCCAAACGCTCCAAACTTGGTGTATTACTTAATTGTCCTATAACTTAGCCAATTTCATAGGTTTTGCATTTTCATGCCTCGAGGCGGGCCTCCATATAAGCCCCTCTTGTTTTGTAACCTATAACAATTCTTGGAACAATTTGGAGTGAGGAGAAGATATTTTGTAAGTTTTCATTTTGTAAATAAAGTCTCGTATTTTTATTTAGGTTTTGCTTTCCTCTCTTCTCCTCTTTCTCTCTACTTTCTCGGCTGCCAAACACCCCTCTCTCGGCGACGATACAACTCAAGATACTGGCTAAGCCTCCCTTTCTTTGGAAGAGGAAGGAAGCTAGCTTGTGCGGCATATGCATGTTGTCCCTCGTACTAAAAGCCACTGTGTGTAGTGTATTTATGGCCCTTATATTCTCAAAACATTTCACAGATAACATCGAACGCCACACGCGCCTAATACTCTATGCTTTAGATCCAAAGCATATTCAAAGGAGAGGTAATTTGATTCCTGTATTACCTTACGGCCTTTAAAATGATATTTATATGTCGGGTTTCTCAAATTAGGGTTGCATAAAGACGTAATGTTATTGATTTGGCCATCACTCTCCATGCTTTAGAATACAAAGTGTATAATTAGCGATGATGTACCGTTGTTCTTTATGGTCTTTACGAGCCTCGAGATGATATTAAATGTTAGGTTTCAAACAAAGAAAGGGGCCATAATCGCATGCCACTCCGTATTGACTCAAATAGGAGTTGCTTCATGGGTGAGGTTTATTAGTTAAATATAGATCCGGTTATGCCATGGACTATAGGTTGCATGTCATAACGCGAGGATAAAACCCGAGGACACTTTGTTTGCCCTAACTCACGTTAGTGACCTAATTCTTCAAAGAATCTTTTCACCTTTTACTCAGTTTTTACAATTATCGCTTTCAAACCATTCTAATCGCTTTTGAAACACAAATCCAAAAGTCCAAATAGAAAGCCTTACCTTCACTTATGCAAACCATTTTTAGATGAAAACCCATCCCTGTGCATTCGACCCTAGATCACTATATCAAGAAGAGTTTTACTACAAAGCAGTAGTAGAACTTAGGTGTAAGTAAATCTTTGTTGATTTTAATTTCAGCCTACTGTGGCACTAATCAAATGGCGCCAAGCTTCCTCGGATGCAGCCAAACTACAAATGGTAAGTTGAAGAGTACTGCGGATCCACATCACGCTATGCACCTTTACCTCGCAACTTCCGCCAGTAGAACGCCGCTTTTAGCAATTAGCAAAGAATCGCACTATTTCGCCTTTTGATTCGCCGCTTTTCATTCAGCCGCTTTATTGTTGTTAGTTAATTTTAATCTGGTAAGTTGTTTGTTGCTCTTTTGTTGTCTCTAAATTATGTAATGTGTGTTTATGCAACAAAGGGGGATAGAGACACACGTAGATTACTACATAGGATAGGTACAATAACTCGACCGAGCTAGTGAGGTTAGTGTACCAACTATACCATGGATCCCATACCCGAGAACAACAGAGCTAAATCAGAACCCCATGAATCCAAATGCCTATAGAACCATGAGGGATCACATCCACCCTCCTAGAGTTAGTGCCCCATCTCCGTATCATTCCTCCGCCGAAGATGCAGCAGTTGAGGCCATATTTCGTACTCTACTCCCCATATCATGGTATGGAAATGAAAATCCATACACTCATATTAGGATTTTGAGGAGGTTTGCACTACCTTAAGGAAGGTATGATGGACATGGATTTGCTGCTTAAAGGCATTTCCATTGACTCAGCAGATATACAAGATATGGCTCAACTCATTGAGGCTTAGAACTATTGTAGAAATCGGGCTGAGCCAGTAGAATTCCTCAAGAAGTTCTTCAAAGGTGCTCATAAAACCAATAATTTGAAAAGACAAATCTACACTTTTGTGCCATGATGGTGAGAGATTTTACCAAGTAAGGGGCATTTATGGAAATCCACGTACGCCACATCATGGGTTTGATACTTGATGTTGGTGAACCACTTCTATGGTAAGGCTCCCCGCCATGAGGCAAATCTTAGAAACTATGTGAGACTTTTAAGCAAACATCCTGATGAAGCCATGGATTTTAAATTACTTGGCTGAAACTTTAAGGGTTGGGATGAACCTAACCCTAGAGAATTGATAGGATGAGACCACCAAATAAACCAAAGGTGGGATGTATGTGATCATTCAAGAAATAGAGACGAGCTAGGATTTCTACCTCTAGCCAGGAAAGTAGAGGAGCTTGAAGGCAACAGCCCAAGAGGCATGCAAAGGATCTAAAATCCCGCTCACCCAATCCTCGCACCAATTTCAATCCTCATCCAAAAGAGAACATGTGCGGTGTCTCTACAAAGGAAGGATTTGATGTCGAATGTGCAAACACCGTAGGGACAATTCAAGCCACAAAATCCAATGCTCCATATGAAATACCTACAATTCCACCGAGGAATCACCTTAACCTTGCAGGAGACCTAACCCCCGCTTACGTACCCTGGAGCCAAATCAGTTCGTTCCCTCACAACCACAATAGCCACCATCCTCATCTCCTGTGGAGCAAGCCATTTTGAATTTGAGTAAGGTGGTAGGCAACTTTGTTGAGGAACAAAGGAATCAATGTGCAATTGGCACAAAGAATTGATAATCAGAGAGAATACATTGAACAAAGAATGTAATGGGCTTGAGAGCAATCTCAACCGTAAAATCGACAACCTGGCATTCAATCACCAAGATCAACAAGTTGGGTCGGAGGTAATAAGAAAGAGGGAGGTTCCTTCACAAACAAGCCTAAACCCTAAAGAAATTCACAGAGGTAGGATTATCCAACAATCTCGTGACTGGATGAGGTTAAGGCCATAATCACCCCGAGAAGCGGGAAAAGAGGTTGATCACCCATGCCAGTCCGTCAAGAATCCTGCCAGGAGAAGAATTGCACCGAGCATATTCCCCCAGAGGAGGGATCTAATGAAATACCGCATGCCACCTCCATTTTTGCCAAGTACTTAGGAGGAAAGAAGAAGGCATCTCAGCAAGCAAGCATTTTGTGAGGTCTTAAGTGCCGAAGGTTAACATACCTTTAATGGACCTAATCAGTCAAGTCCTCGCTTATGCAAAATTTTGAAGGATCTTTGCACAATCAAAAGGGATTAGGGCATTGAGAAGAAGGCATTTCTCACCGAATATACTGCCATAATTCAAAGTAAATATCCCGTCAAATACAAAGATCCCGGGATCTCCCACACCCCGGGGCCAATATCGTGGAATTGCAGGAAAAGTCCTTGCTTCGATGAGCCACAGAACTCACGTCGTATTCAAGATAATGCGCTTAGGTCTAGGTGAACTTAAACCTACTAACATCACACTCTCATTACCGATAGATCGGGCTGAAAATCCCTAAGGGGATAGTTGAGGATGTCTTAGGCGAAGATAGACAAATCTACACCAAGATTTTGGTGGTACTGACACGAACTTAATTGCTAGTGAACCCAATCATGTACCAATCATCTTAGGAAGACCATTTCTCTGCCACCGCTAATGCAATAATAAATTGCCGAATGGAGTCATGTACTAACTTTTGCAACATGACCATGGAGTTGAACATCTTCATTTGAACAAACATGAGTTGCTAGAAATTGAAAATCAAATTTCGATGAAGTTGTTTCACCTGATCATGTGCGTAAAAACACAAGGTCCAGGAAATGCAAGGAGTACTACCCATGGAGATGAAGATATATTGGTCTCGCGAATAACACCCACCGCAAACCAATTGCTCAATTCAACTGCCACCGAGAAGCAAGGCATCAACAATCGGGGCACCCAAACCATGGAATTAGCCTGTGCAAATCGCAGGGGTCGAGGAGATCGGTCCTCCTTGACCCTCCTTGAGTAATTTTGGGTATTGAACTGGTTTGGTGTTCTCAAAAACCAAATTGCAGTTCCACAATTTTTGTTTTTTTTATTTTTTATTTTAATTTAGTCAATTTCCATTTTTAGCTATTTTTAGTATGTTTCTTAATTTAGCAGCTTTCCATTTTTAGCAAGTTGGTAAGTATTTTATATTATCTTATATTAAATTATTAGATATATTCTATTTCCTAATTTTAATTTTAATTTTTACTTTAGTAATATATTAATTTTCATTTTAACTCGAAAATTCGAATTGCAAAGTGTGTACTAGATGAGCCAAATTCGCTAAAATAGCGTAAAATTACAGAAATGACTCCTACGCTGCCATGTTTATATCATCAGGAGGGGTCAGTTTAGGAATGCCACTTCACATTCTCCCCTCCCACCGTGCCCCGAGCTCCCAAATAAACCCCGAGTCCCGCCCCGCCTGGATCACACTGGGCGCGCCGACCCCGCTCCGAGCCGACCGCAGTTCAGGTCCGGCAAGACCGAGCCGCGCCCTCGGTGACCCTGTGCTTGGCCCGACATAGTTTCTCAGTATAGCCATCCCTGGGCCACGCACGCACCAAAATTTCCTCGACTGAGCCTTCACGAGCCTCCACCACGCAAGACGAGCCCCGATCGTTCACCGCCTCGTACCGAGTCTTCACCGCTGTGATACCCGCCCTGCTCAAATCTTCTTGGTGCCCTGTCCCAGCAGGTGATTAGTTATCGAGCCTTGTTTGGTTAGTTCAGAGCCATTTCGCCTACAACAAGGAGCCCTCGTCTGGGCTTTGTTTGCTTCGTGGTGGTTCAAGAGCTCTGTGAGAGCTCCGGTCCGCACTACACAGAAGCAGCTTATATTTTCTCTCGTGGAGTCCAGTTTTCTTCCGAGTTTTAGTCATATTTGAGTATGGTTCGTACTCGGGGTGGGTCCCGCTTCGGCCTCGTGAGATTCAAAGACGCCCGAGAGGTCCCAGCCTCCGGCCCTCAGACCATCAACGGGCCCCAGAGGCGTGAGATTCGGCGAGCCCCGTGATTCCGACAAGATCAGACACTGATGGGACCCCGGCCCCATCATCGTACTCACGCAAGGAGAGTTAGGAGGCCCACCTCCAAGCCGGCTCAGCACATCGGGCCTGTGCGAGTCATCTTCCACCAGCCCCCACCATCTCCGCCATTTCCACCATGAGGCTACTCATCACCTCAAATTGTCACAAGATCGAGGATCAGAGGCCCATACCAGAGGGAACCCCATTCCGGAATGTAATGACTCCACCGCAGAGATTTCCCATCAGAGTCATTTTATGACATCCCCGCATCGAGGGTCGACCCGCATACCGGAGTCTTTGAGATTGATCGAGGAGTATTCACTCCTACCCTTCATGACTCCGCGACAGTTTTATTACCCAAGAGTGGTACTGCAGTTCTACCACTCCATGACATCCAGGGAGACAGACGGTCCACTAGAGATTCAGTTCAGTATAGATGACCGCCCTGGTGTACTCAGACCAGCCGATATTTCAAAGAAGATTGGGATTGCGACACCGGCCACAAGCAACTCGGGAGGGTTACAGAGCTTCGCCCACCCAACGTGACAAAGGGAGATGGTCCGAAAGACCGCCGTGACACCCACTCGCCGGGTCCAAAGACTTACAAGAGGCGCCCCGCCTGCATGTCGATTGACCACTGCTCCGCACGGCCTATTCCCTCCGCAAAGATTATATGCAAGAGGAGGGGAGCCATCCCGGAGGCGCCATCGGATCTCTGGGGATTTCGGGTTCAGTCCTTCGAGCCGCGATGGCCTTTGCATTTTGAGGAGAAGGTCCATCGGCTGACTCCTCGTCTGGAGCGGAGCATCCTACTACCGATGCCGAGACTCCTCGTTATAGTTCTCGAGCGCATGGATTCTGCAGGAGCCAGCTAGAGATGAGAGCCAGATGCCTACATGTAGTGCCGCAGACCCGGCTTACGACTATGCCCGTCCCATCTCCATATACGACTACGTGATCGTGGAGGAGGTACCGGTCAGAGGTCATGGACCACCACGCATGATATACCCGCCCGACCCGAGGTACAGAGGACTCCTATTCCAGATCGTTCACCTCCATCTCCTCCACACTACATCAAAGAACAAGAAGCAGATACCCTGCCTTCCTATTCAAAGACATCATTCACCGGAGTACATCCATGCCAGCTCGAGGGAGATAGCTGGTGTGATGGATTATCCGCTCACTCGGCAGCCACACAAAGGCCCAGATCGAGGTTGGCCCAGTTGGCTAATTCTATGTCGATCGTGATTATGGCCCATCTAGGTCTTCCTCATGTTCCTGGGTCGTACGAGAGGAGCCCACTCATCGATGCAAATTCTTCATTGATGTTCCGTCGCAAAGAAGAATAGCTAGACTCCACCACCACCACAAAGCAGTTGGGAGGTGGTTAGGTTTCTTTTTGATTTTTGTATAGTTACTAGCTTTATCAATTGCCTACTAATTTTGATTAGCATTTATGTATTAGCCATAGTAGGCAGTGATATTTTTGTGTTTAGCTTTGTATTCATGTACTAGCCATTTTGGCTATATCAAAGTTATTCAAAGATATATATATATATATATATATATATATATATATATATATATATATATATATAGTATATATATATATATATATATAGTATATATATATATATATATATATATATATATACTGCATTTCAGAGGATTGGGTGTTTGTGCTCTCTACTATTTAAATGTGTTTTTCTTTTCAATCGAACAATTGAATTGCTACAATTGACAATTGAACTGCTTCAGTTGGAAAATTGAATCACTATTGGTCACTTATATGCTAGGACAAATTCCATGCTTGGAGAGATGTCAGTTTATGGTCAACTAGAAGTTCCAAAGATGTCTAACTTGAAAATTTCCCCTCAGATGCTAATTCACACACTGCACTCCGCATTGTTCCACAGGTCAGGAAATTGTGTGCCTTCTTTCGCTTTGCAAAGCCGGACTTAGGTATGTTGGCAACCTAGGATAGGTTTGTGTTACCTACAGTTGAAGACCAATGTTGTCTTCCAAAAAGGAAAAGAAAAGAAAAAGCAAAAAGAAAAAGAAAAAGAAAAAGAAAATAAGAAAAAGAAAAATAAAGTCGTGAAGTTTTGCCTTGAAACCCGAGCACGGTCCGAGGGGTGTATGGCGAAAGCCTTTGAAACCGGCGCCCTAAGCCTTAATTGGCCGGGAGTCACCGATTTAGTGTTCGCTATACGGGTGGATGTGAAGTTTAATGGCTTGTGGGTGCTTAATTTTCAAGTCATTTGGAGTCCGGTGAAGCCTTTAGGAGTTAGTGGTCATTGATCCTTTTGGCTTGATGCCCTAAACTGAGTGGTTGGGAGTCATCATGACCCCCTTTACACTCCGACTTTATGAAGTCGAGTTTTGCCATCGTGATCCTACATTTAATTCGGAAAAGGAAAAAAGGTAACTAGCCCTATCTGTGTTGTTCAAAACTTATTGCGTCGTGCTAGGTCGGGGGAGGTGCACATTGCAAAGCTTATTAGCTTAACTGCTACATAAAGAATCATTAGACTTAGGTGGAAATTCGTTGAGAATTATGGATCCAATATCGCCTAGAATCGCTTCTTGTATGGTTTTGATTCTTTCATATCGTTTACAACCTTTGATTTCACTTCGCTTTAAGGTATTGTTTATATGTATATAAACCCTTTTGAATCATAACCTTTTTGCAAATCACCACATGCATCTCCTTTTTCTTTATTTTGCATTGCTAAGGGACTAGCAACGCTTCGTCAGGGGTGATTAGTGCCCAAAAAGTGCTATTTTGAACCCTATATTAGAGAGGTTTTGAGTGCTTTTGTGCACTAATCATGCGTCATTTATGCCAATTGAAGTGTTCTAGTCTTCTTAGTAACACTTACGCCATTTATGTGATTTGTTTGTGAGGCTTTCGTGACACTTTTCGGGAGTTCAATCTCAATACAAAGGATGAATCATGAAGTTGGAATTCAAGTCTCGCCCATCAACCAAATTCTGCAAGAATCAATGAGAAAACAAAGGCAAAGTGAATAAAATCTCGGCGTGCTTAGCGCGTGATGAAAAAAGCAAAAGGAAGGATCAACAATGCAGAATTTTCGCTAAGTTGCGAAAATTTTCGCTAAGATCATGGGGCACCAAGAACCTTAGCGAAAATTTCAACCTAAGGAAAATGCCAAATTTCGCTTAGACCACCCAAATTTCGCTAAGAGACCGTTTCCTTACGAATAATTGATTTCGTTCGACAAGAATTTCGCTATTTAGCTTAAATTTTTGCTAGCTAGCTAAATTGCCCACCTTTAGCGGGTTTTGTTTTCGCTAGACCTGTTGATTTCGCTAATTAGCTTAAATTCCTTCAAATTTCTAGCGAAAAATTGATGCCTCATCATGCTTGTAATTAATGCCAAACCGCTCCTCCAAATTTGGTGTATTACTTAATTGTCCTATAATCTCTAGCCAATTTCATAGGTTTTTTGGTATTTTCATGCCTTGAGGTGGCTCTTATAAGCCCTCTTGTTTTCAGAACTCCAAGTAACAATTTTTGGAACAATTTGGAGGAGGAGAAGATATTTTGTAAGTTTTCATTTTGTAAATAAAGTCTCGTATTTTTATTTAGGTTTTGCTTTCCTCTCTTCTCTCTCCTTCTTTCTCTACTTTCGGGCCGCCAAAACACCCTCTGAGGATGACAACTCAAGAGATGCTCGCTGCTCTCCTTCTTTTGGAAGACAAGGAAGCTAGCTTCGGGTGGTGGGGCATATGTATGTCCCCTTGTACTAAAAGCTATAGGTAGTGTATTTATGGCCCTTATATTCTCAAACATGGGTTGCATAACATTGAATGTCATTAATGTGGCCAATACTTCCATGCTTTAGGATCCAAAGGTATATCTGAGAGAGGTACTGTGATTCTTTAGATGGTCTTTACGAGCCTTTAAAATGATATTTATATGTTGGGTTTCTCAAATTAGGGTTGCATAGCATTTAATGTTATTGATTTGGCCAATACTCTCCATGCTTTAGAATACAGTGCATAATTAGTGATAGATGTACTGTTGTTCTTTAGATGGTCTTTACGAGCCTCTGAGATGATATTAAATGTTAGGGTTTCAAACAGTAAAGGGGCCATAACTGCATGCTACCTGTATTGACTCAAATAGGAGTTGCTTCATGGGTGAGGTTTGCTAGTTAAATATAGATCCGTTATGCCATGACTATAGGTCGTATGTCATAACGCGAGGATAAAACCCGAGGATTAATTTGTTCGCTCTTAACTCTGGCCAAGTTAGTGACTCCACCCTTCAAAGTTAACTTTTTCACCTTTTACTTCGCTTACAATTACGCTTTCAAACCATTCCCACTCGCTTTTGAAACACAAATCCAAAAAGTCCAAATAGAAAGCTCTTACCTTCGTAAGTAATCTATGCAAAATCCATTTTTAGGATGAAAACCTATCCCCGTGTTCGACCCTGTATTCACTATATCAAGTAAAGAAATTTTTACTACTATGAAGAGTAGGAACTTAGGTGTATATAAATTTTTTTGATTTTAGCTCAGCCTACTGTGGCACGAATCAACATATGATCTCTAGGGTAGGCCTAGGCTCTGAACTCGGCTTACTAAGGTTCAACAAACCTTGGGGGTTTCTAAACACTAAAGTGATGAGACACTCGAGAAAAAGAGGATTGCCTTCGAGCCCTAATATGAAAAAAAACCCAAAGAGCGAAGAAAAAGTATGAATAGAATAAGTGGGAGCTTCTAATCGAACCTGCACAAATCTCGAGGATTTTCAACCAATGCCCCGAGCTAACTGACGGGAACCATTGACCTCACTCCGCCTGCTACATGAGATGCAGGATGGAAGCTCTACAATCCTAGGCCTTTAGGTTTGGGCTGAAAGCCAGGTAAAGTTCGAGGGGAACTGAATGCCCAATGCCCTTAATCAGCTAGTGGGGAGTCACGAACGAATCCCCGCTACAGGAACACTCAACATAAAATTACGGGCATTGGTTTTTCTTTCATGAGCAGGTAGGGTTATTGAATAAAAAGGGGTGCGTTCTTATCCTTTTGTTGTTAGACTCTTCCAAGTAGGTGAGTTGAATTCAAGTTTGGGGGTGCCAAAACCGAGTTATATGCTAAAGATCACGTATCTAATGCACATAGGTTTTTTGGGAAAAGCTATTGAAAACTTAGGAGGTTGAGTCACTTGTCAACCAAACCGTGTTCAGCTGAATTCTTTCGAAAGTCGAACAACCTTATGGATTCTCTGACATTTGAATAAAAGGGCAAGATTTGTGTGTTGGTCCATTTTGATCCTTCCTTTGGCAACATGTGCATCACAATCATGGCGTTGGTGCCTTAGTGCATGTTAGGTTATTGTCAGGTGTCGGGTTTAGAGGTGGTTTCCTGCTCGGGGGACAAGCAAGAACCCAAGCTCGGGTGATGAGTGCCCCAAAACACTCATGTCATAACGCGCCCGGCTCTAATGCTTTTCTTTTAGTCCACTCTATATTTAAATAAGCATTATAGTTCGACATTCACTTCTAGATCTTATGAGCACATGTGAAAACAGTGTTTTGGGATCATTTTGGAGCGTAAAAGAAAAAATGTAAGAAAATCGGGCAGCCAACGGCCGTGACGCTGCAACGCCGGTGACGCTCCAAAGGTCGTGACGCCACAACGCCGCGACGCTTGCTACCGTAAGAAAAAGTCAATGAATGTCTCGACGTCACGATGTCATCGTGATTTCTGCCTCAAAATCATAAAAAGAAAAAGAGACCTAATTCAGAGGCTTCGAAGAGCGTGCGGATCAAGGCGAAACAGAGCAAGAGAGACTCGAATCATTGAAAGACAAAGAGCTTTTGTATTTTTCTTTTCTCAGCAAACGACCAATGATTTATAGAATGATGCGTGATATTCGGGGCCTAATATGTTATAGATTTTTCTAGGGTTTTGGCTGAACCCCCGTCAAAATTGAATGGATTAAGGTTTAAATTTATATTATTCAGTTTATTTATGATTTGCATCGATTTGCTCTATATCTGTGGTTTATATACATGGTAATGTCTGGCCAACATTGGCATGATCCTGCTGGGTATCCGAGATCGAGAAATGAGGACTCCCAGGGATCTGAATAGAGCGACCCTCGGTTAAATTGGTAAATAGAGATATCCCGATTCCGAGTGTGGAGATTAGGGTTCGAGCATTTAGGCGTTTCAGAGTATTGGGTCAGGGCAAAGATGCACCTAACCCTTATGGCGAGATAGACGGATACACGTCGAGAGAGGGTATCTCCTAGGCACGATCACCCCTTCATCGAGAAGTCACTGATAGACTGAGTAGTAATTCCTCTAGGTAATAATCCATCAAAAGTGGCAGGGGGAGACAAATCCCTAGTCTCCATAGTAGAGTAATTCCATAAGTTAATTTAGCTTTAGTTTTAATCCCATACATTAGTTAGATAACCATTAAGAGTTTTAGTCCAGATAATATTATAAGGCCAATTTCAGTAGTCAACGCACTTCTCCCCATGGATCGATATCCGTACCTAGGTACACAGTATTGCTTGATACGACGCGTGCACTTGCGCACATAGGTGTACACATTTTACACATCATGCTTTCGGCCTTTCAAGTAGATTATTCCCGCATCTAACCCTTCTATACTTCCTTTCTTACTACCTCCTTCATGGTCGGATTGAGTCTTCTTTGTGCCTCCATTGGGGGCTTATGACCATCTTCCAGTAAAATCCAGTGCTTGTACATGGAGGGTGGATTCCCTTTAAATATGCTAGAGACCACCCAATAGCAGTTTTGTGGTCTCGAAGTACTCTCAAGAGTTTCTCCTCTTCCACTGTTGTTAAAGATGTAGAGATAATCACTGGTAAAGTTGAGGATTGCCCTAGATATGCATACCTCAAATGATTGGGTAATGGCTTCTACTCCAATTGTGGCGGTTGTTCAAATGAGGGCACTGATATATTTGCATATTCTCTCCCAAGGCCTCGTAGTACTTTCTTCTATTCGGTTCAAAAGAGTCCATTGATTTCACATACCCCTCGGCTTCCTCATAGTTCTTCTTGTTCATCCTGCATAAGGCTCGTCTCTAAAGGATCAGTTAGACCGCGTTGGCTAGACACTATAGCCTTCACTGCCTCAACCATGAAGCATGAATCACTCTCTACTGGGTGTCGTATGACATCAAACAAGCTGAACTTGACCTCATCATCCTGAACTCTTAGTTTCAGCTCCCCCCGCTATACATTAATCACGGCTCTACTAGTTTCCAAAAACGATCTACCCAATATGATGGGTATCTCCCTGTCTTCCTCCATATCTAGCACTATAAAATCCGCTGGAAAGAGGAACTTGTCCACCTTGACTAGTACATTTTCTATCACCCCCTTGGATGCTTCAATGATTTGTCCTCCAGCTGAAAGTAATAGTTGTAGGTCGCGCTTCACCTAGTCCCAATCATTTGAATATAGATAAGGGCATGAGATTGATAGTTGCTCCTAGGTCGCATAAGGCTCTCTAAAAAATTTCCTTCCCTATCTTGCATGGGATTGTAAACTCCTGATCTTCATTTCTATGGTAGCCTTGAAGAATAACACACTCTTTAAGAAGGTTTACTATCCTTACAACTATAACTCGTCTCTTCTTTAATAGTATATCCTTCATGAATTTAACATAGTTGGGCATCTGTTCTAGTGCATCCACGAAAGGAATATTGATATGCAGCTTTTTGAATACCTTACAACTTGTAAATTTCCTTTTCTAGTTATTCTTCTTGCTACTCAGGATACTTAATTTCCAGTGGAGCCGGGTCTCATCCATATATGTCCGTTTTCTCATCCTCTTCCCTTGTCCGTTTTCTACCGACTTCTTCTCTTGTGGTTGCTCCCTATAACTAGCCTTCCCGCCTTGTCCTATCCGCTTCTTCGCCCACTTATGTCACCATCGTAGGTCCTGCTACCACTTCTCAAAGTGATAGCCTTCATATTCTCTTTGCCTTATCTTCTCGGATTCACCTCTCGACCATCATAGGTAAACCTCAAGGCTCTTAGTCATCATGTGCCATCTCACCTATTTACACTTCCAAATTCTTAACTCGGGATGCCTAATTATGCAATCAATGACCGGGTTCCGACATTTGCCTTTGTTTCATTCTATAAAGGCCGATGAGAAGGAGCATCCGAAAGCATGCTTCTTCCAAATCTACCTTCTTCTTTTTTGCGGATGTTTCGTCACGGTAAAGTGGGATATTATTTTGGTTATTTCTCCATCCATATTTTTGATTATTCCATCATTCCTACCCTTGGTTCTAGAAACTATTGCCTTCATATGGGCTATGCTGTTGCTGCTGGTTATATCTAGCCACATACTATGCTTGCTCCATTGTCATCTGTCCTAACTGGCATTCCATGGTGCTGTGTTGTCCCCCCACAGGAATCTCATATCTCCCAAGAGTTCGTTTGAATAGCATTCACTGCCCCTTGTTGTTTATGCAGTTGTTTAGTGAGTAAAGAGACTTAGGGGTCCAAGTTGTTAAACACATCTAAATTTGAGCCTCCCACAATCTACCTTACTACTACCCTGTCCTTGGGCCATTGATTATTGTTGGTTTCCATGTCCTCTAAGACCCATAATGTAACGACCCGTACCAAATAATACAAGTTTTTAAAACGTTTGACCAAGTTTGACCAACAATTAGTATGTGGGCCCAAGTTGACTTTTTCAAGGATGAATAATTTCAGGCTGACAAGACATACTTCTGCGAAAAATTTCGCTGACATCAGCCATAGACCGGTTAACACAAACCGACTTACTGATAGAAAGTTATGACCCTGGGGAGTTCAAGCAGCAGTGTTTTAGCAAGGTCCAAATCCGCCTAGGTTTTACCCAAAGCGACCCTGTGCTCTATATAAACCTGGCTATGTGCCAAATAGAACCCTGTACCTAACACACCCATTTCGAGCTCCAAACCCTGTAAAAACTCCCCAAAACCATGAACACCGAACTGGGTTGTTTCGACCCATTTTGGGGACCAAACTGCTGGGTCATGGAGGTGACACCCCAGCCACCACTTGCTACACGCGCCACCCAAAGTGGTGAGCCACCACTGTGACGACGTCGTTATGAGAAAATTTCATATTTAACCATCACGGACGCGCCTGCATCGGGTCGGCGAACACGGCGGCGGCCGCCACGGTAGGTCACCGGATTTTCCTATTTTTCGGCCATTCCAGCCGACTCCATACCCTCCCTCTCCCACCAATTTTGGACCCTTCAACTCATTCCCGTGGTCCCTTTCGCAGATTCCTCAATTTGTCAGCATACGACGAAACAAATTCGGGTCGAATCGCCGGATCAAGTTTTCCTGACACCACAAAGAACCTTTAGACCAAGGTAAGGGTACCGCCGTGTTCCCGTCTCGGGCTTTCCGATATAAAGTTTGTAAATTTGACGCCGCTTGTTGGGCTTTTCCATTTTTTGGTCATTTTAACACAAAAAGGTTCGACCGAAATTGGGGCACAATTGGTCAAATTAGAAAATTGAAGTTTCGATTAGTGAAATTGGACATTTTACGAAGTTATTGAAAGGTTCAATTTCGGGAAGATTAGCCTCCGGTGAAAAGCCCCACTTTGGGTACTCCTGGTCCGTAGGCGACTCAGATAATCGGGACTTGCCTGTGGTCCAATTTAAATATCATGGTTCTAAATTATTCAAAGACATTCGGGGCGTCCCAATGTCTTCGCTTAGTTAATGGAGCCTAAATGGTATTTTTATTATATTACAGCGCCACGCGAACTCGAGACGTCTTACGTATGGTTGCAGGACTGAGCATCCGTAGTCCGTGAGTGGTTTACATGTTCTTTAAATGCTTTAGTATTATTATGATATATAATTGTATAATTATTATACATATGTAACTTATTTGATCGAATCTGATTATGCAGAATATAATTATCTTTTTATATATAAACAAGTTATCATTTCATGTGGATTTTGTTAACATTTTAAATATTTGGAAATTTTACTGAGTTCATGGATAGATTTGTGGTATTCAAACATTTTGGTACATGGATTGAGGTTTTAAACCATTTTGAAAGCTATCGATTTAAGAAATGGATTTTGAGATTTTGTGAAATGATTATAATGCGGTATCGCTGAAAGGTTTATTAGTTACCACGTGATGCCTACACCAAGGTTTATTAGTTTCCACGTGATGCCTGCTACAATCTCGGTTTATTAGTTGCCATGTGATGCCTGGGTTTATCCGGTTTATTATCACACGTGGTGTCAAGGTTTACCGGTTTATTAGCCGCTACTTGTCGGGGTCGGCTTACCCGACGATTTACTATGGGTATATGGTACCGCATAATCGCTGGTTTCGAGTAAGGTAAACCATTTCAATATTTATGGTTATTACTTTTCATGATTATTTTTACGACATGATGGTTATATATATATTTTATGCTAAATTTTTATGTCAGAACAAATTCAGTTATACTCCGTAGTAATCATGCTCTGCTAAATTTTTGAGCATGAATTTCACATTGTTGACTACATAAATTTGGGTTTTGTGAAATGATTACAAATCCAGGAACCTTATAAAAGAGTGGACGTGGGAGGTTCGAGAGAAGGAATTTTCAAAAAATAAAACATTATTTTCCTTATAAATTACACCACGAGATTCATTATCTCACATTTTATTGTTTTAAATCCGTTTTCTGTGTCTAGGTACCAGAGATCTACCTCGCGCCAAATTTTCTACGTCACTGCTCGCAACAAGCTGCAATATCTCTATCTTATCTATCCGCTTTATCGACTTATGTATTTTCATTGTACTCTAAATTCACAAACACTCTTAGAATGCTCGATCTTAGTATTGAACTCATATGAGTCTTCTTATCTTGTGTGTTTCTGTGGTTATGACCTATAGTAAGATGGGTCTGCTTGTGGATTTGAGCGGTCAGGGATCTTTTTTATATATTTATATTGAGGTATTACATTAATGCAGTGTTTACTTTCTTTCTTAAAGCTGGGTGGTTCCATCGACATTCCCTAGATCAGACAAAGGAACTTCACTGTATGACCACCCGGGGAATCTTGGGAGGGTTTCCGGGTCGGGTCCTATCACATAAGCCAAATATGTGGTCTTCTTCATCAACGCACTCCCAACTGAAGTGTTTATAACTGTTCGGGTGGAGTTACTCAATCTGTTTTAGAATGTATGCACTTGCATCCACCTAGTCAACCTATGGTGCGGGTATCTCCTCAATAGCTTATGAAACCTCTTCCAAGCTTAAGCTAAATTCTCCTCCTCCATCTGTCTAAAAGTGTTAATTTCCTGCACCAACTGTGCAATTTTCAAAGTGCGAAAGAACTTGGTCAGAAACTTCTGTACCAAATCATTCCATGAAGTGATGGAGTCTAGTGGTTGGCTCATCAACCAATGCTTAGCCTTGTTGCCCAATGACAATGGGAACAACCTCAGTCTACGAGATTCTTCAGTCACTCCATTATTTTTTATCATATCGCAGACCTCTATGAAGTTTGTTAGATGTGTATTCGGGTTCTCACTAGCCAACCCATGAAATTGAATGTTTTGAAGCATTTGAAGAGTCACTGTTTTCAACTCAAAATTGTTAGCTCGAATAGGCGGTCTTCTTATAGCAAACTGAACAACTGTTGGTGGTAGAGCAAACTCCTCAAGCAGCATATGAGGGTCATCCGGCTATATAAACGGTATGGGAGCATTATTCCTACCATTATTACCATTGTGTTCCCCTTTCAGCTCATTCTGCTCATGGCCTTGATCCCGCTCTTCCGATTCTGCATGGCTGCTTCATGTCCACTTGTGCTTCTCTTGCTCTCTACGTAGTCTATTTGCGGTTCTCTCTGGCTCGGGATCAAAAGGAACTAGTTCACCTTGACCCTATCTCCGCATGCATGCAGATTAACCTTCTGAAACACACAAACAAACAACAACAAAAAATAAGTCACAAACACTAATGTAAGATGTAAGATGAATAAAAAAAAAATGATCCAAAGTAATATCTAAGTGTGTTGTTTTCAATATCAACACAAAATCTTCTCCCAAGCAACGGTGCCAAAAACTTGACAGGCGCCAAATAGGTGTATAAATTCGTATGAAATGTATGCTCGTTCATGCAAGCATACACGTCGAGTTTACGTAGTATAATGGCTAGTCAAGTGTCGTCCCATAAGGAGAGGTGTGTTTATTATTGAATTGACACTTTGAATATTATTTAGACCTAAAATTGTAATGAATAATGATTAATCAGAAAGAAAAACTAATCCTAAGATGTTTGCTAAATCAATTGATGAACACTAGGGTTTTGCCTTCACCTGCCACACTCGATGGATTGCAACCTAGATAGATTATTCAGTCAGTTTCCTCATAGATTCACGCTGGCGGGTTGATCATGCCAACAAGATATTCTCTCTCGAGAAATATCTACCTATCTCGCCAGTAGGGTGTATAGCATCTCTGCCTCAATCCTGGACTCTGAAACACTTAAACGTTTTGATATAAAAATTACTATGAATTCGCACATTAATGCGTAGCTCATGAATGAATGAGTAGATTGGGACACCACTTGCAGGTTTCTTTAAATTCTTATGCTCTGTTACTATCCAAATCAATAAAACCCATAAATCTGTATAACCCATCTTCTATTTTAGTTCAAACTTTAAAAACATAATCTCTTTTACGGTTGAAATTCATGAAACCCATTTTCATGGTTTTTGCTTAAATGTACAAAACATTTCTTTTAATAAAAAAAAAAAGAAAAGTTGATTCGGATAGTGGTAAAGAAACTTGGAAGGTTGTATCTTGGTTTGATTATTGGTATTCGGAAAGTGAGGATTTATAGGTTGGGTTTGATTGATTCTATTTAATATTTGTATTTATGAACATATTGGAAGTGATAGTGGCTGGAAATGGAATTGGTGAGGGGGTTTGGTGATAAGTGAACTAGAAGAAATCGAAGTGAGAGAAATGAGGGAAGACTATTTTGTTATGGTGAAAGGAGTGGGTATGGGTTAGACTTGGCTTCCAACTCATTTGATACATTTTGTTGGTTTTAGACACTGATTTGAATTTAGGCTTTGTTTCCTAGTTTGTAACTTTTTTCTTTCTTTCTTTTCTTATGTACTTTCTCTAGTCTTTTTCTGAATGTTTTTCTTGTTTACTTGTGCCATTTTCTGAATGTTTTTGGACTACTCGTTTTTCATTTCATATACTTTCTCTTGTTTTTTTTTTTTTTTTAATGATTCTTTGACGGGTGCCAAATAGGTGTATAAATTCATATGAAATGTATGCCCATTCGCACAAGTATTCGTGTTGAGTTTACGTAGTATAATGGCTAGTCAAGTGTTGTCCCATAAGGAGAAGTGTGTTGATTACTGAATTAATGCTTTGAATATCATTTAGACCTAAAATTGTAATGAATCCTGATTAATTAGAAAGAAAAACTAATCCTAAGATGTTTGCTAAATCAATTGATGAACACTAGGGTTTTGCCTTCACCTTCCACACTCGATGGATTGCAACCTAGATAGATCATTCATTCAGTACACTCATAGATTCACGCTAGCAGGTTGATCATGCCAACAAGATATTTGCTCTCAAGAAATATCTACCTATCTTGTCAGTAGGGTGTATTGTATCTCTACCTCAACCCTAAACTCCGGAACACTTAAACTTTTGAACCCTAAATGCCACACTTGGAATCAAGATATCTCTTTTCATTGATTGACCAAGTGTTTCTCTATTCATATCCTTGGGGGTCATCATCTCTTGATCTAAGACTCCCAGCAAAGAGATGCCAATGTTTGCCAAACACTACCATGTAAATAAGGTGCAAAAATAGAGCAAGTCGAGATGCAATAAATGCATATACTGAATGAAAACAAAAATAACACTTAATACATTCGAGCGTAGCAAGGCTACATAAAAACCCTAGAAATTAAACTAGAACATAGTATAAGTCGGTATAGCCATAGGAATCAAAGTCATCAAATGTTTAGAGAAGAGACTAGGGTGCACACGATGTCTCGATCCAAGCACTTTGTCATCTCCCTTTTCCAATCGTTAACCTCAGTGATCTTGTACCATTGTCTGCCGCCTCTTGCCAAACTACTTTCACAAAGTCCCAGATCATCTATTTATAACCCCTTTTATAGTTCCGCCCAGAATCAGATGCAATGGGCTGGGCTTTCCTCGTCCCGCTGCAGCGAACGGTGTTGCGTGCTATAGCGGGAGCTACCGGCTATAGCAGGTAGCTCGCTCACTATAGCGGGGTGACTAGAGAATGTCAAAAACCTCATCTCTGGACGTTGCAACGGGTAAAGCTTGCTGTAGCAGGCTAAAGTTCTTTCAATTTGCTCCTCTGGACGTTGCAGAGGGTAGCTTTTCCATTCTAGCGAGTAGCTCTCTTACAGCAATGGTTAAATGTCCGCTATAACGAGCATCTGCAGCAACACATTCCTTCTTATGTGGACTTTCCTTTTCTTTGCTTCACCAAGCATGCTTGCAACGAAACCACGAATTATACTCAGAACATGCTTAAAAACAGTGGGGAAAGCTTCTAAATGCAGGGAGAAACATATGCAATTCATAGTACTTTATAGCTCTCATCATTCTTTTTGGGTCAATTTTCTTTGTTTCTTTTAATCTTTGTTCTGTAAATATATTCTTCTATTTTTTTTTTTTTTTAATTTCGAATATGAGAATGAGCAATTCTTTAGTTTCTCTTAAACTTTGTTCTTCAAATCTGTTCTTTTGGATTTCTGAATCTTGGCTTGGCTTGCACCTGCATTTTCTTTCTTTCAATTTTTTGGTTAATTTTATTTCTTTTGAATCTAGTCAATTTTGTTTGTTGGGCATGTTTCTGAATCTGGCATGAACGATGGGCATGGGATTCCACGGTGTTGGGCATGGTCACTCGACTACTATGAGAATCCCAATCCAGACAAGCATGTTTGATAATTTGGGTATCTTCGTTGTTGCTTGAAGGAGGAGAAAAGTTACCCATTTATCATGCTCCTTGGTTGGTGGAAGCCACCATATCCATGTGGGTCTCACATATTCATATGGCATTGTCCTCCATTTTCATGGCACCTAGTGCCCCACGGCTCACTTGTTTGTTTTTCTTTATTATTTATTTATTTATTATTATTTTTTTGTGTTCAATTCATTATTATTAGTTTTCTTTTTTTTAACAATAATATTTCTTTTGACAATAAAATATTTAAATGAAGATTAGGGAGTTGAACCCTTGACCTGAAGTTTAAAGTGTAGCAATGCAACTATTTGGGCTAGAAATCTTTTTGTTTTAAAACTTTTCCCCTTTAACTAATATTTCTAAATTTCATCTCCTTGTCTTTAAAATTGATTTTGCTTTTACTAACTTTCAAATTGATTCTATTATTATTATTTATTATTAGTATCATCATTTTCATGAAGCTCTTTTCCTAAAATATTCTTATTTGTTTTGAAATTTAATTAAAATTAATTTTTTCAAAGCTTCATAATACTCATTTTCTTTCTCCAAGCTTCTTTTATTTGTCTATACAACCTTTTATTTTGTTTTTATTTATTTAAAAAAATGATTTTCATGATTTTAAAAAATAATATTGATTAGTTTCATAGTTTCAAATAAAATGGAATTCTATGGAATTGATTCATGAATAAATAGATGGGCTCTTGGTGGGGCCCTGACATTCCTAATTCTTTTACCCCTGATCTTTGACCCTTAATTGCTTTATTTGTTGGCTAATACCTTGTTGCTAGGATATGAACATAAGGACTTCTTATATATATATATATATATATATATTTTGTCAATATGCATCGATATTTATTTCATGAGATCACTTCCATTTATCCGCTCAAGTACGCTTTTTCCATTCTATTTTCCACCCTGCTTCCATGTATTTATTTCCTTTGCTTGGTACCTAGTAGATTAACCAATCAAAAGCCATATTTGCCTCAACTTGATTATTAAAGACTCAACATTTAGGGGCTTAGAGAGGTGCTACGGATTGCCATCGTACCTTCCTCATAAATAACTTAACCCTCGGACCTAGGCTCAATTTTTCCTAAACCCGCCTTTTCTTATCTGGAGTCACATTTAGGGTTTTTTCTTTCTTATTTTGTTTTCCCTTTTAAAATAAAATAAATATAAGTGGCGACTCCAAACTATTTTTAAAATGGTTTTTCAAAATATAGTTTAGTCTTATTTTTAATAGTTTATTAATGTACCAAAATGCTGTGGTCCACAAAATTTACGACTCCACTAAGGACGCTGAGGGTCAAGCTTGAATACAAATCGCGAAAATGTGGCTTTGATTACTGATTGATAGATACCTCTTTTTTGTGCTTTTGCATACTTGATTATTGGCAAGATATCGAGAGTTTTGATTTGGCCGATTG
Source organism: Tetrastigma voinierianum (assembly GCA_016808115.1). Taxonomy (NCBI): domain Eukaryota; kingdom Viridiplantae; phylum Streptophyta; class Magnoliopsida; order Vitales; family Vitaceae; genus Tetrastigma; species Tetrastigma voinierianum. Next base: position 184,638 of record JAEQBH010000525.1, read on the forward strand.
TACCTTTCACATGCTTGATTGTCAGATATTAATATTGGTCAGTTGACTTCATATCGATGCTTTTACTTATCTTGTTATGTCACTGTATTTCATATGCTCATTCTATTCACCTTGACACCTATTATTTTATCACTGTTGTATATTCCACTTATTTTGATGTGTTGATTGCTTTGCTTGACTATTCTCATAGCATGTTGACTTTCTCTCATTATTTGATATTTTATCTAATTCTTTACATGTATACTCTTATTTTTTTCATACTTCGTTTTTCATGATCTAGTTGTTTATATTGGTTGAATATTTTATTTATCAGGGCATGTTGACTCCTCTTTGTTGTATGATTACTCTACTCATCCTAACACATGTATATTTTGATTGATTGGTTATCTCATTTGCCTTGACATGTTGATTCTCTCCATTGTATATTCATCTTGATCACGTCTTTTAGCATGTTGTTTTTGTTATATATTCACCTTACTTATCTTATACTCCTACTTAGATTGTGTAGATATGGATGATAAACCTATGCTTTGCATGACTATCTCTCACTTGCTTGATTGCATGTTGCATGTCTATGTGGGACACACATGTATCCCCTTATCTCTAAATCCTTAGCCTTGATCAATCTATCTTTCTTGATTGTGTGTCTGATTGGAGACTTATTGCTCGTTTGCTCTTCGATCGAGCTAGTGATCACTAGGCGTAAGGTCTAGTGATGGGCTATACTTATGTTTGGGAGAATTTTGGAGATGGCCAACATAATAGGTGAAAAGGAGTTCGATCTTTGAAGACTTGTATAGCCCATAACTAGATTTTAGGATACTTGTGTGACTGGTGTGCCTTTTTTTTATTTTTTTATTTTAGATGTCATTTAGGTTTTTCGGATGCACCCACACGTTCACTGTACACGTAGTTCATCCCTGAGTACCGAGAATAGTGAGAGCCTTTACCATAGTCCACTCCTTGGGATGTCGAGAAAGTGCATGTATGGATGTGATGACCACCTTGCATGGAAGCACCCCATCTATTCAGAGATGTGTAGGAGGTTGTGTACCATTGGAGGGTATGATCGTTCCTACTGGGGAACCCCTTTAAAAGACTCACCCTTTTCTTTTTAGAGCCACCATTGACCTTCTAGGTTGAGTTTAGATCCTACTAATTAGGACTCTTATCCTAAAGTGGGTGCATCTGTTAGCCTCTCTAAAGCCGCTTTAGTCATGTCAGGATCCCGAGATCTTTAGTCTGGGTTTCCTCGAGGGCATATACAGATTGACTGTATATTGGGTTTAAAGGGTGGTTTTGTGCATAGTGATGGATTGCCTGTTTTAGTTTCATTATAGTAGCATTCATTTCGGTTTGACTTAGACTCCACCTTATTTGTTTCGATTACACTCTCAGGATTCACTGACACAGACTGGGACCATCCTCGTGGGTTAGAGTTAAGGGTAGATTAGTACGTACATCAGATCAGACAGATATGGATCCACATGCAGCGGTTATTGAGCAGATTGCTATGGCTGTCGCCGAGCTTTAGGATATCGTACATGGCCTCAGTAAGAGGATTGATAGACAGTAGACCCCTTAGATTTCAATACAGGAGGATACTCAATTTGACATGGGGGCATCACCTCGACCTCCATCGATGGTTCAGATGGCTCCGCTGCCTTTCCCTCGTGAAACTCCTTTTGTCATTCAAAGGCATATGGAGGTGATCTTGCCACATGCGATTGATCCAGTTCAAACCACTGATGCTTCTAATGATCGATACAGAGAGTAGAGCAGATGCTTAGACAGTTGAGAGTTGTAGATGGTATGGATGTGTGGGATGAATTTGATAGTACACATGTGACCCCACTGCCACCTAAATTTCGACGCCCGATGGAGCAGATAATGTGCAGCATGATGCTCCAAGTACTCATTTGAGGATATATAGTCGCTGATGAGGGGCATGGGTTCGATGAGGCCCGTACCGATTATGTTGTTTCCCTTTGTCATCGGCAGTGTGGCACAGGAAATGTGGTTTGCCACCTGATGCTTCACGCAGTAGACTCGGGAGGATATCGCTTCATGAGTTTATTTTGTGTTCTTTTCAAAGACTCTCATAGATGTCACTAGGAGAGAGCTTCGAGGTTATGAGGCGTGGATCTCATGAGTCCACATATCATTCATTCCCCGGGGCTGATGGAGAAGGTTATTCAGATGATCGACCGTCCATCGAGAGAGAGCAGACATCAAGTGACTATGAGGTTTACACCTAGCGTATGCTAGACATCTGGGCCGGGGTACCGATTATGGATTACGAGTTTTGATAGAGGCATTGTATGGTATCGAGGATGGCATGCACGCGGCTTATGGCCTGATTCTTCTTTTCCTCGATAGTAAAGGAAGCAGCTCCATTTGGATCATATAGACTAGGAGGTAGGGAGCCACTTGTCATCTTAAACAGGGCCACCCAGCCTTATTATGCATCTATTCGTCGCATCGCCTTCAGAGCATAGATTTCAGCTCAGTATAGACCTTCCATACCGGTTAACTCGCTCAGGTTAGATCCATATACTCCACCACATCTAGTTTACGCTACATAGGTTGTGGAGGCACCTACTGCTCATCTTAGACCTCGAGCACCCACAATTCCTACATAGCAGCTTGGACAGCTCAGACACTTTACACCACTAGGCATGCCTTTAGGTGAGGTCTTACAGGCATTGATGACTGTTGGATTGCTCAATCCATTAGCACCGAGGCCATTACCGTAGGTTGTTCACCCTTATTTTCTACGGATCACATCGCGCATATCATGCGGCCCCGACATACCATGCGCATCAATGCAATCGCTGAGACATACTATTTAGGAATTGATTGGTCACAGTATTGTGCATTTGGGATAGCCTAACATTAGTTCTAATCCCCTTCTTACATATTCTACACATGCGATTCCTCCTCCAGCGGGAGGTATTCATTCTATTGATTTTGCTGAGTCCGATGATCGCATCCATATGTTGTCATGGGATGAACAAAAATAAGTCCATAGTATTTGATAATGGTTATGGCAATGATGGGGTTCATGAGGTGTTTCCAAGCCAGTAGATTCACGCACATGTCATTTCGAAGCCGAGCATCACTCTAGTTTGATCCCCGCGTAGAGGCCAGTGACTTTGCCATGTTATAACTCGTGACTTTATTCCGACTCCACACACCGTGTGACGCTTGATACACCGTGAGATTCAATATGTTATCGATGAGGTAGGGTGGTTGGGACTAAGCAGCCTCCGGGGCCCATCTCGACCCATAGATCCCGACATACTCATTAGAGAGGAGAGATAGGAGAGGATGATGATCCTAAGGAGCCTACAAAGTACACAGCTCAGATTCTATTCTTCGAGTTTGTTGCCTCTACTACCCATAGAGAGAATTTGATTAGGGGCTTTGAGTCGGATCTGCTGACACGACCACACGCTGCAGGGCTCGATACATATGCTCATAAATTGGTCGAGCCAATCGTATCGCTTTTAGAGGATGACTCACCTCCGGATGGTTCAAACCTCACTTGACCTTTGCATATATCAATTGGTTATTTGGGCCTTCGTGTTCCATCTGTCCTCTTAGACAATGGATCTACCCTAAATGTCTATCCACTTGCCATTGTTATTGTTCTAGGATATGGGACCATAGATTTTGAGCCATCTACACAAACGGTGAGAGATTATGATAGTACTTGTTGAGAGGTGATGGGCACTTTGACTATCGAGTTGATAATTGGGCTAGTCGTTTTTCAGGTTATGTTTCAGGTTTTGAGGTTCCCTATATCCTTTAACCTACTCTTAGGCCGCCCATGGATTCATAGTGCTGGTATTATCCCATCTTCCCTTCATTTGAAGGTGAAGTTTATTCATGATGGTCGAGTGATCACTACTCCATCTACAGGCAGGCACATTTGACTTCAGAGCCAGTATTGAAGATTAGCCATGGGGGTGATGATTTGCTTCTGACTAGATTCACTTTTGATGAGGTATAGACTGTGGAGCTAGGGGATTTTGCTAGAGATTCAGTACCCATATCATTTGATCAGCATAGCAGCCTGGTCGTTTTAGACATTATGAGGAGCATGTTGTACATGCCTGGTTTGGGTTTAAGGCGTCGTGAGTATGGTCGTAGCGAGTTTATCATAGTTTTAGACCATGACCCACCCTTTGGCTTGGGATTTGTACTTGTAGAGGCAGATTTTCAATGCATGGCACAGCAAGGCGAGGGTCAGATCTCGACTTCATCACATTCCTTTTGATTATCCTGTTTGTCTTTATAGTTTGAGGTTGACTGACTATTTGTTGAGGGCTTCAAAGCCATTATTACATCCCAGTGGATCGATTAATGAGCCTACTGATATCCAACATGTTGAGCTACATTAGCTTTTTTCACAATTTCAGTTGAGCGGTGGGGCTCTTGACACTTCTACTACCTTGATTGCTCCTTCTTCCCCTTGGCGATCTAATGTGTTCATTATGTGCTTTGCGGACGAGATAGCCGATTATGAGGGTACTGATGGGGTTATGTCGTATGATGATTATGTCAAGGAGCTACTTCAGATGGTCATTAGTCAGCCTAAGCTAGATTCTACATTTAGCTATTTTTGTGTGCTTACTCTGGGAGGTGATGAGGATGCTCCTCCTGCTCTAGCTACTAATGCGATTATGGATGATATTGCATCTCCTGATATTTTAGGACATGTTATAGGAGAGTCCGATTCTGTGGACCCACCACTTTCTTTTGATATGTTGTCAGGATTTATCTCTCATTCGAATGATGTACTTGCTTTTTCATCTATGGATTTAAGCAATTTCGAGTATTTGTCTATCTCTTTTATTGATGATATTGATGATTGTGCGCTTCATTCACCCACATCACAAATTCATAATATTGATGATGAGCCTTTGCAAACTGATCTTGATGACAGTTACCGGTTTGACTCCGATCATAGCTTTACTGATGAGCGAGTTTCACCTCCTTTTGAGACCTTGATATAGTTGATCTTGATACAACGGATCAACTTAGAGAGTTGAGGATCGATACTCTCTAACACAATAAGTATAGTATTTATACTTGCTTTTAGCCTTTCTAGCTCGTATGTTGCCCTTAGTTTGTGTAGAATAGGTCCTTTTGACTTTCTTTTTTGCTTTTATGCTCTTGAAGGTTGTTCCATGTTCCTTGCACCTTTTTGAAGTGTCTTTGGATGCTTAGAGGACAACCATGTCTTGAAGGATGCACTTATGTGCGTTTTCACTTCCAAGTGGAGCTAAATTTCAAAGCAATTCGCCAAAGCCTACTCAAATCTTGTTCTTCCTCTCACCTCAACCTAAGGAATGGTTCCCCAATGTAATTGAGGACTTTCAAAGTTACGGGGATGATCACTCGAGGTTTTATGTGCCAACGGGAGGTTCCATGCTTCTAAGGAGTGAAATTATGCAGAAATTGAAGGTAAGTATCGGTACTCAAAGTTGTTAAAGGTGCAGAGGAAGGTGAGTACAGGTACTGGATCTGTGAGTGCTGGTACTCAAAGCTGTTAAAGGCCTAGTGGATGTGGAGTTCCGATCCTTATGCTCAAGATTCAACTGGGTGTATCCGAAATTTTGATATTTCGTGGCAAGGGCATCGATCGCTTCTGCCCCTCGCTCGTACTGTCGGGGGAGGGTGTATTTAAGCCTCTTTAGTAGCTGAGTTGAGGGACACAACTCCTAAGTTAGGGTTTTCTTAGTTTTAGTTAAGGTTTTCTCTTTTTTTCTAGGGTTTCTTGCAATTTCTATTTCGTATAGCTTAGATCTTTGTTTGTTCTTGTAATTAATCACTTGTAATACTTAGTCTAAATATTTTAATTTGTAGCTCCATCTCTAAACTCGTTTCATTCAATTTTACATCAATCTATAGCATTTATTTCTCTTCTACTTGCATTTATGTTGGATGTTATTTCATTTATTAGTCATTTCCTAGCTTTAATGGAGTTCTAAACCTCCAAGATAGGATTCAAATGGTGGAAACTCATCACCAATAAAGGTAAACACTCCTCTTTCACCTCAGGTTTCAATGGAAGTCATATGATATTAAATACTTACTACATTCTTCTAAATGCTCATTGCATATTCCTCGACAATGTGTGAACAAGAGAATCTTGGTACACACTGTGCTTGAACCTAAATGCATTCTAAGTGTTTGTATAAATTTTCTAAGTGAGCATTTGACATCATTCTCCTATCTTTTTTTTGTAAAAAGCTTTCAAAGTCATATCTTCCATAAAAGACCATTCCTCAATGGATCATAGATGAGAATATAAGTGAGAGATGCTTGTTACCTGTCAGGATACTAAACCCTAGAATCCTATCACTCGTCTTTTTTGTGGATAATATAATCTTTAAATCAATCGGTTACCAAATCAAACAATCAAAACCCCCCCATGATTTAATTTATTTACACATTCATTGGATATCAATACCTAAGGATCCTTTTAGAACCCCACTCTCTGTGGAGATGACCTGTGGACTTCCTATAGAATTATTATGCTTGGAGATATTGAGTTCCTACACTTGGGAACATATTGAGCACACCGAAGAGGGATAAGCATTTTTGGTGCCGTTGCCGGGGAGTGGCGACCGTTCTAGTTGATACAAAGAGAGCTAGTGGTAATTTGCAATTTCATTTCAAATTTGGTAAGTCCTCTTCATTCTCTTAAATTGTGCAAAAATTTTTTTATGTACATAATATCTGTGAATACCGTTCTTGTTGGGATGATATTGGTGCATGTTGTTGTGGACTTGTGATGAGCAACACCGACTTGTAAGAATCACACCTCAACAAAGTCCTCAAAACTCAATTGTAAGACGTTTGTGTTATGTACCTTCCACTTCTCCAATTGAGCACATAGAAAATCAACAAATTCCTTTTAATCCTAATGAGCAAGGGTTACCTTTTAACCCATAAAGATCTTATGATCATCCAAGACAAGGAGATGGTGTTGTAATCGTCTAAGAACTCCCCGAAGGTGGAGGGAGAACGTCAATCCTCAACATAATCATTATCAGCTCCCCGCCTTTGCCTCTAATGTTGGTAGAACCCCTTAGAGAGATTTCCTTGAGACCTCAGCAACCATACGCACTCGTATTCGCCTACCTGAAGAGGCTTACCGCTTTCTAGTGAAACTGGAGATGATTCGTATTCTCCTTGAATATCAAGGGTTCGATTCTAAGAACCCCTACTCATACATGAGAGACTTTGAGGATGTTTGTAGCGCTTTCCTTTCTACAGGATCACCCATCCAAATAATTCTGTTCATGTGGATTTGAGAGAGATGGCTTACTCGCTACCTGGGACATACTGGATGTTTTGCAGGGATCATATGGGGACATGCCAGGCCTTGACCCCTTTATTGTTCAACATCATTAACCATTTATGCCACATGCTAGACCGGTTAAGTAGAAATTAAGGCGATTTACACCTCTCGATGGAGTTTAGAAAGCATGATAGAGATTAAAAATGCTTTGTCATTTCATATCGCGGGTTCAATATCCCGAGTAGCTGGCTAATGTCGTCCCTGTTCCTAAAAAGGATGGCAAGGTTAGATTTTGTGTGGACTTTAGAAATCTCAATAAGGCCAGCCCTAAGGATGATTTTCCTCTCCCACATATTGACATGTTGGTTGATAGTACTACAAGGCATGTGATGTTGTCTTTTATGGATGGATTCTCTAGTTATAACTAGATTTCCGATATTTCCGAGATAGGGAGAAAGATTCTACTTTCTACCGGAGCGGTGCCTATTGTTATATAGAGTCATGCCCATCGGTTGAAGAACGCAGTTACCGACGTAGATCAACTACTACATTGCTTCATGACATGATGTACAAGGATGTTGAGGTCTATTTGGATGATATGATTGTGAAGTCCCGTGATAGGGTAGATCATTGGGCATCTTTAGAGCGCTTCTTCCAAAGGATCAAATGCTTTAGATTGAGACTGAACCCTAAGAAATGCACTTTCGGAGTGACTTTTGAGAAGCCTCAGTTACATGATTGGGTTGAGTAGGTATCGAGGCGCATCCCGCATAAGATCAGAGCTGTCCTTGACATGTCTCCACCATAGAACGAGATTGAGATTCGGGGTCTTGGGTAGATTGTAGTATATCAACAGGTTTATTGTTAGACTGATAGATACTTGTGAGCCTATCTTCCGACTTTTAAGGAAGAAACAAATTTGCCTGGGATGATCAAGCGTCACGCTTCGAGTGGATTAGAGAGTATTTTGCTTTCCTCTGATTGCACCTTCCATGCCCGACAACCTCTCATATATTTCTTTTCGCTTTCGATATTGGGGTTCATGCTATCCCAGCATGATGATTTCGGTAGGAAGCGAGCTATCTATTATCCGAGTAAGAGGATGTTAGAGTATGAGACAATGTACATCATGATTCAACACTTTTGCTTAGCTTTGGTTTGGGCCACTCGGAGATTGAGACATTACATGACAGAGTATTTTGTGCTGCTTGTTTCTCGTATGGATTCTTTGAGATATATGTTTGACAAACCAGTTTTGACGAGCAGACTTATGAGATGGCTTATACTTTTGAAAGTGTTTGATATTCAGTATGTCACTCAAAAGTCTATAAAAGGGAGTGTCTTAGTAGATCAATCGTTTCACCTGGTGTTACCGATACGAGTGATCGATGATGACTTTCTGACGTAGAGACATGTGCAAGTGACTAGTTTGTCTCGGTTTGGCAAGATGTGACACCCCCTAACTTAGCATAAGGTGCTGTCAAGGAGGGGTCATTTTTTTTTTTTTCACGTATAAAATTTAAGCCGATCTATTCATATATCAAAGAACATTTAACTTGTAATATATTCTGTAGCAAAGGGGATTACAAATATATACAAGCTCCATATATGGAAGTGTTCAACATTTACAATATTTACATTTTACAAAATTTCATATACAAAATGTAATTCAAAAGGTTCTCTCCAAAGGCACCTATTGATGCGTGGCCTTTGGACTCCGATGTGGATCAGTTCCTGTCCTTCGGGTTTCCTCTTCGTACTCACACTGGATGAAAACACCTGCAGGGTAAGCTTTACGCTTAGCTGAATTAATACATACTTACCGAATTCTTTACTAAGGGTCACCACATTTCTATACGAATGCATATACTTATAACACATATAACATTTAAATATACTTATCATTTCTCATATATATACTTTTTCATAACAAGTTTCATTTCTTATCACATTTCATATACTTTTCATATCATTCAGACTTACTTCTTGTTCTCAGAATCAGATACTATCATCGTATAGCAATGTTATGCTTCTCATATCATGTCATATATTCAATACATGGAATTTGCATATACTTGTCATTTTCTTTTATGTTTCATGTCTGCATAAACCTTAGAAGTGGGATAAAGAAACCAGGTCCAAGGCACCAGATCACTCCAGTGGCGTAAATATAAATTGGTCTATAAGGGACCGGCGCTGCTTATCATCAGGCGAGACAATGACCATCTATATGGGCCCGGGTTAAGGCCGTTATCATCAGGACGGCATAAATATCATCTATAAGGTCCAAGGCTGTAATGACCCAAACTGGCCAACTGGATTAGTATGTCGCAAACTTGTTTTTCCCTAATAGGCACGCCATCTATCCCTCTCTACTGTGTTCTAAGGCATACAATCAATGTGTATTTTATGTCTCGTGATATATCTCATATTCCCGAATAATTATTGTCATTCGGTAATCATATATGATATATATACAATCATTTATTCATATCTTTGCATTTTTCATGTTTCATTTTATATGCATGAATAACTATGATTACCATGTATGCTTATGAGCTATTTATGAATTCATTAAAGGAGTTCATAATATGAAAAACTATGGTTACCTACAGGGCCTACTATTTTCGTGATTTATGGAACTAATATGAGTTTCAATTTTATCAAGCTATTTATGGATGGATTCTTGACTCAATGGGCTTTCCATAGAGTCCAAGAGCACCAAAAACGGAGTTCGGACGAAGGAGTTATGACCTTCCGGGAGTCGAGGTCATATCGCAGCCAAACCTACCGAAGACCGACTACCGAGCCGACCGAATCGTCGAGCTTTGGCCTCGACACCTACTGTTCTCCATAGGCATATGAATGGAATCTTGACTCAATCCATTAGAGTCCAAGAACACCCAAAACGGAGTTCGGACGAAGGAGTTATGACCTTCCGAAGTTGGAGGTCATACGTAGTCAAACCCAGTTGAGCTGACCTAACTTGGCCGAGCTAACCTGACCTGGACGAGCTTATCCTGATACCTACTGTCCCCTACAGGCATACAAATGGAATCTTGACTCAATGGGCTTTCCATAGAGTCTAAGAACACCCGAAACGGAGTTCGGACGAAGGAGTTATGACCTTCCAAAGTTGGAGGTCATACGTAGTCAAACCTAGTCGAGCTAACCTGACTTGGCAGAGCTTACCTGATATGTCCAAGCTCCGCCTGACACCTATTGTCCTCCACAGGCATATGAATGGAATTTGACTCCAATTCAAGCTAATAGAGTCTAAGAAATCTAAAACTGAGTTCGAACGAAGGAGTTATGACCTCCGAAGTTGAGGTCATACGTAGTCAAACACAGCCGAAATAATTCGACTCGCTGGATTTTGACCTGACCTGGCTGAGTCACTGACACCTACTCTTCCTCCACAGGCATATGAATGGAATCTGACTCAATGGGCTTCCATAGAATCCAAGAACACCTGGAAACGGAGTTCGACGAAGGAGCGCGACTTTCAAATTGGCGTCATACGTAGTCAAACCCGGGCCGGTCGACCTGACTCTGGGCCGGAGCTGGGTACTGCTCAGGCAAAGGACTATAACTGGTTTCATAGAGGTCTAAAATTGAGAAATTAAAAGCCGAACATCAAGTTCATTGGATGTGGCTACAATTCTACTAGAAGACTCATCATCAAATTCCCTTTATTTCTACCCAAAACTAGTTCTAAGGTCCTGATAATGCATATGATCAAAATAGGGAAATTTTCTCGTTCAAATCGCAAACTGCACTTCTTCCCAAAACACATGAGCCTCAGGGGCTCTTCTTAACTCAACCCTAACAAGAAATGAGTTTGAGAGTTTCCAAACCCAAACCATACACAAATTAGAGGGTTCCAAACCATGTATCTATACTTTCTATACCAAAACTAGACAAATATCATACTGTTCCATACTAGAATCCATACAAATATTCATAGTTCCATACCTGTGATCTTCTTTTTCCTTTCCTTCTTTATTCTTTTCTTTTCTCTTCTTCTTCTTCTTCCTTTCTCTTCTCTTCTCTCTTATCCGTTTTTGGTCTTCTTTCCTGGGATTTAAAACGGTATATTTATTTTGGTCTTATCCTTATTTGATCTTAATATCCCCTTTTATTTCACTTTTTCTCTCTTGGAAAGATCCTCGACCATCCAGTCAAAGAAGGAAACTTCCTCCTTCCTTCCTCGTGCCCACTTGTCTCTTCCACAATTTTCTCTTTCCTTATTTCATTCTAATATCTTTCTTTATTACTCTCTCATTCTCCAACTCTCTATTACTCTTAATTTAAATTATGTATATTCCTACTTGCATACGAACTTATTAAATTATGACCCTGTCTTGAATTGGTAAATTATTAATTTACCCTAACTTTTGTATTAATTCGGTTCTTGTTTGTTTTATTCGAAAAATATACTTCTTATTTTTATTATACCCTAAACATGTTATAAAAACCGTTAGGTAATTGGGGTGCGTTACAACTCTCTCCTCAAAAGAATTTCGTCCTCAAATTCATACCGATTCAAGAGTTATGGATACTCAGGCCTCATAGTTGCTTCGGCTCCTAAGTAGGTTCTTCTACCGTGGTGTTGCTGCAGCACTTTCACTAACGATACTGCTTGTTTCAAGAATCGTTTCACCTCTCGAGCCGTAATTGTCTTGGCTCCTCATCATAAGAAAATCATGTACTTTCAGATCCTTGACCGGGTAGTATGTGCGACTCATCAGAGCGATATCTCCGAAGCATCGACACATGAAACACATCATGTAATTTAGCCAACTCCGGAGGGAGTGCCAATCGATAAGCCACAGGGCCAATACGTTCTAGAATCTCATATGGCCCTATGAACCTTGGACTCAACTTGCTTTCTGACCAAATCGTAGAATTTTCCTCCACGGTGATACCTTTAAGAAGACCTTGTCTCCCACTTCATATTCAATATCTCTCCTCTTTAGATCGACATATGACTTTTGTCGATCACCGGCAAATCTTTAAACTTCTTCCCCTCCGAATAACCCGTACTCCTCTTCCTTATCTTTCACTATGTCTGGGCCAATCACTTTATGCTCATTTAACTCCATCCAACATAGAGGAGTTCTACATTTCCGGCCATACAAAGCCTCATATGGTGCCATACCAATGCTTGACTGAAAACTATTGTTATAGGCAAATTCCATCAACGGAATATACCTATCCCAACTTCCCGAAAATTCTATGACACAACCTCAAAGCATATCTTCAAGTACTTAAATCAACCTCTCTGACTGTCCATCTGTTTGCAGATGGAATGCTATACTGAACTTCAGCTTAGTGCCCAAAGCTGACTATAATTCATTCTAGAACCTTGATGTAAAACGCGGATCTCTATCTGACACAATAGATAACAGTACACCATGCAATCGTACAATTTCATCCACATATAACTCAGCTAGTCGATCCATAGAATAGTCAATCCGGACTGGTATAAAATGGGCCGACTTTGTGAGCCTATCCACAATCACCCAGACATAGTCATGTTTTTGTTGTGTGAGGGGGAAATCTGACACAAAATCCATGGTAATGTTATCCCACTTCCATTGAGGAATCGGAAGGGGATTCAACAGACCTGATGGCACTTGGTGTTCAAAGCTTTGACTTGCTGACATGTCAAACACTTAGACACATACTCACACATCTCTTTTCATTCCTTTCCACCACAAAATCAAGTCAAGTCCCTGCAGTATCTTATTACCTCCAGATGTATGGAAAATAATCAGACATGAAATCTCAAATAAGAAATTTTTCTTAGCTTCCATCATATGGCACACATAATCTGTTCTGGAAATACAAACTTCCAGCTTCTTTTTCTAAAAACTCAGTCTTGTCACCATCTCTAACCATTTGTAACTTTTTAAGTAGTTCTTCATCATTTTTCTGAACATCTATAATCATTTGCTTTAACACAGGTTGTGCTTTTAATTGAGCTAAATAGCTCCATCATCTTCTAATCTCCATTCATTATGTTTAAGCGACATTGCTGCCACTGTCTTTCGGCTTAAAGCATCGGCTACTACATTAGCCTTTCCTGGGTGGTAGTCTATAATGCAGTCATAATCCTTGAATAACTCTAACCACCTCCGCTGTCTCAAATTTAACTCTTCTACAAGTACTGAGACTTCATGATCAAGCAAATTCTACACTTTTCCCCATAAGTAGTGTCGCCATATTTTCAAAGCAAACACTACCGCAGCCTAACTCTGTGTCATGAGCTGGATACCTTCGCTCATGTACTTTCCAACTGGTCTCGGACGCATAAGCCACTACTTTCCCATCTCGTGACACGCATCCAAAACCAATGCCCGGTGCTTCAACCAAAGATCCAACCGCTCGTAACCATTTCTGACATTTGTCCGTCCACTCAAACTCATTCCTTTTCCGAGTAACTCGCGAGCCGAGAAGCTATGATAGCTTCATACTGAGACCAGTTTGAAATTTCACCCGCCATACCGAGGCGATTTCCACCACAACCCGCTTCAATCTTAGCAGGATAAACTCTTATACCCTCAACAGACACAATATGGCCTAGGAAAGAAACTTCCTTTAGCCAAAAATCACATTTGCTGAGCTTAGCATATAACCTCTTTTCTCTTAATTTCTCCAAGACTATCCTTAGATGTTGTTCATGTTCTTGTGCATCCTTAGAATACACCAGGATGTCATCAATAAAAATTACAACAAATTGATCCACATAGGGTCGGAAAACCCTATTCATCAAGTCCATAAATGCCGCCGATGTGATTGCTTAACCCAAAATGGCATTACCAAGAACTCATAATGGGCCATATCTGCCCTAAATGCGGCTCCTGCAGACATCTAATGCCCTTAATCTCAATCGATAATATCCAGATCGCAGGTCGATCTTCGGAAAGACACCCGCTCCTTTCAACTCGATCAAAAGATCTTCATTCTGCAATGGGTACTTGTTTTCACCGTCACCTTATTGATCTCGGTCGACACCGATGCACATCCGTAGAAAGTGCCATCTTCTTTCTTCATAAATAAAATAGGTGCACCCTCAGTGTGAAACACTGGCCTGATAAATCCTTTATCCAAAAGCTCTGTGAATTGACTCTTTAACTCTTTCCGCTCTCCGCTGAGTTATCCTTGCACGGCAAGGCCCTGTGACATGTGCGGACTGCCTCTCGATACAATTTCTATGGCTAAGTCCACCTCTCTCGAGCGGAATACCCGCAGAATCCTTCGCGGAATACATCCGAAATTCCCTTACTATCGGAATCTTTTCTACATCAACTCGACTCTCTTGAGTCAAGTATCACAACCAAGAATGTTCACATCCTTTTCCCTCTCATAAATCTCCGCTTGCATAGCTGAGATCACATCGACATTACACTCAGCCTCAGACATCACCTCGCCCCGGGTCGTGAGCATCCGAACACCACTGCCTTTAACCACAATCACAATGGTTTAGACAACCAATCCATTCCTAGAATCAAGTCAAACTCGGAATGGTAAGGTTATCAAATCAAAGAAGAAACTCTCTTGCTCAGATAACAACGTGGACAATTTCTATATATGTTATTCACACTAACACTGTGCCCCAACGGACTAGTCACATGCATGTCATATGCTAATGTCTCCATTGCCTGTACTTTGTCAAATACATGCTTCATGCACACATATGAATGAGTAAATCCAGGATCAATCAATGCATGCATCTCAGTATCATATAAAGATAATATACCAGCTATAACCTCAGGAGCATCCTGATTAGTACCCAAATAGTGCAATTTCGAGCCTTGTTTATAGCAGGTTTTATGCGCTTTTTGTGTACTAATCGACTTCAATAAATCAATTGATACATTGGGTCCCGGCTTTATTACTGATCACATTTTGTAGCTATTTTTAGTAGTTTTGCAGGTCAAATCCCTCATATTTCCTTAGTTCGATTCAATCACGATGAACCCGAGCCGAATTCGAAGATGCATGATCAAATCGGGAGGAATCTCTGGAGCAAAACACCGCTATAAGGAGCCCGAGAAATTTTCAGGCTGCAAAAGTTTGCAATCCTGTACTGCACGCTGCGAAATTTCAAATTTCGCAGGTCGCTACTCTTCGTGAACCCACGAGCACCGCCACTCAGGCTCGTGACTGCCACCCACTTTGGTGGTTTTATACAAGTTTTCCCTCATGTAATTTTGGTTCTTTAACACACTTTTGTAATTTCCTTATACTGAGCACCTATATAAGCTCAGCCATGCTTGTAATCAAATCAACTTTTTGTCACTCCATCAATCAATCAAGGAAATTTGGCACGAAGCTTCCTCTCCTCCGCTGCGATTTTCTTCTTCCTTCACTTTCAAGACTTTATCGTAGGCCAACACCCCTGATGATGACAAATCAAGGGATGCTTGGCTAAAACCTCCTGATCCTTGAAGGGGAAGGCCACTAGGTGTTGATTTTGGGCTTAGCTGCATGTTCTCATGCTCTTCATGTAGGCAATTAAGGGTATTTATGTTTCGCTTGATTAAGGCCCAAAAGTGTTATTTCGGAGCCTCTATTGAGATAGGTTTTGAGTGCTTTACGTTAATCATGTCAATTAAGCCACCTGATCGGTTCTGATCTACTTAGTATCACTTATGCCATTTGCAGGTTATTTTCGTTATTTTCTGTGTTTTTGTGATACCTTGAATTCGACACGAGGATGTGTTGAATAATGAAGATCGAAATTATTTTCCACCATCAAACATGTCGAATTTAGCGAAGGAACGGAGGCAAAGTAAGAAACGACAAGTAGCTGGAGGTTCGTGGATGCAGAAGGCACAAGAACAGTAACCTGTGAGATTTTTGTTATGATTGCGAAAAATTACCGGGATTGCGAAAATTTCGCAAATTACAGTTTAAAATTTGAATCCCAAATGAATTGAGAAATCTCCCGCTAGGCTAGCCAAATTCCCGCTATGTAGCTAAAATCATCGTGCCTAGCTTAAATTCTTTAATTTCGCTTATCTCTAAAATATTTCGCTAGCTAGCTTAAATTGATCGTGCATACGAATTCTCGTGGATTCGCTTATTCACACCACTTCGCTTAGGCTACTTAAATTTTCGCTACCTACCGAAATTGTTCTGCCTAGCGAAATCTCCTGCCCTGTCATACTTTTGTAATTAATGCCAACCGACTTCATTTTGGTGTATTACCTCATTCCTCAGATAGCCAATATGTTGAAGTTTTCTTGTATTCATACACGCTACCATGCTCCCCCACCCCCCACCCCCCCCCCCAAATTGTAACCCTACAATCTGCACATTTTCATTTTATGTAAATATCTCCCAATTTTCCGGCTAGTGGTTTGTTTTTCTTCTCTCCTCTTTCTCTCATTTTCAGTTACCAAACAACCTCTTGAGGATGACAACTCAAGATGCTTCGCTAAACTCTCTTAGCTTTGAAGAGGAAGGCAGCTAGCTTGTCAGGCAAATGCAGTGTTGTCCTCATGTTAAATGCTGTGCATCAGATTTATGGTTCCCATCTTCTCAAACTAGGTCAATATCATTTAATGTCATCATTGGGCTAATACTTACTATGCTTAGATACGCTGCATACTTATTGCTAGATGTACTGCTTGTTCTTTAGACGGCCTTTACGAGCCAATTAAATGAAGTTGAATGTTGTGGTTTCAAATTGAAAGGAGTCAGATGCATATTACCCGTGGCCGACTCAAATAGTGAGTGATTCTAGAGCCAGTTTTCTAGTTAAACAAAGATCCTACTATGGCTTGGACTATAGGTTGCTCATTACAAAGTAGGATAAACCCGTGACAATTTGTTACCCCCATGTTGTCAAGCTAGTGACCTAAACCTTTCAAAGTTACCTTTTCTCACTTCACTCGCTTACACTAATCATCACCAAACAACCACACTATTTTAAACAAAATCCAAAATCCAAATTAAAAGCCTCACCATTTTCAACACCGATGCGAGTCATTCATAGGATGAAACCCATCCCCGTAATTCGACCCTAGACCGACATACCGTAGTAGTCGACTACTAAGCAGCAGGAGGAACTTAGGACTACAAATTTTGTTGATTCCGAATCACCCTACCGTGGCACGAATCAAATGGCGCCGTTGCCGGGGATGGTGCCAAACTACGTTTGATAAGTTGAAGTGTACTTGTGATCAACATCACAAGTGAAGGTGACCTTTTTAACCCTTTTTGAATTTCAGTTGCTGTAACTGCAAGTTTTCATTACTTTGCAGTCACTGCACTGTTTTTGTTTTTCATACAACACTTATTTAGCTAACCATAACCCTTTGCAAGTCTGCTTTGTGCTATTTCATGTGTCTCGCTTGTATAATTGTGTTTATGCACCACCGGAAAGAGAGAGATCAGGTAGATTGCATAGAATCGCACAATAAATTGACCATATGAAGTCGGTGTACACATCACGATAACATGGATCCTCTACCCGAGGAATGTGTGCTCGCCCAAAATCTCTGAACCCAATGTTCTATAGATCGAATACGAGGACCACATTCAATTCTCCTAGAGTTAGTGCCCCTTCCCGACATACTCCCTGAAGATGTAGCAAAGGAGTCTCTACTGGGTACCTCCCTACTTCTCTACATATCATGCAGGCTGGTGCACAAAACCATACACACACATATGGATTTGAGGAGGTTTCGCATAACCTTTAAGGAAGGTATGACGACATGGATTTGCTTAAAGTCAAGGCATTTCCATTAACCCTAAAGGACAAAGCCAAGATTTGGCTTAACTCATCGAGGCCTGTAACCATAAGAACAATAGCCGCAGCGCAGTTTTAAAAAAAATTCTTCGTTGCTCATAAGACCAACAATTTGAAGAGACAAATTTACACCTTGCATCAAGACGGGTGAGAGGTCTAATAAGGCTGGATAGATTTATGAGACCATCGCATGCCCACACCACGGGTTTGATACATGGATGCTGGTAAACTACTTATGGTGGTATGTCTCCTGCCATGAAACAGTTATTGGAGACCATGTGTGGGGGAGATTTTCTAAGTAAGCATCCTGATGAAGCCATGGATTTTCTGAACTATGTGGTTGAAACTTCTAAGGGTTGGGATGAACCAAACCCGAGAGAAATGGAAAAAATGAGGCCTTTAGCCAACCCTAGGAGTGGGATGCATGCACTGTCAGAGGATATAGAAATGAAAGCTAGAATTTCAATGATTAGCTAGAAGGTGGAGGAGTTTCAGAAGGAAAAGGTTCCACGGCGCATACAAAGGATCCAAAACATCATAAGCAAGCTAACTTATGCACTAATTTCACCCTGCTCCACCCAGAAGAACAATATCCTATGGCCCCTTTAGTGAAGGATTTGATGTCAGAATGTGCAAATACCGTAGGACAATATAAGCCTCCACAACCCAATACCCCATATGGTAATACCTACAATTCCAATTGGAGGAATCACCCTAACCTCTCCTGGAAACCTAATCCCCCTGCCTATGTAATACCCCTGTGTGCCAAACCACGCTTGTTCCACTTCAACCACAACCACCTCCATCCTCATCACTCCCCGTGGAACAAGCCATTTTAAATTTGGCAAGGTGGTGGGTAACTTTGTGGAAGAACAAAAGGATCAATGCACACCGGGCACAAAGGATTGATACCGTAGAGCACACTCGAACAAGAGAATAGATGGGTTTGAGAGCAATCTAATCGAAAATAGACAACTTGCAGTATTCAATCACAAAGATCAACAAAATTCTGGAGGTACAGGAGAGAGGAAGGTTCCCTTCTCAAACACTGCCAAACCCTAAGGGAATTCATGAGGTAGGGTCATCCAACAATTCGGGAATGGATGAGGTTAAGGCTATAATTACACTGAGGAGTGGAAAAGAGGTTGATCAGCCCATGCCAAAGCCTGTTGAAGAATCCAGGAAGGGAGAAGAATTGCAGTCTGATCATATTCTCCTGAAGGAGGACTCAATGAAATGCAAGATACACCCCCATTTCAAGCACTTAGAGGCAAGAAGAAGGCATCCAAAGAAAGTGTGTATCTTAGAAGTCCTAAGGGCAGCGAAGGTCAATATACCCTTTCGACATCATCATCAAACAAGTCCCGCTTATGCAAAGTTTTTAAAGGACTTCAGATAATCAAGAAAGGATTGTGCATCGAAAGATATTTTTAACCGAACAAGCTGCCATAATCCAAAGCAAGAATCCAGTCAAATACAAGGATCCGTGATCTCCCACAATTTCAAGAAATATCAGCGTGACTTGCATAGACAAATCATTACTTGATCTAGGAGCCAAGTAAACTCATCGCCGTATTCTCGTGTACAGGAAAGCGCCAGTTCGTGAACTTAAACCTACCAACATTACACTATCATCGGGTCGATAGATCTGAAGATCCCTAAGGATAGTCGAGATGTCTTAGTGAAAATAGACAAATTCTACTACCCAAGATTTGTAGTGCTCGACACCGAGCCAATTGCAAATGAACCCAACTTCGTGCCAATTATCCTGGGGAAGACCATTTCCTGCCACGCCACGCAATCATCAATTGCCGAAATGGATTCATGCAACTCACATTTGGCAACATGACTCGAGTTGAACATATTCCATTTGAACAACAAACACAAGCTTCACGGTAAGATGAAAATCAATGATCGATGAAGTCGTTCAATCGTCATCATGCAGAGAGGCTGAGTGTCCAGGAATTGCAAGAAATAGCCAGCCAAGGTGAAGAAGAGGTTTTGGTATTGCCTTCGCATCTAATCGTAGGTCAATCGTCGCCAAAATCCATCAAAGGAGAATCAAAGCGCGATTAGCAGTCTAACACTGTGGATTCAAATGTGCCACTACTGTTAGGTTGAGGAGATCCTTCTCCCTCGACCCTCCGAAAGCAATTTGGCAAAATTGAGCTGATTTGGTGTTCTCACAAACCAAATTACAAATTTCAACAATTTTACTTTGTTTAATTTAGTCAATTTTAATAATTTTTGCTGTTATTTTTAGAAGTTTTAACTTAGTATTTTTCCATATTTAGTAACTTCTCATTATATATTATAGTATTTTATATTAAATTTTTTAATTTATAGTTTTATATAATACTTATTATAATAATCTTTGTTTTCTTACATTATTAATAATTAACCACCTGAAATTCGATTCGGCGGTGGTGAAGGTGTTTACTCCAAATTCGGCTATAATAGCGAAATCGGGTGGAAGTGGACTCTTCGCTTCCTCTTCAGTCTATAAAAAGAGGAGGGGGCTGGCATTTAGTCACTTCATATTCTCCTCCCATAGCGAAGCCCCGAGTCACCCGAGCTTCCATCGCAATTGACTAATACAGCAAAGATCACGGACCGAGCCCTGTGTTACCGCCGTCGTTGCTCCGCCCGGAGCCGTTATTCCACCCGCACCTATACCACTCCGCACCTCGAGCTACCGCGATCCCGCTCGCACCCGGCCCTTATTCATAGCCGCCAGCCCAAATTCTCCCAGAGGCCGTGCCCGCGCACTGAGCCTCAGATCGCCCCTGTCCTTAGCCACGCCCATTTTCCCGAGCACCCGCACATTACCCGAGCCACACCGCAGCCGCTCGCTACAAGACGCATCCGGTGCCCTCGGTCCCCCCGCTGCTGAGAGCCCGGGTTCGCCCACCGCTTCCGCGTGACTCAATCGCCGCCAGCGAGCCCCGCATCGCCTCAGCTGCACCGGGGTTTCCATTTTCATCAACTGAGCCCCTTCCAAAGGTCTTATCTGGAGGCCGGGCCTATGGTCTCGCACTAGAGGCTGGGTCCCGCCTTCCTAGCCACCGGTCGGATGAGTACACTGCAGCGAGAGGAGCAGCCCCAGCTTCTATCTCTCCGGCTCCGCCCCGCACTCATCTCCGGGCCTCCCTCGAGGCGCTTCCGAGGAGCCTCAGTGATCTCGCATACTGTGATTGACGTGGGACTCCCTGCCTGCCACCAGGCTCACGTGAGATCTAGAGGTCTTGGCCCCGCGCACCCGACATCAGCCCGGCGAGTCATCTCATCCAGACTTCCGCAAATACCGCCACATCACCGAGGCGACCGGGCCATATCGCTGCCTGTGATCGAGGCCGTTATTCGCTGGGGCACTTATTCCAGGAACGCCGCGCTCATTCGAGACTTCCACGGGGAGTCATATTACGACGTCCCTAAGACTGGGCTGGGCGATCCCGTGACTGATCTCGATGCGACCGATCGAGCACTACCCCCGCTACTATTTATGAGGTCGTGAGGCAAGATTATTAATCTCCGTAAAATTCTTCATTTTCTTCACCATTCACACATCCTGGAGCGCCTTAATCCGCCGAGCCCGGCTCACTATCGACGATCGCCGGAGTGCTAGAGCAACGACATTTCAAGAATACAGCCCGCGATACCGCGAGGCACCGTGAAGTTATCGAGACCGGTCTCACCCGACACACGAGAGACTGGCTCAGCTCGCCGAGACACCACCGGCCGACCTATATTATTCCCCGTGAGGCGTACCCCGCCTCGTGATGCTGTCGACACCGTCAGACCACCTCTTCTCACAAGAGTGAAGACTACGACAACGAGGGGCCATCCCGAGTCTCTCAGACTTCGATCTCAGAGGGATTCGGTCTCACCCTCCGAGCCGTGATGACCTCCCATTACACCCTCGAGGAGAAGGTCCATCGGCCTATCTCGAATGGTAGTCTTCCACCGCTCGATGCCGAGACTATTATGCTGTGTCCTCGAGCACTGGGCTTCCTAGAGGTTCCTGATCGAGAGGAGGATTCGCCGGCCTCGGTCCATTTCGATGGAGAGCGATGGTCATGCTTTCTATATCTTTTCCCTCCAAAGAAGAGACTGTGAGGAGGCATGACGAAAGTGGCAGGACTCACAGACGCATGGGCCGAGCCTCGAGCCCGAGGTGGAGAGGAGTCCAGCTCCGCATATGTCCCCTCCATCTCCTCCTCCACATGCTACTTCCGCAGCCGCAGCTGATACTCCAGGCCCATCATTTACATCACAGCATTCACCGGAGTACGTTCATGCCACCATGAGATAGCAAAGGATGGATGCTATATGTTCTTCGTCGCCACTCAGCAAAGACAGACCGTAGGTTGGCTACCTCGAAATGAGGCCACTTAGGTCATCACACCATGTCGCTAAAGATATCATGACACATTCGTATTCAAAGATGTTCCCGTTCTCGTAGGATGAGTCCACGCTACAAAGAGCATCTTTGAATGTGTCATGCAGCATATAGCATGCACTCCACCACCACCACAAAGAAGTAAGGGTGGAGCCAGTTTCTTTTTATGTTTTTGTATACACAAATTTTATCAACCGCCTACTACTTTTGTGTGTTCATGTATTAGCCATAGTAGGCAGTGATACTTTTGTATGATTAGCTTTGTATTCATGTACTAGCCACTTTGGCTATATCAAAAGCTATTCAGTATATATATATACACTTTTGCATATCATTTTTTTTTTGTGCCCCCACTTTGTTTAAATCGTTTTTTGTCTTCAATTGAACAATTGAATTGCTTCACTGGACAATTGAATTGCCTTTTAATTGAAAAAATAGAAACCTTGCATGTTGCCTTAATGCTAGAACAATTCCATGTCTGAAGAAATT
The DNA here is from genome assembly GCA_016808115.1 of Tetrastigma voinierianum. Taxonomy (NCBI): domain Eukaryota; kingdom Viridiplantae; phylum Streptophyta; class Magnoliopsida; order Vitales; family Vitaceae; genus Tetrastigma; species Tetrastigma voinierianum. The sequence continues at coordinate 207,606 of JAEQBH010000525.1, forward strand.
TTTGGTCGTATTAGTTCCCCATGCTCAACCTTGAACATTCCACCTTTAGCTAATTCACACACCGCATATCGTATCACTAATAGGTCACAAACTATTTGCCTCCTTTCACTTTGCATAGCCTACTTTTGCATGTCGGGCAACCTAGATAGGGTTGTGTTACCTACATTTGAAGACCACAATGTAGTCTTCCAAAAAGGAAAAGAAAGAAAAAGCAAAAGAAAAGAAAAGAAGAAAAAGAAAATAAAGTCGCGACACTACTTGAAACCCGAGCACCTGGCCCGAGGGGTATATGGCAAAGCCTTAGCCCGATGCCCTAAGCCTTAATTGGTCGGGAGTCATCGACTTAGTGTTCTACACCTGTGGATGGGTAGAGTTTACGCTTTGTAGGTGCTTAATTCTCGAAGTCATTCCTGAGTCCGGTGAAGCCCCGTAGAGCTCAGGGTCAAGGATCCTTGCCGGGAGCGCCCAACCCAATTGGTTGGGAGTCACCTGTGGACCCCGCTACACTGACTTTGGTGAAGCCTGCTTCAAGCATTGCACCCTACAATGTAGTTGAATAAAGAAAGAAAAGTGTAGCTATTCCTATATAGGTTGTTCAATAAAATACATTAAAATTAGTGAATATCGTGTGGTGGAATAATTTGCAAACTTATTGGCCTGATCTGGTTATATTTTAGAATCTACACTTTAGAAATTGTGTTGAGAATCATGGATCCAATATTGACCTAAAATTGTTCTGCATGGTTTTGGTTCTCCCATGCTCTGCTTTTCAAACTCGTGTCAATTTTTCATTTTAAAGGTACGTTTATTTGTACATACACCTAACCATAAACTTTTTTGGAGAAAATCACCGCATGCATGCCTTTATATTATTTTTGCATTAAGCAGGACTAGCAACGCTTCTGGGCTGGGGGTGTGATTAAGGCTCCAAAAGTGCTATTTGAGTCCTATTCGAGACAGGTTTTGAGTGCTTTTATATATAATCATGTCAATTAAGCCAATTGAAGTGTTCGGATCTACTTAGTATCACTTATGCCGTTTAGAGGTTATTTTTGGTTATTTTGCAGGTTTTTGCATACCTTGGGAATTCGATATCGAGATGTGTTGAATAATGAAGATCGAAACTATTTTCTACCATCAAACATGTCAGAATTCAGTGAAGGAATGGAGGCAAAGTGAAGAAGAAACGATGTAAAGGAGGTTCGTGATGCAAAGCAGCCAAGAACAAAACCCGTAGATTAAGTATGATTTAAAATTTCACTGGATTACAAATTACAATATAGCTTAAAATTCTTCTAAGAATCCCAATGAATTGAGAAATTTCATTAGGGCTAGCCTAAATTTTGCTATGTAGCGAAAATCTGTGTCATTAAAATTTTAATTCGCTATCTCTAGAAATATTTCCTCGCTAGGGCTAGCGAAATCACAAGGCCAGCGAAATCGACCGTGCATAGCGAATTTTGGTGGATTGGGCTATCTCTGTTCACCAGCTTAGGCTACGAATTCGCTTAGGCTAGGCGAAATTTTCGCTACCCAGCGAAATTGTCCTCGCCTAGCGAAATCTCCCGCCTCGTCATACTTTTGCAATTAATGCCAACCGACTTCATTTTCGTGTATTACCTCCTTTGTCTCCTTGTATTAGCCAATATGCCAGCTTTGTATTTTCATACATCGTGGCCTATATAGCCCTCTCAAATTGTAACCCTAAGAAATCTTTTGGCACATTTTCATTTTATGTAAATATTCCCAGCCTCTCGCTAGGTTTGTTTTTCTCTTCTCTCTCCTCTTTTCTCTCATTCAGGCTACCAAACAACCCTCTTGAGGATGACAACCTCAGAGTGCTGGGCAAAAAAAAAAAAAAAAAAAAAAAAAAAAAAAAAAAAAAAAAAATGTTCTCACGCCCCCTCCTCTCTTCATGCCGCCTCATTGAAGAGGAAGGTAGCTAGCTCTGGTCAGGTGAAGCAATTATATACTGGTCTCATGTGTTAAACAAGCTACGGTGCAATCGTATTTATGGTTCCCTAATTCCTTCTCAAAACTAGGTTGAATATCATTTAATGTCATGGCCAATACTTACTATGCTTTAGGATATGTAAAGGCATACTTATTGCTAGATGTACTGCTGTTCTTAGGGATGGCCTTACGAGCCACCGAAATGAAGTTGAATGTCAGGGGTTTCAAACCCAAAAGGAGTCAGAGATGCATATTACCCGGTGGTCACTCAAACAGTGAGTGGATTCTAGTAAGCCAGTTTCTAGTTAAACAAAGATCCGGTTATGGCTTGGACAATAGGTTGTTTGTCATAATGCGAGGATAAACCAGAGGACACTTGTTACCCTATGTTGTCAAGCTAGTGACCTAAACCTTCAGTTACCTTTTCTACTCTGCACTTCGCTTACAATTAATCATCAGTCAGAACAACTCACACTATTTTAAACAAAAACTAAAATCCAAATTAAAAGTCTTCACCATTTTCAACACCGATGCGAGTCATTCAGGATGAAAACCCATCCCTGCACTCGAATTTAGATCGCTATACCGCAAAGAGCTCACTTACTTCAAAGAGGAACTTAGGACTACAAATTTTGTTGATTCCGAATCACCCTACCGTGGCACGAATCACTTCTCACCTTAGGTTAAAATCTCTTAGGCATGCTCTCCCTAATGTGTATTTGGCAAGCTTTTTGGGTTTAGTGGATACTTTCACTAGATCTACTGATGCCTAGTTAGTTGTCTCCTATTAGTTATTGTAGGGTAGGTTTTTGAGATGTGTTTTCACTATTAGGGGCATTTATGCCTAATTAAATGCCATCTTTCAAGAGGAAAACTCTTAGGGTTTAGGTTCTAAAGCTAAATGAAGATCCGGTTCGGGAAATGACTATATGTCATGCTCCCCAACGCGAGGGAAAAAGACCCGAGCACATGTCGGTTAACCTAAAACCCTAAGCCTAGTGGTCCGAGACTTCAAGGATTTCTCTAACTCTTTACTTCAGCTTATTTTACTTTCAACCATTCAAATAATCGTTTTCACACAAACTCTACAAGTCCAACGAGAAGACACCATTTTCTGTACGTAATCGTAACTCGCTTTCACGAAGAAAACCCATCCCCGTGTTCGACCTTAGAGCCACTATACCGCAAAGAGCTTTGCTACGCCAAGAGTAGGAATCCTAGGTTATAAATTTTGTCGATTCGAACACCTACTGGCCAAACAAATCAAATGCAGGCGCTGCCGGGTCGTGGATGCAGTCTTAGTGAGAGAGAAAAGCAAGAACTTGTGATTCACGCCACAAGTTTTGGTGCGCCTACTTCTTTTTGATTTTACCATTTTTCCCTAATTTGCAGCTTCACGCAGGGGAATTTAGACTTACCGCAGTGGTGTCGAACTTCACTTTGCATCGTTACTCCCTCGCTTTTGATATTAGCTAACCATAATCTTTTGTTAGTCTTGTTTTTGTTGGTTTCTGCTTCACAGGGTGTGTTAATAGCAAACTTTATGCAAGTGGGATAGAAACACCGCAGTGCATTGGAAAGGCTAGGTGCTCCAATTGAACAGGGTTGTGAAGTTAGTCGCACACCAATCGATGTAGACTCCATTCGTGCCACGCAGGTCAGAAATGAATCAACAAAATTTATATCCTAGTTCTCCTACTGCCGTAGTCAAGCTACTGCAGTATAGCGGTCTAGGGTAGAACACGGGGATGGGTTTTCATCCTGTAAAATATCATATGCAGAAAAGTAAGGTTTTTCTATTTGGATTTTTGGATTTGTTTCAAAACAGTGTATAGTTTGAAACTTGAATGTCTGTAAAGATCAGAGTGATGTGAAAAGGTAACTTTGAAGATTTAGGTCATTAATCTTGATAATATAGGCAAACAAGTGTCTCTGGTTTATCCTCGCATTATGACAAGGCAACATATAGTCCAAGCCATAACCGGATCTTTGGTTTAATCATCAAACCTAACCCAGAATCACTCCCTATTTGAGTCAACAGTAACATGCATCACAGTCTCTTTCCAGTTTTGAAACCCAACATTCAACATCACTAATGGCTCAAAAGGCCATCTAAAGAACCACAGTACATCTAGCAATAAGTATGCACTGTATCCTAAAGCATGGTAAGTATTGGCCAAATTAATAACATTAAATGGTATTCAACCCTAGTTTGAGAAGATGGGAGCCATAAATACAGTACCTGTATCATTTAACACATGAGGACAACCTGCAACTGCCCCACAACCAAGCTAGCTACCTTCCTCTTCAAAGAAAAGAGGCTTAGCCAAGCATCTCTTGAGTTGTCATCCTCAAGAGGGTTGTTTGGTAGCCTAGAAAATGAGAGAAAGAGGAGAGAGAAGAGAGAAAACCAAACCCTAAGTAGAAAGTCATAAGATATTTATATAAAGGGTAATTGTGCTAAAAAGATTGTCTCCCAAGTTAGCTTTCTGCTTAGGGTTACAAAACTATGTGGGGCTTATATAGGCCAAATTCATTATGTGAAACTACAATAAAGCCTAACATTTTGGCTAAAATAAGTGACAAGGAAGTAATACACCAAAAATGAGGCCTACTTGCATTAATTACAAAAAGGATGACAATGCAGAGATTTCAATAGGGCAGAAAAAATTTCGCTAGGTAGCTAAAATTTCGCTTAGGTAAATTTAAATTGCACAGAGATAGCGAATCGTAGAATTTCGCTAGGCACTGCACTCGCTACTAGCTTAAATTCTCGCTTAGCTAAATAAATTTTTAAAGTGATAGCGAACTGATTTTTTTCGCCAGAATGCTGGTTAGCTTAAATTTTAGGTCTGTTGTAAATTTCACAATTTCACTAGATTGAGAGGGTCTTTCGCTATGATTGCGAAATTTTCGCAATCCTAGCGAAATTCCCTCGAATTGCCGATCTTCACCGCACGGCTCATCGCCTCCTATACTCCGGGCACCAACTTTTATCACTTTGCCTTCATTCTTTCTTTGATTTTTGGCATGTTTGATGGCTGATGAATGGGTTCAATCTTCATGGTTTAGCATATGTCTCGATATTGAACTCTCAAAGTACGCAAAAACCTGCAAAACAACAAAAAATAACCTCTAAACGACATAGTGATACTAAGAAGACTCAACACTTCACCGGGCATAATCGGGCATGATTGGGCCACAAGAAACACTCAAAACCTATCTGATATAGGGCTCAAAATAGCACTTTTTGGGTACTAATCAGAGACCCCACCTGAAGAACAGCAGAGCCAACAGGGGGTTCATTGGGAACCCAATGCCTATAGATCGATGAGGGATCACATACACCCACCAAGGGTGAGTGCACCCTCATGCGTGCCTGCGGAGGATGTGGCGGTGAGACCTTGTTGGTACTTTATGACCTTTCATGGTATGGAAAACGAAAATCCATACATATTCGATTTCGAGGAGTTTGCACTACTTTCAAGGAGGTGTTTTGGCATGGACTTGCTTAAGTTAAGCCTTCCTTTGACCCTCAAAGATAAAGCCAAGAGTGGCTTAATTCACCCAAGGCGAGACCATGGGGCGAAATTTTGGCTGCGGCGAGGAATTTACGAAAAAATTCTTGTGCCCGCCAAGACCCGGCTTGATTTGAAGAGGGAAGATCTACGCCTTTACGGCTCATGGCCCGGTGAAATATTCTATTAGTCGCCTTTAGGAAAGGTATCTTAGGCTCATCGGTGCATGCCCTCACCATGGCTTTGATACATGGATGCTAGTGAACCATTTCTACGATGGAATGTCCCCTTCCATGAAATAACTCCTGGAGACCATGTGTGGAGGGCACTTCCTTAGCAAAAATCCTGATGAAGCCATGGACTTTTTGAACTACGTGGCTGAAACCTCCAAGGGATGGATTGAGCCAAACCCAAGGGAGGTAGAGAGAATGAAACCACTTGATAAGCTTGGGGAGGCATTTTATTCGCGACGGAGGATGTGGAATTAAGGCTAAATTGTCCACCTAAACGAGAAGATGGAAGGCGAGCGGAGAAATCATCAGGAGGTACAGGCAGTGAGTGAGGCATCTATGCCTAACCAACCGTGTTTCAATTGTCAATCTTCCGGTCATCAAGGAGAGCATTGTCCAATTTCCCCCTCAGTAAGGGATTTGATGGTTGAAAATGCAAATGTTGTGGGCCAAAATAGGCCACCAACCGATGCTGATGCGACATAATCCCGATTGGAAAGACCACCGACCTTACAACTGGAAGCTTAAACCTCTGTGTATGTTCCCTCGGGAACTTTATCTACTTGGCTTTCTTGATGTGGGTCCACCTCTCGCCATTAGCCACTAACCTCATTACGTGGGCAAGCTATCTTGAATTTGAGCAAGGTGGTGGGGGAATTTTAATGAAGGAGCAAGAAAACCATCGATACCCAGTTAACGAAGAATAGAAAAGGTGAAAGCTCATGGACAAAAGAATTGATGGGCTTCCTGGCTTCAAATCAAAATTGATACCATGTAGTCAATCATCGGTACTGCAATTGATCAGCCATAGAGTGCTTTGGAGAAAGAGGTTTCCCTCCAGATAACATAAATCTGAGGAATAACGTGAACTAAGCTTTCTGAATGGGGGCACGCTAAAGAATGGATGAAGTCGGCCATTATCACTTTTGGAGTGGTAAGGAAGTGGCGACCAATGCCCAATGCTGCGGGAAAAACCGAGGAGAAACGGGAGGAGAGAGGGTGAACACATATTCATCAGGATTCGATGAAAGCCCATTCCCCCGAGCGAGAGGGAAAAGAGGCTTCTAAGCAGAAGGCATCACGGAAGTCAGTGAGGCGGGTAAAGGTGAACATCCTTTGCGATATATGATCAAACGAGGTTCGACCTATGCTAAATTTCTAAAGGACTTGTGCACCGTCAAAAAGGGGTTGGGCATTAATAAGAAACTACATTTGAACAAGTCAGCTCTATCATCGATCTGAAAACAGCATTTGAAATACAAAGATCCGGGATCCCCTTGCATCGATCGACATTGGAGGGACACGCATGAACCAGCGGCTTGATTAGGTTGGGGGGCTGAAGTCTGCCAACATCACCTATCGTAGCGGATCGATAAGTGAAAATACCAAAGGGGATAGTTGAGGATTTCTTGGTAAAGGTAGATAATTTCTACTATCCGGTAGATTTAGTGGTTCTTGATATATAGCCAATGGCAGAGAGCACTCACCAAGTGCCCATCATACTTGGGAGGCCATTTTTGGCCATAACTAATGCTATAATCAATTGTTGGAATGGGGTTATGCAGCTCACCTTCGACAACATGACTTTGGAGCTCAACATTTTTCACTTGAGTATTGTAAGGATAAGCCCGACTAAGGATAAGGAAGCGAGTCGAGAAAAGTACGCACAAGTGGCATAGGTGAAGGAAAACCACAGTGGTCATGAGAACATGAGAAGAATTAATAGAGGCCAGAAGCGATTGATGAAGGATCATGCATCGATCCTCACTTCTGCATCACGATAAATGCCACCAACACCACCAGAGAGCATAATGCTTAACAACCAGGAGCAGAAGTTGAACTCAACTGCAGCACACCTCACTGCAAGCATGGAGGAGCTTCTCCTCCTTGACCCCCTATGAGACCTCTTATCAGCATAACAGGGAGTGGTTCCTGCAGGAACTTGGAAACCACTCCAAATTTTAATGAGACTTTTGTTTTGTTTTATTTCAATTTTTAAATTAGGATTTTCATTAATATCCTTTAAGTTCCAAAATTTGTGAATTTTCTTATTTTCTGAAAGCAACTACTTATAATTTTTGGTCTTGTATTGTTGCAGGTGTTCCAGTACAAAAGGAGGGGAAATTTTGCTGAGGAATTCCCTCGAGGTTGCGAAAATTAAACCTGCGGATATTATTCATCTTCTCATCCCCTCTGACTCTTACAGTTCCTGCCCTCAGTTTCACGTCTGCAATTAAATTTATAATCTTTTGCCAGACCATTCAATTAATGGTGTCAAAGCCATTAATTCTTCATGTCTTCCCAGCTACCCTCCTCCCCTTTATAAACCCTTGTTACCTTTCATTTTCAATTCACACTTCATCCTTCAGTTTCTGAAAAACCCTTCTCCTCTCAAGTTTGCTCTCCGCCAGGTGCGACAATGGCGAGACGAGGAGCTCATTCTTCGACCGCCCAGTGCGTGGGGGCTCAACTCCCCCTACCCAGGACCTCCTTCCATTTGACTCTGCGCCGCCTCGCCCGCCCCCTCTGCGATCGCGCTTCCTCTGTGTGCCGCCCCTCTCTGTGCGGTAGTGCTTGACCTAGCGTACTGTGCACGCCCTACGTGCGGCCTTTTCACGCCACGGTACTGTCGCGAATACGCTTACGGTGATCTTGAGGTTCCTCCTCTGTGCCTACAGAGAAGTATCATACCGGTTGGGCCTCCCTGCTCCTTAGCATCCCGGGGCAAGCAGCGACACCCCTGGCCAAGGGGGCCTTGACCCGGAGCCGAGTCATCACTTTGAGATTCGAGTCTCTCTCCACTTGTATCGGGGTATTCTTTGAGGAGCCTGCGGACTTATCTCCGGACGTCATCGTCGGGCGGCTTTACTTCCGCGACCGTCGGTGTTGTCTGTGAGGGGGCTGTGAGGGAGGTGTACTAAGATTTCCCGGCATTTTTCGCAGACCTGGGGCTCCGAGACTCCATGCTCCTCGTGCAACGATACCATCTGGAGCCATTCATGGTGCCGCGTCGATTCTAGCCAGCTCTCGGTGATCGCCGAGTTCTATCGTCTGATGACATCTAGGCGGAAGTTCTATCATACGATGACATTTCCAGCGCGGCGCCAACCTTAATCGCTTCTTCATTTTTCTATCGACGGCCGGCCAGGGATACTTCGGGCCTCCTACATCACAACCGCTTCCACTACCGCGGGTCCCCGCCAACGCGCGTCGGCATGATAGTGGCCCCATCCTTCTACTAGGAGATGGTCCTGGCTTCTAGCGAACGCCACCGATGGGTCGATATTATTCAGCAAGACCTCCGAGAACGATGCTTCCGATAGACCACATTTTCGAGGTTCAACATGTCTCACCTCAAGATATCACTCGCAGGAGAGAAGCCATTCCTGGGAGGTGCGGAGATCGCATTTCGAAGGGATATTAGTTCACCAGAGCCGGGACATGACGTCCTTATTTCATTTCGAGGACAGTGGTCCACCGCGAGTTCCAGACCGGGCGCCGAGTCCCTCGTCTCTTTTATTTCGACTATTATGTCGTGCTCGGTTATCATCAAGCCTCCTGACGAGCCCTCACTGAGCGCTTGTCGGTGGTCACGAGGCCACCTTACTATCGATCGATGGCGGCCAGGCCTCGAGCCTTCAATCTTCCTCCGGATCGACGGACGAGCCTACCGATGATACCCAGAGGGGACCTCGGGTCCCTTTAGCCGAAGCACACCTGGGAGCCTGCACCCAGCCTCACCGCACCCTCCGGGGCCTCTTCGCCTCCACCGATCACAGCATTCGCAGAGGCCCAAAGATCGCACCAGTTCGATGCCCGCCTTCTTCGTGAGCCTTCGCCCCATGTCGACGCTTAGTCAGATATACTGGGTCGAAACACCTCCACACCGCCCCACAAGATAAGGCATTACTTTCTCCGCTGACTTCTAGTTCCTCATGGAGACTGGCCCAGACCTTCTCGCCAACACAGCCTTCATTTGCTCAATGTGTCACGCTGCAGAGGATGACCCGTGACCGAGGTCGCCATAGCATAGATCCAGCCAGCCTCATGCAACCACAGCCACTGGGCCTCCCCTCATTGCCTCTCCGCAGCCCCTCAAGCCAAAGCCCCGCCCATCCCTCCCCGGGTAGATCAACTCCTCCACCCGTATTTTGTAGCTTCCTTGGATGTGTTAGCGGCTGCATCAGCCACTTCACTATGTCTTCAAACTGGTGAGGATAATCTTTTTAGCCACCACAGGTGAGGAGGTACCACTTCCTCCACTAACTTTCTCGTTCGATTCTTGGAACTGATTATTCAGTAATCGTTATAAATTTAGTTTTACTTATACCACATACCAAACAGAGCTTCCCATTTTGTATATATAGAGGCTTCTTTGTTTATACTTTTTGCCAAAAGTAAAAAATTTTGTAAATTCACATGATATATATAATACAATCTATTTTTCTACACTTTTGCATCTCTTTTTGCCCCGATATTTATTTGTGGTTTGCCTTTCTTTGTGGTGAAGTTGAATAGCGCATGCTACCAACAAATGCTAGAATGGTTCCATGCCCGGTGCAGGTTGTTGGTCGGTTGAGAAGACCTGGTAAATGCTCTATCTTCCCCTACATTCTCACCCCACAATCCCATCGGTTTTCATCATTAAATTTTGAGAATTTGTATTCCTCTTACTTTGCAAAACCAACCTTAGCCGTTGGCGGTATAATAAGTTAGAAGTTCCCGAAGAAGGCTAATGTGTCTTCGAAAGAAAAGAAAAGACAAAGAAAAAGAAAGATAGCCAAATTGGCGCTTGCATCATGAAACCAAACGCGATCAGGGTGCGGCGAAAACCTTTAAAACACAGTGCCCAAACCAGCGGTTGAAGTCACCCAGACTTTGTGCACCTTCATGGGTGGATAGGTGGAGTTTAGTGAGTTGTAGGTGCTGGATTCTCGAAATCATTTGAAGTCCGGGGTGAAACCTATAGAGTTTGTGGTTGAAAGATCCTTTTGACTTGATTCCCTAAACCTTAGTTGGTTGAATATGTCGGTGGATCCCAGATTACACACGGACTTTGGTGAGAATCGAGTTTTAAATTACCTGATCTGATGAAGTATGAAATAAGTATTAGACGAAATCTATTTAGGTTGGTCAACGAGTTTAAGGCATTGTTGACGGTAGTTTGGTTGGGGAGACGCATGCGACTTGTGCCTGGTGATCAACGTTTTGGTGGAAGTGGTGATTTCGTTGGAATAGTGCTTCATACGAAACTTTTACTCTGTATGGCATTTGTTCTCCTAAGCTAGTCTTTATACAGAGTCCCAATTTGTCATACTGAAGGTTGAGCATTATTTGCACATACTTTTTCAACAGACAGTCCATTTTTGCAAAAACATATCCTGCAAGATCTTCCTTCTTTTTTTCATTGCTATGGGACTAGTAATGTCTCGGTTGGGGGGAGTGATTAGTACCCCGAATGGTGCGATTTGAGCCTTGTTGCGATAGGTTTTATGCGCTTTTTGTGTACTAATCGACTTCAATATGAATTGATACATTGGTCAAGGCTTGTCACCGTCACATTTTGTAGCTATTTTTAGTAGTTTGCGAGTGAAATCCCTCATATTTCTCGGTTCGATTCAGAAACCTGATGAACGTAGGGTCGAGATGCATGATCCAATCGGAGGAATTTTGGAGCAAAATCATTGAAGGGCACATGAAATTTTGCGGGGTTGCAAAGTTGCAACCTATGAAATTTCGCGGTTGCGAGAATTTTGTGAGCTGCGAGAATTTCGCAGTCTGATTTTGTAACACATGAACAACGCTGGCTCTGCTACATTAGTGTTTTAGCCCATTTGATGGATTTTATAAGTTTCGTATAATTTTGGTTCTTCTTTCACTTTTATATTTCCTTATAATGGCTTTATATAAGCTCAACATCTTAGTAATCAAATCAACTTTGTCACCCATCAATGATAAGGAAATTGGGCAAGAGTTTCCTCTACTCTCTGTTGTTGGTGACTATATATTCCCTTCTTTCTTGCACTTTCTTGGTAGCGAAACACCTCTTGATGATGACAAATCAGGGATCTTGGCTAAAACATCACGATCCTTGAAGAGGAAGGCCACTAGGTGCTGATTTTGGGCTTAGCTGCATGTTCTCATGCTCTTCATGTAGGAAATTAAGGGTATTTGTGCTCCTGCTTCTTACCTTAGGTTAAAATCTCTTAGGCATATATATAATGTAATTTGTGGAGGCTTTTGGGTTCGATGGATACTCGCTAGATCGCGAGTGCCGGTTAGTTGTCTCATATTAGTTGTGTAGGAGTAGGTTTTGAGATGTGTTTTCTTGTGGGGCATTTTATGCTAATTAATCCATCTTTCAGAGGAAAATAGGGTTTAGGTTCTAAAGCTAAGTGAGGTCGGTTCGGGAAATGACTATGTGTCAATGCTCCCCGACATGAGGGAGAAAAGACAGAGCACATGTCGGTTAACGAAACCCCAAGCCTGAGTGGTCGAGACTAGGATTTCTCTTGGCTCTTTTGCCGGTTGTTTTGGGTTTCGACCATTTGCACACCTTTGTTTTCCTGAGCTACGCAAGTCGGCGAGAGACAGCATTTTCAGTGTTGTAACTCTGCTTTCACGGGAGAAAACCCATCCTGTGTTCGACCCTAGAACGCTATACTAATGGCTTTGCTTCGTCGGTAGTAAAGGAATCTAGGTTATAATTTGATTCAGGAACACGTGCTGGCAACGCCCGAATACGAAGATGCATGATCAAATCAGAGGAATTTTGGAGCAAAAACACTGAAGAGAAGGAGCCTGTAGAAATTTTTGCAGGGTTTCAAAAGTTTGTAACCTGCGAAATTTCTGCAAAATTTCACAGGTTGTGAAATTTCTGCAAAATTTCGTAGGTTGCTAATTTTCGCAACTGCGAACCTTTGCTCTTTTTGTGCTGTTATTTGCTTTTGACCAACTTTTTTGGTGGTTTTATGCAAATTGCCCTCATGTAATTTTGGTTCTTTAACACTTTTGTAATTTCCTTATATTGAGCACTATATAAGCTCGACCATGCTTGTAATCCATCGACTTTTGTCACTCCATCAATCAATCAAGGAAATTGGGCACGAAGCTTCCTCTCCCTCTGCCATTGGTGATTTTCTCTTCTTCTCTTTCACTTTCTTGCACTTTCTTGGTAGCTAAACACATGATGACAAATCAAGGATGATTGGCTTTAAAACCTCGATCATTGAAGGGAAGGCCCTTTGAGTCTTCAATTTTGAGATTTATTTGCATGTTCATGCTTTTCATGTATGCAGTGGGGTATTTGTGCTCCTTTCTTACTCACCTTGAGTTAAATCTCTCTTAGGCATGGTCTCCACAATGTGTATTTGGCAAGCTTTTGGGTTGATGGATACTTTCACTAGATCTACGTGCCCGAGTTAGTTTGTCTCTATTAGTTATTGTAGGGTAGGTTTTGAGATGTGTTTCACTATTAGGGGCATTTATGCCTAATTAAAATGTCATCTTTCTGGGGAAAACTCTTGGGGTTTTAGGTTCTAAGCTAAATGAAGATAGGTTCGGGAAATGACTATATGTCATGCTCCCTAACGAGAAAAAAGCCTGAAGCACATGTGGGTTAACCTAAAACCTAAGCCGGTGGATCAGGCAAAGATTTCTGCTCTTTCACCAGTTAGTGTGTTAAACCATTCATTTTCTGAAAACTAAGTAGAACAAGCACCATTTCAATGCCTTTGTAACTCTCTTTCTGAAAAAACCATCCTTGTATTTCAAACCACAGAAACCACTAAACTACAATAACTTTGCTCACGTCGGTAGTAGGAATCTAGGTTATAAATTTTTGTGATTAGAGACACTGTAGCTGAAAACTAGAATTAGAAGATGCATGATCAAATCGAGGAGAATTTTTGGAGCAAAACAGAAGAAGGGCCTGTAGGGGAATTTTGTGGGGGTTTCTAAGAGTTTGTAACCTCAAATTTGCAGTTCATGAGTTGTGAAACTACAAAAACCCGCAGTACTATTTATAACCCTACGAGCTCTTTACTCATAATACTGTTAATTTGCTGACCCACTTTTTGGTGGTTTATGCAAGTTTTCCCTAAATGTAATTTTGGTTCTTTAACCTTTGTAATTTCCTTATCTTGAGCACCTATAAGCTCAACCATGCTGTAATCAAATCAACTTTTTGTCACTCCATCAATCAATCAAGGAAATTGGGCACGAAGCTTCCTCTCCCTCTGCTGTTGGTGATTTTCTCTTCTTCTCCTTTCACTTTCTTGCACTTTCTTGGTAGCCAAACACCCCTTGATGATGACAAATCAAGGGATGCTTAGCTAAAACCTCTTGATCCTTGAAGGGGAAGGCCACTGGGTGCTGATTTTGGGCTTAGCTGCATGTTCTTATGCTCTTCATGTATGCAATTAAGGGTATTTGTGCTCCTTCTTCTCACCTTAGGTTAAAATCTCTTAGGCATGGTCTCCCTAATGTGTATTTGGCAAGCTTTTTGGGTTCAGTGGATACTTTCACTAGTTTGCGATGCCAGTTAGTTGTCTCATAATGGTTATTGTAAGGTAGGTTTTTTGAGATGTTTTTCCTTTGTTAAGGGGCATTTATGCCTAATTAAATGCCATCTTTCAGAGGAAAACTCTTAGGGTTTAGGTTCTAAAGCTAAATGAAGATCCGGTTCGGGAAATGACTATATGTCATGCTCCCCAACGCGAGGAAAAAGACCCGAGCACATGTCGGTTAACCTAAAACCCTAAGCCCAGTGGTCCGAGACTTTAAGGATTTCTCTTAACTCTTTACTTCAGTTATTTCAGTTTTCAACCATTCACACCTTGTTTTTCCTGACTCTACAGAGTCAACGAAGACACCATTTTCAATGCCGCTGTAGCTCTCCTTTCACGAAGAAAGCCCATCCCACGTGTTCGACCCTGGAAACCCTTTATCTTGCGATGGCTTTGCTACGTGGTAAGTAGAATCCCTAGGTTATAAATTTTGTTGATTCCGAACACCTACTTAGCCAAAATGAATCACATCCTGATCCTCACGAGCCTTCATAACATATGCTCGTGCTGGTGCTGTAGGCATAGGACGATCCACTGTCTCTAAAACTATGCCTCCTAGATCCTCTATCTTGAAATTTGGGCCACTCGACCCTACCTCGATCACAAGTCGAAAGTGGTGCCGTAGATCTTCCTGCCCTTCCTTGTTGACTTTATTATCCCTTGACTCTCGAGACAACGTGCTATCAAATGCTCGAGGCTTCCCTGCCCGGAAACACCCTCTTGTCACTAGCACACCCAAACTCCCAGGAATGCGCTACATAGTAGGGCATTCGGAATTCTCCACTAATCCCATTGAAGCACCTCTACACGTACTAGGTGCTACATTTGGACCTTGTATCTAGTGTGGAACTATGTTCTGATTGAGCTGGAGATTCTCACAACTCTTTTCCCGAGGACCCGAAGCTCATAGAAAACTTCTTCTTTTGAGATCTTTCTTTGCTGCTCGTTTCTAGTCTCTCTACTTTCATTGTAGCTTGGACCAACCGATAGAAATCCACTATTTGGAGAGAAGTCATAGGTGCCAAATATCTCTTGATGGAATCATGCAATCCATCCTCAAATTGCCTACACCGAAATGCCTTGGTGAGGACCAATTCCGGTGCATACTTGCTGAGATGACTAAATTCTTTCTCATATTCAGCCACCGATAAGTTCCTTTGCTTCAAATTCAGGAACTGTTTCCACTTGGAATCCACATACATAGGTAACATACTTTGCCCTGAACTCTTGGACAAAGAACTCCCAAGTCATGGGATTTGGATTCCTTGGTCTTCTCAACGCTAGTTTCCACCAATCATATGCCTTACTCTGTAATAGTGGTTGCATGATACTCTCACGATCGGGAGGACCTCCCAACCTCTTCGATACCCTTTCTGGCTTTTCTAACCGAGTCGGCTTTCACGGCTCTTCCATGCTCAACCCATAGAATTCCTCTGCTCCATGTCTTCTTCTTGTGTCTATTGGGCTTTAGGAAGCTGAAGTCGATCTATCAAAACTGAGCCATGTCTTGTGATATTCTCCACAAGGCTTTCGTGGGCTCATTAGGTACATTACTTTAAAGGTTGAGTTGATAACCCTTGTTCCTTGGGTTAACACTCTCGTGACTTCTTAAGGCGATCCATCTGCAAACCACGAGACCCGATCCATATCAGTGAGCACATTTACTAAACCACGGGCTTTTATGATATACTCTATTCCAGAGCCGCCTAAACCTAGGCTTTTCCAGAAACTCCTAAACCTAGGCTCTGATACCACTAAACTGTGATGCCCCCAACTCGGCATAGGGTGTCAAGTGAGGGGTCATTCTTTTTTTTTTCTTTTTTTTTTTCACGTATAAACTTTAAGCGGGTTCATTCATATAATGTTAAACATTTAACTTGTATTATATTACGCCTTGGTGGATTACAAAATGCCTGAAAACTTTATATATGGAAGTGTTCAACATTTACAATATTTACATTGTTTACAAAATTTTATATACAAAATAGACCAAAAGGTCTTCCAGTAGGCACTTATCGATGCGTGGCCTTTGGCTAGCGTGTGGATTGATGGTCCTCTTGGTTTCCTCTTACCGTACCTACAGGATGAAAACACAGTGGTAAGCTTTGCAGCTTAGTGGGATGTCACATATGGATGACCTCTACTAAGGGTCTCACACTTCTATCTGAATGCATATACTTATAACACATATAACATTTACATATATCATTTCTCATATATATGCTTTTCATAACAAGTTTCATTTCTTATCACATTTCATATACTTTTCATGTCATCTTGTACTTTACTTCTTGTTCTTGTAACTATATACTATCATCGCATAGCAGTGCTATGTTTCTCATATCATGTCATATATTCAATACATGGAATTTGCATATACTTGTCATTTTCTTTTATGTTTCATGTCTGCATAAACCTTGGAAGTGGATAAAAAAAACTATAAAGGCCCGAAGGCGTTGTACTCACTGTGTGAAACAATGGTCTATAAGGGCCCGAAGGCGCTGTTATCATTGTGCGAGACAATGACCATCTATAAGGGCTCGAAGGCGCTGTTGTCATTGTATGAGATAATGACCATCTATAAGGGCCCGAAGGTCTTTGTAATGACCCAAGCAGGCCAGGCGATCGGTATCTTTTATAAACTTGTTTTTCCACTAATAGGCATGCCCATCTATCCTACACCGGGTTTTAAGCGGATAATTAATGTGTTTTATGTTTAGTATATATCTCATCTTCCCGAATAATTATTGTCATTCGGTAATCATATGTGATATATATACAATCATTTATTCATATCTTTGCATTTTTCATATTTCATTTTATATGCATGAATAACTATGGTTACCATGTATGCTTATGAGCTATTTATGAATTCATAATAGGAGTTCATAATATGAATAACTATAGTTACCTACAGGGCCTACTATTTTTCGTGCTTTCTGGAACTAATATGAGTTCCAATTTTATCAAGCTATTTATGGATGGATTCTTGACTCAATGGGCTTTCCATAGAGTCCAAGAACACCAAAAACAGAGTTTAGACGAAGGAGTTATGACCTTCCGAAGTTAGAGGTCATACGTAGTCAAACCCAGTCGAGCTGACCTGAACTGGATGAGCTAGGCCTAATACCTACTATCCTCCACAAGAATATGAATGGAATCTTGACTTAATGGGCTTTCCATAGAGTCCAAGAACACCCGAAACGGAGTTCGGACGAAGGAGTTATGACCTTCCGAAGTTGGAGGTCATAGTAGTCAAACCCAGTTGAGCTGACCTGACTTGGCCGAGATGACCTGACCTGGCCGAGCTTGACCTGACACCTACTATCCTCCATAGGAATATGAATGGAATCTTGACCAATGGGCTTTCCATAGAGTCCAAGAACACCCGAAACGGAGTTCGAACGAAGGAGTTATGACCTTCCGAAGTTTGAGGTCATACGTAGTCAAACCAGTAGTGACTTGACAGCGAGATGAGGCCTGACCTGACCAGGCTTGTCCTGACACACTATCCTCCATAGGAATATGGATATAATCTTGTGACTCAATGGGCTCCATAGAGTCCAAGAACCTGAACGGAGTTTGAGCGAAGGAGTTATGATATACGAAGTTGGAGGTCATCACGTAGTCAAACCAGTCAGTGACGACTTGGCCGAGCTAAACATTTCAGGAGTAAAAAAGGACTATGCTTTGTCTGAGGTCCGAATTAAAGAAATTCAAGCCTAACATCAAGTTCATTGGCGTGGATACAATTTACCAAGTTTCGCTGCAAAATTCCCTTTATTTCTTACCCAAGAAAACTAGTTCTAAGGTCAGGATGAATGCATATGATCAAAATAAGGAAATTTTCTTGTTCAGTACAACGGACCCTTCCCAAAGCACATATATAGGAGCCTTAGGGCTCTTCTTAACTCAACCCTAACAAGAAATGAGTTTGAGAGTTTCCAAACCCCGAACCATACACAAATTAGAAGTTTCGAACCATGTATCTATACTTTCTATACCAAAACTAGACAAATATCATGCATTTCATACTAGAATGCTCTAAATATTCCTTAGTTCCATACCTGTGATCTTCTTTTTCCTTTCCTTCTTTATTCTTTTCTTTTCTCTTCTTCTTCTTCTTCCTTTCTCTTCTCTTCTCTCTTATCCGTTTTTGCTCTCTCTTTCTCCTAGACTAAAATGAGATATTTATTTTTGGTCTTATCCTTATTTGATCTTATCCCCTTTTTATTTCACTTTTTCTCTCTCTTGGAGCATCCTTGACCATCCAGTCAAAGAAGGAAACTTCCTCCCTCTTTCCTTCAAGCCACTTGTCTCTTCCACAATTTTCTTCCTTATTTCATTCTAATATCTTTCTTTATTACTCTTTGGTCCTCCAACTCTCTATTACTCTTAATTTAACTTATGCATATTCCTACTTTGGCATATGAAATTATTAAATTATGACCCTTGGGTCTTGAATTAGTAAATTATTAATTTACCCACTTAACTTTTAATATTAATTACTGGGTTCTTTGTTTATTTTATTCCAGAAAAATATAGTTTACTTTTATTATACCTAAACATGTTATAAAGCGTTGGTATAATTTAAGTGTTAGTGCATGTACTTTGATGAGGTGCGACCAACCGTGCGGATGTAGGATATGTATTCTATTGATTTCTCCACATAGTGATCATATCTCGAGATCAGTTCATTTCGCCTTTTCGGATTGCTATCCATCCACGAACAACATTGTTGAGTATGAAGCATGCATCCTTAGGTTAGAGACTGCACTTGAGCTCGGGATTAGAGGGATGGAGATATTATGTGATTCTAATCTAGTGATTAGACGGATTCAGGGTGACTGGAAGACAAGAGATGTGAAGCTTAGGCCATATCATGCTTATTTAGAGTTGTTAGTCGAGAGATTTGACGACTTGAGCTACACTCACCTGCCTAGAGTGCATAATCAGATCGCCAATGCTCTGTCTACTTTAGCTTCCATGATTGACATTTCTGAGGGTATGGTAGTTCACCCCCTACTTGTTAAGACTAGAGTTGTTCCTGCTTATCGTTGCCTAATTGATGAGTGAGGGTTTGATGATGGTCTACCGTGGTATCGTAATATTTATCAATTTCTTAGATATGGCACATACCCTAAGGTCGCGATGGCCAAGGACAGAAGAGCTTTGAGACAGTTGGCTGATACGTGGGGAGACACTATATAGACGTGCAGCTGATGGCGTGTTATTGTTGTGCTTAGATCAAGATTCGATTGATTGAGTGATGAGAGAGGCTCATGCGGGAGTTTATGGGCCCCACATGGAAGGACATATGTTGGCTCGTAAGATTATGGGGATTGGCTATTTTTGGTTGACCATGGAGACATAATGTTATCAGTTTGTTCAGAGATGTCCGAAGTGTTAGATGCATGGAGATCTCATACATGTTCTACCATAAGAGTTGCATGCATTGACCTCATCTTAGCCATTTTCAGTATGGGGCATAGATGTTATTGGGAAGATTTCACCGAAGTATTCTATGGTCATGAGTTCATCTTGGTCGCTATTGATCATTTCACGATGTGGTTAGAGGTCACTTTTTATGCAAAGTTGAGTGAGGCCAAGGTTGCCACCTTTATCAGATCACACATTATCTTCCAATATGGGGTTCCTCATGAGTTGATATCGGACAGAGGTGTAAATTTCAGACGTGAGGTCGACACTTTATTACAAAGATATGTCATATAACATCACGGATCGTCTGTGTATCGACCGTAGACAAATGGGGCAGTAGAGGCCGCGAACAAGAATATCAAGAGGATTCTGTGCACAATGATTGAGACTTCTCGAGATTGGTTTGAGAAGCTTCCTTTTGCATTATGGGAGTCTTGCACCTCCATTCACACTTTTATAGGAGCCACACCTTAATCTCTAGTCTATGGCATGGAGGTAGTTTTGCCCGTTGAGATAGAGATGGGATCATTGAGAGTAGTAGATTTATGAGGCGGAGTGGGCTTAGTCACAGTTTGATCAGCTTAGCATGTTAGATGAGAGGAGATTGAGAGCTGCTGACCATGTTCATGCTTACCAGAGGAAGATGGCCCACGCTTTCAAAAAGTGGGCCAAGCTGGATACCTAGCTGATGATGGTTGGTTTGAGGTCATAGAGGGTAGTCAGCGACCACTAGAAGGGAAGTTTAGACCCAACTGGAGCGGACCTTACATTATTAGAGTTGACCCTAAAGAGAGTTGCATAGTTGATGGACTTAGATGGAAACCAATTCTCAGAGCCAACCATTGTGGATCAACTGAAGAAGTTTTACGTTTGAGACCATGGTTACAGGATGGGTGGCCATCATTTTGGGTAGCCATATACCTTATCACATGGTACTTACATTTTTACCGTTGCTAGCCTATTGAGCCTTACTTACGCATTTTGGCCTATCATTCTCTTATATTGCTACGTTTTCATACACAGGATAGAATTTTATAGTTGTGTGGATGCCTTAGTTTAGGGATCTTATGAGTTATGGACACATTGACATATTCTTTACATCGCCTTACCACATTCACTTCATTGTATCCAGCTCCATTTAATATTTTCTTTTGTTTCTGCTGTACTGTTGACTTCTTATTCTATCTCATTCTTTCTCTCTTAGATTGGTGATCTATTCATTTTACTACATAGGGGCTTGTTGTGTCGTCCCTTCACTCATTCCATCGACATTTATTCAGAGACCTTTAGTTTGAGAGGCTTATGTCATTTCATTGAAGTTGTTTTATTGTACCTTCTCACTTGGAGATGTGTTCGTTTATTGTCATATTGGTTTGTTTCTCATTGATTTATTCAGTTTATGAGCAAAAAAAAGAAGAAGAAAAAAAGAAAAAAAAAAGAAAAAAAAAGAAAAAAAAGAAAAAAAAAGAAAAAAAGAAAAAAGAAAAAGAAAAAAAATATAAATAAATGAGCACGTGTATGTATTCAGTATCAGTATTCCTTGAGTATGTATATGGATTTATGAGGATCATTGTTTTGAGTGTATGTATTACTTATGGGAGTTTGTATGTGAGTTTCCCAAGATCCCAATATCTTGTGCTTGAGTATGTATATGGATTTATGATGATCGTTGTTTTGAGTGTATGTATTACTTGTGGGAGTTTGTATGTGAGTTTCCTAAGATCCTAGTATCATGTGCTTACTTTGAGATTTTATTAGTGGTATATGAGATGACCGATCCTCTCATAGGGGCTCCGGGTTAGTGTAATATTCATCATCCCATTTGTCGATGACATGTTTTCCCCATGCAGTAATTCGGGTAGATTCATCATATCATCATAAGTTTTTTCCCTTACTATTATTCATCTTCTTGACTTCATACCTCTCATTTTCACATTTATCACCCTCATATGTTTATTGTTTTTAAGTCTGATGCTTCACGCTACATCCTTGTCCTTTTATCTATCTCCCCACATGTTACACTTTTTGCATCACATCATTATCACCGGCACTTCCATTGGATGTCTTTGTGTCCATGGCTCATGAGACTTCTTATGCATGTGGCATTCTACACATGAGGGCACGAGGTTTATCATTGGGTATTGTAGCCTAGTTTCCCTTCATTTCTTTTATTGTATCACCCTGAGCCTACATTACGGTATGTGTCGTAAGACCACCCTGAGACCATGAGATTTGAGGTTTTCTTTGACAGCATTTACTTGGATAAGTATTGAGATAGGTTGATATCTGGACATTATCATGTGGCTTTATCTAGAAGATTCCTTACTAGTGCTTGGATTCATTTCTAGTTGTGATTCTGGATGACTTGAGGTTACCTTTCATTACTAGTGGATGGATGGATTTCTATTGATTTTTTGACACTATGGAGCATTAGATGTCATACTGGGGCATATCCCCTATCTTTCGGGATCATTTGGATTTGTTGGTTTGTGTAGACAGATTCTTGCTGAGATGTTGAGCCATATTTTGATATTTGGGGGTTTCATCACATCTCTATTGGATGGCATACATGTCATACTTGGGCATTTCCCTTATTTGTCGGATGATCAGGAATTTGTTTGTTTGTGCATACAGTTCTTATCGAGATGATGAGTCTTGTTATGACAGTTTTGGGATTTCATCATGTTTTTGTTAGATGCCACACTAGGGTATATCCCATATTTTTCAGGATCATTTGGAGGTGGTTGGTTTGTGCATGCAGTTTTTATCGAGGATATGAGCCATTGTTATGACATTTTTAGACTTTATCATGTTTTAGTTGGATGTCATACTAGGGCATATCCCCCTAGTTAGCGAGATCATCTGGAGTTTGTTGGTCTGTGCAGACAATCCTTATTGAGAGGATGAGCCTTGTTATGACATTCTCTTTTATTCTATCATGTTTTTGTTGGATTCCATACTGGGGCATACCCCATAGTTATCGGGACCATATGAAGGTGGTTGGTTTGTGCAGATAATTTTCATCGAGAGGATGAACCTCATTATGACATTTCAAGTAGATGTCATCCCGGAATATATTTCCCTATTTTTTGAGATTACACGGTCTTTGGAGATACGTAGATGGTTTTTACTAAGGATGAGCTTCATTGTGACATTTTTGCTTTAGTGTTGTTTATTCACCGGATCTTTGTTGGGCCATGCGAGTTGGTAGACATTTCTCAGGCTTATTTTTTTCATCCATTGTTGGCATCGTTCTTGGACTCTCCGTCTTTGGTGTCTCGAGATTTCTGAGTCAAATTCCATATATGTATGTAGAATGGATTTTTGAGCCGATGAGAGGAGTTATTCATTTTGAACGTTGAGTTCTTATTTGTCCTTCATGATAGATGCACATGCTCGTACTCTTTCTAATGTTATGGTTGGTTCAACTTTTAAGCATAGTGTTGACTGCCCAGATTCACACTTCAAATATCCACTCGATGTAATGTTCCATTTGCCATACGAGGGCATATCCCATTATTTTATTGATGAGATGATTTGGCTTCAATGACAGTTATTTGGTAGTCCTTGTTTGATTGGTGGATCCCCTTTACATTGATAGCAGAGTTCTTGAGATACAGAGATCCATGCATATATTATTCGGCCTTTTACATATGTTTAGACCAGATGAGGTTTTCACAACAGATTGTTCAGGAGTTTGAGGACTCAACACACTGGGCCATGTTTGCCCTCATAGATTTCAAGCGTTCAAACTTCCCCTTTGCTTTTTAGATTTCAGGTGTTCAGACTTCCCCTCTACTCTCTTCATTTTAGATCAGGTGTTCAGACTTCGCCTTTGCCTTCGTCTTCTACAAATGAAGTGTTCAGACTTCGCCTTCATATGGATCAGATGTTCAGACTTCATCTGCATCACATTTTCTAGCACCGTAGTTCAGACGTTGAGACTTCGTCTTTGGATCAGACATTTAAGACTTAGCGCTTCCATATGGATCGGATGTTAGGACTTCATTTATCACATTTTGCTGGCTGCTGGAGTTTAGATGTTCAAACTTTGTCTTATACAAATCAGGCATTTAGACTTCACCTTCATATAGATAAGATGTTCAGACTTCGTCTGCATCACATTTGCTAGCACCGCAGTTCAAACGTTCAGACTTCGTCTTCTATAAATAAGGCATTCAGACTTTGCCTTCATATGGATAAGATGATCAGACTTCATTTGCATCATATTTTCTAGCATTGCAGTTCAGATGTTCAAACTTCATCTTCTACAAATCAGGCATTTAGACTTCGCCTCCATATGGATAAGATGTTCAAACATCAACAACATCACATTTTCTAGCATCGTAGTTCAGACGTTCAGACTTCGTCTTCTACAGATCAGGCGTTCAGACTTCACCTTCATATGAATAAGATGTTCAAACTTCATATGCATCACATTTTCTAGCACCCCCTTGGGATTCGAATGATTCAGGACTTCGTCTTTTGAAATCGGGCATTTAGACTTCATGCTTCATATGGATTAGATCATTGGAGGCTTCCATCTACATCACTTTTCTACCCTGGCTGAGACATTAGACCCCGTTTCTGCATATTAGGTGTTCGGACTTCGCCTTCATATGGATAAGATGTTCAGACTTCATCTGCATCACATTTGCTCTCATCGGAGTTAGACATTTAGACTTCGTCTTCTACAAATCAGGCGTTCAAACTTCGCCTTCATATAGATTAGATGTTTAGATTACGCCTTCATATAGATCACACGTTCAAACTTCGTGTTCTCTGAATAAGGGCTTTGAACCGTCTCTACTTTCACCATCTTGAATAGGCGTTCCAGAGCATCGCGCTGTGTTTGCTCGTTTTAGATCGACCGTTTCAGTTACCTTCTATAGTCGGACTCTTAGATTTCATCCCCATTAGAATGTAACTGCCAGTATTCATAGTCGCTATCATTGCCTTTGTTACACTGGCTTCTTTTAGTTGTCTTACTTTCCATATGATTATTGGGTTCATTCTTGAGTCATGGCCATTATGGAGTTTTCATCTGCATATCATCTGCCTTCAAAGCTTATTCCCTTATTGGTTTCACCATTTTGTTGATCATTCAATTTTTATGTATCCGACATGGTGTTGATTGATATACAGTGCCTGAACCGATACAGCACCCGCTAGTGGCCAAGGTCACTTGCTTTAGATTTGGATGTGGGTTTTACCTTTGAGAGGACCTTCTTGGATGGAGGTTGGATCTATATCATGACTTTGTTGGCCTTCAAGTTGTCTTGTCATTTTGTTGTTTGCTCTTGAGTGCAAGCCACGGGGGGGGTTCTCATTGTTTTGAAAGAGTTACTTTGTTTCCTCATTTATTATCATTTTGCTCCACTTCATATCACATTCACTTTGCACTCATGAACTTTGTCGAGGGCATGTTGTGTTAATGTGTCTTTATTTTATTATTTTTACTATTTTAATTTTCCTAGGCTTTGATGAGTCTAAAACTCATATATTTTTAAGCCCATTTTTCATGTATATTTAAGGCTTAAAAGTTCAATTTGAATCCCAAAAAATTGCATGGGTCTTCACCGGATTTATGTTTCAGAGGAATTTAAAAGAAAGAAGCAAAATCGGTAAGCGGCAAAAAACAGCAATGTGTAGAAAAGCGACAATGTCCCGAACATTTGCTAACCAATCATTGCGACATCGTGTGAAAGAGTGTCGACATGAAATCAATGCAGCGTCGGAGTTCTCGATGTCCGCGAGCGCTAGGCTGATAGCGAGAGCAGAAAGAGCAATGTCGCGACATCAACATTCAATGTCGCGACATCACATTAGAATCTGGGAGCAAAATCAATGTTCTGACATCGATGGCAATGTTGCGACGCCGAGCATGACCAGCGGTAAAGATACAAATTGCAGTATCGACATCACGTGTAATGTCAGACATCATAACAAGCCTGACGAAGACATCGATAAAGATGTCCGACACTAGCTTCAATCTTCGACGACATCTAGATTAGGCATCAATGATGTCGTGACATCAGAGTTGTCAGTCGCGACAGCGGAAGCGAGGCTTGAAGAGCTGGAGCAAGCAATGTCGTGACATCAGTGGCGACATTAGAACAATGTTGCGATATTGACATTTAGAGTCACGACATTGGACTAAGAGGCAACAACTCAGAATTGCTATGCCAAGAGCAATGTAGCGACAACATAGCAGTAATGTCGCGACATCGACCCGCGACATGTCGAAGAAGTTCAGGGTAGACTTTTGGGCTTTTAAGTCGAAGTGATTTTAAATCTCGTTTTCCAGGCCAATGATTTGGGGAGAATTGCCCGACTTTCGACGCTCTTAGCGATTTTGAGCTTTTGGGAGGAGCTGAAATCTCCTTTGTATATATTTTTATTTTTATTCTTTATTTTTGTTTTGTTTTGTTTTCTCTTTATTTTCTTTTCTAGATTTATTTATTTTTCTTTTAGGATTAGAGTAATGGATCTGAGATGAGATCTCAAGTTGAATTTATTGTCTATCAAGTTTCATTTATGTTTGAATTCAAGTGGAGTCAGTAGAAATTTCTATATACTCTGCTATCAAACAGTAGCCCATTGTCAGTTAAGATCGACTGAGGTATTCCGAATCGTTTGACAATATTCTTCCACACAAACCGGACGACATCCTTGTCTTTGGTGGACGTGAAGGCTTCATCTTCTATCCATTTGCTAAAATAGTCAGTGGCAACCAATAATAACTTCTTTTGAGTTGGGGCGGTAGGCAGTGGTCCAACTATATCAATTCCCCATCGAGCAAAGGGTCAAGGGCTCGTGATGGTGGTTAGATCTTAAGTCGGCACCCTTGAGATAGGGGCTTGTCATTGGCAGTGGTCGCACTTTCTGACATAGGCGGCTGCATCTGCTCTCATGGTTGTGTCTTGCGTGGGCCTTGGTGAGTTCTACGGCTAGATGGTTTCACATATTTGTTCGTAGAGTTCTTTGATACATACTACTCTGTTTTGGTAGGTGAGGACACATGAGATACAACTCGTCTAGAGACTGTTTATATAATTGCCCATTAACAAGGGAAAATCTAGCCGCCTGGACTTGAATCTTGTGGGCTTGATCCTGATATCTGCGATTCTCAGAAGCAATGATTTGGTGGATCATCCAAGAAAAACAGGTTTCATCTATTTCGTTTACCTAGTTGGTAGTAATTGATGATGCCGATTGGAGATAGATGGGAAGGAATATCGTTTCTTTTATTGGGAGGGATGCAGCTACTACTGCCAGCTCATCTTCCTTTTCATTCAAATCCCTCAGGATATGCTTAAGCTTCCAAGCCACAAAAATCTCTAGTCGTTGCTTGACCAGACTTGCATACCTGACCATGCGCTGGTCTTGCATTGCGTATTCTCCGTTTACCTATCCCACTACTAGTTGAGGTACTTTGCGTGTGATGAGGTTTTATGAGGATCTGAGGACTTTCTGAGTCGATTTAAATAAGTTGGCACCATATTGATCCTCATTAGACGTGAAGTCACAGCAGTGTGGCTTGTTCTATCATTTCCCGATTATTTAAGTTGCAGAGTCGGCTCGACTCCGGATTTGGTGTGAGGCAGATCCACATTAAGGATCCACTGACCCAGCGTCACGAGTGGCATCTAGTTGGGGTAGTTCTGCTAAAAAAATTCCAATATCTATTCCTTCAACGCCAAGCAAGGTTTATTCTGAATACCGAGTTCACTTAGTTCAATTGCCCACTAGGCTATCCTTCCTAATAGGTCAGGCTAATGTATAGTGCTTTGCAAAGGGAGATTGGTCAGCAAGATAATAGAGTATGCCAGGAAGTAAGGGCGAAGCTTCTTATTTGCCACACGGAGGGTTAGTGCTGCTTATTCGAGATGGGTATACCGGGTTTCTACTTCAAATAGAGATTTGCTTACGAAGAATATTGGTCTCTGCTTTCGATTTTCGTCTTCTTTGACCAAAGTTGCACTTATTAAGGCTTCTGACACCTCCAGGTAAAGATAGAGTGTATCGCCTGCCCTGGGGCTAGTTAGAATTGGCGGTTCGGTAAGATATTGTTTGATCATCGCGAAAGCTTGGTCGCATTCATCATTCAAGCCGGCCCTTTTGGCCCCCCTTAAAGTGATAAAAAATGGTTTTAATCGATTTGTGAAACGGGATATGAATCGCCCGAGAAATGCTAGCAGGCCAGTTAGTTGCTGCACTCCTTTTCTAGAGGTAGGAGCCTGAGAGTCCATTATAACTTTGAGTTGAATAGGATTGGCCTCTATCCTTCTCTAGGTCACCATAAAGCCAAAAAATTTGCTTGAAATAACTCCAAATGCACATTTCAAAGGGTTGAGTTTCATGTCGTACCTTCGCAATAGCTAAAAGGCTTCTTACAGATGCTTGGTGTGGTCGAAGCATTCTTTGGATTTCACAAGCATGTCATCGATATAGGCTTCCATGGTGTTGCCCAACAGCAGTTGGAATATCTTAGTTACCAATCTTTGATAAGTTGCCTTAGCATTCTTTAAGCCAAAATGCATCACATCATAGTAGTATAACCGTGCGGTGTAATGAAGGTCGTTTTCTCTACGTTAGGCAGGTGCATAGGAACTTGATGATTGTAACACCCCAAATTATACCCTAACGGTTTGATAACATGTTTAGGGTATAATAAAAGTAATAGTATATTTGTCCGGAATAAAATAAAGATAAAAACCAAAGTAGGAATATGCATAAATTAAATTACAAATAATAAAAAGAAGATTTGAGCTATTGTAAAAAATATCATAAATTGATTTGCAAATATTAGAAGAGTTGGAGGACCAAAGTGAAATAAAAATGGGATAAGATCAAATAAGGATAAGACTAAAAGAAATATCTCATTTTGGTCTTGGAGAAAGGGAGAGCAAACACGGATAAGAGAGAAGAGAGAAGGAAGAAGAAGAAGAAGAAAGAAGAAGAAGAAGATCACAGGTATGGATACATGTCTTGGGTTGTATGGGATTTGTTAAGGATTCGGGTATGGAAAATTAATCGATTTTGTATAATGGTATGGATTTGTGTAGTTTTGGTCTAGAAGGTTAGATACATGGTTTGGAACCTTTTCTTGTGTATGGTTTGGGTTTGGAAGCTCTCAAACTCATTTCTTGTTAGAGGTTGAGTTGAGAAAAGTTCTAAAAGGCTCCACATAGTTGTGTTTTGGAATGAGTGGTTGCAATTTGAACCAAGTAAATTTCCGTATTTTTGATCCTACGCATTATCCGGACCTTAGAACTTATTTTTGGGTAAGAAATAAAAGGAATTTGGGAGTGAGTCCTTCTGGTAAATTGTAGCCACATCAATGGACTTGATGTTAGGCTTTTTAATTTCTCAATTTTGACCTCTGTAGACCAAGTTATGGTCCTTTTACCGAGGTCAGCTCATCTAGGTCTGGTCGGGTCAGTTCGGCCAGTTTGGGTCAACTAGCCGGACCTTAGAGCTGATTTTTGGGTATGAAATAAAGGGAATTTGGAATTGAGTCCTTCTGGTAAATTGTAGCCACATCAATTAAATTGATGTTAGGTTTTTGAATTTCTTAATTCAGACCTCTATAGACCAAGTTATGGTCCTTTTAACGAGGTCGACCTTTGTGGGGTCGGCCGGACTCATCTGTATGGGTTGAAAGCAACGGGGCACTGCGTCGCATGGGGTGGTGGGCCTCATCAGTAGAGGTCAACAGACCTCATCTGTGGGGTCGGCATCACCGGAACCTCATCTGTAGAGGTTAGTAGACCTCGTCTTGTTAAGTCGACATGCGGACCTTATCTTTATAGAGGTCGACGAGACCTCGCTCGGTGAAGGTCGGCGGGACCACCGTCAGCGAGAAGGTTGAAGACACTCATCTGAGGTCATCAGACCTCATCCTATAGGGTCGGCCGGACCTCATCACGTAGAAGGTCGGCCAATGAGCCTCATCACATGAGGTGACTCGGTCGATTCGGGTAAGCTCATTTGGGTGTATTTGCGTATAACCTCGACTTGAAGGTCATAGCTTCTCGGTCCAGAACTAGTTTGGGTGTTCTTGGACTCTATGGAAAGCCCATTGAGTCAAGAATCCATTCATATTCCTAAGGAAGATAGAAGGTGTCAAACCGAGGTGTTAGACCGAGTTTACCAAGGTCGGGTCCTTTCGGTCGGTTCGGTCGAAGCTCGGCCCGGGTGTGACTACGTATGACCTCCAGCAGAGGGTGTCATAACTCCTTCGCCCGAACTCCGTTTGGGGTGTTCTTGGACTCTATGGAAAGCCCATTGAGTCAATAATTCATCTATAGACAGCTTGATAAAATTGGAACTCATATTAGTTCCAGAAAACACAAAAAATAGTAGGCACTACAGGTAACCATAGTTATTCATATTATGAATGCCTATTATGAATTCATAAATAGCTCATAAGCATACATGGTAAGCATAGTTATTTATGCATATATTGAGATATGAAAAATGTAAAGATATGAATAAATGATTGTATATATCATATGATTGCCGAATGACAATAATTATTCGGGAATATGAGATATATACTGAACATAAAATAAATATTGATTGTCTGCTTAGAACATAGTAGAGGGATAGATAGACATGCCTATTAGGGAAGAAAACAAGTGCGACATACAGAGTTCTGATATCGAGGCCCGTTTGGAGTCGATGAGATAGATCCGTTTGGATCACGGTGGCTAGAAAGGGGTCACCCGCAGGCTGCCGGGCATAGTGGTCATTGTCTGAAATGCAGTGATACTTGGCGCCTTCGGGCCCTTATAGTTTTCTGTATCCACTTCTAAGGTTTATGCAGACATGAAACATAAAAGAAAATGACAGGTATATGCTATTGAAATGTAAGAGAATATATGACATGATATGAGAAGCTATACTTAGCATTATGCGATGATAGTATATAGTTACAGAACAAGAAGTAAAGTACAAGATGACATGAAAAGTATATGGAAGATGATAAGAAATGGCTGAAGTTGCTAAAAGTATATATATATATGAGAAATGATAAGAATACGTAAATGTTATATGTGTTATATGCATTTGTATAGAAGTGTGATGACTCTTAATAGAGATGTATTCCCGCTAAAGCGTAAAACAGCACGGTGTTCAATCCCCGTGTAGATCTGAAGGAAACCGGAAGGAATGGGGACAATCCACATCGCGAGTCAAAGGCCACGCATCAATGAGTGTCCACTAGAAGACCTTTGGAAATTATATTTTGTATATGAAATTTTGTAAACAATGTAAATATTGTAAATGTTGAACACTTCCATATATGGAGCTTGTATATATATTTTGTAATCCGCTGCTACAGAATATAATACAAGTTAAATGTTTAACATTATATGAATGAACTAGCTTAAAGTTTATACGTGAAGAAAAAAAAAAGAATGACCCTCACTTGACACCACATCTTGGGGTTGAGCGTCACGGTCTGTCGAGCATCCTGGATAGGTTAGGACCATGTCGAGTTGGATCGGAGAAGGAAACGTCACAATGATACCCGGAGAGAAATGGAATCAGTCTAGAAATAATTGGTGTTCCAGTAGCACCCTTACAAGGCGCGATTCCCATGACATCAACAATTTTGTCTATACGTGGCAAGGGGAAGCTATCTTTTGGGCATGCTTTGTTGAGGTCAGTGTAATCTACACATACTCGCCACTTACCTCCTTTCTTTGGAACCACCACCACGTTGGCTAGCCATTTGGGGTACTTCACTTCTCTGATGAAACATGCTCTCAGTAAGTTGTCTACTTATGTCTGAATGATTTGATGGCGATCTTGGTGGAAACGCCTCACTTTCTGTCTTACTGGTCTGGCCACGGGGATAATATTTAGTTTGTGAGAGGCCACTGTCGGGTTAATCCCAACCATATCTAAGTGGCTCAAGGCGAATACATCTATGTTATTCAACAACACTGTCTTAGCTACTCCCTTTCTTCATTGGACAGGAGATAACTGATGTAAGTGAACTTTTTCGGTCCATCCAACGTTACTTTTTCCAGGGGATCCACAGCCAGCGGATCCTTATCTTCCACCCTGATTTGGGTGGCTAATTGTGATTGCTACCTTGAGGTTTGATCTTTAAAGGGATGTCTTTTAGAGATTTTCTCCCCTCTTTGTTCCTATGTAGATAGTTGATAACATTATCATCGTGGCGTGGCTGCTTAAAGGGTGAACACACTTGATGGTAATCAAATAGTACGATCGTCCCAGTGGTAGGTTGAAGGGATAACTTTCATCGAGTGCAGCCAGGCCCGCCCCATTATGGCGTTATAAGGCCCTAAGTCTTCGACAATTGAGAACAAAACTTGTCGAGTGATCGACTAGGCTTTACGAGAATCAAGAACATCTCCCCAGAGTTCCACGGTAGTTACATAAATTAAAACAAGAGGATGCTCGGTGAGTTCATACGCCCTAAGGAAAGCTTAAATCTGCTTGGTGGTAGTTGCAATAAGTCTGCCGCATTGCCAGGATCTACCAGTACCCTATGCACATCAAAACCATTAATACAGAGGGTGAGTACCAGTGCATCATAGTGGGGCATAATAATCCTGTTCAGGTTGACAGGAGGAAAGGATATGGGGCCATCTATTGGCTTGATTTCTTCATGTCTGCCTTCCGCTTGGATAGCATGTACCCTAGCCTTAATTGTGGTGGCTCTCAAGAGCTTCCTGCGTTAAGCGATTTGTATCTTGTGGTCGTTAGGCAATTTTGCCCTAGTATATAGTTTATGGCGGGTCGATTTTAGCCAGGACTACCGTCGGGTGTGATTTTGTATCACGGCTTGCCTTGATTCCACCCGTGGTCGGGTTCTACGATATACCTCTGAGGTGTCACAGCTACGATAAGCTTTTCCACGAGAACTTTAAGCCCGGCACGCAATGGTCTCTTGCCCATGATCTATGATAATTGCACCACACGAATTTTTTTTTTCTTTGGGAAGGATCCGTCTGGATTGGTAGAGGCCATTTAAACTCTAGGAACTCGCGAATGATGGGCAATAACCTCTCATAAGAGACGTTCAAGGGGGTGAATTACGGGAGCTCTCTCTTTTTCTGTGACTGATCACGGGACCACTTTCGGTCTCTACTCTGACCTTCCTTGGATTCGGACGGCTTCTTCCCAAACGACTTATTTCCCTCGATCGGTTGGCTTGTAATCATGACAGTCTGGGTTGCTGCACGGATATTGTCCTCCAGCATTGAGCACTTATCATCCCGCCTATATAATTCTTCCATTGTTGTCGGCGGGTCTAAAGATAGTGACTGGAAGAAATAAGTAGATGGCCCAAAGCTTCTCCTAAAGTTTTGGAGGACTACATCCATGTTATACAACTCTATTTGCTAGACGGCTTACCCGAACCTCCTTGTGACGTCTCAAATAGACTCTTCTTCCTGCTTGAGAATAGTATGTAAGGAGTTGATGTTCTTCTTTTATCGCACCGAACAAAGATACTATGATAAGAATGCCGCCTGTAAAATCGGAGAAAAATCGATTTTTTCTGAAAAATGGCAAAACAGTAAATTATCGGAATAGTATAGGTTGAAAACCTGGAAATTTTCTAGATCTCGGATGACAAAACAAACCTAACCGTTAGATTCACCTCGTGAAATCTAGTTACCTAGATGAATTTCGAGGTAGTTGGATTTTCACGTTTTTCAGGGCGATGGGTGTCCAGTGACTCTCAAGGACGAGATTGTTTACGAAAATCTCGAAAGTTGGGAAATGACTTGAGTTAAGTTCATGGGATATGATTTGAACTTGAACTGAGACAGAATGAGTATCTTCGGGCCAAAATCATATCCGAATGAGGGTGGACAAATGGCACGACGTGGGCCACACATCTAACTTAAACTTAAGTTAGGACAAAAGAGACTTAGGGCAGAAAGAGGGCTCATTTCTATTGTGTACGTGTGAGAGAAGAGAAGAGAGAAAGATGAGAGCCAAGAGCTTCCTCCCAAGATCTACGGAGTTCCGTCGATTGGTTTTCGTCGGGCCAATAACAAAAGTCCATCGCATCGAAGAGGGGTACGCATGGGTACCTAGAAAGAAGGATTTCATTGAAGATCCAAGAAGGGAGATTTCGGGAGATCGAAGTTGTCGAGTTTAGAGGCTTCCTACCCGTGTGTCTATGCTCCAAGAGGTAAGGGATTCTTCTACCTTGGCTTACTTTACATCTTTAGGCCGGGAAGAAAGGGTTTTTCATTTAAGGGTCTGTTTGGCAAAGAAAAACTGGTTTTTCGGGTTCTGCTAGATTTTTCTTCGCCTAGGCGAACCTCAGTTCACCTAGGCAAAGGGGTTCACCTAGGTGTGGGCATGTATGCCTAGGCTAACCCGAGGACAGTGAATGTGGACTTTCTAGTCCGCCTAGGCGAACCACTTTGCCTAGGCAAAGGAAGGCTATGCATGTGACTTGAAACAATGGTCTGTTATGGCTTGTTTGGGGCCGGTTTGTTGCTCGGTTTGTGATTGGTTATTGCTTGCTTCAGGGGCCAATGTGTGACTTGATTGAGAGTGTCATTGTTTGACTAAGAGTGACATGTTTGGATGTGAATATGTGTGTTCTAATGTATTGACATGTGATGAGTTTGCCATATCATGCAAATGGCTGAGCACCTGAAGTGATTGTGAGGCCAATATGCTATAAATAGTGTAAATGGAGCTGTTTACCGGATATGTCAATATGAGTACTCTAATGTATTGACATGTGATGAATTGGTATGTGCAATGGCCATTACATGGCTTGATTGTGTGTATTTGCTTGAACATAGAATGACATGTGAATGTTGATATATGCTTGTATGATATATTGACATGAATGAAATGATGTATGAAAGTCATATGCAGGTGATGTGATTGTCCATGGCACCTGGTAAGTGGTGTGGATTGTATTGTCCATGTAGCATTCATCATACATGTGGCATGATATGGCGCCATCTGACGACATACAGCATTCACCTCTATACCTGGGACTGTCATGATAAAAATGGTGCATGGTTTATGAATCGACCTAACGTTTGGTGTTTGGTGCACGTGAGCTGGATTAAATGGACAACGTCAATATGAATCATCTGGTTGAACAAGTGGTAAAGAAAAATATGTCGTCTTAGAGTAAGAGGACAAGAATCTCCATCGGGTGAAGACCATGATAATGGTCAGACATAATCCCTAATGGTGAAGGCGTAAAAGTGTCTGGAGTTTGCAAAGCTTTTTGTGGTGTGGCACCAAAAATTTTGCTTCCACCCCATAAAGTAACATCGGTTTTGAATATAAAATGATCATTAAGGTGTATCATCCAAAAAGTTTTTGGTTTATGAAATTTGTTTGAAAATGATCATTGGATGTCATCCAGAATGATGGTTTATCACGCATGGGCTTAGGCATTGTGTGATGGAGTTAGTAAGGACTCGGATGTGATGGGAGTCGGTAAGGACTCGGGGCATGGTACATGATTGAGTCTCATCTCATTTCATGGCATGGCATGTAGGATTCCATTTAGAATTGACATGTTCTTATTGGAATGTGAATGTGAATGTTGAGTGAACATTGCATGTGCACTTAGGTGGGGAGTAGCCCTTGTTGGAGGTATTCTCTACTGGTCTTGGCTCACCCTTTATGGGACAACATTTCAGGTGCAAGGTGTGCATCGGTGGATGACACTCAGTCGAGGCTGTGATTGTGAAGACAGCCGACATGTGACCTTGACAAATCCTTTTACAAAAAGTTCTTGGAACAAACTAGTTCTAGCATGTATTTGTGTAAAAGAATTGTAATTAAATTCTTTGTGGACTATTGTCAATATAGTCAGGCATGTAATAATGGTAAGAGAGTCGTGATTGAACTCTTATAGACTGTTTTAATTGTAATATTCGCATATTTTCAACTTAAATATGGATGAATGGATCCCGATAAAAAGAGACATACTAAGGTGGTGCCGAGCAACTCAGTATCCGTAAGTAATTGGTACCCGTTTGGTACTAAGGCTTAGGTGCGCAATGAACTAAGGTAGTATTTCTATAGGTTGATGGTTAGTCAACGGGACCCCCAGGTTTTAGGGCGTCACACCGCCCATAGTTCATTGAATGAGTTTATTGAGTTATGTGGGAGCTTGTGGAACCAGGCTAATGCAGGCCCCCGTAAACTAGCCAGGAATACTTTGCATAATAGCTAGTCGTTGTTGGCATTTAGTATCATCGCTTGGGTATAATGGAGCATATAATCGTAAGGGTTAACAGAGCCATCGAACGTGGTGAAAGCTGATATGAAAAATTCGCAAGGAGGCTCATAGACAAGAATGTGTTTCCTTAGGGGCAAAGAGAGCATGTCATCGGGTCTGTGAATTAAGGCTGTAGGTGACATATAGAACGTTGGCCCTGTACCAAAGGAAGAATGTACAAGTGGCATTGATGGCATCGTGCTAGCGGGCAATACCGGTGGCATTGTACCTTCGAGCAATACTAATGCATTCCTAAGGGCCTGAACTGGCCGGTTCTGCTTCCTGCCTGCCTCTCTCCTTGCTTGCAGCATGCGCCACTAACGACATCACTTAAGGCAAGGTAATGCGAAGGCCTCTTGCTCGATTTAGTCTTTGTGCTCTCTCAAGCATCCTATCTCGGTGAGAGACTCAAAGATGGGGAACTGCCAGAGGACAGCTCATCATCTGCTCGGGTATCGACATTGTCAAAGACAATGGGCTTCTTCCTTTTATTACGGACGGTTAGATGTGTAGCTTGACTGTAATCTTGTATATCTTTTCAAAGATCGCGACTTCTCTCTATCTGGGCCCACAACTGGTCATTCTCCTACTGCAAGCGTTCGGCATGGCCCTTCAGCTCTTTCATATGTCTTTCTTACTCCTTTTTTTTCCTCTCCATGTCCTGACGCCAATAGAGGATTTAATCTTCTAGAGATTGGATCATTGGATTGGTTGACATTGCAACTGCCTCAGACGAATCAGATGTGAAAGGGGGAATCGATAGAGCTCTGGGTGGAGGAGGGCTACTAGACAATCGTTGAAGCCAAGCCCTTGGGGCTTGTAGACTAGATTTTCTGTTCGATTCCCACAGACGGTGCCAATTGTAAGGACCTTGATCGTCGGAATCTCTAGGCATCAGTAGCGCAATGCGAACTTGCAAAAAAGGTGGTTCGGCCACTATGTGTCGGCTGCCTCTCTGATGATTAAGTTAGCCAAAGATGGAGAAGAATGAGAGAAAGAATTTTAGCACAGTTTGAATGCCTTTACCTCGTGGGAGATCTTCCTGATTTATAGGGCGTGGTTTGCCAATCTTCCCTTAATTTTAGGAATAAAATCTCTAAATTTTAGGGATAAAATATGTTCTTCCTTATCAAGGATTAATCTTCCGAGAAATAAGGGATTTGGAAATTGGAAAAACCCACTGATAAATATCTCTTTTGAGTATTTTTCGCTTTCGTATGCTTATCCATAACAAATTTCCTATACGTGATAGGGTGGCCAATTGATTAGTGCCCAAAAAGTGTTATTTTGAACCCTATTTAAGATAGGTTCTAAGTACTTTTTGTGTACTAATCATATTAATGGCCCACGATTGACACATGGGTCCTTTGAGAACTGTGATTGTATTTTCGAATTTGTTTGTGGTAGTTTTGGGGTTTCAGAACCTATTCTATCATATCCAGCTAAGCATATCGAGTTGAGCTAATTTTGCTGAGTTCGTATGATTTATCTTCGATTACATCAAGCTTTGGATTAAAGAAATATGCAAGCAGTAAGCAGAAAGCGGAACCAAGCGGAGCAAGAAGAAAGCGAGGGACGATTTCGCTATTATAGCGAGAATTTCACTTCTAATAAGCGAAAATTTTAAGCTATGTGTAGCAATTTATACATAAAGGAATTTTGCTTACATGGCGTACTGCCTGGCGGCGAGGTACAGCACATAGTGAAAATTTCACATGTGGCAAAGGTAATTTCCTTCTTTGTTTTTATTCAATATAAGCGACTCCGTTTTGATTAATTTCATTTCTACCTTCAATGTAAATTATACTATTTAGGATAGATTGGTATTTCTTACCTGGTTGTAAGGCTATATAAGCCATTTTGTAGAACATTTGTAAGCTTTCATTGAAGGCATTTTCCATTACGTTTGATTTTTTTGGCCCTCATTTGCTCTCTTCTCTCTCCTCTTTCTCACTTTCTAGGCAGCAAACATCCCCGCTTTGAGGATGACAACTCAAAAGGATGTTTGGCTAAACTCTAAACCTTGAAGAGGAGGGTTGCTAGATAGGTTGATAAGGTTTGCATTAACCACCTCTTGTTTTCAGCGCGATGCTGTCATTTATCATTTCGAAACTTTCAAAACTAGGTTTAAAAGCTGTTTTTGATGTACTTTCTTTGGTCAATACTTGGCAAAAGCTTTTAGGGTTGAGTGTATTCTTAGTGTTAAGGTACCTTGACATCCATTGAATTGTCATTTATGAGCCATCGGAGGTGGGTTAAATGCTGGGTTTCCAACCAGAGGCATTTAATGCTCCATTAAATGCTATGTTTCAAGAGGAATGGTACATAGGGTTGGTTTTAAAAGTTAAACAAAAAGATCCGGTTTTGGAAGCGACTATAGGTCATTTTACCTAATGCGAAATAACTTGAGACACCTTTGCAACCATATCATACCAAACTAGTGTTTCCGAAACTAAGGACTTCTTTTTACATTTATTTAGAATTACCTTTAGTTAGCATAGTGACAACAACCTTGTGTTTTGGCTACCGATAAATCGAACAAAAGCCTCTTACATTTTGAATCCATTATACAAATCATTTGTAAGACCAAAACCCATCGAGTGTTCGATCCCTAGAGCCTTTATCTTGTGATAGTTTTCTGGCCGGTAGGAGGCCAGGCAAAATTTTGTTTGATTCATAACACCTGCGTAGCCTGAATCCAAATCGCGTTGGGGATGGTGCGATGGGTCAAAACTCATTAAATTTTTTAATCCATTTTCTGAACATATTAAGGAGATAAATATTTGATTTGTTTGCAAAAATGTGGATATTTTACTCAAGATTTCATTTTGCGGGGAAAATCTGTGGCTTCAATCTTAGCAAAAATCAAAAGAAATCGACTTACTTGTGAATTGAGGTCACAAATGAAAATTTAAGTCGCGGCGGGGAATGCTTTCCGGTTACTTAACAATTCCAAGTCCTTTGACATCAACAGATTTGGCTCTGAAGAAGAAGTAGAAAACTTGAACAAGTGAAGTCGTGACTTGAAGAGGAGGGTTAGAATAAAGCGTGGTCGAGACTAAAGGAAATGTCAGAAAGGAAGAAATTCAAGTCGCGACATCACTTTTTGATGTCGTGACGCAAGAATATGAATGATGTCGCGACACTACCGCTCACGAGAGTGATCGCGATAAGCATCCGTCTATGAAACCCGCAAAGAGGTCTTTCAAAGAAAGAGGTTGCGATTAGTTTTAAATGCAGGCTCCATTTCATGTCGACACCACTCGTGTAGTGATATGCATGAGTCAGGGTGCAACTGTAGCCAAATAGAAGCACTTGCCATGGGCGGGAATCGAAATGATTCAGGCCACTCATTAAGGTCGCGGGCTGAGCGGCGGCGAAGAAATTTAGGGTTGCGACACCTTGATTTCGCGACTGGGAAAATAGGTGGGAAGAAGGAAATTCTTTGCAATGTAGGCGAGTGCGGCTGAAGAAAGAAATGCAGGAGCTCAAAAGAAGTCGTGACATCACCGAGGTCGTGACATAAAAATTAAACATATGAAGCGAAGACCACCAAACACGAATTCGACTAAGGAAATGAAAGTCACAACATGGAAGTCATCATACAAACGAGGAAAAGTGGTGGCAACCTAAAGCGATGTGCAACTGAAGCGGAAGAATAGGAAGACGTGATGTCGCGACATTGAGCGAGGTCGCGACATCAACCTTTGAAGAGCGAGCAAATGAGGTCGACCCATGAGCGATGTCGCGACGTTGATCAAGGATTCTGAAGACAAAGCGGTTCTTGACTTAAAGAAGAGTCGCGATTGATCATGAGCGGTAAAGAGAAGTCCATGTCGCGACATCAGCGAGTCGCGACATAGGAAAGTGGTGGGCTTTTTCTTTGGATTTCCTGGAGCATTTTGGGGATTAGAGCGGATTCTTTTTACGGTATAAATAGACGACTTTAGAATAGTAAAGTAGTTTTTCTCCTTCTTCGCTCTCGGAAAAGGAAAAAGAAGAGAGACTCGGTGTAAATTTTAAGAGTAGATTTTTATTTTTAGTTTAATTTTTTGGTTTTGAATCTGCGAACTGTGCAGAGATGAGTAGAGCTGGATCTTTAGTTATATTATTTTTCTTAAGTATTCTTGCTGAATTTATGAACTCTAGGCAATTTTCTGGATTCATTTTTCTCGGTTTTATTGCAATTAGTGGTTGTGCGTGATCGGTGCTCCATTTCTTAATTTGCAATACGTGTCAGAGCAGACTTCTTTGGATTTGATTTACATTTAGTTACAGTCTTTCCTGCACAATAATGGAGAATTAATTTGGGCTCGGTTTTTACTTAATCGGTGTCATTTTGAATGGATAAGTTCCCAATAGTAGTACCTAATACCAGTTGAGGGAATGTATCTTCCTCGATATCGGGATGCCTCTGGCAGTGACCACGAGAAGACGGAGATTCACGAGAGTTGAGAGCATTCTTTTAAGGTATGTTCATTTACCATTGACTAGCGAGGCTACGAGTTCATTTTGATAAATCCTATTTGCTCATAATTGAAGTTGGAGGTGTATTTAACAATATAAATAATCGGAGAGTTCACCTTAATCTATGGGTAAGTTCAATCCTCGTGTTAGCTTAGACTGTCCAGGGAAAGGGATAAACCCGTAGATACAGAGGTTGAGCCACGATTAAGTAGTAGAAACTTTGCGAAAATCTGAGAAGGTAAAAGACAAAGTTCATACGTCAGCGATGGGTGTGAAGTGAGAAGAGAAAAATGCCGGATCTTGCGAGAGAATTTGGAATACGAGGTATTGGTTTTGATCTTGTCTTGAGAGAATCAAAGGATATCCAATCGGTGAATATGGATAAATCAAATTCGATAATTAAAAATCTTGGACAATAACCAGATCCATACATAGAGAAAACGAGAGAAATGGATTTAGTCTTTGGAATTAATTGTTCCATTGTATTTCATTGATAGTTTCGTTTCTCACGGGGAAGCGGATTGATCCATTCATTTGTATACAATTTATTTTCATTCATTTACTTTTGTTTTAGTTTAGTTTGAACATATTCAATAGTATAGATTTTTTAATTTGTGTCGTGTAGATAAAACCTTTACTATGAGTTTTGAGTCCAAATAGTATGGAATTTTAGTAGTTGGGGTAGTTGATCTGTAATTCGCTATCAATCTCTGTGGGAATGATACACGGACTACGAATAAGATTTTACTACTTATATGACTGTGCGCTTGCGTGTCATAGACTTAACCCTTATTTTAAATCATGAACATTAAGAGAAAATTATTTTATCAAGCAAACTTATCCAAAGTGACATGGATACAAGAGAAGTGTAAGGCTCTCGTAGCTATGTTAATTTGAAGGGTTTTAGTCTATATAGAAAAAGGCAAACCAAGTTTTTATGGCGCCGTTGCCGGGGATTGAAAGAATTAAATAGATCAATATTCTAACAAAAGAAAGAAATACTAATTTAGACCTTTTAAGAAAAGAACAAAAATAGTTTTGCAAGCGGTGGATTTACGTGACCACTAATCTTTAACAAACCATGTTGAAATATTTTGTTTAGTTTGACTAATCCTATTAATCTGAGTGTGTTTGAATTTCAGGAAGACCTTTAATGCATAGGAAACTGGATTCTGACCTGATTCCAGCAGATACTAAATTGGAGAGAACACTCAGGAGCTTAAGAAAGACAAGAGCGAGAGAAAAGCTATAGCGGATGAGGGAGACATGACCCCGGACAGGAGGAACGGAGGACAACAGCCAGAAGGCCTCCCATTACTGACACAATGGAGGATTTATGGAGGCTGTATTGAGGAAGAGCGATACCGCGTCAGACGGCCCTCGTAGATCTGAAATAATTTCGAATTGCGCCGGCCTTGATTCTGATGGATTCGGCAACATCGGTTCTTGGTCATCCAGCTAGAAGACCCGAATGAGCACTGGAAGATTTCTCGGGATGGCAAAAATCTGATGAAGCTGAGCAGTGTGAGACCAAGAGGTGATAAGTTGCATCTCTTTCCATTTTCTTTGAGAGATACTTAGCAGCCACATGGTAGCCAGTCATTACCATATGGTTCGGTTGATACTTAGGGGAAGGATGGTAGAAGCCTACTTGGGGCGATTCTTTTCCCCATCTCACTTGAGAGAGAAGAAGAGAGATAATAGTATTCGACAAGGGAAGATGAGAGCTTATATGTAGCTTAGGAAAGATTCAAGAGGTTCTTTGAGAAGAGATGCCGATGCATGTCGCGATTTGAGGAACCCGAGATAGACACAGTGTATCATGCTTTAAATGATACATCTAAGGGTATTATCGATTCTTCATGCTGTGGAGCATTCAAACGAAAAAGTGCTGAAGAGGCGAGAGATCTGATAGAAGACCTGGAAAAATGCAATATGAAAGCTCCATCTGAGTTTTCAAGAGGAAATAGCAGAGGAAAAGGGGTCATGGAGCTGAGCAAGATGACAACCATGGAGGCAAAGTTGGATGCTATAATGCATAGGATGGACAAACAAGAGAGAAAGATGCACATTGCTCATGAAATGGGAGCAGTGGAAAGAGAACTTTTGAGAAGAAGTGTTGATGTGCCAACATAAGAAGATTCTTATGGTGCTGAGGAGGTTAAGTACGTGAACGAGCCAAGAAGTTATCATTTCAAGCCAAATCTAACTTTGCCCACACACCACAACCCGGCCGAGGAACCATGAGAATTTCTCATATGGTGGAGGCATTACAGGCCCAGGCATGGGCCGGAGATCCTCAGCCCGAAGGATATTGCGCGGCCACGAGGTTCAGCCGGCAATAGGGGTGAAGCGAGGAAATGAATATCGGGGCCAGGAGGAGGACTCAGCCATTTGAAGAAAATCTTTGCGATTCATGGGGAATGACAAGAGGCTATTACAATTCCATGAAACCGAGAGCTATCGACTTGGAAGCTTTCAAGTCAGATACTCAGTATGTTTAAGAATGCTAGTGCCTTCTTGAAAAATTTGGAGACACAAGTAGAGACAGTTGGCCTGAATATGTAAATCGAGCAAAGGGTACATTCCCTTTAGTAATACTCAGAGAAGAACCCAAAGGCTATGGCAATTCAATTAAGAAGTGGGAAGGATTTGAGCAGCAGGGCCGAAAGGAAAGAAGAGATTGAGAGGCGAGAAAAAGAAGGGCGAAAAGAAGGAGAGAAAAACGACCCGGATTGAGCAGTAGAAGGAGTAATGACCGAGAGGAAAAAGAAGGAAGGGAGTACACCTTATACACCTTTAGTGCCATTCACGAGAGACTTGAAGTCAAAGAGCAGGAAGAACAATTTTTCCCAAATTCTTGGACATTTTCAAGAAAATAGAAATAAATATCGATTTGCGAAGTGATTAGCGAATGCCTCTTTATGCAAAATTTTGAAGGAGATGCGAAGCGAAAGGACGATGGCGAGGAGGTATAGTTAGCAGCGCTACGTGCAGTGCCATTATCCAGAATAATCTCCCAGCAAAGATGAAAGATCCTGGCAGTTTCACCATTCTCTGCTCCATAGGGAAATATGAATTCAAGAAAGCTTTATGTGATTCGGGCGCTAGTATAAATTTGATGCCTCTATCAGTTGTGCAGAGACTTAATTTGGGGGAACTTGCAACGGCAATTATTCTTGGATGGGCGATAGATCAATGACACAACCGAAGGCATTCTTGAAGATGTACTTGTCAAGGTTGGGAAATTCATCTTCCTAGTGGATTTTTGTTATCATGCCGGATGGGAGGAAGACACCCTAAGTTCCTTTGTTCTTTGGGAAGATCGTTCTTAACGGCTGGGCGCCTTGATAGACGTCTGAAAGGTGAATTGACACTCGGGGTTGGAAATGAAGACGGTGCATTTAATATTAATAGGAGCACGGAGCATCCCAATGTAGATGCGGACGGAGTTGTATGGGTACATGGGAGCAATAGCCTTCTACGTGTTGAATTGAATTGCGATTGTATCCTTGACACTTTCTATCAATGAAATTGAGATGAATTCGGTACCTTGAGAGTCTTGATTGTGAGAAATCACGCCTTCAAATTTGTTTAACAAAGGAAGCAGTCTCAGTATAAATGAAAGCAGTCAAGATGAAGTAAGCAGCGAGAAAACGACAAACTGTGACAGAAACTAGTGCGAGAGAAGGGCTAACATTGAAAGAATTGCCAGTCATTTGAAATATGAGTTTTAGGGCAACGAAAAAGAAAGCCGGTTATCTATCATTTGCATTAGTGTGAAGTTGAAACGAAGTTCTTGTGGTGAGAAAATACAAGGAAAGCGATTGCTTAATTAGATTGAGGATCTGAAGGTATCAGCCCCTCCATTTGCATGCACAAAATATTCTTTGGATGATAATGCAAAACTTCTATTGAGCATCAAGGAGGTGAACCAGTGATGAAAGAAGTTGTCGAAAGAGTTTTGAAATGGTTAAATCGGGTTTATATGCTATATCAGAGATAGTTCTTGGGTAAGCCGAGTGCATGTGGTTCGAAGGTGGATTCTTGTGATAAGAAATGAAAAGAATGGCCCGGTTCCTCTG
Organism: Tetrastigma voinierianum; assembly: GCA_016808115.1. Lineage (NCBI taxonomy): Eukaryota > Viridiplantae > Streptophyta > Magnoliopsida > Vitales > Vitaceae > Tetrastigma > Tetrastigma voinierianum. Next base: position 252,120 of record JAEQBH010000525.1, read on the forward strand.
AGCGTGATAGGATGGAGGTGTATATTGACTCTGAAAATTGAATCTTTGCAACTAGAAGGATCATTTTCCCTTGCCTTTCATAGATCAGATCTTTGGATAGGTTGTGAGACACTCTCATTTTGTTTTTCTTGATGGATACTCACGGATATAACCAAATTGCTATTGCACTGAATCGGGAAAACCACTTTTACATGCCATTTAGTACTTTTGCTTTTAGGATAATTTGGTTTGTGTGTAATGCTCACGGTACCTTCCAAAGATGCATGATGTCTATATTTTCTAATCTAGCGAAGAAGTTATGGAGATCTTCATGGATGATTTTCTGGTGTGTGATCCATTTTGGGCAATATAACAGGGACAGTACTTCAAAGGTCTGTTCTTAGCTACGAATTAGAGAAATGCCATTTTTATGGTTCTGAAGGAATTGTCTTGGGGCACATGATTCTGACGGGGCTTGAGGTGAACCGGGGCAAAGTTTCAATTATAAATCTAATACCACCCTACAGTGAGGAATTATAGAAGTTTCTTAGGACATCTTTGGATTTTATAGAAGATTTATCGAGATTTCTCAAAAAATTTGCTGAATGCTATCTTGATTAACTGGAAAAAGAATGCTAAGTTCTATTTTGATGAATCTGCCAGCTTTTTGAGAAATCAAATCCGGACTAGTTGAAGCCCCATCTTAGCAAAGCAGTTAGACAGAGAGAATTTGAAATCATGTGATGCCGATGATTTTGCAATGGTACAATATTGGGATAGAAAGATGAAAGTGTTCAAGGCCATTTACTATGCTAACAAAACCTTTAATGGCTCAAGAAAATTACTCTCCTTTGAAAAGGAGATGCTTGCAATAGTATTTGCATCTCTGCAAAATTGAGGCCCATATCTTGCAGGGTCCATGTTGTTGTACTGCAGTCATGCGTGATTAAATATCTAATGTGAAAAGTAAAGCCAAGATTGATCGGTGGGTACTATTATTGCGAGGAATTTGACTTAGAAATAAAGATATAAGAAGGGTAAGTGACAATGTGATATTTGCGATCACTTGTCGAAGTAGAAAGAAACCCAGCATACAAGAGGAAGGAAAGAAGAAATAGCGAAGAATTTTCGGATGACCAGTTTTTTCAGTTGTCACTCCAATCACCACAGTATCGCGATATTGTGAACTTCTTAGCTTATGGAATTGTGCCACGGAAGGTCAGCTACCATGAAGAGAAAGAAGCTAGGTGGCGGCGGAGTACTACATGCGGGATGACCCATTATTGTTTAAAAGAAGGCTGATGCAGGTTATAAGGAGATGTGTGCGGAAGGTGAAACCAACAAGTTTCTGAGAATGTCATGCATCACCATATGGAGGATTTATTTCTGGGAGATAAACTTGGCCCACAAAATTCTCGATCGAGATTTTTGCGACTCTCTATTTTAGGACTGTTTTTGAATGGGTGAAGTTATGTGATCGATGCGAAGAATGTGGGAAATATCATTAAAGGCATGAGATTCTTTTTGTAGGTATCTGGTGGGTGCAATTGTTAGATGTATGGGGAATGGATTTTTATGGGGCCTTTCCGGTTTTCATTTGGAAATATATACATACTCTAGGCGTGGATTATGTATCAAAATGGGTTGAGGCGTGACTTGTCCAAAATGATGCCAATACGGTTTAATGGGATTTTTACAAAGAAATATTCTCGGCCAGTTTGGGACACAAGAACTATAATTAATTGGCGATGGAGAGCCATTTTGCAAATAAGGTGTTTAATGAGACTCTAGCGAAGCGGAATGTAATTATCAGGCAACTATCATCACTCGAAAGCAAAATAAATGGCCCGAAATTTCAACGAGGGGAAATACAAAAGAAAATTACGGAAAAAGCGTAAGTTCCGGCATAAGAGAGATTGGTCTTTGAAGCTTGATGATGCACTGCTGGGCATACGAGCGCCTTCAAAACTCCCATTGGAATGTTCGATATAGACTTGTCTTTGGAAATCACCTACCTCTTGAGTTAGAATATAAAGCTATGTGGGCCGCCAAGAAGCAATTTTGATTTTAAAGGCTGCTAGGAAGATGACTACTCAGTTAAATGAGTGGAAGAGTTGAGAATGAAGCCTATGATAGTGCTACTAGAATTTACAAAGGATAAAACAAAAATGGCACTTGATCAGCAGACGGTGAGGAAGGAATTCAGAAACGAGGAATCGGTCTTTATTCAACTCGGACTAAGACTATTTCTAGGAAAGGCGAAATCCAAATGGAAATTGGACCATTCTGAGTGGTAACTCGAGCACAGTTTGGGCGTGACACTTAGAGCAGCCAAATCATGAAGAGTTCAAGGTTAATGGTCGAAATTAAAAGCACTACCTTGGAGAAAGCAATTGGAAGAGTAACCCTTAGTTATGAACAAGGGAAATTGAAAGCAGAACAATAAGCGTGAGAAAGTCGGTAAAGATTAAAATTGGCGACTTTGTGGAAGGCAATCCACACCAGTTTGTTTTTAATTTTTCTCGCTATAGTTTACAATTTTTGTGTTTAAATTTCTAATAGCTTATTGTGATTTTACTCATTATTGATTGAAGAGTAGGTAAATATTTTTCAGTTTTAACAGGACAATGAAGATTGTGCAAAAAGAAGAGCATCTGAAATCAAACTTCAATCAGCATAAAGACCCGAGAGCGATATCTTAACTTCTTCTTGATTTGATTTTAAAAATTTGTGTCTTTGATATAGCATGATTGAAAGTTTGGGGGAATTTTATCTTGTTTGGTGCTTAAATTTTAGTGTGATGCATAGTAGAAGTTGTTGAATTTTTGCATGATGAAGATGGGATTAGGTTGTAGTTGTTTGAATGGAATTGAATAAATTAGAGTGGCATGTGAATTTTAGTGTTTATATTTTGGTCACAACATTAATCCAAAAGTTGCAACCAAGAATGCTGGATGTGAAAAATAAAGGAGATTGGAAAGAAAGATAAAATAATGGCCCAGAGTCGCAGTGAAATAAGAAGGAAAGAACATTTTTATGTTGCAACACGAAAGTCCACATCGTGACCACATTTCAGTCACAACTAAAAATTTTGATTGCGACCCGAGAATAGTCTAAAGTCAATAAAGTAGGTTAAAACCTCTCCAATTTGAGGCATTCAGTGATTAAAAAAAATAAAGTCAGGCATTGAAAATCATTAATTAGAGGCCCATATTTAAATAATAGCGACTCATGGTCACGATCATGACATTAAACCCGGCATCTATTCCACTTCAAGTCCACTAGCCTACAGATTCACCCCCACTGCCTCTGAGTTACGCATCATTCATTAGAATCTTTGAAATAAATAGTTATTGTCTACGAGAAACTTGGACATCAATGTCTTGATTGCACGAATTGGTTAGGTTGCTCGGTCGGAGAATAATCGGAGGAATTTAATAAACGATCAATATTCACCAAATTCCCAAAACCTTTGTTGGAAATATCAAAATGAAATTCGAGAAACCTCATTCAATTCATTCATCGAAAATTTAAAGAAAGGATAAATGGCCTTGTAGTTCCCAAGAGACGCAAATCATAAAAGGATGGGATATGAAAGAAACAAACACAAGAGAATGAAGGCAGAAGGAGAATGAGAGAAAAGAAGGATTTCAAGGCGTGAACACGAGTTTATGGAATGAATGGGTAGGAAAACAAACCAATTCATTCCTTATTCCATAAAAGCGATGTGTAATCAAAGAGGCTCATGGTTGATGGGAAGGGGAGTGGAAGAAGGAGTTAATTAGAACCCATCAGCTTCTCCAAGAAGAAGGGAGAAAGGGCTCTCAATTTGTTGCACAACCTTGTTCACGTAGAATCACTCTTGGAAGTGAGCTCAAAGATGCAAGTGAACGAAATTTTAGAAGCGAGGCGCAACCTTGAAGAGAGATATAGGATTTTAGATCAAGAAATAGAGTTTTTCTCGAATTTAGTTCTGATCTTATTTGTAAGGAAGCGGATTGTACAATATCGAAATGATTTGATATTTGAATAAAATTCTTGTTGACTTACGAATTGATTGTTTATAAGTATACTGAAATTTTGTTTTTGTGTCATTTTCTGTTTAGTATGATAAATAAATAAATGCCTTTTTGTGCATGAATCAAATAAATAATTCTGTTCTTTCCTAAGACGACAGTTTAGGAAGATCAAGGTGTGAATAGATGGCCAAAAATTAGGAATATTGCTGCATTGTTTAAATTCGGTTAACAGTTTGCAAGGAAAATTGGTTATTCTTGATGGAACCAAAATACTTGGATGAAATAATGTAAGTAAATGATAGAGCGTAGTAAAGTCTTGAAGAGAAAATAATACACTTGTTCGACAAAACTTATGAAACTTTGTAGGAATTAGGAACATCTTACAGGGAGATTAAGGGATTGAGAGTCCATAGTCCTAGAACTTGTTTGATTATTGAGTTGAGGCGAAATCTTGGGTGAAAGCGACCCCGGCGAAAAAATGATAGAGGCCATCCTTGCGATTCGAGCTTTTCTAAGCCTACCCTCAATATATGCTTAAGCATATTCTCTAGTTCTTAAGTTTGAGCCAAATAAGACTTATTTCTTGATAAACGGCGAAAACCTAAATTCCCTTCCTTGCAATAAACATGACAAAGAGCCCAAATTATCCGATTTCAGTTCGAAAAGTTCTTATAAAGGAAAAACAAGTTTGGGGAAAAATATTTCCAAATTTTTCTGATGAAGGAGTGAAGAAAGTAAAGAATGAAGCTAGTAAAAGGAATAAGTTTTTGTCTTGTGGCCCCTGTTCCATGAACAATTAAGCTCGTAGGGGTGTTTTAACACATAGTGCCTAATGCCCAGTGGTATGGGAGTTCTTGTAGAAGTTCTCTAAGAGTAATAAGCCTAAGGGTAAAACATTGCACTATTCCCAATCCTTGAAACAAAGCAAGAGGTTTAAAAACAAAAGGAATGCTGAGATAAAGTATATGGAAATTGGAAATTCCTTAAAAATTCAACATGAAGATGAATTAAGGCCAGAAATTGAGGAGAATCGACAAGTCTGAAAGAAGAAAAATGGTGAAAGTTGAGAGGCAGCAAGTATAGAAAAGATGTTGGATGATTTACAGCAGAATTTTCCATTATCTACCCAAATACCTAAGCCTAACATTACAAGATTGAAAGACCTCATTGATTTTGAGTTACTTGAATTTACCATTGAGTAAGGAGATCAATATGAAAAACAAGCATAGGACTTTTGACAAATAGTCGAAAACTCCCGAGAAGTTTAAATTCAACATAAGATGAAAAGGATTGAAGACTGCACACCTGAGAACAAGACTTGTTGAATAAATTGTTTAAATACATTAATTCATCAAGAAATTTGTGATAGAAGTATACCATGTCTTATTCTTGAATCAAAACTGAAATTTAAAATGATGTTGGTATCTCTTAGTTCCAGATCAGAAGGTGGAATGAAAAAGACTGTGGTATGAATCAGAAAAATGCCCTTAAAATTTGTAAGTTTATTTGTTTGAGGACAAACAATTCTTTCTTTTCTTTGACTGGGGACAAGCAAAATTTTAAGTTTGGGGGAATTTGATGAGTCCAAAAACTCATTAGATTTTTAATCCATTTTTCTGAGTATATTAAGAGATAAATGTTGATTTGTTTGCGAGAAATGTGGATATTTATCAATTCATTTGCGGGGAAAATCTGTGAAACTCAAATCATAGCAAAATGTCGGAAGAAATCCAGCTGCGACGAGGTGAGGTCTGGAAATGAAAATTTAAGTCGCGACAGGAGATGCTCGATTTATGACAATTCCAAGTCCGACATCCAACAGATTCGACTCACGAAGAAGAAAAGCCACGGAACAAAGTGAAGTCATGACTTGAAGAAGGAGGTTGCGACAAAAGCGTGGTCGGACTAAAAATAATCAAAGGAAGAATTGAGTCGCGACATCACTTTGATGTCGCGACTCCTACTAAGTCGCGTGAGCATCGCGTCTATTAAACGAGAAGGTCTTTGCAAAGAGGTTCTGGTGGATTTGTAAATGTAGGCTCCATTTCATGTCGCGACACCACTCGATGTGACATAAAGCGAGAAGATTCGAGTGCAACGCACAATGGCCAAATAGAAGCACTTGCCACAAGCTGAGATTGAGAGAAATGATGTCGCGACCACTCATTAAAGGTCGTGACACGAGAAGAATGCTGAGCGAAAGAAATTAAAGGTTCACGACACCACCTTTATGTGTGACACAGAAAAATAAATTAGGAAGAAGGAAGTGCTTTGCAACGTATTAAATGAAATTCGCAACTGAAGAAAGAAATGGGAATAGAGAGATGACATCACCATGAGGTCGTGACACAAAATTATGCTGCGAGACATATGAAGCGAAGACCGCTGACACAATTAGACCTAAAGAAATCAAAGTCAAAACATGAAGTCATCATACACAAGCGAAAAGTGGTGGCAATAAAATTGATGTCATGACTCGAAGCGGAAGAACAGGAAGACAATGATGTGTGACATTGAGCCCGAGTCGTGACATCAACCTGCGAAAAACCCGAAGGCAAATGGTCGCGACCACAAACGATGTCAGAGCCAACGATCAAAGAAGTTGCAAGACAAGCGGTTGCAACTTAAGAAAGTGATGCGCCAATTGATCATGAGCAATCAAGAAGTCCATGTAAGGCATATCAGCTTGAAATTGCGACATGGGAAAGTGAGTTGGGCTCTTTGGTTCCACCTTGCGGGCATTTTGGGGTCGACCCGATTCTTTTTACGGTATAAATAGATAGCTTTAGAATGAAGCAAAGTAGTTTTCTCCTTCTTGCACTACTTTCGGAAAAGGGGAAAGAAGACTCGTGTATATTTTAGAGTAGATTTTTAATTTTTTAGTTTAATTTTTTTGGTTTTTGAATCATATGACGTAGCGAGGCAAGTGAAATTTGGATCTTTGGATTCTATTATTTTCTTAAGTATTGCGCCTGAAAATTTGTAAAAATCTGCGGCCGTTAAGATTCACTGCTCGGTTTTATTGATTACAGGTGGTTGTCTTGATCGGTGCTCTATTTCTTAGTGTATCGCGATGTCGGAAGCATGTAATACCTTGAATTGATTTACATTTGAATTCTGATGTTTCTCACCCGCACAATAATGGAAATTAATTTGAAACGGTTTTATGTCGGTGTCGTTTTGAATGGATAAGTTCCCGATAGTAATTACTGTACAGTTGAGGAATGTGTCTTACTCTATCGGGATGCCCTCTGCGTGACCTGAGAGACGAGATTCACGAGAGTTGAAGCGTCTTTTAAGGTATGTGCGACTCTGGTGACTATTGTGAGCTACGAGGATTCATTTTGATAAATCCTGTCGCTCATAATTGAAGTTGGAGGGTGTATTTAACAATAAATAATCGGAGAGTTCACCCTTAATCTATAGGTAAGTTCCAATCCTCGTGTTAGCCAGACCTAATCAAAGGGAAAGGGATAAACTATAAATCTGTGGAGGTTGAGCCACCAATTAAGTAGTAGAAACTTTGCGAAAATCACGAGAGGTAGCAAGAAAGTTACTGGCATCAAAAAATGGGTGTAGTATTGAGAAAGAAAAATATGATCTTGCAAAGAGGAATTGGAATCTGGAGCTGGCTGGTTTAGTCTTGCAGCCTAAAGAAGCAAGGATATCCAATCAGTGAATATGGAGAAATCAAATTCAAAATAATTAGAAATCTTGGACCAATAACCGAGATCCATACATAGAAACGAGCAATGGATTTAGTCTTTGGAATTATTTGTTCCATTGTATTTTCATTGATAGTTTTAGTTTCTCACAGGGAGGCGATTCAATCCATTCATTTGTATACAATTTATTTTCATTCATTTACTTTTGTTTAGTTTAGGTTTGGGAACATATTCAATAGTATAGGATTTTTAATTTGTGTCGTGTAGATAAAACCTTTACTATGAGTTTTGAGTCCAAATAGTATGGAATTTTAGTAGTTGAGGTAGTTGATCTATAATTCGCTATCAATCTCTGTGGGAATGATACCTAGACTTACATTCAGATTTTACTACTTGTATGACCTGTGCACTTGCAGTGTCACAGACTTAACCCTTATTTTTAAATCATGAACATTAAGAGAAAATTATTTTATCAAGTAAACTTATCCAAAGTGACATGGATACAAGAAATTAATAAGGCTCTCGTAGCTATGTTAATTGAAGGTTTTGATCTATATAGAAAAAATGACAGTGCCTTGTGCAGACCGATGAGTTGATGGTACTTGTAATCCTCATTGCAAAGTATTGTCGACCTTTAAGCCTTTTTGGATTTCATTGTTTAGAATTTAGGTTTTTTACTCGTGATCAACTGCTGGGCTGTTTGTAACAGTCATTTTATTTTTCGGCTAACACTAATCTTTTTGGCAAACCCGATTGTTGTTCTTTGCTTTGTCTCTTTTTTGTGTCTGAGTGTTTATGCATCAACGGGATAGAAGTAAAATGGAGTAGATTGCAAAGAGTTAGTACACCAATTGAACAAGATTGTGAAGTCAGTGTACTTAGTGAGCAAATGGATCCTCTGCACGAAGAACATCAAGTAGGCAGGTGCTCCCGGTGAATCCTACGGCATACGGTCGATGAGGGACCACACTTACACCCTCCAAGGGTGAGTGCACCTTCTGTCATACCACGCTGATGTGGTAGTGAGACCTATCTGGTGCCCTGCTTCCCACACTTTTCATGGAATGGAGAATGAAGAATCCATATCTGCATGTCAGGAGTTAGGAAGTTTGCTGGCACCTTTTTAAAGAGAGTGTGCTGACGTAGACTTGCTTAAAGTGAAAGCATTTCCTTTGACAACTGAAGAACGAGGCGAAGATTTGGCTCGGTGGCGAGAATAGTGAAAGTGGGCGATCTTCAGTGAATTTTGAAGAAGTACCGATCTGGCAGACCAACGGTTTGAAGGAGCAAATCTCGCTTACTGCGGCCTATGATGTGAAGTTTTTATCGGTGTTGGGAGGGTTCATGGAGACCACCATCGGTGCATGTCCACACCATGGGTTCGATACATGGATCTTGTGAATCACTTCTATGATGGTATAATCTCCGGCCGCTGAAGCAACTGCGGAAACCATGTGGAGAGGGACTTTCGAGTAAGAACCCCGGATGAAACAAGGACTTTTGAACTATGTGGCGAAACCTCCAAGGCATGGGACCAGACTTGAATCGAGAGAGGCTACAAAAATGGGAGGCCTTGACCCACCATAGGGGAGAGCATTTATGCACTTTCGAACCACGAAGATGAAAGCAAATCGACCACTTTGACCGCAGAGTTAGAGGAGCTTGAAATGAAATCGACATGAAGTGCAAGCGGTGATTGAATTGCACCTCTCGCTGACTGTTTTAATTGTCGGTGGCCAGCCATCTTGGGAGCATTATTGTCAATGGTTCCTTGATGGGGATTTGATGCGGGAGCATGCCCATGTCTTTAGGTCGAATAAATAGCGACGATGCTCAGTATAGCCCAGCTTTCTAGCGGTGGGAGAATCATGCGAACCTATCCTTGGAAGCCAAACCCTCTGCGCCCATGCTCCCCGAGGAGCCTGACAATAGTTGCTCCACACCGGCCGGCGGCGCGGCCTCACCTTCTTCTCTGTTGAAGCCAGCGATTACGAATTTAAGCAAGGTAGTAGATTGCCTTTGTGGAGAACAAAGGGTGTTGAATGTTCAAACTAATTGAAAATTGAGGCGTTAGAGAGTTCTCAACAAGAAAATGAATGGCGATATACGTGCGAGGATCTCTCGACAAATATGACAACTTGCAAAGTTCCATTTCGGATTGTCTAACTTGATGAGTCCACGAAAAAGAAATTCCTTCCCGAACCACAGCCGGTACATGGAATGAGCTCTGCTGATGGTGTCACAGAATTGATGAAGTCAAAGAAGTAGTGGCGTTAGAAGTGGTCACTGAGCTGAAACCGATGGTCAGACCATCCGAAAGCTCCCACAGTTGTTGAACCACTAGAGGAAGAACAACCAGCAGAGGAAGAGGTGAAACACAGTGTACCCCCTCCTTTCCCACAGGCACTTCGAAAAAGGAAAAATTCAGTTAACCAAACGGAAATTTTAGAAGTACTCACAGCTGACCTAAGGTTAACACATCCTCTTCTCGATATGAAGTCAGCGAAGTCACATATGTAAAGTTTTGAAGGACCTGGCACACGGTAAAGAGGCACAATGTGAATAAAGGCCTTTTGGCGAGCAAGTGAGTGCCATCACGAGTGCAAGACTCCAGGAGTGAAGTATAAAGATCCGGGGTGTCCTCTGATCTCCGTTAACATGGCGGCACTTGTGTGGAAAAGGCATTTGCGCTAGATTTGGGGGCAAGTGTTAATCTCTTTGCCTTTTCCATGTATAAGCGACTTTTGGGCTAGGTGAACCAAGCCAACCACTATCACTTTGTCTCTAGCCAGATAGGTCCATCAAAATACCAAAGGGGGCGATTGAGAGATGTTTTGATTCGGTGGACAAATTCTACTACCCGATGGATTTTGTAGTATGACACGAACCCGATTGTGAGTGCCATGTACCAATCATCACAGGAAGGCCATTTTGGCGCCCCATCACGATCGTGGTGTCGAATGGGTCGCTGCGGCTAACCTTTGGAAATATGACGTAGAGCTCAATATCTTCCATCTTAGCAAAAGCACATGCACGCAAGCGGAAGGATGTGATGAAGAGGTTTGTCGCGATAGAGGCCATCATTGAAGAACAAGCAAATGAAATTTGCTTGTGCAAGATGTATTAACCGGGGAGTTGGTTGGCGATGTGAGACCAAACGGGGGCGAAGTGAGCTCTGCATGGGCACGGAGGAAGAAAGGTTGAGTGTTACCTCACTTCACTGGAGAGTGAGAGCAGGGGTCCTCAGCAATTAGATCTGTAGCCCCTACCTATTGAATTGAAATATGCATTTTGGGAGGAAAAGCATTGTCCGGTAATGATTTCTTCACCATTTGAGCAATCCACGGGAGGTCGGTTGCTTCCGTCCTCCCACGGGAACAAGAAAGCAATCGGATGGAAGATTTCCCCGGAAGGCATCATTCGATCATTATGCACCCATCATATCTGCTTAGAAGAGGAATCAGCGGTTCGACTGACCATAGAGAGGCGAATCAGCGTATGCAGAGGTGGTGAGTGGAGATGTTGAAATTGCTTCCTAAGCCGGCATCATATGCCCATATCGCGATCAGCTCTTAGGTTAGTCCGACCCAGTAGTACCGAAATCGGGGTCATACGGTCTTTCGATGAGAAGGAAATACCCACCCGACACTACGGTGGAGGGTATGTATTGACCTGAGGAAAATTTGAATGAGGTGACAGAAAGGATCACTTTCCCTTGCAGCCTAATGGACCGACTCTACAGAAGTATCAAGGGTCATCCGCCTCTTTGCTCAGATGGGTATTAAAATTTTATTTCGGATTGAGATCGCTCTGGATGATCATGGCCAGACCACTCACTTGTCCTTTTGGTACATATGCCTATAGGAGGATGCCCTTCGGTCTATGCCGGTACTTTTCGGCGTTTGCCTCAGTATTTTTAGTGATATGGTGGAGCGTATTATGGAGGTTTATATGGATGACATAACAGTTTACGGGGAAAGCCGATGTGCCGTCCGTTTATCCTGCATATGCGCTCGAAAAAGAACCTAATCTTAAACTAGGAAAAATGCCATTTATGGTAATCGGGGCATTGTGTTGGGGCACATCATTTAAGAGGAATTAGTGGATAAGGCCAGGTAAATTGATCTCAAATTGCCATCTCCTACTAATGTGAGACGGTGCGCGATTCTTGGGACATCAGAGCTTCTCGCGGAGTTCATCGAGACTTCTCGAAAATTGCTAGTCTCGCTACCTGGCTCATATCTTGAAAGATGCAAAGTTTGAATGGGATGCAGAATGCCAGGAGAAGTTTGAGGAGCTTAAGGCATATTTATTTCTGACACCCATAGTGAGCTTTATTTGGCACTTGCCTTTTGAGGTAATGTGCGTGCTAGTGACAACTATTTGTCAGTTCTCGGACGAGAGAGTAGAGGGAAAGCCGTATGTGGTGTGTATTATCTGAGCAAAACGTAAAACTGACTGGGAGAAACTACCTCGGAGAAAAGAGGAATTGCTGAGCGGTGGTCTATGCTTTAGATAAGTTTCAATCTTATTTGATTGGGTCAGATATTGTAATCTTCATAGATCATTCAGCATTGAAATATTTACTCACAAAACAAAATTCAAATTGGAAACCTCGAGATGGGTTCTATTCTTTCTGAGGGTTGACATCGGATTAGAGATAAGAAGGGTGTAGAAAGGAGATTGTTGCCGATCGTCTCTCACAGATTAACTATAGCACACAATACCTAACCCTCCCATATTTGATGAATTTCTGAGGAATCTCTCTTACGTGAGTGAGTAGCACCATGGTATGCTTACATTGCCAATTTTTTTGTTAACAAGAGAGTTACCCGGTGGGTGGACACGGAGACCAGTTCTTCCATGCGAGGTTCGTGCTATTGGGAAGAGCGCGTATTTGTTCAGAAGTATTGTGTAATCGGATAATAAGAAATGTGTGCCGGGAAGAAGAGCAGGAAGGAATTCTCATCCATTGCCATGACGATAGTGTGGAGGGCATTTATTACGAGAAAACAACCGTAAGTCTTGCATTGGGTTTATTAGGCGTCATTGTTTAAAGATGCCTACACCATGTGCAAGTAGTGTGATAAATTAAAGGCTGGGAAGATTTCCACGTCATCCACATGATGCCCATGAACCCCATTTTATTAGTTGGTGTTTGATGTATGGGGCATGTCGACTCATGGACCATTCTCTTTCCTTGGCTATGCTTACATCCTTGTTGGGGCTATGTGTGTCAGTCGGTCGACGATTGCCATGCGAGCGGTGACCCTGGCGGTCACTTCATTCACGAAGAGAACCTTATTTCTCTCTAGATTTGCAGGATTCCCAAAGCAATTATCAGTGATGGAGTTCTCACTTTGCTTGTAGGCGCTGAGAACCTCTTATCGGAATATGGTGTTAAGCCTGAGGTAGCCACCACCTGTATCATCAAGTGATGGTCAAGAAGTGGAGCTGCTTGCGGAAGCCAAAGACCATCTGATGAAGTTGTTAATTCTAAGCGGGGAAGGGTGGTCTTTGAAGCTTCAAGACTCATTGTGGGCTATCTGAGCATACAAGACCATCCTCGTATGTCCCGTATCGCTTAGTTTATAGCGAGCTTACCCGTTTACACAATAGAAATTGAATAAGGCGTGTATTGGTGGGCAATACGAAATTTGAACATGGATATGAGCCGGCGGCTTTGAAAAGAATGCTTGAGATTGATGAGTTAGAAGAAGTGAAAGCAGCGCCTACTTCAATTACAAAATTGCAAAGGATAAAGAAGCGAGAAAGTGGCATGATCAGCTCATAACCGGAAAACCTTGATCGGGGGATCAGTCCTCCTGTATGATTCAAACTCCATCTATTCCAGGGCAAGCTCAAATCGCGATGGAATGGGCCCATTTATCATCACCGACATATTATTTGAATGGCTCAAGTTGACCTTTCAGCCCAAAAGACAGAAAATGTTAAGGTTAACGAGCGGCAGAGTCAAGCCACATCTTTGTTACCGCCATTATGCGAAGAGGAGGAGATTTCCTCCTTGATCCTCCATAATGACATTTAGAGCGAGTTGGTTTGGTCTCCACGAGACCAAAGCTGACTCGATTTTGTTAATTTTGGTCAGTACAATTTATTTTATTTTAGTATTTTATTTTATCTTAGTTTTAAATTTAAGAAAACACTTCTTTGATAGCTCATTAATGTTTTATTTTATTTTTTATTTTATTTTTGTTTTATTTGCGGGACAAATCTTTGGTGCAAGCGGTACCGCTCAGTGAAAATTTCACCCAATAAATTTCCCGCCCCCTCACGGCTCTTCGACTGCAAGGGTCCTTTCGGTTCTTGGTGCACCATTAAAGGCACCCCTCTCTGCATTCTCAATCACACCTTTCAGACCTTCCCCTAGCCGTGCCCTGCACTTCTCCCTGCCAGTCCACGGCCCTTGACCTCACCGTTTAGAAATCTCTACGCCACGCATAGACAGCCATCTTCACCTTCCTCCCGGCCTTGCGCCGTCGCGATCCTGCCGGCGCATCTCAGCGCTGCCGTGCGCCTTTCACGCGCCATGTTTGGCGATTCCGGTGGATTGCCTTAGCGTGGTTGCGCCCGTAGAAGTCGATCGAGCAATGGTCAAACCCGGTGCCGCACCGGAGATGGCGCGAACTTCGAGTTGTCGAGGCCACTCTCGGGCCAGGGTGCGGCGTCTCACACTTTATCTTTGCTCGCGACTATGATGCGAGTCCGACCTACGCGCTAATATTCGAGTCTGGGGTGATAGAGCGATCCGGAGCGATACCATACGAGGTGGCCTGGCCCCCTCTCTGTGTCCGGCCTGGAGAACACCGCTTCCCAGCGGGCGGACATCGGCGGGGAGTCTTCGTGTTAGGCTCTGCTTTATACATCCTCAAGCGCCCGGGATCCACGCATCGTCATCGCCTTAGTTATCCACAGCCCGGGGATTGAAGTTCACTATTTATTGTGACGATACAGAATGTGAATTGTCGTGCCGAGACTCACCGATCTACTATGATATACCCGGCATTGGCGGTGAACTCCGCGGTTCGAGAGATTCGATCTGCGGTTGGTCGGAGGTATTCCTTCTTGCCCGTTTATGACTCGAAGCGATTTTCTATCACACGGGTGGTTCTTGAGTTTTATCACACTATGACATCCGAGGTGTCGATCGATGCAGCGGGTTCGGCGCCAGATGGCCGTCTACAGGAGTCTTCTGACTTCAAATATCTGTTGCTTTAGAGCTGCCCGATGGTTACGGCTTCCTTCGTGGATTATCGTGATTGGCGCAGCCATCACCTAGAGAGATGGTTCGCTCTCTCTCGAATCACGATGGTCGGATCTGAAATTTGGCACTCGCGATGACTTCGCGGATGCTCGCCACGAGACCCGTCGCGGTCGATGATTTCAGCTTCAACATTATTTGTGGCGCGGAGGAATATTCTAAACTCTGTATCGGATATCGGGGGGTTTTGGTTCAATGAAGCAGAGCTTGTTATGACGCCTTTCTTCGCGAAGAAGATTCCGCCATGGGGCAGCTCGGCGGAGGCTATTCCAGCTGATGTCGAGGTTGTTATGCCCACGTCCAGAGCATCTTGGGTTCCGGAGGAACCACGTATTTGAAACATCGGCGGGGTATACCGGATTATCCATGGCCCGGACTCTATCTATGCCCTCTCTTTTCTTTTACACGGCCAGGAGGAGTGGTGGATGATTATCACGGAGGACCTTTGCCTGGGGTGGCGACTGTCTGGTCAGTTCAGCCCGCTTATTCCGCCTCCTGCCCATTTCCTCCACGAGGCCTGGCTTGAGTCCTCCTCGTCCGCTGACCACCCGAGCACATCCTGTCCTTCTAAGGGATTTATTGACATTATGGATGCCATCCGCACATGTCTTTGCATACGCATCCTTAAGCGGCTTCTCATACGGCGATGGCCAGGCGGATGGCCGAAGTAGAAATTCGATCTCGGCGAATCGGGCTATTCTTCTACGAATGCTGAGCCACCTTGGTCTCACCGGTTAGCGTGTGAGCTATGGCCCACTGCACAAGCGACCAGTCCATTTGTATCGGCTTCTTGACCTCTTTGGATGTGCTGCATGGCCACCGCCCAGTGGCTTTTGATCCACGACTTCACACCGGTAGAGTGAGGTGGTCACACTTCCTTCTCTAGCTTTGAGTCCCTACCCGGTGAGGATTACGGTGATACTTTGGTTAGGGAGAGTTAGCGTGGAGTGGCACATTTGCCTTAACACATATGTTTTATTTTGTTTATACTTGTGTTGTTTTAGTTTTTTCAACTGCCTACTTGTCTTGTATGGGACTGTTTTGTTTGTATGTATTAGCCAATAGTAGGCAGTGGTTTATTTTGTTTAGCTTTGTATAGTGTTCGTATGATAAACATCATAACACAGTTATATTAAAAGCTTTATAGCAATATTTGCATTTTCTATTTTTGCACCCACATTTTTTTTTATTATTATTTTTAATTAACTTTTGTATATGCATAATGACTAGCCTTACTGATGTGTTAGACTTTCCTAATGGGTGTGATGTTAGAAGGGTCTATGTCAGAGTTAAGTGGATGGTGGTCAGCTTCTTGTTGTATTTAACTTGTCTCTTCACCTTTAGCTAACCACACGCCAGGCGTTAGGTCTCAATGATAGGCTAAAAGCGTACAAAACCTCTTACGATGCAAATCCTAACCTAGTGTCGTTTACTCCTTGAATAGGTTATGGAACCCCATTGCATAGAAGGCGATGAGTCTTCCAAATAAGAAGAAAAAGAAAAAGAAAAAAGAAAAGAAAAGAACCAGAATCGCATTGCTTTGCCTTGAAACCCGAGCACGGTCCGAGGGGTTTATGGTGAAAGTCTTTAAAGCTCGGTGCCCTAAACTTTCACTGGTTGGGAGCCACCGACTTAGTGTTCGTTACAAGGGTGGATGGGTGGGTTGTGAGTTGTGGGTGTTGGGCAAATCGTTCCAGTCGAGAGTGAAACCTGGGTTTGTGGTGAAAGATCCTCATGGCTTGATGCCCTAAGCCTTTATTGGTTGGGAGTAAATCGGTTGTCCGGTGCGGACTTTGTGGTGAAGTCGAACCCTCGACATTGCCTAGATTCAAAAGAATTGTGTAATAAAGGCGGATGCGATCTATTTAGACATGGCTTTGGCTCGGTTGGGGGAGTCTATGGGTTTAGTAGTTTGTAGATTGAGACCTATTAAACAAAACCGTAGCTTTTGTAGAAAGAGCCTGGTTTCGCGTGGCATGTGCCTCGGGAGGGCTTGTGTAGTCGGTCAGCCTTGGTATAGTTTTATTCTTTCGAGTTGGTTATTAGCTTAGGTTTTCGTGATTCTCATCACAGGCTATGTATTTCTTGTACAACCCTTTTTTACCTCCAATGTTTTTGTTCTCTACTTGTTGATTACTTCTGGCATTGCTACGGGACTAGCAATGTGTGTATCGGTTAAGTGTGATTAGTGCCCCAAAAAAGTGTTATTTTGAACCACTATTTAGATGTTTCTAAGTACTTTTTGTTTTTATTAATCATATTAGTTAAGTTGACACGTGTGTAGGTCCTTTAGTACTAATGATTGTATTCGAGGCTGTTTGTGGTGTTTTTGTAGGAAGTTTGGAACCTATTCTATCATATCAAGCTAAGCATATCGAAGTTGAGCTGATTTACACAAAGTTCGTATTATTTATCTTCGATTGCATCAAGCTTGGATTGAAGAAATAGCAAGCAGGAGAAAGCAGGAACCAAGCAGGAGCAAGCAGGAGAAACAGGGGCAATTTCGCTATTATAGCGAAATTTTGCTACAATAAGCGAAATTTATGATTATAGTGAGAATTTTCTACTCTATCTTAGCAATTTAAGCTGCACATAGCGGAATTTTAAACATGCTAGCCAATTTTAACTACATAGCGAAGAATTTCTGTGCGAAAATTGTACCTTTACTGTTTTGTGTACAAACGACCGTTTTGATTAATTTCATTTCTACCCTCAATGTAATTATACTATTTAGGATAGATTGGTATTTTCACCTGGTTGTAAGGCTATATAAGCCATTTTGTGAACATTTTGTAAAAGAACTTTCATTGAAGGCATTTTCCATTACGGGCCCCTGTTTTTGGCCCTCATTTGCTCTCTTTTCTCTCCTCTTTCTCTCACTTTCTAAGCAACCAAACATCCCCTTTGAGGATGACAACTGAAAGGATGTTTGTTGCCTCTAAACCTTGAGAGGAGGTTGCTAGGTAGGTTGATAAGGTTGCATGTGTGCTCCTCTGTTTTCAGCCTTGAGTCTTTGTGTATTTATGTTTTCAAACTTTCAAACTAGGTTTAAAGCTATTTGATGTACTTTCTTTGGTCAATACTTGGCAAGCTTTTAGGGTTCAGTGTATTCTTAGTGTTAGATGCACTGACATCCATTAGTTGTCATTTATGAGCCATCGGAGGTGGGTTAAATGCTAGGTTTCAGCCGGGGAACATTTAGTATTAACTCGATGCAAATGCTATGTTTCAAGAAGGAATGGTACATAGGGTTGGTTTTAAAAGTTAAACAAGATCGGTTTTGGAAATGACTATAGGTCATTTACCTAATCACGAAATAACCGAGGACACCTTTGCAACCATATCATACCGTAGTGGCGAAACTGAGGACTTCTTGCATTTTATTTGAATTACCTTTAGTTAGCATAGTGACAACAACCCTTTGTTTTTGTACAAATCGAAATCCAAACAAAGCCTCACCATTTTGAATCATTATGCAAATCATTTGTAGGCGAAAACTCATCCTGGTGTTGGGTGCAGAGCCACTATCTTTGTGATGGTTACTCGTGGTAGGAGAGCAGGTATGAGTTTTGTTGATTCATAACACCTCTTTGTGGCACGAATCACCAGGTGGGGACTTGGGAGCCCGTGGGCCGCATGAAGTGAGTCTTTAATAGGACATCTGTCTTTCTCTTAGATGACTTTAAGACTGCGTCTGGTTAGTTCTGCTGGTTTTTAATGTAGTGAAGTGGGCTTGGGTGGTTTCATGATGTGGGCTATAGCAGAGCTTTTGGGCCACACATCGAGATAGTGGGTCTAGGTTTAAAGGCCATAGTACTCATAACACCAACCTATAACATCGAAATTAACTTTGGTTGGCACAACATAAACAACAAAATCTAACTAATGTGTACTTCAATGATACTACCAAAATATATACAATAAATTCCTTATTCTTTATGGCATTTGCATGCATCATGACAAACAAATCAAATGTAGTCAAATATGTGCATTGTGTTTTGATAAAGGCGGTTTATGTAAGGTCTATCTTGATATTTTATTGTGGAAACTTGCAGAGCAATTGGAGCAATAACAGTAAAATGAAGCTTCTATATATTTATGGTGCACTTCTTCCATTATTATAATTATAATGTTTTGAAAAATGAATATAGAAAGTTAATCCAAGTGCAATGAGACAAGAAATTAAGTAGCCAATAAAAGTAATCAAGATGTGCCATATTGAGGTTATCATTGAACCAACTATCATGGCCATCTCTACTAGTTGCTTTCTCAATGACAAAGATAAGAAAGCTGCTCAATAAGCTCCCTACACTAAAGATACTAAGATAGAAAGCAACACCAACACTCTTCAATTCACTTGGTATTTGATCATAGAAAAACTCTTGAAGACCAACCATCGTGAACACGTCCAAAATTCCAAATAAGTTGTATTGGGAAACCAACCACCACACCCTCATTGGAACCGTCACATTTGGCATATCAATCAAGCCATGCTCTTGAGCCGTCTTGAGTCGTTTCATCTCAATCAGTGCCGTAATTGCTATGGAAATAGTAGATAGAAACGTCCCTATCCCGATTCTTTGAAGCATTGTTATGCCAGATGGGGTCCTAGTGAGAATTGCTGCAAAGGGAACAAAGATGAGGTCATAAATGGGAATGAAGAGAACAATGGTAACGGTGGCAAATGACTTAAGGGAAGCAGATGGTATTCCAAAACTTGACCCAATTGTTCTGTCCATGGTTACTCCTTGCTTGGTAAAGAAAGTTGATATCTGTGCATGCACGATACCATAAACCAAACAGGTAGCCCATATGGGAAACAATCTCAGAACCGCCTTAGCTTCTTCAACTCCATTAATGCTACTAGCTTGTCCATCTTCCTCCAAACAATTTGGTTCAAGCAAGGCTTTGTTAAGAAACCTGCCTCAGTAAAAAGTGTCTCAAAATGGTATCACATCATCGAAAATTTGCAGTTCAAAGGATGTTTTAGAGTTCCAAATACTTGAAATCATCTGTATAGGGACCTGATTTTGCAAAATTCTTTATTGAAGGCTATGCCCCTGTTTGGTTGCTCTTCTTGAAAACTCTTTCAAAATAGTTTTCTAAGAATGGCTTTTACTTGTTTTCTGTTAGAAAACATGGAGAACATCTTTTTCTTGTTCTCAAAAAACAACCATTTTAAGAACATAGAGAACAAAAATATTACAAGGAGAACAACTATAAATATAAAACATGTTTTTAATATTTTTCATTCTTAAAGACAAAAAAGCTGTTCTCCAGAGCGCATCCAATAACTTTATGTCTTCTTCACCAATTAGTAGAAAATAGAAAGGGCAGAAACTTTATTTGCCTTACCTGAATTCAGAAGATCCTTCCTGAGATAGGGCTCCTTGAGCTCCCTCTTCAATGGCTTTTTCTGATGAGAAGCTTATTTTCCTATTTCTATTTCTTTATAACAAACACCTTCTTTTGATTCCAGTAAATGGGTTCACCTCCCTTTTGATACACCATACGATGATCTTCTTTGTTCAGCGGAGCCCCGGGCTGGAGCGTCTTGAGGTCGCGAGTTGGACGAGGCTGTGGTGGGCTACCAGGCAGATCTTTGAGTCGTTAAATTTGAGTTAGGATGCAATCTTTGGTCTACAGGCCTTTGGATCTGGTGCGTTCTACAAGAAGAATCGAGGAAAGGAAGAAGAGGGCGGCGAGGGCTTGAAATTAAACTCCGATGCTAAGTCAGATACTTTATGAGAGGAAAAAGAGAGAATGTCACAGTTTGCTTAGTAATTGGCGTGATACCTTTCAATTGGGCGGCCTTGTTTTGTAGTGGATATTGATCCAGTTTGGACGGTGACTCGGGGTCTTTCCCATTGGAGGGTATGGTTCCTCACATAGTCAGCCTTAGATTTAGCAATGGATTAGTCAAAGGAGTTTATTTGGAATAATCCTCCTTCTTTATTGGGGAAGGTCCAACTGATGGTCTTCTATTGCTCTTCCCGCATAATAGGACTTGATTGGGCGAGTAGGATATCTTTTAGGGATATTCTATCTTAACCACATTATTGGAAGGATATGGAGTTAACGGCGAGTTTGGGCCTCCTATTTTCCAAATCCATGTTTTGGGCCTAATGAGCGGGGCCTCTGTTTGGGCTACTATGGAAGGTTATGGACGGGGCAAGGACCCCATTGCTTTATCGGGCTGGCGAATGGGATAGTTGGTCGATTCACATGCATCGATTGCCCAGGCGCAGTATGCCCGTTTGTGGGTGAGTACGTGAATCACTGCGACGGTTGTTATTCCCGTGCGCGGATGTGGATTGATTAACCTATTGCCGTCATGCGTGATGCGTTAATGATGGCTCTTCGAGTTTCCCGCGCTTGTTTTTCATACTCCTTTGTGTTTCCCTTGTTTCTTGTCGACCTTAGTTTTGAATTCCTACCTCCGGCCTTATAACTTCCCCCTTTTGTCTTTACCTTTCTTGGTGTTCTTGTATTTGATTCTGGATTTTCCTCTATGCATTTAGTGTTGGGTCCTTTTAAAGCGATTTTCCTTCTTCCTCTCATTCACAGGCCCATTGCGTCTCTCTGCTCTTCGTACTTTTTTTTTTTTTTTGGTTGGTGCAGCGAGGCTTTGGGGACCCCAGTGTCTGGATTTGTTTATCTTGTTTGTTTATGTCATGGATCCGAGTCGTTCTTCTTCTTTCTTGTGTGATGACTCTTCTTGTCGCGGTTCCAAGCGAGCTAAGGATATTCAGTTAGTTGATCCCAGCAGGGCCTCAAAAAATGCTCACGAGGCGCCTCTCACCTGCCTTTGGGTAGGGTAAAAAAAAAAAAATCTGATTAAATGTCAGGGGTTCGGATTACCTCGGGTCTAGCTGTCGGGCATCTTTGTGAATGTGGGACTGTGGGTTGGTCCTTCATACGCAGTTCGCCGGTGAGAGCTGATATCGGGCTCCCACGGTGTCGGATATGGTCCCACGATGTTTTGACTTTTATCTTTGCCTCGCGGGTGCAGCCAGTGCATTTTGAGATTGCCTTTGATGCGACCTTCGTTTTCCTTGCATCCCTTAAAAGGGGTTCTGTAACCGCCCGACATACGCCTTCCTCATTAGCTCCTAATGGTTGAATTATTTTGGCGGTCTATCAACCTTTTTTTAGGGATGGGGTTTGGCGTCCTAGCGTGGCTCACGCTCCTTCATCTTTTTAATCCAAACGGCCCTTGTCGAGGTTTTATTTATTTCTCCGGGCAGCTGCGGTCCCCTGCGGTGATCCCGGATCTTCCATCTTCACATAGGTCTGGAAGGAACCGATACTTCTTCGTCGGTGGCTCGGCGGGAGTCTGATTCTTCGATAAGGGCGAGCGCCACTGGTGTGCCACGGGCGTGGCGCCCACGATAACTTCGTGGTATTGCATTACTTTTGGTTTGATTTGTCTAAGACGTCGAATACCGACCTTTGGCTTTTCTCACGTTTCCCGGTGTTCGCGACGCTGCGCGGCCGAGAGATCTTTGCGCTGCCAGCTCTAGCGTGGAGGGAATCTTACGCGGACCTGCAGCGGGCCCGTCGTCAGACATTCCCTGGATTCCTCTGGTTTGTTGCACGCACGTTCCTCACGTGTTGAGGCCTCCGCCTCTCTACCCTTAGGTTTTTTCCCTTTGCAGATTACCAATAGCTGCTGCTCACGGGGAGAGATTCTAGTTCATTTAGGGCGGCGTCTCGGAAGCCGGGTGTGAGAAGAAACCAAGCTCCCTGAGGACCGGCCGAGTTCAGGCCCAGACTCAGAAGTAGAGTGTCTCCACTCCTTCTTACGTTCGAGAACCCGGAGCGAGCATCGCCGCCCACGGCCCGATGTTCGAATTCGGGTCCCTCCTCTTCTGCCCGAAGTGGAATGAGCGTTATTACCCTGATTGAGGTTCGGGGTGGGGCATCCCCTCCTTCTGCTCACCTTTCGAGGCGGAGCGGCGTTGCCCACCACAGTTTGACCTTATCGTCCCTTAGGCGGCGTAAAGGCAAGGGTTTCCAGTGCGGAGCGTTCTTGCGTGGGTGCGGTTGCTGTGCCGTATGGAATTTGCCTTCTGACAAAGCCAAGTCACCTCCTCGGAATGACGAGTTGAAGAGGAAGCGAAAACAAAAGTGAAGTAGTCGAGGAGATTCTTTGCTTTCTAGTCTGGGAAGCTTGCGGCGGTGCCATCTCGTCTATCCTCACAGGTCGGCGTTGGGAGCTCGAAAGAGTTGCCAGTTGATGAAGCTTTGGCGCTGTCTTTTCAGGGGATCGCTTCGGTAAGTCTGTAATTGTGTTTATCTCCATGCTTGTTCTGTGCTGAGCACTATTTCCATGTCTGACATGCAGGCTGCCACCCATTTGAAGGGCCTGGCCGATAAGGCCAAATTGAATGAAAAACATGTGGTCGCCGGTTATAAGGCGAAGGTGAAGCCTCTCGCTTCTAAAGCGGGCGGCTGCGAGAGGCAGCCTTGACATATGGTGAAGAAATAGAGCGGCTTAAGTCTGATCTTAGGCACCGCCGTCGGCTTGTGTCAGTGAGAAAATAGAGGGCCCCGAGTCGGGCTTGACGATAACGGCGAAGCGAGCTTCGGGAGGTTCGGGATTGAGCTTGGGTAGCTTGCTGAGATGGTTGCCCCCGTTTGAGACTCGTGAGGGGCTCTGATCCGCCCGAGTGAACTTCAAGGCGGTCGGGAGGAACTCATCATCTCGGGAGGTGGCCAGCCCAGGATCTTCGAGGCGGAGCTACAGACGGGTGCGGTGGTTTGAACGAAATGGAGAAATATTTCGGGGAATTTCAGGTCGCGAGAGTTTGGAGGCGAATGTTGCTGGAAACGCTCGTCATGATTCCTCGAGAGGCTGTAAATTTATGGGAAGGCTAAGTGAAAGATAATAGTGGATTCTTTTCGAGCTCCGTGGCGAGGCGACATGATTGCCCCGGATGGTTGAGGTTATCGAACGATTGCGGGACCCGGCCCGGTGCTCGGTGAAACTACGGGTGGCTTGCTTTTCAACGAGCCGCCCGCCAAACCCAAATCTGGATTTTAATTTTGATCTCCCAAGTGATGAAGAGGCGGAGGAGTCTTAGATCAGGCTATTCCCGGGGCACAGTGCTCCACATTGAGAGTCCACTTCTCATTCTTCCTTCGTCGATGCACGAATTCGGGACTCATTTATGCTTTCGATGTCAGACCTTTCCCCCTTTTTTTGTTGGGCACGGGGCTAATACACCAATGTAGCCTTCCTTTCAATAAATACTCATTTTTGGAAACTTGTGTTCGTGAGATATCTTTATTCTTTTTCTGAAGCTGTATAGCACAGTGCTGGGTCTAGCAATTTAGACTGCATCGTTGGAATTTTGTATACTATTCTGTTTGACCTGGCTTGGTTCCCAAATTATGTGGTTGGAGTAGGTGGAGCTTGTCGGATTGGGCCTATGGCCTGCGTCTTCTGTCTTGCGGGTGTTGATATGGTTTTTAGCTGTGCGACCTATTTGTGGCTGAGGTCGTCAATGGTTGGAGGCGAGTAGAACTTGTTATTGGGGACTGTTGGTGAAGGCTCGTCAGAATGCGTAGTAAGAACTCTCCCATGTTGACTGATGGGAAGAGCTTGTCAATGAAAATAGTAAGCGAGAGCTCGTTCATCTGAAGGGGTGTGAAGGGCTCGTCCGGAGGAACAGTGGGAGCTCGTCCATATCGAGGGAAGAGCTTCGCCAATATGAATTGTAGGATGGAGCCCGTGCATCGATGTACGATGAAGGGCTCGTCGGAGGCGGAAATGTGTAGGGCTCGTTAGGTCGGAGATTGATGGGAGGCTCGTCAGTATGAATAATGGGCTCGTCGGCGAGTTGATGGGAGGCTCGTCGACGAGATAATAGGAGCTCGCCCGTCTGAGTTTGATGGGAGAGCTCGTCAATGTGAATAATAGGAGCTCGTCCGTCTGAGTTGATGGGAGAGCTCGTCGATAGGATTTATAGGAAGGAGCCCGTCTGTTTGAAGTGCAGGGGAGGGCTCGTCAATGTGAATAGTAGGAGCTCGTCCGTCTGAGTTGATGGGAGAGCTCGTCAAAGCGAATAATAGGAGCTCGTCCGTCTGAGTTGATGGGAGAAGCTCGTCCAGTAAGTTTATAGGAAGGGCCGTGTCGATGTGCAGTGAAGGGCTCGTCAATGTGAATAGTAGGAAGGAGCCCGTCTGTTTGAAGTGCAGGGGAGGGCTCGTCAATGTGAACAATAAAGATTTCGTCCAGTGGTATTTAGCAAGAGCTACGTCAGTTTGAGTTGATGGGAGAGCTCGTCAATGCTGGAATAAATAAGACTCGTCGGGTCACGGAGTTGATGGGAGAGCTCGTCAGACGAGATAATGGGAGGTGGAGTCCGTCGAGTTGATGGGAGAGCTCGTCGGGCGAATAATGGGGGCTCGTCCGTGCGAGAGTTGATGGGGAGAGCTCGTCGATGGATTTATAAGGGAAGGGCGGTCATGCATTCATCGCGGTGAAGGCCAAAGTCAATGTGAGATAATAGGCTCGCCAGGTACGAGGTTGATGGGAGGCTCGTGTTTCAAATTTATGGAAGGAGCCGTCTGTTTGAGAGTGGGGAGGCTCTTCAATGTCGAAGATAGTAGGAGCTCTCAAGTCGGAGTTGATGGGAGAAGCCGTTGACCGAATAATAGGAGCTCGTCAGTCTGAGTTGATGGGAGAGCTCGTCAAAGTGAATAATAGGAGCTCGTCCGTCTGAGTTGATGGGAGAGCTCGTCAATGTGAATAATAGGAGCTCGTCCGTCTGAGTTGATGGGAGAGCTCATAGATAGGATTTATAGGAAGGAGCCCGTCTGTTTGAAGTGCAGGGGAGGGCTCGTCAGTGTAGTCAGTAGGGCTCGTTGTTAAAATTACGAGGTTGAGTCGGGAGGCTCGTCAAAGCGATAATGGGGCTCGTCAGTGCAGGTTGATGGGGAGGCTGGGTCAGCTGAATGAAGCTAGGGCTCGTCCGTCGAGTTGATGGGAGGCTCTTTGGGAAGAGCTCGTCGGTAAATGGTAGAGCTCGTCAGTGTAAATAATAGGAGCTGTCAGTGAATGGCCCGAATACGGCGGCCCCGGGGCCTTAGTGGCGTTCCAAGCTTCCGAGATGGCGATGTCATGCTGGTGAGTCCGACTCTTAGAAATGGCGTGGCTGTCTGCAATTAGAGGGCTCGTCGAGTGAGCAAGCGGGCTCCACAGCGCTGGGACCTTGGTGGCGTTCAATGGATGGCGATGTAACTGGTGGTCGACTCTTGAGCGACGTGGCACATGCGGAGTAGAGGGCTCGTCAGTGAGCAGGCGGGCTCCGCCTGGGACCTTGGTGGCGTTCAAGCCGGAATGGTGATGTAGCTGGTACAATTACGACTCTTGAGCGTGGCACAGTCTGGTGACCTCAGTGAAGTACAGTGGGCTCTGACGATGATGCCTCGTATGATTTCAGTGTGGCCAGAAGAGCTTTTGGTGCTTTGGTGGGCTAAGCCGCCCCCTCGCGTCTCCTCGAAAAGGGGCGAACCGTTATTAATGCTGATTTAGGGAGAATTCGGAATGATTGCGTGGGTTTTCCAATGCTTCGGCCTCTTTATAGAGGGTGGTTCTGTTGCCTCTGTGTTCTACGCTTTTGGAGATTCTGTTTCTCTCAGTGGGTGGATGGAGTTCGCATGGGGTGGATGCTCGATGTTCGACTGTCTTGGCTGGGGCTCCTCTGACGCCTTTTGTTAACTTTTACGGGTTTCAATTGTGGGGGCCTGTGTTTTTCCCTAGTCTCCTTTTATGGGAGTCATGTTCACAGGCTTTTAGGTAGGGGATGCGTTCGGAGAGGGCGGTGCATCTTCTGTGCCGCACTCTCTGTTTTTCTCTTTATCTTCTTCCTCCTCCTTCCTCCCTTATTTTCTTTTCTCTCTTCTTCTTTCTTCCACAGCTTTCTCATCTGCTTCTTCTTCTTTCTTTCTGTCTTTCTTCTTTGTCCCCATCTTTTTCCCTCTTTTTCTTTTCATATCCTTACTCACTTTTTTTTTTTTTTTTTGAGAGAATTGCCTGTACTGAGTGCATATCAAGATGTAATTGAGGACATCACAGATTGTATCCGAATTCGATTTGTTTGAAATAAAGAGGGCTTTTTATGTTCACCGACTTTCCCACATTCTGTCATTTTAATTTTATATATCGAAATCTTGAGATATCTAATTAACTAACCGATGTCTTATTCGTCACATGAGCAGGTAATGCTTTAGTGTTATATAATACAACGTGCCTCTTGGTAAACGCTTAAGATGCTCAGCATTCCATGTGTTGTAAAATTTTCCCCTCCTCTGTTTAGAGCTCATAATTGCCTGGTCTGACGACTCGTGTTATTATATAAGGACCCTTCAGTGGGGCTGGCTTTCATGAGGTGGGATTCTTTCTCACGAGGCGGAGCTTCTTTAGGATAAATCCTGGCGGGTAACCTGGGGCTTGAGCTTTCTGGTTGTAATACACAGTTTGTCTTCCTTTTGATACTCCTCGATCTGCTGTTGAACAGTTCAGTTTTCATCTAAGGAGTTCAGTTGGTGAGGCCTACAATAATATCTCTCGATGCTATTTCGACTCACAGGAGATTTTATTCCGATCTCAGCGGGGGCTCGCCCCAATGCCCAAAGGCTAGAGGCCGAATGGGTCTCGAGTTGCCCGACCACAATGTAGTCACGACCCGCCATCACACCGGTATTCTGCCAACTCCTTTACGGTCCTCGACTTGGTTTTAAGCGACTTTTAGGAGGTTAATGGTGACTGACTGTCCAGTTTGATTCGAGTACGGCTTGGTGAGGAGTAATAATTTTTGATCGAGCTCGACCTGAAAATCCACGAATTTGTTGTGGTGTTTTCTGGATATACCGATACCAAGGCTCTTGGGATGCGAACTTACACATATAATGTACGCCCATCTAGTGCGTATTTTGCTCACATGTGTGGCCCATTTCTAAAGGCTCGGCTTCTGCCCATTTGGTGAAATAGTCCACTGCGACAATTATGAATTTGCATTAGCCCTTCTTGGAAGACGGGCGGGTCCCAATATCCAAACCCCCTTTCTTGAAAGAGCCGGGTGGTGATTGATGTTAAAGGCTCCCCGGCCAGGGTGCGATGCTTTTGGCGTGTTCCTGGCGGGTCTGGGCCCTAACGACGGACCCGGTCGCATCTTTAAGTATTGTAGGCCAGTAGTACCCTTGTCTCAAAATTTTTCCTGCTAACGTTCGGGCTTCGATATGATTCTCGCATACGCCCTCGTGTACTTCTCTTAGCACATACTCTGTGTCTTCCCCCATGATGCATTTTAGGAAAGGTGTGAAGAATCCTCGTTTGTAAAGGCTCCCCTTATGGTTGGTAAACCTGGAAGACCTCACTCTTATCTTAGCTGCTTCTTTCGGGTCATCTGGTAGGGTTCCGTCATTAATATAATCCCAAATGGGATCCATCCCATTTCGACACGGATCCCTCTTGGGAGTGACCGCCATCTTTGTAAGGATCGATAGAAGGTTAAGCGAAATATTCGACGAGCGTTGACATGCCTAGATCTTCTGCGGTGCTATAGCTAATTTGCCAGGCGTCGGCTTTCGAAATTCACTCTACGGGAGCGTATTGACTGAACCCACACAAATTTCTTTAGCAAATCACGGACTTTTTGGAGATATAGAACCATCGTTTCACTTTTGGCTCCGTATGTATCTTCGATCTGTCTGACCACTAGCTGGGAGTCACTGTAGACCTCTAGCTGGTCGATTTCTAGTGAATGGGCGAGGTTGAGGCCTGCTATGACGGCCTCGTACTCGGCTTCGTTGTTGGAAGTGTGGAACCCAAACTGAGTGCATATTCGATGTCTATCCACCCAGGTGAGGTCGATTATTAGACACGCTCTGGCTTCCCCCATGCATTTGAGGCTCCATCTACAGAGAGTTTCCATATCGGGAGGTCGTCTCCTGAACGAGTGGGTTCGGCAAGATCTATCGGGGCGAATTCCATGACGAAGTATGCTAGGACCTGTCCACTTTATAAGCGATTTTGGCACATTACTTGATGTCGAACCTAAACAGCTCTATGGCCCGGCTTCATCGATAACCAGGAGACTTACGGTTTGTGCGATACTGCCATTTGGGTATTACATTTAGGGACTTCTATGGTGCAGGCACGATAAATTCGAAGCTTCCGAGGCTGCGATCCGCTAGTGCTAATATCAATTTTCCATTCTCGAGATTGCCTCCTCAGCCCCTCGTGAAACCCAAGTGCTTGATAATAAGTAGGTCTTGGCTCGCTCTTTGTTTCGGCCGAATCTTGCAGCGGTTGAAAGTACGATACGGCTAAGTACAAAGTGAGGTGTTCCCCTTCAAAAGGACTTACTAGGATGGGAGGAGAACTCAGGTATGTTTTTAGCATTATTGAATGCCTCCTCCCGTTTTCGTCCCATTGAAGGCTTTCTTGAACTTGGAAGAAAGGTTGTCATTATCACTTGCTCACGGATCACGAAGCGACAAAATTTGCAATCCTTCCTATCAACTTGTTGGACTTCCTTTATTCTGAAGCGCGACATAGCCGATCAATGCCTTTTTTATTTTATGCGGATTGACTTCCAATTCCTCGGTGGTTAACTAAAACCCGAGAATTTCCATTTGAACACCGCAGAAACTTTGCCAGGTGGGTTCGACTTCATGTTACTCAATTTCTCGGGATCTGGGCGCCTCGAGAGAGATGGGCGACATGGAATCGGTTGGTGGACTTCTGAGCATGTCGTGGAGCAATACCTCCGTTGTTGTTCCTATTTGCTTTTTGGAACATCGGAGTTCAACAATCTACGGTAGGTGTGCATTTTGAGCCCAAGCATTACCGATGCGGTAGGTCCCTTGTGATGTGATGAACGAAATTTCTGGTCCATCGGGGTCCATCTTTGATCTGGTTGTAGTAGGAAAATGCATCCATAAAGCGAGAAGTTCGTGGCCGTAGGCGATCCATGATGGTCGATTCTCGGCGGAGAGTTGTCCTTCGAGACACGCTTTGTTTATGTCGGTGAAGTCGTCTTGGTCGCCATTGCCATTAGCTTTCTTGTGAGTACAACGTTAGCTAGCCACTTTCGAGGTATTCCACCTCTCTTATCGCTCTGCTTGGAGCTTGCCGATACCTCTCGTTAGTGGCCTTTTAAACTACGGTGCGAGAAGCTTCCGGCGTTTTGCTTGATCAGTTTAAAGGAGGGGTTTAATTATTTCAATGCGTAGTGATCATTGTGGGAGTCTGGATTCCTCCATGTCTGTTGCTTCCATGCAAAAACATCTCTGATACATTTCGGCGAGTGAGGAGGCTTTTGAGGTCTTGTCGATTTAGATCCGATGTAGCGAATGTTAGGGTGTCATCCGGTGATGTTAGTTCCGGTAGTTCCTCGAGGTTCGGGTAGGTTGAGTACCTAAATCACGCATGTCAAGGTCGTCTATACTCCAGCATCAAGGCCGCTCTTGGTTTCATGGAAATTTGTGTAGCATTCCTGGCCCTGTGATCTCCTCGGACCGTCCAGGCCCCATTCCTTTATTTGGGAATTTGATTATCATGTGGTATCTTGGGGATGGCTTTTATTCGCGTTAGGGGATGGTCTTCCTAGAAACATATTATAAATTTGTGGGCGTCCACTATAAGGAACCTTCTTTGTCGTCGTTGCACGGCGGAGGTTCTCCCAGGGGTCGACACCGGTTGAGATAGAGCCCAGCGGTAATACCTTACCTCTGGCTCCGCGGATGTGCGCGGGGTCTAGCTTCTCTTCCAATACCCATTTATCGAGAAGGGCGGCGAAAATGATGTCGCGAACTCCCATTATCAATTAAAACCCGATGAACCGTTGTATTGGCCATAATTGCGCGAACTACCGGCGGAAGATTGGAGTCGTAAGAGTCTTTGGCACCTTCCAGATCTATGTCAGAGAACTTGAAGGTAGTGTCGATCCGTGGTAGCTTAGATACTGCTTGTATTTCCCCCATGTCTGCTGATCTTATGCTACGTATGTGGGCTTTTCGAGTCGAACTAGATTCTCCTCCCCCAGCAAATCCTCCCGAGATCACATGGATTTCTCTCGAAATTTCTTGGTCTTTGAGCGGTTACTATAGGGTGGCGGTTCTTGGCCGGGGTCGGGTTATAGTTTTGGGCGTTTTGGGTTTGATTACGACTTGGTTCCACTGGAGATATAAACACATGAAGATATCATGTATCAAATATTCTATTTCTCTTAGTTGTATACGGTTGTCAGGTGCTATGCCCATAGTCACGTGGAACTTCACGTACTTGGTATTATCCCTTGTCGCGGGATCTGATTTCATCTGTGACCATCTCGAAGTGCTTTCGTTTAGCACCTCATGCGGGACTTGTGATGCGGTCGTTAGTGGAGTGTGAAGCGTGACGGGGTAGTGTCTTCAGCCCTTCGGTTTATGGTGGGCCCAAAGCGGGTTTACGAGCTCCTCGCCTTTTAGGGGATCGTTCCCGTTCTGTGCCTGGGGATTTCCTCTGGTTGTCTTGTCTCTTGGGGCTCCGCCCTCGTCGTCTGTCTGTTGTCCCTTTTTCTTTGCGGGCGGAGGAGCTCTCCTTCTTTGATATGAGGGCCTCCTCGCCGTTTATGTACTTTTCTGCTTTGGCGAGGACCTCGGCCATGCTAGCTTGAGGGTTCTTCGAGATAGAGAACATCGGGTCCTTTGATTGTACGCTAACCCGCGATGAAGTTTGTGACCAATGAATTTTTCGTCGGAGTGCGTCTATTTTCGGGGACTCGGCGTTGATCTTTGTACATAGAGTTTCAAACTTTCTTGCGATCCTTGTTTGATGGTCAATAGATGTTGCTTTCGGCTTTTTACATGCGTCCTAGCTCCCGATGAAGTGGGAGGCAGAGCGCCGCGGCTAGTTCCTTGAATGGCGAGATAGATGAAGGGATTACAGTGAACGACGGCGGCCCTTTGGCGTAGTGGCGAAAGCCGCATGCGAGTCACGACACCCATGCAGCTCCATCGATTGTAAGTATTGGTGATCGACGGGATCTTTGATTCCATCGAATCGTTTACTGCGAGGCATTGAATTTCGTTGGAAGGGGAAAGTGCGACACCTGCTGGCTGTGAAGGAGATTACGTTTGATGCACCCAGGTATCCATAGTATCACGGGGGCTCGTCCCTTTACCGCCTTCCGCGCGGATGAAGGCTCTTGTTGAGGTTTCTAACCTCTTTGCTCCCATGTTCCCTTTGCTTCAGGTTGAGGGGTGATTTGATGCTGCCCCGCTCTACAGGCGCCTCCCGGGCGTAACCGTTTTCCTCCTATTGAGACTGGCCCGGTGGTCGTACCCCTGGCACATTGGACTGCCTTGCAACCGATCACCTCGAAATGTCTCGACCAAGTTGTTCCTACGGGGGAGGAGGTTATGCCTTCTGGGTTTCTGTGTCTCTGATGTTGTATCGCTGGTAATTTGCTCCAGTTCTTCGACAGACGGTAGTTGTAGAAAGTAGCGCTTCGCCGTTGTATTGGCTTGCATCGTTCCACCGTCCCGAGTCCTATTTGTTCATATCGCACAGTTGATCCGTATCCTCGGTGGATTAGTGTTACTCCTTTGTGTTTCCTTATTTGATACCATCGATGGCGAGAATCAGTTATGTTTATGAAGGCTGTCGTTCCCACAGTGGCGTCGTGATGTCTTCTTTGTTCCAGCTGGGCTTGAAATTTTGGAGCGTGCGGGGTCGCCGGGTTGGACCAAGGCGCGAATTGGGCTGAGCCCAGGGCTGGTCGTTAGGGCTGGGTTAGGATCTTGCAATCTTCGGTACGGGCCACGGATCTTGATGCGTTCTGAAGAATTAGAAGAAGGAAGAAGGGCGGCGAGGCCATGGGATCGCTCAGATGCCTAAGTCGGAATCACTTACTATAGGAAGACAGAGAATGTCTGGTTGCTTAGTATTGGCGTACCTTTCAATGGTGGAGCGACCTTGTATTTGTAGTGGATAGTGATCCAGTTTGGATGGTGACTCGGGGTCTTTCCCATTGGAGGGTATGGTTCCCTCGCGCCAGGTCGACCTTAGATTTAGCAATGGATTAAGGTAAAGGGTTTATTTGGAATAATCCTCCTTCTTTATTAGGGAAGGTCCGGTGATATTGCTTACATTGCTTTTCTTCCCCTTATAATAAGACTTGATTGGACCAGTAGGATATCTTTTAGGGATATTCTATCTTACATTATTGAAAGGATATCGTTATTTGGCCGAGATTGGGCCTCCTATTTTCAAATCATGTTTTGGGCCTAATAAGCCGGGCCTCTGTTTGGGCTGCTATGGATGGTCACTTAGGGCGGGGCAAAGTACCCCCGTTAGCACTGTCGAAATTTGGCCGAATGGGATAATTGGTCCGATTCTATACCCCCATCAATACCTATAAGTAGTAGTTCCAAGCAAGAAAGGACGAGCAAACACGTAGTAATGCGGGGATTCAAATCAAAACCCCCCGATTAAGTTCGGTTTTCTTGAATAAAGCTGGTCGGCGTACCCTCTTGAA
Organism: Tetrastigma voinierianum; assembly: GCA_016808115.1. NCBI lineage: Eukaryota > Viridiplantae > Streptophyta > Magnoliopsida > Vitales > Vitaceae > Tetrastigma > Tetrastigma voinierianum. Next base: position 285,598 of record JAEQBH010000525.1, read on the forward strand.
ATACCCGATGAATACAAAAAAGTCCACCAGTTGAAGAAGGAAAACACTGCAGACATGGTTAGCATGCCCAGTCCCTGCAGTTAAAATCAATCAAAATCAAAAGGTGAAGAAATTCCTAAAATATGATTCATCTTGCAATTCCCTAACACATCTATCTATTAAGCCCACTAATATCTCCAACTTACTATCTTGGTTAGCCATGTATATAGTGATTTAGCAAAACAAGAAACGAAAATTTTCAAAACACCAACAACTCAGGGATCTCCAACGGGCCGGCCCGACCAAGTTAGGCCCGCGGCCCAGTTCGGGTCGGGCCTATGAGTCCGTTGACGGTCAACGGACCGGGCCGGGTCGGAATTTAATTTTTTTTTTTAAAGCCCACGACCAGCCTACGGGCTTTATATTGGGGCGGGCGGCCAGACTGGATGGCCAGGCGAATGGGCAGGAATGACGGGCTGATTGACGGGTGGGAGCCCAGCCAGGGCCCGAGTCGCGAGGCCCAAAGTGAACTGTCCTTGACGGTTGCAATTTGCTCATAAATTATTTTTTTAAAGAAAAATTCAGTATATTCTAAAAATAAAATATTATACAAATATGTAGAAAAAATTAACTAGAAGAGGGGGGGTTTTTAATATTTTAAAATTTTTGGCGGTTTCAATAATACCCAAATATTTTTTCTACAAGTGTAAAGTAATTTTAAAATAAGAAAAGTCATTTTAAAATATTAATTTGCCAATATAAATATTTTAAAATAAAGTAATCAAAATAATAGTATGTCTATATTTTACAAGCAAAATATTTTCCTTATAAAAGTATATAAACTATTATTTTTTTAGTTTGTAAAAACTAATATTATATTTATAATTAATTTATGTTATTTGCATTTTCGAGAAATTGAGACCCTCACATTTCGTAATAGTAATGATGTTTTAACAAAATGCAAGGTAAAAAGAGATAGAGATATCCTAAGTTAGTGTTAGTATGAGCGGTGTTTAAATGTCAAACATGGTGTTTATAAAATATTTTTTTAGTATAATATTTTATTAATAATTTTAATATGGATAGTGCATGTGCATCTTCTTCTAGTCCATGTGCATCATTAAGCAAAAAAGTTAGTTCAAATATATGAAATTTTTTTGATAGAATAGAAATAATTTTAGAAAATAATAAAAAAGAAATAAAGCAAAATGCAAATTTGTATGAAAACTTGCTAGTGGTGGATCAGTCGGGCACAAGTCATTTAAAAAGACACAGTAATGAACAATGTAAAACTAAGCATAATGTAGATATTAGAAATTATATACAATTAGGTAAAGATGAATGTGGAGATTTAAAGCGCATTTTCTTATGATAGATACCTTGTTGTGAAGGAATGATTGATTCACATGTAAGGCAGGCAGCCTTTTAATATGATGGAAGCCCCGATGATTATTAGCCGGGTTTCAAACATTGATTAATCACTCCAATTGAAGGTTGGTCAGAATCACATTAAAAGAGATATTATGAAAAAAAATTTCAAACAAAGCAGAAAATTTAAAACAATATTTTGCAAATTTTGAAGGAAAATTTGTTTAACGTTTGATATTTGGACATCTTTTAATGCATAGAGGCTTTTTATATGTGCTAGCTGCATTATATAGATGAATGAATGTTAAATAAAAGAATAATTTCATTTAAAAACAGTAAATACTCCACATAATGGTAAAAAATATACTTAACTTTAATAAATAATTAGAAATTATAGATTTAGGAATTCGATAAATATTTACAATAACATTAGATAATACTTCAAATAATGATGTAGCAATACAAATATTAAAAGATTTTGCTTAAATAAAGATGATCATGCAAGTATATTTAGCGTCACGTTATTTGTGCGCATATTTTAAATTTGATTGTAAAAGATGGATTAAAACAAGTTGATAGCAATTAGCACATTAGAAAAAATTAGAGACATTGCATATAATATTAATTGTTCCCAAGCAAAACATGAATTATTTTTTGATTGTTGCAAAATTGTAAATATGTGAAAAAAATATAAGTTTAGACATACCAATTAGATGAAATTACAACATAAGGCTTTTCTGAGTATTACAAAATATAAAAAGTAGTACAATTATACGAAATACAATTATCTAATAATAATATTGATGTAGATGTTGATGTATTAAATGATTATGATTGGCATATTGCGGATCTTCTACGAGATCTTTTTGAAATTTTTGATACTTCAACAAATATTTTTTGTAGTGTGTATTATGATATTAGCCTCCAGCTACATGGGTCATTATTGCATAGTCATGTTCGAAGTGGCCCAGTGGGCGTGCGAGAGAAGCTTAAAAATATGAGGCGTAGGTGGATCAGATAGTTACATCATGAGAATAATGATTAAAATATTTTATTGGAAATGTATATTGTATTTTTATTTTGCATGGTTGAAAAGTACAAATGATTAATAATTAATAGGTGCCAACCTAGTTGGGATGTACTTATTTTGTAGTGATGTAAACTTTTCATACATTTCTAAATGTAATTATATTTGATTAATAAAATTTAAAATGATGTATTTTTTATTTTAAATTATTTTTAAGCTTACTTTTTATTTAACTTTTGAATACAATTTAAATAAAAAACCTACATTGAGTTGGGCTTTTAGGCGGGCTTTTAAGTGGCCACATAGAGATACAGGCGGGCCTATAGACGGAGCTTTTAAACCCAGGCCTGCGGGCGGGCCTCTCGCGGGCTCTGCGCAGGAGGAACATGGGCGGAACTTAGGCGGGAGCACAGGCGGAGCTAAAGCCCATGAGTTGAGTAGGCCCCGCCGGCGAAACGGAGAACTGAAATAGGCCAAAGCCACCGCCCGCCCTTTAATGGGCCTGGGCCTCTCGGGCTTGGGCCGGGCTAAAGCCCATCGGGCCGGGTCGGGCCCAAAGCGGGCCTCGGGCTCCGGGCTTTTTGGAGATCCCTACAACTACTTTATATGTTTTTCTTAAATTGATAAAAACAATTGCTTAGGGCATATTTGGTTTATCTTTTTTAAAATTGTTTTTTATTCTTAAAAACAAGGAAAACATAGAGAATACGTTTGATTCCCAGTTTTTTTGTTTTTTTTTTAAAAATACAGAAACACTAAATTCAAATAACATAGGCCCTTAGTCTTTTTTTTACATTTATTATTCACTTTGCATATTACATTGTAATACTTTGTTCGGGATTTGATCTTGATTCTCCTATATGTCCATCTCAACCCCTTTACCACTTGAGTCAAGTCTCAAGGGCAATTACAACTTATTCTTAAAAACTATTTTATATTATTCTTTGTTAATAAAAATTATTTTTAAAGGACACCTTACTAGGAGTGTAAACGAATCAAGCTACTCATGAGCTACTTGAACTCGACTCGTAGAATACTTGAATTCGACTCGAAATTAATTGAGTCGAGTTCGAGTAGTTTGTCAAGTCAAGTCCAAGTATCACAATATTTAACTCAAGTTGCTCACGATTTTAATTGAGCTTTACCATTTTATTAATCGAGTCGATTTTGAGTCAAGTTGATTTCGAATCGAATTCGAGTATAATTATTTATTATTTTTTTAATTGATTCGAGCTTTGACGAGTCGAGTTTGAGTAACTCGACTATTTTTCGAGTCGAGTTTCGAACACCTGAAAAAAATCTCAATCAATTTCCACTCAAGTTCGAGTTTCGAGTTTTTTAATTGAGTCGAACTTAAGGTTGACTTTATATCGATTTGATTCGATTACACCCATATCTTACCAAACAATCTTTTGAATTAAAAAAAAAAAAGAAAGTTTTTCATTTCTAAAACTAAAAAACTACTTTTTAATCATAAGACCAAAAGACTTATACATTTTTATTTCCTTTCCCCCTTAAATATTCAGATGCCGACCTGTTCTCCATGACATCTTTCACCCACACGTTATGTTTAAATATTTCCTTTCCCCCTTAAATATTCAGTTGCGCGGGTAATATTTTAATGAGACTTTCCAACTTTTTATCCGTATATGCGACCTATTAAATCGAAGTTCTTTTATTAACTTTTTTTTATTTGATTAAAAGATATTTTGAAAATACAATTTCAGAAATCTAATCCATCATGTATTTTTTTAACTTATTTTAATAAAAATACCTTTATTTTTTCTTGTAAAAATAACATCTTATTTTAAGAAAGGGTTATTTGATTAAAAGACATTTTAAAAGCTAAATTTCATAAATCTAACCCTTCATCAATTTTTTACCTCATTTTGACAAAAAATACCCTTATTGTTTTTTTATAAAAATGACTTTCTTTTCAAAGATGTACGACACTACATGAAATGACAAAGGGCATTTTTGCCCACAATGAGTCATTCTTCAAGAAAAAATATAAATGGGGTTAGCTTTACAAATTTTGAGTTACTTAATATCTTTTATCCAAATATTTTTATAAGAATGACAAAGACCAGACATATAAATATATCAAATGGACAAAGACTAAACATATAAATACATCAAATGGAGAAGAACATTTTGGTCTAAAATGGATTATTATTCAAGAAAAAACATGAGAAATGTTTTCTTATTTAACATGGAGAGACGTTATATATAAAAAATTTCGTAGTATTTGAGGTTTTTTAACTAAATATTTTTTGTCTACATGTCTAACTCAGTTGGTAAGAGTTCCAACTTTTAAAAATATAGGACATTTATTGAGGGGAGGGGTCTAAGTTTGAGTCTCTACATTGTAACAAAGTGCTTAATTATAAAAAAAACTAAATATTTCTTTTGAAAAAAGTAAAAAGTTGTCGGAAAATGAAATAAGGGGATGACGATGGACAAACCAGGATGTAGAGAAGAGAAGCGATAAGGATAGAGCGATATCGACCAATATAGGAATCTGCTAAAAAGGCTCCCGCTAATGGCATTAAAGTCGCAATCCCGAACCAAGTGTTCACGTTCTTGGCAGCCATGGCCGTCGACTGTCCCAGCGACCCGGTGAGAGTTTACCAGATTCGCCTCTATCCCATAGTAGCCGAATCTCTCCGCCACTTCTGTACCTACACTTTTACAACATCTTTTTCAACTCATCAAACAAGCAAACAGAAAAAAAAATGAAAATTAAAAGGTTTGTTTGGTTCTATTTTTAAAAACTGTTATTAATAACAGTTTTTTAAAACAAGAAAACACCAAGGTTTTTTCTACAAACTAAAAAAAAGGGAACCAAACTTTTTTTCTACAGAACAAAAAAAGTTGTAAATAAATATCCCTAGAGCACATTGGAACGGACTTGGCTCTGGCGCGGATACGGCAATCTTGTGGAGTATCGGTAGTAGCGGACACGTGGATCTTCCGGACACACACGGACACGCGTCGGATCGTGTCCGATCGTCATGTGGCGTATCGATTGTGCTCTCAAGTAAGGTCAAACTTGGTTTCTGACTTGTACCACGACTCGGACCGCGACTTGACATGGCTGGTCATTACGTCGGTGATTCCCAACGTAGAAAAGGGGAAGGGGAGAGGAGATAGGAGGCGGTGGAGTCTCGCTGGTTCCAACGGAAGGGGGAAGAGGGGAAGATGAGAATAGGGGATGTGTGTTGGAGTCAAAGGGGGGGTTGGGTGCGTGTGGGGGTGGGGGGAGGGGAGTGGGCAGGGGGTAGGGGGGGGAGCAGTGGAGTGGGTGTGAGGTGGCAGGGGTTAGGGGAGCAGGGGGTAGGGGGGTGGCGGTGGTAGGGGGGAGGGGTTGGTGGAGGTGCGGGGGTTGGGGGTGTGAGTGGGGAGCAAGGGTTGGGTGGGGGTGTCCATGGGAGGTGTAGTTCAATTTACAGGGGTGGGTTGATGGATGAATCGATGGTGTCCCGGTGGTTCCAAACATCGGAGAGATATTTGGATAATTAGATTCTGCAAAGTTCAGTAATGTCTTTAATGTATATGCTTAATTATAAAGATAAGCTATTTGATAAATAATTAAATTTCATTTGATAAATTTGATGAGAGAAAATAAGAATCAGTATAATTCTCTTTTATAAGTTCAAAATTCTCTTTTGGAAATACATATAATGACATAAAAATTCATCCATTTATTATTAATTTATTAGTATAATTGTTAACTTTTTGTAAGGATAATTATTTTTATTTTATCGTATTATGTCGTGTTCTTGCCGTATCCTTATCCTGATTTTTTGAAATTTGCGTGTCCCGGAGTGTCTGTCGTGTGGTATCCCACGAGTGACGCGTATCGCGTAAGTGCTTCTTAGGTTTTTGGAAACTATTTTTTGTTTTAGAAAAATAGGAACGAAGAACAATGTGTTTGTTAAAAGCAATCTGAGAATACGGGAAATCTTAAATTGAATAAGCATTAAAAATGATGTTTTAACTGTTTTGAAAAATATTCTCAACATCAGTTTAAAAAACAGGAACCAAAATGACCCTAAATCATTTTCCTATACTTGCCTATAATGAAATACGCAGATCTCCAACCGCCGGAGGCGGATCGCTTGGCCGGATGGCCACTGTGGTCGAAGGCTCCGGCGACGGTGTCTTCCATCAGTGGAGCAGTCATGTTTGAGGCAAATGCTAGTTAGATAGTAGCGTTTCTCTCTTTTATTTTAGAAGGTTGTCGGCAGCTCCGAACTACTAGCTTGTTTTATGTATATTCAAATACCACATTTCTCATGTTTCGAATAAATAAATAAGCTACACGTGATCTACAAGATTCAACTGTGTCGACCGATTCTCTAAATATGCTTTCTCTTGCAATGATTTGAATTATTTAATTTTATTCAAATTATTTTGGAAGAAAAATACAGTCACAAATCACTTAATTAAGACAATTTCTGATTGTTAGTGATTTAAAAAATAAAAATATGTCATTGACCCAAAGAGCAGGGAGAAACAGCAAACCTCACGCTTAAATTAAATTATGGAGTGAAGAAATAATTTTACAAAATTTTAAGTTAAATCATTGATTTTTAATATAGTTTGTTGCAATTATGACTACTAATTTTTAATAAAATCCGTGTAAGCATTAAATTTGGAATGTGTTGCTTATCAGGAATTTGAGTTTGTTCTATAGTTGAGGATGAATATTTTGGGAAATTTTGTTAAAGATCGATGCAATAGAAACGATCTGGCCCCGGAGATGCACATAAAATGTTTAATGGAAAGCGATTTGACCTTCATGATATGTGGAAATGTTTGCGGGAAAACTTAAAGTAATAAAACGTTTGTAGATCATCAAGTCTTGTGTTGGACACAATCTCCTTAAGATGCAGTATTGCCCTCGCGGTGTTGCTTAGAATAATGGCAATTTGTCTCCCGGGATGAAATGATCTCCCGACGGAAGAAAAGCACTTTCTGTGTTAATTTGTCGAACCCCGGAATGTTTGCAGAAACTTAGTCTCTCTCTCAAGCGTGTAAATGAAATGAATATGTATATGTATATACCGAAAGAGAGAAAGTGTGGCCTTTATATAGACACGCTTTCGAAAGCCGGAGACACAATCGGCGTCTGGCTGGAGAAGAAAAGCCTTCGGTAGGCACGGGCCCCATGAACCTTCCCTTGTGAGAAATGCTATGGGAACTGCGATTGATCGGTGAACACGATGTCTTGAAGCGGTGATCATGTATGTGAACTGAAGACAATAGCATTCACGCGAGAATCTTTCTGACCTGTTGAGTTGGTTCTCACGGTTGTGTTCATTTTATTACAGACAATTCACGGTTTCATGAGTGCTCCTAGAAAATTGCGCTTTTATCATTCTCATAGAACGACCAGTTCTGCTCACATGGTGACTTCATGAATGATACGCTATACCCCCTTGTCTTTAATAAGATATAAGAATCGGTAAAGCATGGCTTGCTATTCAGCGGCTGCGGGCATCCTTATTTTGATTATAGGAGCAGTGAGATTTGTTCTCCGTGAAGGATCTTCAATGAGTCACACAAATTAAGGTCTCTTCAACCCAGATTCTCGTGATCTCCAAATAAATTTAGGGTTTGGTTGCCATTCGCGACTCTTTAGTGCATAGGCTTTAAACCCATTCCCGATGATTTACTTACTGCTCTGGTCAAACCTTGGTTAACAGATCCGTAATGTTCTCAATCTTTATGTATTCAATGATCAATACCATTAGAGAGAAGTTGTTCGCCTTGCATTAAGTCTTCGAATCGAATATGTCGAGACTTCATCAAGTTATATATATATGACTTTGTGCTCTTCCAATCACTGATTGATTATCACAATGAATGCAGATAGCAGGCACAGGTTATGGCCATATTGGAATATCTTCTAAGAAATGACGAAGCCACTCTGCTTCTTCACTAGCTTTATCCAGTGTAATAAACTCATATTCCATCGTGGATCTAGCAATGCACGTTTGCTTAGAAGATTTCCAAGACACCGCTCCACCACTAAGTGTAAATAGATAGCCACTTGTGGACTTCGAGTCTTTGGTGTCGGATATCCAATTCGCATCACAATATCCTTCAAGTACTGCTGGATATTTTGAGTAGTGCAATCCATAGTTTTTGGGGTGTGGTCAAATACCAAAATCCTAACTATTGCCTTCCAATGGCTCGGACTCGATTGCGGTGGTTCATCAATTTATCGATAGCTAGTTATGTCTAGACGGGTACAGTTCATGACATACATCATGCTACCAATAGCTTGTACATATTCTTGTTGTGAAAGGCTTTTTGTCATTGGCTTTGATAGATGTATGTATTTACATCTGCTGTGTGTTCTCATTGATCAAGTTATCATTTTGTTTGAATTTTTGAGAATTTTCTTTCACTGTAATGTGATTGAGATAATATTAAATTCATCCGATGTTTGGAGATTTTTATCCCAAGTATAAATATCAACAACACCTGTTCTTCATGTCAAACTTATTGTTGAACATTTCCTCGTAGTTTTAATGACTTCATTGCACCCATGATGAGTATATCATCATCAGTAGGACAAATAATGACAAACTACGTCGCAGTTTCAACATATACACATTTGTCACACTCGTTAATTTTAAATCTATTTGTCATCATTACATTGTCAACACCCTCATGTCATCGCACGGGTGCTTGCTTTAATCCATAAAGGATTACCAAGCCTACAAACTTTTTTTTATTTTCGATCGAACAATAAACCTTCGTGTCGTTCCATGATTTCTTTCATCAAGTCACCATTTTTAAGAAAAGTCGTTTCTACATCCATCGATGTAATCCAAGATTTATATAGTCATAATGAGCTATTAACATTCTAATGGATGAAATTCCTTGTCATCGTGAATAGGTATCGCGTCGTCCGCTTCTTTTGCTTGTAACCTTGATAATCCAACTCGCTTTCTTATATTTTTATCAATATCCGTGTTTATTTTCTTCTTGAATATCCATTTATATCCTCAGAGGTTTTGAACTAGTGGAAGATCCAATGGGGTTCCCACCAAAGATGATTTGCAAGATGGATTCACTTCGCTGCTTATAGCCTCTTCTTTCCCCAATATGGAGTTTCAGGCCCATTACTAGCTTCAAAAGCTTTCGAGGCTCATCTTCAACAAAATTAATGCTAGAAAATCTAGATCAAGACTTTTGACTTGCCTGTGCCCTTTTGTCGCTAGTCAGGTCTAACAACACGCCTGTTTTACTCACCACGCCTTATTGCAAAGATCATGAGTTCTTTTACTTGAGTTCGACTTCGTGTGGATTTTTTAAGGAAATACATTTTCAAAGAAAGATGCATTCTGATTTTATTACAGGTGTTAGCATTTATATCGATAACTTCTCGATTTATAATCGTAAAACGATATGCACTTCACTATTAAGCAAAATAGCTTCAATGAAAATTCACAATTCAAATCGTTATCCTGGTTTTGAACTTTTTGTATAGTGTCACTAATGCATAGACCCCACACTTTTAAGTATTTGTAAGGTCTTCACCTTTCCACAACTCGTAGGGGATTTAGTATTAGTTTTCTTGTGAGGTATTCTACTGAGAATATAATTTGCGGAAAGAATTGCCCCCCCACATATTTTGAGGTGAAACTGTAACTTAATATAATTGCATTCATCATTTTTAAAAAAGTTCTGTTTCACGCTCAAACTCATTTCAGTTTATGCAGAATATAAAAAATGCTGGTGTATGATACCATGTTATGAACAAATCAATTAAAGGTGCTCACTATTCACTGAATTCCCTCATCACTTAACACCTCGATCTTTCTATCAGTTATTCTCCTGATCATTTTAGAAAATGTTGAAACATTTCCAATGCCTCATCTTTACTTCTCAATAAGTAAACATGAACAATATCTTGTGCAATCACCAATTAATGTAAGAAAATATTTCTTACCACCCTTCACATTTGAATAATTTCGCATCACAGACATCCGAATGTATTAATTCTAGAGGTTCACTACTTCAATCGACAAGCAGTTCTTGTAAGTTTAGATTCCACACAAATCAAATTAAGTGATTTGGATCTATTTTAAAATTGAAAAACATTCCATATTAATTAACTGCAATATATCATAATTAAACATGTCCTGGTCTACCATGCCACACATTTGAAGATTCAAGTATATGCTGCACATCGTGAACTATTGGCTGATACTTTGACAGAGGTATAACAATATTATCTCATTTTAAAGAGCCCATTGCTCACATAAATTCCTTCCCCAAGATAAAAGCATATTATCCCATTTTGGTGAGGATGAAGTTGTTCCAGACAAACACTAAACTGGAAGCCTTCCTCTTACCAACAATGATCCAAACACTAGATTCTTTCGAATTTCTGGCACATGCAACACATCATTGAGAGTAAGTTCCTTGCCCGATGCCATCTTCAATACTACCTTCCCTTGGCCTTCAACCTTGGAAGAAGAGGAGTTGCCCATAAAGAGCCAGCTCAATATCTATGGCTTGATATGATGAGAAGATCTCTGTCTGAAAACATACGAGTAGCCCCTCGTGGTCCACCCACCATTCTCTGGTATTGCCGCCAACAGTCACCTTCGAGACCATTTAATCGAGGTGTTCATGTCTCGAGACATCGTCTACTTCACCACATCGTCGAGGGCGTTCTTCTCTTACCCCCTTGTTCCTCGATCAAGACAAGCCCCAGTAGCATGGTGCCCTTACAATTGTTGCACACATAATTTGCCTTGGAACTTCTTCAGAGGACCTTGCTTGGGACCGTTGCTACAGCCTCTTCGTGATTGTGGGAGGTCCGCCCCAGCCAACATCGTCTGATCTCACTGAAGCCCCACCCCGCTTCTTCCTTTACATGCACGGTTGTCTTCCTCTATTCCTAGCCTCACTATCAAGTCTCAAGTCCCATTTCCTTCCCGCTAAGGTTTTTTGTGTGTTTTTGAATTCTTTCCTATTAGTGGTGGCAATTTTTCAATAATTGCAAAACACTGAAAGATTCGTTATAACACCTGAGATTATCCTTCTCGCATGTATGTCATGCAGAATCACTTGCAGATCTTGAACTTGGTTGATCACTGTCTTGGAATCAAGCATCTTGTAGTCTATGAAGTTTCCCACTACAAACCTCTTGTGCCTTGCATCCTCGATCTTTTATTTTTTGTCCAAGGATTCCCACAGCTCTCAGGCCAGCAGCGCAATGCATATTATACAACAGGTCAGTCTAAGCCATTCAAGAGGTAGTTCACACAAGAAATCTGGCATGCTTCCATGCTTCTAATAAACGGCAACCACTGCCTATCGGGCCATTTTCCTTCAATTTGGAGCATCCTCTGAAGGAAACTGCCAAATCTGGCATCAGAATAACATCTTTGTTGGCACCTTGAATTTTTGTTCCCAATGGAACTTTTCCCAAGCTCTCTATGACTCACAATAGCGTCATAACAAAGTTGAGGAGGCACCATTTAGGGTAATCAAGAGGTCAATTTATTGAACCAAATTCGCAGTAAACAATATATTAAACAAATTTAAATATTACTTAGCCAAATTCGACTAAAACCAATATTAAACCAAAGTGGCTAAGGCCTGCTCATTAAACGCTTTAAAATCAAATATGACTCTTGCTAAAATATGAGTTAAAATAAAATATATTAAAACAAACAGATATTGATTTTTCGGGACCAGCAAACTAAACAATCTCCAAGAATCGAGCATCAATGTTTGAAATAAACAAATCTAGTGCAAACCTATACTGATATCAATATTTAGAATAAACAAATCCAGTGCAAACCTATACGGATATCAATATTTAAAATAAACAAATCCAGTGCAAACGTATACTGATATCAATGTTTTTATGTATACTATCTTTGCTTAGACTTTGGCTAAATATTTAAAATAGATTACTGCTTTTTCCAGAAATAACATAACGAATTCTGAGCAAGTAAAAATATTAAAATAGAAACACGTTTTATTAAAGGGCAAGAGAAACATAACGCTTTTTGCAAAATTAAAAATGAGAATCGTGAAGTTCAAAATCGAAAAACAGCTTTACGTGAAGCTCTATTTCAACCGATATTTATATATGAAAATAAAAACAATAAATCTTAGTGCAAGACTGGAATCTATTTTTTTTAAATAACATAAATGCACTATGCCTATTGTGTGAATAAAAAAATTACTTGTCTAAGATTGTTAAAGATCAAGAGCAATAGAACAAGATTTAAATCGGTGGTGACGACATAAAATGTTTAATGGAAAATCAGCTAGCGTAACTCCAAGCACATGTGGAAATGTTTGTAGGAAAACTTAAAGTAATCAAAACCTGTTTGTAGATCAAGTCTTGTGTTGGACACAATCTCCTTAAACAAGTATTGCCTCGCAAGGGGTTTCGAGAATAATGGCAATTTGTCTCCCCAAGATGAAATGATCTCCCAACGTAAGAAAGCACTGGTGGCCGGGCCGTCTTCGAACTCGAACCGGCTTGCGTAACTCAGTCTCTCTTTCAAACGTATGAAATGAAATGAATATGTATATATGTATATCTCAAAAGAGAGAAAGTGTGGCCTTTATATAGACCTTCTCATGACTGTTCGGTACAATCATGAAGCTTGAGGAAGGGTCGTGTCTGTTTCGGTTCATGGTGAACAGACACAGTCGCGTCTGTTGGAGAAGACGCATCAGTCCAACCCCATCCACGCAAAACGACACGCTTTTGATGCTGTAAGGTGAAGCGGCTAGCTCCGAACCCGACCCGGCCAGTGCGGGGCGGGGTCATGGGCAAGACGCTGCTGTGTGTGGGGCGAACTGCCATGAGCTAGGTCCTCCCCCTTCCACAAACTGGAGTGCCCCTTGGGGCCCAAACCCAACTACAAGGTGCGCATTATACCCTTGCTGCTCCCATCTCGATGTGGGGACACAAGCTTTTCCACAAGCTTAAACCTTTAGTTACCTTTTTCAAGGAGTGATGTTTGGAGACAATTTCTAATTCACTCCTAGCTGGCTGAGCAACCCACAGAGTAATTTTCATCTCCTCATGGAGGAGAACACATTCCCATGTGAACCCACCTAAAAAGATTTGTGGGACCCAATGTAATTTTAGCTCAAAAATAGCTAAATTATTGTGCTCAAACCCATATTTTCCAACAAAATTTTCCAAAATTTCAATGAAATTTCCAGTTTTAGTGAGCTTGGAAAGAAATATGAGTAAGATATTTTGAAGGGAAGAAATTTATGTAAACGAAGACATTGAAAAAATGTCTTCGTTAGGAATCAACCACGGGAGCAAAAGTTCACAAGAAAAAAGGGAAGGAAAGAAAGAATGGAAAAATGGAAAGAAGAAAGAAAAAAAAATTACCTGGAAGAGTCAACCTCAGAGTTGGCTGACACTTGCTGCCTTGTCTCAAAGGCTTAAAACGGTGTGGTCTAAAGTTAAATAAATCATTTTCCTATGCTTGCTGTTGGAAAAGCTCATGGACTTTTTAGGCATGATGATGTTTATTTTGGGTCTAAACCCTTATGATTTTATTTTTGGGCTTTTCTCCCAAAATGCCTCATATCAATTGGATGTTATCTATACTTATATACTTATAAGAATTCTCATTCCTAACTGATGTTAGGCATTATGGTACTTTAGGCGCACACACAATAATTCTCCCCTCGGACAAAGTTTCACTGAGTCTTCTTAGGATTTTCTTGTCTTTCACTGTGTTCAGCCACATTCATTATGTCAAGCACCACACTAGAATGGGATATCCATATTCGGGCCTAGAGCCTAGAGAACAAGGCCCAACTATGGAAGAGCCCAGACCTAGGTCTAATGAGGGAAGGCGAGTTAGGCCCCGAACCCTCTACATATGATTGCGCTCTGATTAGTGCCCAAAAAGTGCTATTTTGAGTCCTATTCAAGATAGGTTTTGAGTGTTGAAGACCAATCAGCATGAATTCTGGTTTCAATTAATATGTGCAGGTCACTTATACCACCGATTCCATTTCAAGTTTGTTTTGGTAATTTTGCAGGCCATGCTCTCTCCTTTAATAATTCCCCAAGTCCGATGTCAAGTTTATGCCGAATGTCGAGGATTCATAAAGGATTTCACCAACCAAAAACAATGAAATGTGAAGTGGAATTGATGAAAGGATGACGTGCATGGCAAACAGAGGAACCAGATTTTCATATGCATCATGGTTTCGCAGGATCGCGAAAATTCAGAATCCTAGAGAAATTTTCGCTTATATGCAAATTTTCCGCTACAATAAATTTCGCTAGCCTAGCGAAAATTACTGTTCATTGCGAAAATTTTGATTTTCGCTATCTTTTGTGATTTTCGCTAGCTTAGCGAAATTTCGCTAGCATAGAGAAATTTTCGCTATGCTAGTGAAATTTCGCATAGCTTAAATTGCCTTGTTTTTGATGCTGTTTTTGATTCCAAATCCACCACGTTTTGATTAATTACCATTTTTCCCCTATTGTAATTTCATATTTTTGGGCCTTTTTGTCATTTCATTGTTTAGTTGACTATATAAGCTCCCCTACAACTTTGTGTAACTTAACTTTTTCATTTTTTATGCAAGTTTCCCGCAACTTTTCATTTTAGGTTTTAGCTTTGGTTCTTTCTTCTCTCTCCTTCTTTTCTTCTTTTCTGGCTGGCAAACACACCCTTTGAGATGACAAATCAAGGATGCTTGGCTAAAGCCTCAAAGCCTTGAATATGAGGTTGCTAGCTTGGTTTAGGACCACCGCAGTTAACTTCATGCTTTAAATGATACAAAATCGTGATATATGGCTCCAAACTTTCCAAACTAGGGTTTTACCGATATTTAGCGCCTCTTCCTTCGGGTCAATACTTCGCTTATGCTTTTAGGTTCAAAGGCATTCTTAATGTTAGATGCACCGACATTCTTTAGATGTCATTTACGAGCCATTGAAATGAGGTTAAATGCTAGTTTTAAATCGATCGACATTGAATGCCTTAGTATTTGATCGACTCATCAGAGTGGTTCTGTGGTTAGGTTTCATAGCTAAACAAAGATCCTATTTGGCTTTGACTATATGTCAATTGCCCTAATGCTAGAAATGACCAGACAATCAGAATACCCCTTGTTATTAAGCTAGTGACCCAAGCCTTCATGGTTACCATTTCACACTTCGCCAAGTTATTTCGCTATCCAAAGGAGCAACCAACTCCCGCTTTTAACCAAATCCACAAATCCAAACAAAAGCCTCACCATTTTCAAACATCAATTTAATCACTGTGGGATGAAACCCATCCCCGTGTTCGACCTCTAGATCGCTTATGCGTCGCAAATAGCTTGACTAATGGCAAAGAGGGAGGAGTATAGGAAACAAATATTGTTGATTCCGGATCACCCTACCGTGGCACGAATCACGCTCCCCGAGCAAGCCTTGTTCCCCCTCCTCAGCAACAACGTATCGGACACAACAATGCCTGAGCTTACCAATCAGCCACCGTCCGAGGAAGACCACGTTCTCTTCCAGAAAAAAGAAAAAATCAACGATCATAGCCATTACCCTCACTCGCTTGACATGGGGACATGTGTCACCATGCACCATCGATAACTCCCCACTATTTTGATCCACTACAGTCATTGACAAAGTGTCACTAAGGTCTTGTCACGTGGTTGATTGTAATAGTATAAATAGAACCCTTTTGTAGCCTAAAAAGGTAGATGTGTACTAAGTGAAGGAGATCAATAAAAATTTGTGAACGTTAATATGTTTTACTAGCACCATCTTTGGGAACTTTTTCCTCTTCTTGATCCCTTCTCTTAGATCGCATAGTTTGGAATCTCTCTAGAAATACGAATGGGAGAAGTCTCACCATCAACCCCGCCATCCGCCACCGAAGAGCGATTGCAGCAGCTAGAAAGAATGCTTAAGGAATAGTAGGTCTCCCACCACTAGCAACTCGCCTCCCTCCTAGTAACCAATGCTGCTCTGAGGTAGGAGACACAGCCTTGCAAACGACCGAACCACTCCCTCAGATCAGGGCCGCACCCATTAAGAACTCACCATCAGCGATACCCCCGCTTCTCCGTTAAGACGACCTGACGACATAGAACATCGACAGGAGGAAAGAAAGAAGTCCAAGTCAGTCAGCCTCAACGAACACCGCCTAGATACATAATCGATACCATAATTGAGCCAATCAACTCGAGTAAAGTGACAAGCCCAGAGCATCGCAGTTACCACGGAATCCCAACTCGACCCTACGACGACTTGGCAATGTCACCTTTTGTGCCCGCCATCCTGCACCAAGACCCTCCCCCACATTTCATGCTACCCAAGTTTAGGAGTTACTACAACATTGGAGATCGATTCGACCATCTGATGCACTATCGCCAAATTATGAAGCTTCAGAGCGAAAAAATCCCTCTTGTGCAAAGTGTTCCCTACCAGCCTACCAAGCCCCACCTTACCTTGGTTCCACAGGCTTTAGGCAAACTTGATATCTTTCTTCCACTTTTTGTCCAAAAAAATTGTGATTTGATATATGTGCCTGATCAGAAGAAAGCAAGACGTAGCCAGTTTGTGTTAAAGTAGTTTGTGTATGAGTGGGTATGAGTGGGTTTGTCCCATATCGGTTGAGAGAAGAGTGCAATACTTACTTAAAGTATTGATGGACTCCAAAGTTCAAAAAAGACACTCAAGAGGAGCGGACCAAAGAGAATGTGATGAGCTTTAAATTATATATTTAAAGTCAAAGATAGCACTTGGGCACTTGGGGCATCTTGGGCTTTTAAATTGAAACAAAAGCCCAACTCGAAATTACATTTTGTGTTATGCCCAAAAAAAGATGTGTTTTTATGCCCAAAATATGTGTTCTTTTCTCTTATGGTTGCTTTCTTCTATTTCTTCTTTGCACCTCTTACTCTTAAATTAAAGGTATTTCTCAACAGTAAATTAATTATTCTATAGAAAACAATTAATCTACATTGTTGTATCTTGAGAGTGTTTTTCGTGATATTCCCTTTTGCACTGAATCAGGCTAAATGTAATTTGAAAAGATAGCATTTGTCACGCCAAATTGCACTCAATTCCCTTTATCGATTGTTTCTAACAATTTTTAAGTGTTTATTTTCAGTCCATCATGGACAAACATACTAATTCTCTCCTCGATTCAAGGTCATGAACCAAGACTCATGAAACTTGGATCGCTTTGATGGCACTAATTATACTGCTGGAAGGATAAGATGATGTTCTTCCTCATCGCCTTGAAAGTTGCATACGGTGGATCCGAACCCGCCACGATTCCGCCTCTTTCTCCCATGAAACTCGAAATGTCAAAGAGGAACGTACAAAACGTCAAGAGGACGAATTGCTATGCCGAGGACACATTCTCAACACACTTTCTGAGACGCTCATATGACTTGTTCACTTCAAATACCTCCTAGATGAAATCAATGCTTGAATTCAAACACAACACTAAAAATGCTGGTTTAAGTTTCTTGCTCCTACAATTTCCTTTCTTGAATTCCTAATATGGTTGATCATATTTCGCTTGACCAAGTGCATGAGTTACGCATTTTAGTTTTTCCAAATTGAAAGATTTGAAAGTCGACGTCAGAACCATTGCAAGTGTGGGCTATAATTGCCAAAACTTCCTCCATCTTGGAATGATTATAGGAAGAAATTTTTGTATCTTTCTCGAAAGCTTCACTGAACAATTGCAAAACATCTCGTAATTGAAGAAGAAACAAGAATTCGAGATGGTAAGACTTAAATAGAATCGTTCCAAAGTGAATTTTGTTAAGCCGTCAACAAGGTCGAACGAGAGATTCGTAACAACTGAAATAAGAGAGTGACTTTGACTCAAGCTCTGAACAATAATCTCCAAGAAAAAGATAAGACCTGCTTATTGCAGAAAAAGGGCACTTTAAAGAGTGTACTTGGAATAGGCATTACTGTTACTAATATTATTATCATACTACTTCAATGAAGAATGATCATGCTGGTTCTAGTGGCAAGATTAATGTGGCTGAAACACAAGAGAAGAGTTACAAAATCTTGTTGCTATGGTTTCCGAAATGCAGATTTCGATGGTAACCGAAGTGAATATAGCTTCTGTCTCCAACACCAATGATTGGTGGTATGATTCGGGTGCAACCATTCATATATGCAATGATAAAAATCAATTCAAACATTATGGAAGTTGTCACCGCGACATGAAGTATTGATGGGAAATAATAATGTTGTCAAAGTTCATGGCAAAGGAACCATTGAAATTCATTTCACTTCCGGAAAGAAGCTGATTTTAATTAATGTTCTTCATGTACCAGAAATTAGAAAGAATTTAATTTCTGCAAATTTGCTTTGTAAGGGAGGATTCAAGACTGTTTTAGAATCCGACAAGCTTATCCTCTCAAAGAATGGGGTCTTTGTTGGGAAGGGATATGCTTGTGGATGGAATGTTCAAACCAGAATTCATTGTTAATAATAAGAATAAGAATATTTCTGTTTATATGGTTGATTCATCAATTAATTTATGGCATTCACGCTTAGCACATGTAAATTTTAGGTCACTTAAATTTATGACTAAAAATGGTTACATAACATACAGAAATGATAACCATGATAAGTGTGAAATTTGCATTCAAGTTAAGATGACGCAAATTATTTACTCAAGTCCAGCAATTTCTAAATTTACAAATTATTCATTCGGACATATGTGAATTAAATGGTAATTTGACTAGAGGAGGAAACAGATATTTTGCCATTTTTATTGATGATTACTCTAGGTATACCTAAGGTATATCTTATGAAGCATAGTTATGAAGTGTTCGACAAATTTAAAGTGTAGAGGCAAACAGATTGTCGAAAAATCAAAAGGAAAAGAAAATAAAATACTTAGGCCAAGGAGGTGGAGAATACTTTCCCCGCTAATTTTTCTTCCTTCGTGAAGAACATGGAATAATACATCAAAGAATCCTCACCTTATACTCAACAAAATGGATTGGCTGAGAGGAAGAATGTAACCCTTGTAGATAGGGTAATTCCTAATACTGTTAAGTTCTAAGCTTCCCTTAACCTTTGGGAGAAGCATTACTAGTAGTGCCGTCATATTCATACAGAATACCTCAAAGGAGCCGGCAAACATTCCCTTTACTTAATTATGGAATGGTAGAAAACCAAATTTGTAAGTTATATTCGGTTTGGGGTTGTCTAGCCTTTATAGAGTTCCCGCATCCAAAAGAACGTTAGGGCCACTGTTAATGAAAAGTGTCTTCAAGGATATGCTGAAAATTCCAAGGCCTATAGGTTGTTAGACCGAGTCTAATGTGTAATCATGGAATCTAGAGATGTCCAATTTCTTGAGAATAAAACCCCAGATGATTCTACAAATGAGTCAACATCATTATTCCAGGTAACGGAAACCAATGATTCTTAATAGGTCTAGTTCTCCTTTGATTGTTGACAACAAAATATCGAAATTCAAAAAACAAGTGGAAATAAGAGAAGTCAAAGAACTAGAAAAGAAAAAGAGAGTTGGATCCTGATTTCATCTCTCAAGCTGTTGTCTTTCTTGGTGGAAGGTGATAGAATCACAATGTACCAATAAGATTCCTATCTGTTTAAATGTAGAGGAGGATATAACACCTAAGACGTATAAAGAAGCTTTGGCTTCAAGATTCGCTCTTGAAAGAAGCTATAAATGATGAAATAGATTCTTTACTATCAAATGGTACATGGGTTCTAGTTGATCCACCTCGTAATAGTAAACCTATTGGATGTAAATGGATATTTAGAATAACATATGGAAATCTTTTTAAAGCAAGGTTGGTGGCTAAAGGATATCGGCAAAAGGAGGGTGTTGATTACTTTGATATCATGCCCCCAGAGCTCTGATTACTTCTATGCGGCTGTTGTTTTGCATTAGCATCCATTTATAACTTATGTATTCATCAAATGGATGTTAAACCGCATTCTTAAATGGTGATCTAAATGAAGAGGCAGTACATGGAACAACCTAAGGGTTTTGGTACTACCAGAAAACATATAAATGCATAAGCTAACAAAATCTTTGTATGGATTGAAATAAGCTCCAAAACAATGGCATGAAAAATTTGATTTAGCGATTTTAGAATATGGTTTCAAGCATAATGGTGCTGATAAATGTATTTATTCTAAATTCACAGAAATTTTTGGTGTAATTATATGTCTTTATGTTGATGACATGCTTATAATAGGTACTAACATGGATGGAGTCAATGATACTAAGGCTTATCTTTCTTCAAAGATTTCAAATGAAAGACTTAAAGTGGTGGCAGACAAGATCTGTGTGTCAAAGTTAAGAGACATAGTGGGGGTTTTGCACTTTGTCGATCTCATTATATTGAGAAACATTAACCAAGTTCAATCATTTGCATATTAAAGAGGCAAACACTCCTTACATGTTTCCATTCATTTGAATGAAAATCCCCAGAGAGTCGTTTGCTCAAGTCAAGTATGCTAGTTATAGGAAGTCTAATGTATGTTATGCATTGCACTAGACCTGATATAGCTTTTGCAGTTTGTAAGCTTTCGAGATTCATCAAAATCCGTGAAAGCCGATGCATTGAAAGCTATTATAACAAGAGTTTTGCCATCTTAAAGGACCAAAGATCAGATTGTTTTATAATAACTTCCAAATTTAGAGCGAATATTGCATCGACGCTTAGTTGATACAAGTAACACATGATAAAATGTCAACTGATGGATATTATTTATATTAGGGCGGCGGTGTTTGGCCTCCGGCTTTCTTAATAAGAAGCAAACATGTATACATCATATTCCACCATGGTCGAATTTATTGCTCAGCACAGGCAAGGAAGTCGAATGGTCGAGAAATTGGCATTAGATATGAATTGTGCCACAACCTATGCCATCTCTTGTATTCTCTTGCATTACATAGTCAAGCTACTATGTCAAGAGCGCCTGCGCCAAAGATGATATATACTGAAACAAGATATTATGTTTCCTATTTACATGAATATGTGACAGACAATTAATCGATGGTGTAATAACTATTACTCATGGGTTCAGAAGAATCTAGCGCATCCGCTTACTAAAGCTCTAGCAAGAGACTTAGTATGAGTACCGTCTGAGTCAGTCACAACCCTTCGACTCAAACTTATCATTACCGGGAACCCAACTTCATTAGCATTACCACCAAGTTAGGAAGTTTAATGGGTAATAATGCTAATGATAACGGTTTTGAGTACTAGGACGATAGCAAGTTAGTACCATGATTATAAGAGGGTGGAGTGTATACACTCTAATGAAATTATTTCACCTATGTGTACATGAAGTGGTGCCGCTTCTAGCAAAGAAAAGGAACTTTGTAAATGTCTATGAATTCAGGATGTAGCACATGGCCTTAATAGTGCGAGTTATTATGAGAACGTCTTTATAAGTCAATATAGCGATATGTGTGGCATTTCCTATTTAGCGTAAAGAATCAAAGTTTAAGCTTGGGCCACTTAGATTTTGCTGCTAAACATTTGATGCTACACTAATTAAAAGGTTTAAAACAATAGTTACTTTACAGTGATACATTTCTACATCTATGACTATACCGACCACACACAAACTAAGTGGGGGATTGTTAAAGTAGTTTGTATGAGCTGCATGAGTGGTTTGTCCCGACATCGGTCGAGAGAAGAAAGGTAATACTTACTTAAAGTATTGATGCACTCCAAAAAGTTCAAAAGACACTCAAGAGGGATGGACCAAATATAATGTGATGGGCTTTAAAATTATATATTTAAACAAAGACAGACTGCAAGACTGGGGGGGCATCTTGGGCTCTCTTTAAATTGAAACAATAGCCCAACCCGAATTACATTTTGGGTTATTTCTCAAAAGATGTGTTCTATGCCCAAAAGATGTGTTCTTTCTCTTACGGTTGTTCTATTTCTTCTTCTTTTGCACTTCTCGACTCTCTTAAATTAAAAAGGCATTTCCTCAATAAGAAATTAATCGCCTGCAAAACAATTAATTCAGATTTCACAGATCCGAGAGCTGCTTTTGTGATATTCCCTTTTAATCGAATCGTGTAATGAACACTTAAAAGGAGTAGTGATTATTCACGCCTCAATTCCTCATCGACAGCCAACAGTTTGTTCTTATGGCATGGCGATCTTGGAGACGATCCGAGACTTCATGAGGTGTTTCGAAGCTATGATGCTGCAGTTGGATTCAGCCAGCAACGACACGGTGATGTAGGCGGTGAAACTGGCCATCTAGCCCCACACCCAATTCTTCTCTTTGCTCTCCTTATAACCCACCCCCCCCACAAGTACGACTGACAAGCTATTATAGAGGAGCAATTAATATGCCTTGTTGGAGGATGACAACTGACCGCAACAAGGAAGAAATTTAATGTGACCAGCGACAAGCCAGGTGATTCCCATTAACAGAAAAGATATAGAAGAGACAGGGGCATCCAAAGAGGTAGATATAAGGACCAAGATGCCCAAAGACAGTCAAGTCGAGATTGGAACTATACTCAAGGGGACACCAGAAGATCCGGACATAATGAATCCGTCTAATTCTCGTGGACATAGTCGCAACTACTTCCTCTCATCCAAATAACTGAGGATTTCTCCTATCTAACCCCGTTAAAACCAACGCAGATCAGTGAGACAAGTCTAACTTCTATTAATACCATTGGGAGCACGGCCACGTCACAAACAAATGTTATCAGCTCAAGCCATTGTTAGAATCCCTATTCGGAGAGGACATCTCCACTAGTACCTGAGGATCCCGACCCTCCTTGATGACCCCAAGCACAACGGAGCCCCAACCACTACCCCAGAAGGCCATAGGCTTGTCATATACACGATCTTTGTAGCCCTGAGCCTCGCCCTTTCTGTAGAACTAAGAGGTCGCCCCCGGTTCAAAGCCTTGGTGGCGAGCTTTTAGTATAGCTTCACATCTTGTAGTATCCTCCCCATCGACAGTACGATAACCTTCACGAAGGTCCCCCTCTGACAATTATTAGCTCCTCACGAAGATGCCCTAGTCCTAACTCTCGAAGAGGGCAACCACCTAATGCGCAGGATATTGATAGACACTGACAGTGATGCCAACATGTTATACCGCCTGGCCTTTCTCCAATTAGAATACCAGCCCAATAACCTTCGAAGTCCAAGGAGAGTACTAATAGGATTCAACGACGCCCAAACCACTTAAGTTGGGGAGGTTATACTTTCGGTCGCTGTAGGACTGGTTACTGGACTGGTAACATTCACTATGATCGATGAACCTTCCTCCTATCACACCATCCTTAGCTAAACTTGGATCCATGCTATGAAAGCTTTACCGTCCTCCTACCACCAAATCCTTAGCTTCCTTACCCCTCTCCCTCGGGTCAGATTGACATTAGAGGGGACCAGAAAGTTGCCAGAAGGTGTTACATTATCGAGGCTGGCTGAGATGAAAAACCTTCCAGATAGAAATTACACCTCGAGGCCCACCTGCAAGCACACAAAAATACCCAAGTTGTAGAGCCTCTCAAATCATACCACCTATTCGGATGCGATCGACCTAAACGGGTACATCTCGGATCCTCCCTCTCCCAAACAAGAGGTTAATGCGTTCTTGGCCGTTTTGCAGGAACACTTTGAGGTTTTTTCCTAGACACATTGTGACATGGTCAGAGTAAGTCCTAGCATTGAACAACACCAACTCAACATCCAGCCCGGACATAAGTTCGTAAGGTAAAAAATGAGGTGTTTTCATCCCCCGCATTATCAAAGAGGAGGTCGATAGGTTACTCTCAGCATGCTTCATCGGGGAGATCCAATACCTGGAGTGGCTGGCCAATGTTGTTGTGGTACCAAAGAAGAATGGGAAATGGCAAGTATGCACCGATTGTTCGGATCTCAACGATGCCTGCCCCTAAGACACCTTCCCCCTTCCACGAATTGATCAGATTCTAGACACGACGATCGGCCATGAATTGTTATCCTTCCTTGATGCCTACTCGAGATACAACTAGATACCTATTTTCCCTCCCGATTCTCTAAACACTGATTTTATCAAACCAACCGAGATGTACTGTTACAATGTGATGCCATTTGGTCTCAAGAATGCCGGGGCAACTTATCAACCCATGATGGCACGAATGTTCAAGCCTCTCTTAGGGAAAACATGGAAGTATATATAGACGACATGCTTATGAAGTCAGAGTCTTGGGGTGACCACCTGACTAGGCTAAAGGAAGCTTTCTAGTTGATGAGACGCCATCGATTACACCTCAATCCGGATTAATGCGCTTTTAGGGTAAAATCTAGCAAGTTCCTTAGATACCTTGTCAACAAGCGTGGCATTGAAATTTTGCCTAAACAAGCCATTTTAGTTTTGCAAATAAGGCCACCCAAGACTAGGAAACATGTACAAACATTAACCGGAAAGTTGGAGGCATTGAACATATTCATTTCCAAGTCTTTGGATCGATTTCAGCCATTCTTCAAAGTTTTAAAGGGGGCCTCGTCAGGAATATGGAACCTTGACTATGATAAAGCTTTTCGAGCCATCAAAGAGTATCTTGCTACCCCACTAGTCCTATCTTAGCCTGAGGTGGGATAGGAGCTTTTTCTTTATCTCGCTACTTTCATGACGGTCGTCAACGTGGCCTTGGTCAAGGCGGAAGACAACAAGGGACATAAACTAGTCTATTATGGCAGCAAAGTGTTGATCAACGTAGAGACTCCCTACGTAAACTTTGAGTGGATCGCCCTAACATTGAGAGTGGCAGCTAAGAAGTTATGCCCATACTTCCAACTTCACACCATCAATTCGTATAACTATCTTATCAGATCCATCTTACATAAGCCCCATGTCGCTGACCTACTACTTAAATGGGCTATTGAGTTTAGTGAATTTCATATTATTTACTACCCAAGGTCTGCTATCAAGGGGCAGTCTTGGCCGACTTCATTGTCGAGATGTCAGATGTTTCTTGGGATGCCTCCTCGAACGAGTTATGGATTCTTGAAACATATGGTTCGTCTAAGAAAGCCAAAGGAGGTGCCGACGCAGTTTTGTAGTCCCCCGAGGGCCAATTGATAGCTTAAGCCGTCCAATTCTCTTTCTGGATTTCAAATAATGAGGCCGAATACAAGGCGGTCTTGTTAGGTTTATGACTAGCCCAAGCACTCTCAATCACTCAAATAGAACTCCGGTGTGATTTCCAGTTGGTGGCATCCTAAATTAAAAGAGAGTATGAGAGTATAAGGCGAAAAATGATAGAATGGCACAATACGTATCCCTCACCTAGGCGCTCATCGCCCGGTTCAAAAAATGTACTCTTTCCCAAGCAAGGTTTTCAGACCCGGCCCAGGGTATTGACCCGGGGAGGGGAGAGGGTCAAAGGGTCAAGGGTTCAACCGGGTCGAACCGAGGTTCAACCGGAGGGATGCACCCTGCCTATATAAAAATGTAAAATAAGTATTTTTCTATATATAAAACTTAATTTTTCATTAATAATAAAATTAAAGAGATACATCCAATACACATTAAAGAGATAAATCCAATATATAATCAAAATCATACTTCATATAATAAATAAATTAGACAAGCAAAGTTACATTATATTAGACTCTCGCTATCTCCATCTCGAAGAATAAAGGCGAATTATTTGAATATCCACCGCGAATATCACTAGCCCTAATATATCCAATTCTAAATCGCAAGTCATAAATTTTTTTTAAAAAATAACCTCATTTAACTTAAAATAAATAAATACATATAACAAAATAAAAATAACACACAAATTTAAAATTACCTTGGCGCCAACAATATTGAAAGTCTCAAGAAGCATAGAACCTGGATTATTCCGATTAATAATATTAAAAATCAATAATAAATAAAAGTTAAAAATCGCTAGCTTTTTCGTAAACGGCGCCAGCATGATCGAAAGAGGACAAAAAGCAAGAACCTGAAAATCTCAAGATCGGTCGCCAAACACGGCTCACCCGCGGTGGCCTGCTTATCCCGGTTTTTCAGACTCCCCGGTTTTCCTGCTCGACCGACCGCTCCCGAGCCGGTTCACGGTTTTTCTTGTTGGACCGACCGGTCCGGTCCGGTTTTGACAACCTTGTTCCCAAGTACCTAGGGCTGAGAACCAAATGGCCAACTCTTTGGCGAACCTATTTGCAAGCGCCCCATACCCTTGCCATGTGGAGTTGTCTGAAATTATGACCTTTACCATAACGATGTTGTCCATATATCAAATTATTTCGTGGATTGGGTCCTAGGTCGGTGATCCAGCACGAAAGGAACAGTGAACAATGAACAGTGAACAACGTCAAAATTACGTCAGGCAACTCCTAGATGACGCCTATCACAACCTACCTTAAGCATAAGACATTACTTGAGGACAGGAAAGAGGCCTTTAAAGTCAAATCCCGAGTGCCTAGATAAGCATTTATCATAGGTTGTTTTCGAGCCCGTACCAACGATGTATACACTATGAGGCAATTGAGCAGATCATCCGAGAAGTGCACAGTGGAATTTACGGCACCCACATCAGCAGGCGTTCCTTGAGTCACCACACCATGATGCAAGGTTCTATTAGCCAACCATGAAACAAAAATCATAGTAGTTCGTCTAAACTTGCGATGTTTGCTAGTAGTTCGGGAATGTTATCCACGCCTTGCTAACGATCTCTACCTTGTCTCCAGCACATAGCCATTATTTATGTGGGGAATCGGCATAGTGGGCGCTACCACCAGCACCAGGTCAGAAGAAATTTCTACTTGTGGTTATCGATTATTTCACCAAAATCTGTAGAAGGGGAACCTTACACCCAAATCAAAGCCAGTCATTTGATCATGTTTATTGATAGGCGAAAATGTGTGTTATAAAATGTATACGCCTATGTGCACAAGTGCACACGTCGCCTCAAGTGAAAGTATAAGTATCGTCCCACGAGGATTGAGTTACTAATTACCGAAATTAGAATAGTCCTATCTTTATTTGGATTAACACAAATGTAAAGTTGACTAAACTAAATAAATCCTAAACTAAAATATCTAATATGCAAAGGGAAAATGTAATTACAAGAAAGCCTAAGGTTTTGATTTCATCTGAAAAATTCCTATGGTGAGGCTCTACTTGTTCCCAATGATACCTAAATTATATATTAATGGCGGATTTCACCTAAGCACATGTTATTCTTTCTCAAGCAATAAAAATCTACCCTTGGAAAATGTTATAATGTATCTCTACCTCAAACCACCATAACCAAGGATTGCATTAAGCATTAGAAACCCACAAAGCCACATGTGACCCACAAATATCTCTATTCTATGGAGAAACATGACATTCTATTCATGGTCTAACCTAATTATCGTTTCTCAACCTCAAATTAGGCCACAAATCATGTTAATGGTGATCAATCATCAACAAGTATAAGAAATTGAATAGAACATTTAATATATATAAATCTAAACATCAACGATTACACATCAAAGTTTGACACTATAGTTCATTGTTTGGACTACATCAAAACCCTAGAAAATGAGATTAGTTCATGGAGAAGGGAAATACAACAAAGGAAAAGAGAGAAAACATAAAGAGGAGAAGAAATAGCCTATATGGAAGATGAATCCTTAGTTTCCTCTTCAAATCTTTCTCTTCTTCCCCAAAGAGAGCTTTGCTTTAGGGTTTGGAAACCCTAGGGGCTTCCCTCTTTGTAGTCGTCGAACTCCCCTGCTCCCAAACTCCTCTCTGAATCCCCCCTCAAAATGCCCAAACCCAGCGAGCGAAAGAAATGGGCTTCGGCAAAGAAAATGGGCCTCGACATCACGCTATAGCGTGATGGAGCTGGAGCTACGACGTGGCGAAAAATGGGAAGCTACTTGAGGAGAAGAAGCCAAACCACGTTGAAGAGTGAAAATACCCATGTTGTAGCATGTTTTCACGCTAAAGCGTGAGAGTACTCATGCTAAAGTGTGAGGGCACTCACGCTAAAGCTTGAGTGTTCTCACGCTAAAGCTTGAGTGTTCTCACGCTGTAGCATGAGTACACTCATGCTGTAGCGTGAGTGGCTAACGCCTCAGCGTGAGTTACTCACGCTTTTGCCTAGAATTTTCTATTTTTGGCATCTTTCACTCCTTCCTTCATAACTTCTTCATCCAGACTCCGAATCACGCAATCTTGGCATCTACAGAAGCCCCTTAGAGTCTAGAATCTTCCCATGCCAATGAGAGAGCCATAGAAGGACACCACATAGGTGAAATGATCACATGTTTTCCGCGATTTCATGATGACTTTGCCAATTTTTCTTCGATTTCACTTGTTTATGCTCAATATTTTGCCTAATCACAAAATTGGGAAATATAGCATTAGAACACTTATTTATATCATGAAAATAGTTAAACCTAAGTAAAACATAGGGATAAAATGAGAATTTAAGATACTCATCATTTGTGCGGAGAAACATCATCTTCTGTTTCAAAGTTCCTCAGGCCATAGTGTTTAACAATGACTGCAATTCATCAATAAACCATTTCAGCACATCTGCAATGAGTTCATGATAAAAAAATGTTTATTCCTCCCCTAGATATCCGCAGTCAAACAATGAAGTTGAGGCGACCAATAAAACATTGTTGAGCTACTTGAAGAAAAGGCTAGACTCATTAAGAGGGAAATGGGCAGATGAATTGCCTATCATGATATGGGCATATAGAATGATGCCAAGGCTACCGACTGGAGAAACTCCTTATGCCCTAGCCTTCGGCATGGAAGACATGATCCCTGTTGAATTTGAGCTAGGCACCCTCCACACAAGTACTTTAGACACCCTAATAGTTGCCCTATACAAGTTAGAAGAAACGCTAGAACAAGCAGCCATTCTGATGGTACAGAAAAAACGATGAGCGGTGAAATAGAAAGCAAAAACTGTCATAACCAGAGCTTTAAAAAATAAGATTTAGTCATACGACGGAAGTTTGATGAAGGGAAACTAAGGCCAAACTAGAAAGGGCCATACATCATCGTCGATAGAGGCAGTAACGGGGCCTATAAGCTTCAGACCGAGAGAGACCCGAGTAGCATCCTTGGAATTCTCTTTACTTGAAAATATTTTATCAGTAGCTTATTTTAATTTCTGTATGTTTTGATGTAACTTTCTCCTAATATCAATAATTCGAGTTCTTATTATTTGCTCGACAGCGTGCCCCTTCGCCATTATGAAAGCTACAAGCCTTCAAGACTACGTGTCCCTACACCATATGAGCCCTCGAACCTTGAGAGCTCAGTCCCCCTTTTGCCATTATGAAGGCTACAAGACTTCAAGACCATGTGTCCCTTCACCATATGAGGCCTCAGGCCTTAGGGGTTCAGCTCCCCTTCACCATTATGAAGGTTGCAAGCCTTCGGGGACCTCATGTCCCTTCACCATATGAGGCCTCGAGCCTCAGGGGCTCGATCCCTCTTCACTATTATGAAGGTTGCGAGCCTTCAGACCCACGTGTCCCTTCACCGTGTAAGGCCTTAGACTTGGAAGACTCGGTCAACCTTTGCCATTATGAAGACTACAAGCCTTCGAGACCACGTGTCCCTTTTGCCATATGAGACCTCAAACCTCGAGGCTCGATCCCCCTTCGCCACTATAAAGTCTAGAAGCCTTCGAGACAACATGTCCCTTCGTAATATGAGGCTTAAGCCTCGGGGGCTCGATCCCCTTCACCGTTATGAAGGCTGCAAGCCTTCAGAAACATGTGTCCCTTTTCCATATGAGGCCTCAGGCCTCAGGGGCTCGATCCCTTTTCGCCATTATGAAGGCTACAATCCTTTGAGACCATGTGTCCCTTCGCCGTATAAGGCCTTGAGCCTTAAGGCTTGGCCCCCCTTTGCCATTATGAAGGTCGCAAGCCTTTGAGACCATGTGTCCCTTCGTCGTATGAGGCCTCAGGGTTTGGGGGCACGACCCCTTTTCACCATTATGATAGCTACAAGCCTTCGTGACCACGTTTCCCTTCCTTGTAAGAGACCTCGAGCCTCAGGGGCTCAATCCCCATTAGCCCTTATGAAGGCTATAAGCCTTCGGGACCATGTGTCCTTTTGCTGTATGTAGCCTCTGGCCTTGGCAGCTCGGTCCCCATTGGCCATTATGAAGGTTGCAAGCCGTCAGGACTACGTGTTCCTTCATCATATGAGGCCCATGCCTTAGGGGCTCGGTCCCCCTTCGCCATTATGAAGGCTATAAGCCTTTGAGACCACATGTCCCTTCACCATTTAGCCCCCTTCGCCATTCACCTTTGGGATTGCATGTCACATCACAAGCATTTGATAGCATAAAGAAAATAAGAAATATTCACCATTCATGCAAGACAAAAAGCAGCCCATAATACTACTAAAAAAATGAGAGACATAACAAGTATTCTCATACAAGGGCACAACTCACCCCGATAGTTGTCATTATCCCTCATACAACAGTAGGATCAGGAATTAGATCAACGAATGGATACAAAGGCAAATTTTCTTCAAGCACGAGGACCCTTGCTACTCTTTCGTCATCTTCAGGAGCATCCAAAGTTTTCTCCTCAGGACGACAACTCATTGCTACCTCGACCTCATCCTGGACTATTTAAGCAACTCGACCTGCCTTGGCGTCCTCATATTCAACCACGTACTCGACGTCGTATCCGTAGTCAGAATTATAATTATACCTAGTTGTGAGTATCTCATTATAGGTAGCTTTCAACTCTTTCACCACACACTTCTTCTTGGCCTCGTAGAATGCGTACATACGCTTAAGCTCCTTCTGGTGATCACACACCAGTTTGGTGTTGCCATCCTCCAACCGGCTCTTTTCGTTTTTCCAGGCTATCCACTCTTAGAGAAGATTGCACAACCTTTCCTAAGTATGTGCCAGTTGCTCCTCAAGCTCTAGAACCCATGCTTCGGCCTACTCCTTGTCCTAAAGGCTTCGAGACATGTCACACAACTCTAATAGCCAATTGAATCGGTGATAGACCCCATGACAGGCCAATGGTGAGTGTGTGAAATTAATTGGGAAACACAAACCCGTGTGCACAAGTGCACTCATCGAGTTGACTTAGTGTAGTGGTTAGTCAAGTGTCGTTCCCTCGAATAGAAGCGTGTTGACTATTGACTTAATGATTTCGATAATATTTGGATCTAATCTAGCCAGTGCGGTAAATTACTTGATGTAAAAACTTTAAAATTGAATGTATTGAGTTATATCGATGATGAGAAACCTAAGGTTTTACTGTCTTCTACCACTCTTGATGGATGTCAATTCAATTAAGGACTTATTGAAGTATTTATATGAGTTATGTTGGCGGGTTGATCTTTCCTACAAGATATTCTCTCTCAAGATATATTTGCCTATCTCGCCAGTTGGATGTATTGCATCTCTGCCTCAACCCCTCGACTCGGAAACGCTTAAATGTGCAAACCCTAGTGCCACACTTGTAGTCTAGAATAGCTTTATTCTTCGACTACCTAAGTGTTGCTTTAACCATGTCCTTAGAAGTTATCTTCTCTCGATCTCAAACTCCCAGCTTTAGCATGCCACGATTGGCTAGACAATAACATGTAATTAAACCCATAATTAAAGCAAAAATATGAACTCATATTAACATTCAAATAAGCCAAAACTGAAAATCAATCCATCAAACTGTAGTTAGGGTAGCAAAACCCTAGAGAAAAGAGTTAGTTCATCATATTATTCACTATAGATTGAAGAATTCGAATCATGAAGTGGGTTGAAGGAAAAGACTAGAAATTACATCTTAGTGATGCGTCCCAAAATCAGTCATCTTGATCGATCACTCCTTATCTCCTCCTTCTTCCCGATCCAATCTCTCCGTATGCGAAATTACTCCTTTTTATACCTCGAGGCGGGCCCATCAATGGCCCGAGAAAATTGGGGTTTTTTTTCAAGTTCCCGTGTGGAAGGGAACCTCGTGCCACGGCGAAGGCCCCGCGGTGGTGAACGGCGACCTTTGATTTCAAGCTTTTGGTTGACTGTGAAGGGTCTTCGCGGCCCAATGAGGAGTCTTCAGCCGCAAAGGGGTCTTTGCAGCGAACGTGACTTTGCCTTTTCGTCATTTACCATACCTTTTTTACGTCTTTTATTTTGCCCTTGCAGTTAACATCGCCGTATTCTATAGAATATAATATGAGGGATTAGTGTAATGTAGAAAAAGACTGTGAATCAATGCATTTTAGCGATAAAGAACACCGAGAATTTAAGCGAAATGCACGCTGATTCATCCCAGTCAACACCCCCCAGACTTGGCTTCTTGCTTGTGCAGCGAATAGACTCCACCCGTGGAACCGCAGAATATGTGAAACTATATGTGATATGGGCTAAGCACATGACAACCAAAGAAGTAGTCTATATATTAACCAGTTCAAAGATCCGGGGGACTACCTTAATTGTTTAGCTTTCGAGAACACTAGGATTGGTCTTGGTTGGCGATAAATTGACCCCATTTTTGAATCTTTGAATAATCTTTCCTAAGGAGTCTAAGTGCAGTTAAAGAGTGCTCTCCAATGTATAGTTTAATTGCATTACCCCCAAACTTGAATCGAACTCGCCTATTTGGAATAGCTTAACACGGAAGTATGAGAACACACCAATTTATTCACTTCAGCTATTCCTAAGGGGATTAAATCTAAGACAAATCTTGGAAGAGTACTAGTACCGGGGCATTTAGGTGAGGGTTTCTGTAGCGAGGATCCATTGGTGACTCCCCACCAGTTGGTTAAGGGAACTAGACATTCAGTTCCCCCAGAACTTCACCCCGAACACTCAACCAAACCTCGAGGTTCTAGATTGTGTAGATCATTTATCCTCTGTCCCATGTAGCGGGCAGTGAAGTCAATGGCTCCCGACTAGTTGGCTTAGGGCATTAGGCTTTGAAAAGCTAAAGCGTGCCCAGTTCCGATTGGATGATCCACATTGTTATTATTATTATTATTATTATTATATATATATATATATATACCTATATATATATATATATATATATATATATATATATATATATATATATTTTTATTATTTTTTTTTGGGCTAGCGTCCTCTTTTTCTAAGGTGTCCATCACTTAGAAGTGTTTACTTCTAAGGTTCGTAGGACTCTTGTATGGTGAGTGCGGAGTCAAAGCATGCCAGACCACGTGTGTGTGTGCGGGAATAGCTATGAATTGAGTTCTTGAGATCTAAAAAGTGGCGGACCACGATTAATTCTCGACTTTACACAATGCAATCCCAATTGTCAAACAACCTCGGAGTCCCTATTCCGTTTTACGATTACTACAACTTTTGTTTCCATCATGCTCAAAATTAAGGCAGGGGTACTCAATACTAACTCTAGAGACTGTCATATTGGTGCATGGGAGACAACCTAGCACACACCTAAAATTAATAAAAAAAAAAAAAAGGACCTAACATGTAAAAATAGCAAACATGCAAAAATAAATAAATAAATAAATAATAGAATAAATAAAAAAATAAAAAAACCTAACATGCAAAAATGGAAAAGGTAAAATAAATTGGACCTAACATGTAAAAATAGCAACAATAACCCAAGTTATAATAAAACTAAGTCATAACAGTCAAAATAAAATAAGTCACACTAACAATCAAAATAAAACTAAGTCACACACCATACACCTCTTTGAGCTTGGGAAAGTAGGTGTATATTAGGCGGAAGGAAAGAAACGAGAAAGGTAAAGAAAATACGTCGAAAAAAAAAATAGATCAACTGCGATTGGAGGCGTGAGTGGTCTTTGTGGAATGTGAAGCTAATGGTTGTTGGGTGATCTGGTCCTGGTTTGCTTGGATAACAGCCATCTCTGCCCAAATAGAGTCCATGTCTTGGCTCAGGGCAACCGGTCATCTGGGACTCATCTGTAGGCGTCAGTAGGCGGTGAGTGCATGGATGACCGGGAGGCGGAGTCGTGATGGGGACCTCGAAATTAGCCATCAGTGGTCGCACTAGGTGTGGCCGTCGGGGCATCATCGTCAAGCTCGTCATCGTCGGTCTCGTCATCGGACTCGCCAGGGCTCCCTAACTTCACCCTGGGTATTGGAATGGGCAGGCGCTGCTGTACCTGCTCCTCGGAGTCTAACATCTGAACTTCGGCTGATCGGCATAGCTCAATGATCAAGGAGGGGTGGATCAGGGCTCCAGTGCATCGTCCGTGAGTCGTCTCGATCAACCCTCGCTCGTGAAACCGTCCGATGTCAAGCTGAGTCCCTTGGTCGTATGCGGGAGGATCGTCTTGTCCTTCAATAACTGTAATAAAAGTCAAATGAAGGTTTAATGCGAGATAAAAAATTATACCAAACCTTCGCCATGGGCGTGAGCACTGTCATTGGAAATGTGGTGAACTCGCCTATCGACGGGTGGCGCAGCCACACGCCCTGGCCTTGTGTGAGCTCTGTCCAGACCGCTTGAAATCGGTGGCCCTGAATAGGCGCTTGGGTACTCCTCACTATCGTCCTTCACTTAAGCGATAGGGCGGTTGATGGCGAATTTTCCCAAGTTGACCACTACCGGGACAAACAGCGTGGTGCGACCCGGAATGGTAGGTTAGAGTAGAACTCGCGGATGATCGGCTCCACAGGGTCGGGGGGGGAGCTGCAGAGTATACGACCTCAGTGCGAATGGTAAGTGGAAGAAACGCATTCGAAATTGGAAAGCCACCTTTTTAGATGAAGGAGCAGTCTGCGACTCGTGGTGGCGGATTACGCCTCCCGAGAGATGGCTCTTGTGGTCGTACAGGAGGGGCAGGTGCATACAGGATGTGGAACCGAAGCGGTGTCGCTTGGATGGGACAGTCTTCTTAGGCATAGTAGTCACGGACAGCTCAAAATTTGGAAAAAAAAACTCACACAAGAAGAATAGGAGACGATGGGGCGCATAAAAATGGGTGAAGGGAAAAATGGTCATCGTGGGTATTTAAAGAGGCCTGGAATACAAGTCGCTTCGCCGCGACGAAGGACCCTTCGCTGCGGCGAAGCGTGGTTCACTGCTGCGAAGGCCTAGCCTCGCAGCGATGAGGTGAGCTTCACTGCTGTGGACCAGAAGGTGTGGTCCCGGTGTGGCCCTCTGCAGCGGTGAAGCAAGCTTCGCCGTGGCGGACCAGAAAGTATGAGCACTGTGTTTTTGCCCTCCACCTTTAATATTCATCAAGATATTAAAAATAATTAAGGTTAAGACGCTTAAAAACAAAATATTTTCTATAAAAAAATCAAGAGGAATGGAAGTAATATGAGTTTAGGGAAAAAGAAAATCTCACAGTGCTTGGGTTGCCTCCCAAGAAGCGCTATGTTTAACGTCGTTAGCTCGACATTCCTGCAACGTAGAGAACCAAGATTGGAAACAACAAAATCCTTTTGAGGTTATTTGCTTATTTCTTTGCTATCTTCTCTCAGTGTGCACAGAGTGAGTGTCCTGTTTCTCGATAGGGTATGCTCCTCCAATCTGATTTCAACCTTTGAAAGTTAACTTTGAAGCGCCGCTATACGGATGCGAGTATCTCAACTCCTCCATAGGGGAATACGTGCACTACTGTGAATGGACCTGACCATTTTGACTTTAGTTTGCTAGGGAAAAGTTATAGCCGAGAGTTAAACAATAAGACTTGATGACCTGGTGAAAACTCTCTCCTCATAGTAAGTTTATCATGCCACGCTTTTGTCTTTTCCTTATAGATCCGAGCATTTTCATAAGCTTTATTGCGAAACTCATCTAATTCATTGAGCAGCAGCAATCGCTTTTCTCCTGCTAATTTGCTATCCATGTTCAATTGCCTAATCGCCCAATATACTCACATGTTCGGTCCCATCGCCCAGTGGCATGCTCACCATAGACTAGTCAGTAAGGGCATGCCTATAGGGGTCTTAAAGGTTGTCACTGTATGCCCGAGTGCATCATCGATCTTCTTTGACCCGAGTCTTTTCGCCAGGCTATTACTTGATCTTTGCGGGGCTGGACTTGATTTCACGATTTGACACCTCGGCCTGTCCATTCGCCTGCGGGTGATACGTGAGTGAAGTTTGATGTCTCACACCATATTTTTGCAGGACTTTATCAACCAACTTATTATAGAAATGAGTACCACTATCCGTGATCAATGCTCATGGAGTGCCGAATCGGGTGAATATGTGGCTGCGAAGGAATTTGACTACCACACTGGCATCATTAGTGAGTGTTGGTATTGCCTCTACCCATTTTGAGACGTAGTCTATAGCCAAGAGGATATACATGTGACTGAATGAAGAGGGGAAAGGCCCCATGAAGTCCATTCCCCATAAGTCTAACAACTCAACTTCCAGAATTGGGCTCATGGGGGGTTCATCCCGTTTGGAGATTTTGCCCATCCTTTGGCACTTATCTGTAGAATTTCTGAAATGATGAGCATCGGCCCAGATAAGGTAGGCAATCGAAACCGGGTGGAGTACCTTTGATGTTGTTCTCTGGCCTCCAAAATTCACCCCACATGGTAAGGTATGGCAATGACTCTGTATACTACCATTTGCTTCTTAAAATTGCGCATCTCCTTATCACTTGATTAGCCTGATGTTTGTATAAGATGTTTCCTCCCGATGCTTAGGCTGAATGTATTTCAATTGCGAGAGCTACTCATATGGGAAATTATTGTTAATCTGCACTTTGTCTCTCGGCCCCTCTAATCGTGACAAATGGTCTGCGACTAAGTTCTCTGTTCCCTTCTTATCTTTTATCTCTAAGTCGAACTCTTGCAATAGGAGTACCCATCGTATTAGTCTCAGCTTTGCATATTTTTTTGTCATTAGGTACTTAATGGCTGAGTGGTTAGTGTGCACTATCACCTTATTGCCAATCAAGTAGGGCCTAAATTTATCAAAGGCGAAAACAATGGCGATAGCTCTTTTCGTGGTGGCATAATTGATTGGCATCATTCAAAGTTAATTTAGCATAGTGAATGACCAATATCCTTTCCTTTTTTGCCATTATTTTACTCGATCGCACCAATCATTGGCGTCACACATTATCGAAGCGGAAGGTCCCGAGTCTGATTACCTGACTATGGGAGCTGATACCAGTTTATCTTTCAAAATTGAAAAGGCTTGTAGGCATTGTTCATAAAAAACAAATGGTGTCTCCTGAGCTAGCAGACTGGATAACGGTTTTGCAATCTGAGAGAAATCTTTAATGAACACCGATAGAACCCTGCGTGTCCTAGAAAACTTCTTATGCCCTTCAGTGGTGGAGGTATTCTCCTATTGCCTCGAATTTTAAGCTCCGGTCGGCCTCTATTCCTCTTGTTCGGGAAATCCGATGGCCTAATCCACGATGCCTCTTGTACTAAGTGGCACTTTTTCCCGATTGATCTGAATTGGTTATTTCACACCTAACAAACCTTTGCTCTCGAGTTTCTAGACAATCATCAAAGGAACTCCCCAAAACTGAAAAGTCGTCCATGAATACCTCAATTGTCTTTTCAACCATGTTTGAAAATATGGCCATCATACAGCGAAATGTACGGTGCGTTACGGCCCGTGGCATTAAACTTGAATGCAAGCGTACCATCTGAGCACATGAATGTTGTCTTCTCAGTCTTTAGGGGCTATGGCGTCGATTGTACGGAATATCATCAAGCATTAGTATTCATGCCTGTAGATGCGTCTAACATCGATCGAAGCGGTGAGTGGAAAGTGGTCTTTTTGAGTAGCCTTATTTAGTTTCCGGTAGTCGATACAAATCCTCCATCATGTGACTGTTTTGGAAGGTAACAAGGTATTATCGACTGTTTTGATCATTGTTGTTCCTCCTTTCTTAGGTACTACTTGTACTAGACTTAACCAAGTATTGTCGGAGATAGGATATATAACCCCTACATTCAGCTACTTTAGTACTTCCTTGTGGACAACCTCTTTCATAATTGGATTCAGTCTCCTCTGTGCTTCCACTTATGGCTTATGACCATCTTCTAATAGAATTCGATGCATGCACATAGATGGGAGGATCCCCTTTAAATCTGACTGAAACCAACCCAATTTAAATCCTTGTGGTCTCTAAGCACTCTTAATAGTTTATCTTCTTCTGATGCTGTCAGAGACACTGAAATAATTACTGGTAGGGTGCAGGCCTCCCCAAGGTAAGCATACCTTAAATGGCAAGGTAATGGCTTTTTCTCTACCTTGGGTTGTTTAGAAGAGGGTAGTGGCGTCTGAGTGTTTTCACCTAGAGGTTCATAGTATTTCCTTCCATTAGGTTCGAAGGAGTTCATCTAGTTCACATACTCGACAACCTCTTCACTCAAGTTCTCTGAATCACTCAATACCATGCTAGCCTCCAAAGGGTCTATGGGACCACTTTGGCTGGACATTATAGCCTCAACAGTCTCCACTAAAAAGCATGAATCGCTCTCTATTGGGTGTCTCATGGCTTTGAATACATTGAAAGTGACCTCATTATCTTGTACTCTCAGTTTCAATTCTCCCTTCTGCACATCAATCAATGCACTGCCAGTCGCTAGAAATGGCCTACCCAGTATGATATGTATTTCTTTATCTTCTTCCATATCCAAAACAATGAAATCTACCGGAAATATGAACTTGTCCACTTTGACTAGAACGTTTGCTATCATCCCCCCTGGGGTGTTTCAGTGACCTATCTACCAACTGGAATGTGACTGTGGTTGGGCGAGCTTCACTTAATCCCAATTGTCGAAATATAGATAGCGGCATGAGGTTAATACTTGCTCCCATATCACACAAGGCCTTCTCAAAGATGGAATTTCCAATTGTGAACGGTATAGTAAAACTACTGGGGTCTTTCAGCTTTGGTGGCAGTTTTCGTTGCAGGATGGCACTACACTCCTCAGTGAGGTTCATTGTCTCAAAATCCGACAATCTTCTTTTGTTGGACAGTATCTCTTTCATGAATTTCACATAGCTGGGCATCTGCTCTAATGCATCGGCAAACGGAATGTTTATGTGGAGTTTCTTGAACACTTCCAGAAATTTGGTGAATTGCTTAAATTTGCTCTTTTTCAAGCGTTGAGGGTACGGGATTGGGATTGTAGGTTCAATCATGTTTGGTCGATCTTTAGCCTCTATTTCTTCTTTATCCAAATTTTTCTAATGGGGTTGTTCCCCTGCTCCCTTGTTATTCTGGCTAGGCTGGATTACTTATTCTATCTCTACCTCCCCTATCACTAGTGGCTGCCCTGGTGCTGCTAGTTCTTTGCCACTCCTCAATGTGACCACTTTTACCTATTCATTACCCTCTCGTCTCGGGTTCACCTCAGAATTACTCAGTAATTCTCCCCTCTGCCTCTTTGTCAACAAATTGGCCATTTGGCCCAATTTCACCTCTAAGTTTCTCAATTGTGCTGCCTGATTGTTCAATTGGGTGGTCTGGCTTTGCAAATTCGCCTTTGTCTAATTCATAAAGGCAGTGTGTGAGATGAACATTTGTGCAAGTGCTTGCTCCAAGTCTACTTTTTTCTCAAGGGTTGGTTCATTCCTTTCGGGGTGTGTATTATAGCTATTCCTCGACCATAATTAAATTGTTCTGATTACCTTGGATTTACTCTCGATACAACACGCATTTTGACTCGTTTGGTATATGTTACGTGCTGTGCCCTCATCTTTGCCCTTCTTTGTGGTTGATTCTACTGATTCACATATTGGGCCTGCTCTACTGTCATCTGCCCTGACTGACACTCCATAGTATTGTGTTATCCACCGCAAGATTCAAAAATTTCCCACGGACTATTCTAAATAGCATTCTTGAGCCACATTTATGCTGACTATTTAGTTAGCGTACAACATGATTTACCAGATTACTTAGAATCTCTGTGTCTGCTCTTGCTAAGGGATTCCTCGGTGCCGATCATCTCTATTGATAGTTAGTATTGAAGTAGTTGTATCTTCGAGATCTCATTGGCTTGATGTGGTTTTCTTCGTCGAACACCTTTGTTGGAAGCATGTGATTGTCTGGTGGCTCAAACCTTTAGAGCGTATCTTTGCATCCACTTAGTTAATCTATGATGTGGACATCTCCTCAATAGCTCATGAAATCTCTCCCAAGCCTCAGCTAGGTTCTCCCCCTAAAATTGTCTAAATGTATTAATTTCTTGCACCAATTGAGCTATTTTTGAGGGTGGGAAAATTTTGGTCATAAATTTATGCACCAAGTCATTCCATGAGGTGATGGAGTCTGGAGGTTGGCTGGTCAGCCGATGTGCCCGACCCATTTCGTGACAATAGGAATAACCGCGGAGTTTGAAACTTCTTCCTTTACCCCATTATATTGACCATTATCCACGGACCTCAATAAAGCTGGTCAAATGTGCATTTGGGGTTCTCAATCGGTAACCTATGGAACTGGATATTATTGAGCATCTGAGTCACTCCTTTTAACTTTCAAGTTGTTACTTTTGTATAGGTGGTTGTCATATAGGCGGCCCGAACAAATGTAGGTGTTGACAAACTCCTTAGTAGCATATGCAAATTATCAGCAGGTATCACGAAGGGTGTGGTGGCTGGATTTCTATAGTTACGTCATTACGTTTCCACACGTAGTTCGTCCCATCATGAATGTCTGTGTCTACTTGATCTTTGCCTTGATTTGAGGGTTAGATTCGTGGATCTTTCTACGTAATCGATGTAGTGTCCATTCTGGTTCAGGATCGAATGGAAGCAGTTCCCTGTGATCTTGTCTTTGTATACACTCTAAATACTTTCCTGAAATCATAGGATAAGAACGAAACCAAATCCACCCGTACGAATCTGATAAAGAAGAACACGTAAACCAGAAATAAAAGTAAAAAAGAAATGATCAAGAAGTGAGAATAACTAAATAAAGTAAAATTGATCCAAAGTACTATTTATAGCACGGTTGTCAATATCAACACTAAACTTCTCCCTGGAAACGGTGCCAAAAACTTGACGGGCCAATGGTGAGTGTGTGAAATTAGTGGGAAACCTGAGCCCGGTAATGCTTGTGAGTGCGTTGAGTTGACGTAGTGTAGTGGTTAGTCAAGTGTTGTTCCCTCGAAGAGAAGCGTGTTGACTACTGACTTAATGATTTCGATAATATTTGGATCTAATCCTAAAGCGAATTGCGACTAAATTACTTGAATTAATAAAAACCTAAAATTGAATGTATTGAATTATATCGATTATGAGAAGCCTAAGGTTTTATCGTCTCCTACCACTCTTGATGGATGTCAATTCAATTAAGGACTTATTGAAGTATTTATATGAGTTATGTTGGCAGGTTGATCTTTCCTACAAGATATTCTCTCTTTAGATATATTTGCCTATCTCGCCAATGGGATGTATTGCATCTACGCCTCCCGACCCTCGACTCGGCTTAAATGTGCAAACCCTAGTGCCACACTTGCAGTCTAGAATATCTCTATTCTTCAACTACCTAAGTGTTGCTTTAACCATGTCCCTAGAAGTTATCTTCTCTCGATCTCAAACTCCCAGCTTTAGCATGCCACAGTTGGCCAGACAATAACATATAATTAAACCCAGAATTAAAGCAAACTTATGGACTCATATTAACATTCAAATAAGCCAAAACTGAAAATCAATCCATCAAACTATAGTTAGGGTTGGAAAAACCCTAGAGAAAAGAGTTAGTTCATCATATTATTCACTACAGATTGAAGAATTCGAATCATGAAGTGGGTTGAAGGAAAGACTATAGAAAATTCCGTCTTCACGATATGTCTTGAATCCGTCTATCTTAATCTCTCACTCCTGTATCTCCTCCTTCCTGATCCAATCTCTCTATTCTGCTTCGAAATCACTCCCTTTTTATACCTCGAGACGCGGGCCCATCAATGGCCTAGAAAGCTAGGGGTTTTTTTTGAGTTCCCGTAATGAAAAGGGAACCTCGCTTTGCTATGTAAAAATTGGCTTCTAGCGGTGAACCGAGAAGCGCTGATTTCAAGCATTACAGTTTCTTCTTGGCCAGAAGGGTCTTCGCGAGAAGTCTTCACCGGGCCAGTAACCCATTGTGATCTTTGCCTTTTCGTCATTTATGTACAGTTTATTTTCTGTCT
This sequence comes from Tetrastigma voinierianum, assembly GCA_016808115.1. NCBI lineage: Eukaryota > Viridiplantae > Streptophyta > Magnoliopsida > Vitales > Vitaceae > Tetrastigma > Tetrastigma voinierianum. The sequence goes on from JAEQBH010000525.1 coordinate 328,077, forward strand.
TTTATCTTGCCTTTTGGATTCCAACATCGCCGTATTCTATAGAGGCTAATATAATATGAGGGTTAGCATAATATTAATGAAAAAAGACATGAATCATGCATTTTAGCTATAAGAACACCGAGAGAATTTAGTGAAATGCCTGCATGATTCATCCCAAGTAATTGCTGGCCAGTAGACCTCAGAAGACTCACATTTCTACGATCTAAGAAGACACGTGAAAAATAAGACAGAATAGTAAGTGAAAGGAAGAGGGAAAGGATTGAGAAAACATTACCATGGCTGCAATTTCAAACGAGGCAATGTCCGACATTTTGCCCCTCACCTTTTTCACTAGCTCTTCGTTGAATAGCTCCTCAAGGGCAAAGAAGGCCGCAACCGCAAGTTCTTTCACCTTGGACTCTTTGTATAAGGAAGGGTCAACGAAAAGAGACTCGATGGTTGGTGGGGACTCTGCCCTAACTGGCATGCTCCCACTTTCTCTAGCAACCTCAATTTTCTCTTTCGACGGGTTGACTCCTTGGGGACGGTTGAGTCCCTTGTGCCTTAAGTGGACCGTCGGTCGCATTCATAGAACTGATTCATGACCCAATGTGGGGTATTAATTAACAAAATTTATAACCTAATACCTCACACTAGCGTAGCCTAGCTACTATAGCATAGTAGTTCTAGGATCGTCCATAGATATGGGTTTTCTTCGTGGAAATGACTCATAGTGAGGATTATGCTGGTGGTTTCTCTTTGGATATTGGGGTTGTGATAAAAGGGGTTGGTTTTAATGGTCAAGAATGAAAATAAAATAGATTAGAATGTGGAAAGAGGTCCCTTTAAGTATCAGGACACTAGGCTTAGGTTCTTTAGGTAAATGAGGGGGTTTTCGGGTCTTTACCTTACATTGGGGAGGATAACATATAGTTATCTCCCAAACTGGATCTTCATTTAGCTATAAAAACTGACCCTCATAACCTATCTTTGAAAATGGCATTCACTGCCCATTAATGGTCTCAGTCAATAAAAACACATGTCTCCTTTACTCAACTTCCAATGGCTCATAAGTGATAACTAATGAACATCACTAGATCTAGCATTAAGTATCCAATGAACCTTGAAAGCTTACCAAATATTAACCATTCAAGGTGACTCGAAGGGATCAAAACCTAAAGTTGAAGGGAAGAACATTAATGACAGTGAATACCTGCGTGAAAAACATGGAAACCCTTAGTTTGCCTTAGGATCCTTTACCTAGTGGCCTTCTACTTCAAAGAGGAAGGGGTTTTAGTCACTCTCCTGCAGAAATCATCTTCGAGAGGAGAGTTTTCCCAATGAGAAGAGAGGAATGAGGCGAGAAAAGCGAGGCTTGTTGATCGCCCCTAGAGGAAACTTCAATAATCAAAGTTATTTTACAAAAAGTCTTCTTTTGGGGTATTATATACCCACCAAATCAATACAAATTAAAGTGCATAAAAACACTATTACATGGGAGAAATTGGGAAAGAAAACAAAAAATAAATAAAAAAATTACGATAATGACGGAGGTTGCGAATTTCGCAACCCTTTTGAGCTCTAGGTTGCGAAAATTTTGCAGTGCGAGTTGTTATCTTCTTTTAAGTTGCTCTTGCTTTACCTTCTTATAGCTCTCATTCTTCCTGCTTAAGTTGAATCCCTATCTTCGAGATGTATAGCCTTTAATAATAACAAAACTTGCCACAAAATTTGATTAGTAGCCTTGCTAGGTCCTTAACATGCCAAATGGGTTAATTAGGCAGATTGCTACACAAAAAGTTCTTACAAACTAGAGTGTTAAGGGTATGAAATAGCACTTTTTAGGTAGTAATCACTCCCCCCAATCGACACATTGCTAGTCCCTTAGCAATGAAGGAAGAATGAAATAATTTAAGGCAAGATGATCTATATATCCACAAAAAAAAAAAAAAAAAAGTTTTCCGAAAGCAATGATAGGATAAAACCAACCTTCAATAAGAGTCCTCAAAATCCAGCGATGACTATACGAGAGGGAGTATGTCTTATCTGAATTCAAGTATCAAATAATTTTCACTCCTAGAGAATCAACTTGAAACCTTCAACAAAAACCTAAGTGTTAGCAGTTAGTTGTAAAATAGTCTACCAAACTAATCTCCCCCGACCTAAATTTCTTTTTATCATCACCTAACAGGCCCGATATGATAGATGAGGAACCACTTTTATTTCATAACTTCTTCTATTTTTTTATTGTAGGGGTGCAATGCCGAGGGTATCGAATTCTCAATTGTCCATGTAACGGGGGTCCATCGATGACTCCCAACCAATCAAGGTTTAGGGCATCAAGTTATAAGGATCTTTCAACTACTAACTCTTTAGATTTCACCCCGGACTTTTAATAAGTTCAATACTCCAGCACCTACAAATTGCTAAACTCCACCTATGCACCCATGTAACAAGCAACAAAGTCGGTGACTCCCAATCGTTTGGCTTAGGACACCGGGCTTTAAAGACTTTCACCATATACCCCTCGGACCGTGCTCGGGTTTCAAGGTAAGTGTCGCAAATTTCTTTTTCTTTTTTTTTAAACACATTGGTCTTTTTTTTTTTTTTTTTTGAGACTCATTGGTCTTTTTAGGGATCCCAACCTATTAAAGGTGGTCAAAAGTACTAGGCCAGATTTTTACAAGGTTCAGGAGGCAGAGGCGGTTTTCGACTTAATATTGAAAACCCAATGCCTCAGTGTGGTTAGATCAAAGTGGAAGAAGTAAGGTTGAAGACAAGAGGACTTTCCACACTTCATCAACTTTTATAAGCATAAAAGAACTCTAAAATCAAAAGCATTGAAGCACAGTTTCAATTTCTCCCATTGCAGGCTAAGAATTACAAAATAAATTATGAGAAATCTGATGGAAACTAAGAAACTGAGAGACTAAAAACACTTTGATAAACTAAAAACATGAACTTAAGACATGTATTAGAAGCTAAAAAAACACATATGCTATACTTGTTCGAAAACTATAAATCATTTGACTACAAAATAAACTGGCTCAAAACATAAAATGCGCTTCTTCTTTGCTCTCCTCGACGGATGTTGCATTGTCTCGATGTAGCTCGGAAACACAATAGTGATACCTGAGTAGGTGCAGGGGGTGGAACCTCATCCTCATCTTGTGATAGTGTAGGAACTAAAGGATAATCAGTTGGTAGAGTTGTTTGCTAGTGGAATTGGTGGAGCTACTTGGACTGGGCTGCTTTGAAGGTCACCTCTTTGTGGGTCTTTGGAGTTACTCTTCTTGGAGGGGTGATTGGGATAGGTGGTAAGCCTAGGTGCTCCTGAATCTGAGTAAGGATGGCTTCCTTGAGTCACTGTTATTGCCATGACAATTATGAGTAGCAATAAGGTATGTGATGTAATGCTTGAAATTACGGACGATTGCCCGTAATTAGGAAGTGCCGTGCGGAAATGTGGACAAACTTCACAAGTGGTGCAGATGTATTGGGGCTAGCCTGAGTAGTAGGGGCTAGATAGCATAATGAGGCTGTAGGTGCTGATGTTGATGGCATGGGTGGGAGGATGGCGCGACACTGAGGCGTGAGTCTAGGTAGGGGCGGAGGAGGCTTGGGAGGGATCTTTGTTGGACCTGCGGGGAACTTCCCTCTTGATCCTCCTCAGCCTTTGGAGAGGCAGGAAGAAGAGGACCTCTGGCCACAAATTGCCACTTCTCGAGTGTGAAGGTGGCCTCGCAATCACAGTGGCCAGCTCATGATGCGGCAGAGAAGCCTGGGTCTACAAGGCATGGGAGCGTCGCGGGAATAATAATGGAATGCAAATACAGCAGGTTCTTTCACAGACCCATCTCCTCCCGTGGAACAAAGCTAACATGATCAGATCACGAGGGCCGAGACCGAAGCCGCACGGATACGAATAAAGCTTCAAGGATGGTGCCTCGCCTCTATACTATATGCTGCAATGGGAACATATTGGAATGCAGTACGTGGTCCATAAAGAGCATTCTTGAAGGAAGCTGCCTCTGATAAAGTATAGGACCAGTGGATGTATTCTGGGAGAGAACCTGGACCATCTCTCGGGTGTGAAGGGTGGGGCCATTGCCTGAAGTCTGTCGAATTAACAAGGGTCGCTGGAAGTTGAAATGTGACAGCTATATCACCCGCTCTCAATAAGCCCTCTCGGCCATCAATGGTGAAATGAAGAGCAGTTGGGTGGCGCTCACCCTGGGATGTCATAGTCTGATAAAAATCGATCACCTCTCGGCAAAGATCGTCTTGAGTCATCGCGGCGAGAGAGTAGCGCTGGTCGCCCATTAGTCGGAGAGTTTGGGCGATTTCTGGCGGGATGTCATAAATTCTCATCATGGAACTCTGCATACTGTACGATGTTCCTTGCTATTGGGGCATAGGGGAATTGTGGCCTCCTGATGGCGGAGCTAGGAGAATCCGCCTCGAGAATGACAGAAGTTGTGCCCGAAGGAGAGAAAGAGGGCTGAGGCACCTGAGGTTGTTGTTGAGAGGATTCACCGGGGCCAGAGGTCTTGGCCCGCTTGGATAGAGGTTATCTGTGTGCAGGTCGTGGGTAAGATGGAGGTGAGGGAACTAGACCAGCCTTGATGGTATACAAGCGCACTGTGGGAGATGGTGGGGGCGATAGAAGGGTGAACAGTAGGGTCGGCAGAGTAGCGGCGGTGGCACGGCGGGAAGGAGGCCCTTCGGCCCAGGTGCGAGATGGAAACTGTGTCCTCTCGGTTCTGACCATGGGCTGTAAGTTGGAAGGAGTAGAGTGATTACAAGGGGGGAGGAGGAGAGGAAGGAAGAGAGAGAGAGAGAGAGAAGACAAGAGAAGAAGAAAAGAAAAGAAGAAGATGAGAAGAAAGCGCCGCCTAAAAAAAAAAAAAGAGAGAAGAGAGGAGAAGAAGAAGAAGAAGAGGAGGAGGAGGCCAGGGGTTATTGGGAGTCGGGGATGCAGCCCAGGTGAAGGAGTTGGGGACTACAAATGGTGGTGCGAGAATCTAGGCGTTGGGAACGTAGTTAGGGTGCCAGCGGCTGGATTAAAGGTGGCCTGGTGTAGGGCGTTAGAGATTTATTAGTGCCCAAAAGTGCTATTTTGGACCACATTTATTATAGGTTTTGAGTGCTTTTTGTATCTGATCATTAATTAACTTAGATTTTCACATTAAAGGTCCCTACTATTTTATTGATCGCATTTTGTGGCAAATTTTGCGAGTTTTGTAGGCTAATTATGCGAAATTGTTAGTCGATCAAGCGAAGAATTCTAGTCAAACTCAGCATTTCAAATCAAAGATCGAAGGAAGAAGAGCGAAATGTGAAGAAAAACACCACTTCTGAAGCTTCTCATGCGACGTGTACACGATCGGCAACGTGCATCCCTCTGACCTGTTCTCCTGCATTTCACGCACTTTTTGTTTTTGCTACAATTTTTGGTTTTTCTCATTTCTACCCTTGTTTTATTCACTTATGTTTGGATTGGATGGTACTTCACTTAGTTTGTAAGGCTACATAAGCCATTTGTATACGATTGGAGAGACGGCCAGTTTTTCTTGTAAATAAAATTAGAATGAGTTCTCCGTTTTCCTTTTCTCTCATTTTTCTCTCCTTTTCTCAGCTGCAAACACTCTCTGAGGATGACAACTAGGCTGGCCTAGGCCTCTTCCTCCTTGAAGAGGGCTGACTCTTTGAGCAACGGTTTGGAAGTACTTATACAGTCCTACATTTTGCGCAGCATTTATGGTTTGTCTAAGACCCTACTTCTCATGGGTTAAATCTCTTAAGCATACTCTGCTTTAATGTGTTTTGGCAAGCTTTTTGGGTTCAGTGGATACTTTCACTAGATCCATTGATGCTCAGTTAAGATTATCTCATATTTATCGTGGATTAGGGTTTTGAGATAATATTTTCTTGTTGAGCATTTATGCCCATTTAAATGCTATGTTCAAGGGAAAATCATAGGGTTTTAGTTTTAAAGCTAAATATGAAGATCCAGGAGTCCGGAAATGACTATGGAGTCATGTTCCTGACACAAGGAAAAGACCAGGGACATGTTGGTTGCTTTTTATGAAGCCAATGCTTTTCCGGTGTGAGACTTCAAGGAGTTCTTTACTTATTTTCTTCATTTTATTCAGTTTTAAACCCTGAACCTCCTTTGTTTTTTAACGAACTTGAAGAATCAAATTTAATTCACCGATTTGATTTCACTCAAATCATTTGTCACCCAGAAGAAAACCCATCCTGTGTTCGGCCTGGAGCCACGCTGCTGCGTGGCTTGACTACGGCGGTAGGAGAACTTTAAGGATACAAATATTGTTGATTCAGATCCTTGCTGCCGTGTACGAATCGGGAATAAGTTGCAAAATTTTGCAACCCTTGCGAGCGGGAGTATTCGCAGCCCTTGCAAAGTATATAGGAGGAGTTGCGAAATTTTATTAGCGATTCGTTTGGCGAGGTAGATGTTTGAGTCAGCTGAGATTTATAGCCCCTAAATTCAGCTGCTGTGTAGCAAAGCTCTTGCTGATATAGTGATACAGGGATCGAACACGGGGATGGGTTTTCTTCACGAGAAGAGTTGCAGTGGATTGAAATGATGTTTTCTCTTTGGATTTGGGATTTGTGCAGCAGTGTGGGAAAATAGTTGAAAGCGGAAATGCATCGAATAAAGTTAGGAAGAGAACTCCTTGAAGTCTCGGGCCCTTGGGTTAGGGTTAAGAACATCAATATGTCCTCGGGTCTTTTTCCTGTTGGGGAGGATGACCTATAGTCGGCCTCCCGGAAGCAGAATCTTCATTCACAAAACCTAAACCTATAATTTTCTTTTGAAAAACCGGCATTGCGAGGGCATATGGCTCTGAGATGAGACAGAACACGCCACCTTTGCAATAACAATAGAGGACGATTAACTGGAGGCGTATCCAGTAGATCTGAGTGGTAGTATCCACTGAACCCAAAGCTTGCCAAATGCACTAATAATGCTTATGAGATTTAACTAAGAGTCAGAAAGCGAGGAGCACTCAAAATACCAAAATGCTTACATGAAAAGCGAGAAGCAGCCGACCTCACCCTCAGTGGCGCGATGGCCTTCAGCAAGGATGAGAGGATTTTAGCGAACATCCCTTGATTTGTCATCATCGAAAATGTTTAGCTTCTAGAAAAATGCAAAAGAAAATGAAGGAGAAGAGAGAAAATCATGATGGCGGCCAGAGTAGAGGAAACTTCTGCGATTTCATTGAGTGATTGATGGTGAAAGATTGATTGATGTTCGCAGAGCAATGCGAGCATATAGGTGCTTCATTAATAAGGAAATTACAAACATGTGCAAGGCGAAAATTACATCAAGGGTAGATTGGTATAAAACCACAAAGCGGGTCAGCGATCGACCTGAGTGCGGGGAGGCAGTGTTGCGGGGTACCATGACTGCCCAGAAATTTGTAGGTTGCGGAATTTTCGCCCTACTAAGCTCTTTCTCTTTTGCATTTTTGCTCCAAATCTCTCGATTCGATCATGCATCTTCGAATTCGACTCGGGTTCATCGTGTTTGAATCGGATTGAAGATAATGAGGTATTTGGCACATGAAAACTAATGATAGCTACAAAGTGTGATGATGTAAGTCAGGACCTCAATGCATCAATTGGGTTATTTAAGTTGATTATTACACAAAAGTGCCACAAAACACACCTAGACGGGGCTTAAATAACCTTGTTTGGTGCCTGCTGAAGTCTTTGGGTAGGGTGCTTACGATTTTTGCAACCCTTGCAAAAATGTTGGGTAGGCACAAATTGATGCTTCAAAGTGGTTTTGAACAGCATAGTTTCCCCTGCTTCGGAAATGGTAACTTTATAGCAACTTCATGCAAAAAGTGAACACAAAAATTCCAAATAAATAAAAGGAAGAAGAAATAGGAGTTTAAATTAAGAGAGAAATTAAGGAAAATTTTGAATAATGTAAAATAGTATGAAAATACAACAAAAAGAAGATGGACTCTATAGTCACAAGTGAAACCGAGTCCAGCTAACCTAGTTTTCAATTATTCTGAGGTTCAAGGAGGGTGAGCTCCTCCTTGTCTGGTCCAAAGGGGACTACATAAGGCTTTAAAGTGCGGGCCATTCACTCCCTTGAAAGCTCGTCTCATTTGAATCAACAGGAGTTCCACAGCCATTAGATAGACTTGATGAAACTGTATGGAAAGGACCAATCCACCCTCGAATTTGAGTTTTCGAAAGATATGAAGTCAGAATCATAGCAAAGATTTTATCTCCTTTGTTTGAAATTTTTTAAGCCACCATTTGATTCGCTCATTTCTTCAATTCTTCTCGCACCCTGAGTTCGTAAGCATCATTATGTAGTTCCTCTAACTCATTGAGGTCAAGAAACCTCTTTAGGTCGGCTCTTTCCAAATCCATGTTAAGATTTTTAATTGCCCACTATGCTTTGTATTCAATTTCCACAGGGAGGTGGTGACGCTTCCATGTACTAGCCGATATTCGACATCCCTCAGAATCACTTGAGTTCGAGGACTAGCTTGATCGTCGACATTCACCAATTGATAAAGAACCAGATTAAAGAACTCCGCAAAATAAATACGAGACGACTGGGATGATCCGTCGCCCTCCGATGGCAAAGTTAGCCTTTTGAAGAGAGTAAACACAAGTGTTCCTTAGATTAGGAATGCGACTTCATTCAAACAAGTGATATGTCTCCTTTAATGAGGAAGACGGAGATCCAACTCTTCCTGAAGGTGGATCGATTCTTCCCTAATGGTAAAGGGAAGTTAACACTATTTCTGAAAGTGGGATCATTTCCATGTGCAATCGCTTTCCGTATAGGATAATGTTGGTGATGCTCCCTATTTCTTCGAGGCTACGAAGTCAATAAATGAATTTCTGTTTGTAAGATAGAAACCCGGCTGGAAACTTTGCCCGGGAGGACCGCTGCCCGGGAAAGTATGCCCCTGAGATAAACGAGCCGCCTAAGCTATGATGTCCCTAAGCTCCCGAGCGAATGACTCCACTGCATCCAGCCGGGCCGGCTTAATCTCCGCTCACCCTCAGATATCCTGAGGGTCGACTGGCGCCATAGGGCAACCGGCCCGGGCTTTTTCCTTCAAGACCTCGACTACTTTCGCTTGTTACGGGACGCCTGGGGCCTAAGGCACCCACAATGCCCTCCTTTTCCTACCTGGGAGTGTCGCCTCCCATTGGGAAAAAGAGGTGCCTGACCATCGTGAATATGGGGAATGGCTTGTTATTAATGCAACTTAATCTTCATGGTGAATTTTATAACTTTGCAATCATATGACGCCACCGATCATCGTCATCCCGAGACATAGGAATGACTATAAAATGGGAGAGTGATGAAGTTTGTTATCTCACTGGTTACCCAAGTTTTTAGATCGATGATAAGACCTGCATGGCGCGGGATTTGCAGGATACGGGATAGCTATCACTGGTCACTACGCCGTTTCGGCATGGGCTCGTCAAACTATATGGTTCGAAATGAGCTCCAAAATATTCGGGGAGGTGCCTGGGTGGTTCTAAAACTCGAACGGCAAATCTCCACATCGTGGGGTGCCCTTCATAAATCCCGCAGTTTCTGGGCCAAGTTGACCAGCCCCATCCTCTCTCCTTCCTCTTCTTAAACCCTCGTGACTAGCACTCCGAGGATTTCGCTCTCGCTCAAATCCCATCACCACCATCTTCTTTAATTTCTACAACACATCTGCTCGATTCAGCCGCGAACGCTCGCCACTTTAGATATCTTGTTACGGATCGGATCATAAACATTGCTTGACAACAAGCATCGCTTATGTACTCCCAAACACACTTTTCGTGATATTAATAAACCGTAGTTCCTACCATTTTCGTGCCTTGCTATGATTATGTATAAGGTTCTATAACCTTATTTGGATGGTCGTTTCGACCATTAATAACTAACTAACTGATCACCCACAAAATGAGGGCTCGGGCCCATGGTAATCTAACGCGCCCAGTGGCACGATCTGGCCACGCTGGTTTATATGTCAGTGGCAGACGATCACGCCTCCGCATTAAATGCTACTTACACACCCTAAAGTGAGGTGTAATACATGTGCATCATTGTCGCACCCCTCTTCCTCGGTCGGGATTAACTCGTCTCTTCCTCAAGGCTCATCCCCGGTCATCAATTACAGGTGTTCAAGACATCTTCATTCTATGTGCATCTTCGTAGTTTCTCGACATTGTTAGCCTTCATTTAGGACGACTCTCCGGTCAGGTAAAACTCAAAGGTAATAGTCCCAACCTTTATTCCCGTTTCGCCCATCGTCTGGTATATTCTCATACCTACTCTGTGAGGTGTCTGGGGTTTTAATATTCACCTTTTCCTCTTCTTTGATATGCTTGCACGGTGAGAGAGGTCAGGAGAAAACTTCCACGAGTGGTCAGTTCCAGAGGACTACAAATGTAGAAAGTGAAACCCATGCAAGCACATCACGTCTATGACGGTACTGAGGAACTAAAGGTGTACTACGAGGTACTTATAAACACTGACCTTCTCTACTGTTGGAGGGGACGAATGAGTCTACGCAAACCAGGAACACAATGGTGTGCTTAATTCGAGAGCATTTAAGAATGGATCAAGTTTCCGGCCTACCATACCAACCGCTTCATTTTATCAGGCGCTGCTGTACCTTATTCACCCAAACGTGATCTCGCATTCTAGCTTGGTCACTGCATGGCCGAACCACCTGCATCAGCCTCGACCTACGCCTCGTGGAGTTTTTCATCATTTATATGTTAAACATGTGGCTCAGTGGACGAATGTCCATGTCAGTTTTGAGTCCATGACTACAGATCGTGAATGGCCTCACCTCGCCTAAGACCTTAGAGGCAAAAAGGGTAATATAGTGAGGGTCCTCGATGAAACCTGTTCCTCGTTGTTTTTAATGTCAACCGACCGAGTCTTTCCTGTGTCCGTGAATTTGCGCCTGGGCTTGCTTTGTATTTATTCCCGATGTTGTGGTGTATCACCATTGCTACGATGTAGGTAAGGCTTCGAGGGGAAGGTCAGAAGTGGGCGGAGAAGTCGAGATAAAAGATTCTATGACTTCGAGATTTCCCGAGCTGATGCCATTGCCAAGTTCTTCTTACCCGTGAGAATATTTCGCGCATTTAATAATCAGCTTCCTTATACCCTTCCAGCTATCTCTACTCAACAATGTCGCTGGAGGGGAACACTTCAGGCTTCAGATGTACCTGGGCCTCGCTTTCCTCGTAGTGCTGGGCTTCTTCCCGACCTCGGTAGCCGAGGCCTCGAGTCAAAGTGTGGAGCCCGTGAGTTCATCACGATCGCCCGCTTCGAGCCCCCCGATTCATCATCTACTACCGACGGAGCTTATCGGGCAAGGTTCGAGCGAAGTCCTCGCAAGTAGTAGCCAAAGCCGCTCTAATGAGCGTGAAAGTCAAGTGGAAAAGGGCGCTTTAAACGCCGAACGCTGTGGTCTAGATCCAAGATTTTGTTCGATTCCAACCGCCCTGACGCATTCACAGGATTTAGAAGAGTAAAGAGTAGACGGAGAGGAGTGCTGGTCATTGACTGCTACGTCAGTCGTAAAAGAAAGCGCAGTAAGTTCAAGCAGGAGTCGACGCTGCCCTCGTTCCATCTACGCACTCGCGCCTACTACGAAGGATCGCCTACTCACGATGGTAGTTCTGGGACCGCACTACTAATTCCTATTCCCGAATTAGTATTATCATCGGGTCATAGACCCCATTCGAATCGAATGAGGATGATCCGACTCCGCGAGCTCTTCAAATAATTCCGCCTTCATCCGCGAGGGGTCACTGAAAGGTGTCAGAGTTTATGCTGGGCCCGGGTCCGCCCAAACCCAAAAGGCCGCACCATGTATTACCCACAACTACATTCCCCTCGAGGCCTGAGCCCCTAGTGGTCAAAATTCCAGCCTCCCGGGGAGGAGGAGGTTAGAAAATACCAAGATCACGGGAGTCTTTCATCGAGAGTCTACTTCGCCAACCCACAATGATTCAGGGATCCCGCAATGCATCTGGGTTCCTGATCGCCTGGCACGGGCCTCCATGACATCTATACTCATTCCCATCCCCGGTCTTAATTCGAATGAGGACTTTTGTAAATCATCGATGATGGGATACGTGTCCCGAATCAAGAATTTTGTTCAATCCACCGAGCCGGTAAGATGGGTTTTCATTCGAAATGATTCAAGAAAGAAGATCCTTCTCCATTAGTCACACGTTCCTTTCAGGTCAGGACTGCTCTGTAAAACACAGCGCTACAAAGATCATGAGTTCGAGCTTCCACTTTGCTGATGCCGGGAAGGACATGAAGAAGGTTCAAAGGCATGGTCGAACAAAGAAATGCAGAGTGCCTCGCTGTGCCGAACTCGGCGTAGTCAGCCGCTAGGAGCTGCAGGCTAAAGAGTCCTCCGAGAGAGCTCGCCCGAGCCGAAGCCGAGAGAGACGCCGCGCCCACGAGGTCAGCAGGGCTGCTATCTCGCCGAGAGGGGGCCCTTTAGCACCCGAGCTCTGTGGAGATGGGCTTGGTCGGTCTGGGCCATATTTTAGGCCTCACAGTAAGAGGCTCACTGGAAGTGGAGCTCGACCGCTGAGTCGCTTCAAGAAGTGTTAACACATGTGGGACGCCCGCAGTTAAGGTCAAGAGGAGAATAGCCTGGCTAAGAGAAATTAGCCCCGACATGTATTGAGTCGTTAAAGATGACTTTACCGCTTCCCGATAAGGCCGGCCGCCGAGAAGAGACGATGGAGGCCGCTGATTCTAATGGTGACACGCTTTAATTATTTGGCATGGTTTGCCAAGGCTAGCACAAATATATGCGGAAGCAAGCCACAAATCCTGTGATGGTATGCCGAATCCTTCTGGCTCGCGATCATGATTTCGCTAATCCCCGCGCCCCCCAAGTGCATCCGCTACCGCTTCTTCCTCGATTCAGAGTCATTAGCGGGCGGGGACCGCTCGCACGCCATCCGCCGCTAGAGCGAGGCGCTTATTCCCACTGAGCAAGAGGAGTGGGAGCTCAGACTTATCCTACGAGTAGAGTTATATTTTACTAAGCTTGTTATATTGTATGTCATTCTAACAATTTGTTTTTTCGCCCTTTAAAGTGTTCGACAAATTTATGATGGATCCCCATACTTTGTTTCTGTTTATTTCGAATATATGTGCGATTGGTAGAATTTTTCAATAGAGAGCCAAATTAGCAATGAATCGATCGGATGTCGGGCCGCGTACAGGATGTCGAGCCGCCTGGTCAGGAATTTGACCACCCAGACGCTTCTGGTCGGCAGGCTGGCTTCCCAAGCACCCATTTTTGTCATTCGACCAGCCTGTACTGGCTGCCGGGCCGGCAGTGCCTGGGCTTCCGCGCCACCCGAACTTAAAGATCACCACCAGATGTGGCTGTCGCCGGCAAGCTCGCTTCCCCGCTCCACTGACTTCGATTGACCAAACAGACGCGGCTGTCGGGCCTGGGGCAGTCGACTTCACGCCGCCACCCTGGACTTAGAGGATTTACCAACAGACGTGGCTGAGCCGGGCCGGCAGCTCGCTTCCCGCGCCACCCGGACTTAGAGATTAACCCTGCATTGAGCTTATGAAAATATACCAGCAGTGAATAATAAAGATATATATATATATATATATATATATATTATATTTTCTTTTATTGATAATACCTTCTCAAGTGCATGGCATTCCACATTCTCGTACAGAGTTCCATCAATCAGGATCTATAGCATAGATCCTGCCCCCTCCCAGCCGCCTCCGCCATGTACAGCCTCCCAATTAGGTCAGAATCTTCCTACCCCCAGTCCTCAGATTCTCAAAAAACTTTCCGTAAAACCAGTCATCCTACTGAACACTCGAGGCCTTACCCAAGCCATATATGTTCGCTAAGCGATGCTGGATAGATGCCACTGATTACCGCCGGCTCCCGTAGCTCATCACTAGTGTCTAATTCTCCCGACTATGGATCTTTCATTCACGATTCAAGGTCATTTGTACTGATCAGAGGCGTGCACTAATTTCAATAGGTGGATAATAAATTCTTCCATCCCATGTGAGTGTGGAAGTGGCAGACACCGTCACGCCGCGGGTCCTATAAGCCCGCGCAGCACCTCAGCTACCCATTTTCCTCGGCTGACCCAACCGTTTCGAGGGCTACAGGTCTTATCGAGGTTTACCGCTTATCGCTTCGATGTTCTGGGGCAGCATGTGTTCCATATTTTCTGCCATCGGCAAAGTCTCGATATACCCAACTGTCAAATTGTGGCCCATTATCTGATACGACCAATTTCGGAATGCCGAACCGACAAACAATGTTCTTCCATATGAATTGGGTGACGTCCCTGTCTTTGATGGATGCGAATGCTTCAGCCTCTATCCATTTACTAAAGTAGTCCGTAAAGAATCCGCAATAGTTTTTTCTCGCACAGAATGGGGAACGAGCCCACGGGCCATCACTAATTCCCACAAGAGGCCACGGCCGAGATGGAAATCAAATCCTACACTGGAGATCTCAAAATGGGAGACATTCGCTGGTAGGGGTCACATCTTTTGAAGTAGTCGGCATCATCTGTCTTCATAGTAGGTCAGTAATATCCTTGTGTGTGAGCTCGGTGAGCTAGCGTCCTTCCTCCCGGGTGGTTCCCACATGTACCTTCATGCAACTCGGCCAACACGTACTGGCCTTGCTCGAGGGTAAGGCATTTCAAATATGGTCCACTGAGGGACCGTTTATATACCGCCTCGTCACTACGGAGAACCCGGCTGACTGGATCTCGAATTTCAGGTGCCCCGCTTCCTACAACCCGGCAATTCCCGTGGCAAATGTGTAGTAGTAATGGGGTCCATCCAGATGGGGAGTCCCTTTATCTTCATATTACAGGTGTGCAAGACGGATGATTCGCTTATGTGATAGGAGATATACTGCTTCACTCGGCAAAGAAGCTGCATATTAGCGCTTAAGGCACTCCGCCTCTCAGTGGGTCCCCGGGAATAGCGTTCCGCCTGAGCCGAGAGGGCGCTTTAATTTGTCTAGCCAAGGAGGCGATTCACACTCCGAGGTTCCCGGATTCAAATCAGCGCACCGTTCTACAACCAACAGCGTAGTCACAGGATTAAAGGGTCGCCAACACTCACGAGGGCGAGTTCAACTCCAGCGATCAAGGCTTCATACTCGACTCATTGGCCGAGGCATCGGGCCTAA
This sequence comes from Tetrastigma voinierianum, assembly GCA_016808115.1. Taxonomy (NCBI): domain Eukaryota; kingdom Viridiplantae; phylum Streptophyta; class Magnoliopsida; order Vitales; family Vitaceae; genus Tetrastigma; species Tetrastigma voinierianum. The sequence continues at coordinate 343,316 of JAEQBH010000525.1, forward strand.
ACGAATTGCTCGCCGATCTTTCCCCATGCGGGAGGTTAACTCCGAGGCCAACACGTGATCCCGACCATTCCTGAGGTCCCATCAATGGGGAGGGTCCACCAAATTTCGCTACTCTGGCGCAGTGTCATCGCGGAGTTCCAAGAAGGAACCCGCCAAGACTCGGTCTCCTTCGAAAGCCCTGGCCTTGTATCAGATCCCATACCGAGCTCCATTGCCCATCGCCATTCTGTCATGACAGATCCGGCCAGGATAGCTCTGAGCTTTAAGATCTAAGTGAGAACCATGATAGATCGACCGGAAGTAGCGTACAGCCCCGCTGGGCCGCTCGTAGGCTAAGGCTACTTGTTCAAGGTGTGTGTACCCTCGGTTTAAGCACTGTGGATTTTCTAATAAAGAACACCGGCTCGCACTCAGATCTTCACTCTTTAAATAAGGCGCACTCCAATCTGGCTATTTTGAACCCAAGGTAAAGGCGCAGCGTATCCCTGTTCAGCCTACGAGACCTGGGCCCCTCTCTAAGATATCGCTTGATTTCTATGAACGCCTGGCCGTATTCTCATCCCATCTCTACCTACCGTCCCTCTCAAGGTAGTGAAGGTTTTAAACTTGGCCAAATGTTTCTGAAATAAACGGCCAAGGGTCGCTAGTCGACCTAAGTTAGGTCATTGGATTTCATTCTAGAACCTGGGGCCTGAGGTGATGGCTTTAGCTTAGGGATTTGCCTATTCCCATCTCGTGTTACCATAAAGCCGAGGAATCTCTCCTGCCACACCCCGACACATTTTAAAGGTTTAACTTCATGCCATATTCCTGGGAGGAGATTAAAAATCATTGAGATGAGTGACATGATCTGACAAATGTTGATTTAACCTAGTGATATCGTCAATATAAACCTCCATGGTGTCGCCCAACAGAGGCTCCAACATTTTCGTTACTAACCTCCGATAGTGGCCCCGTGATCTTTAATCCGAAGGGCATTGGCATTATAACAATATAACCCTTTGAGGCGTGATGAAAGATGTCTTCCGCGTCCGTGATGCATGGTGGATTCGTGATAACCCGAGAAAGGCCCGTAAAGGATAACATGCTGCCGCCCGAGGCATCCACTAACTGATCTACGTGGAGGCAGGGGGAAGTCATTTTCGATGAAGGCCATCGAGGTCCTGTGTAGTCAACACATACTTCCATTTGTTCTCCATTTTGGGACTAATCACTACATCGGGCCAACGACTCTGATATTTTATCGACCGATGAATCCATTCCGTAGAAGGGTTATCAACTTCTGTCCTGATGATCAAGTGGTGATCGTAGAAATCGCCTCACTTTTCACCGACCGGCTCGCGTAGTGGGCAATATTTAGTTTAAAGGGCGTAATTCGGATCGATTCCACATATCCGCATGAGTCCAAGCAAATACATCGGCTGAGTCATATGACTCGCGTAACTGTGCCTTTTCCTCCTAGGAGAGGAGGGTACTAATGTAGATGAATCTGGCCTCCCATTCCGGCCGAGGGACACGGTAATTTAAGGGGTCCACGCTCAATGGCTCTATTTCATCCAAGGCAGCCATGATGACCGTGGATTGGAGTATCAGGATCTACTGGTTTCAAGAGGTGAGTTTTCTCCAGAGCTAGCCGCCGGTCTGCTCAGAGAGAGGTTTGATAACATTGTCGCATGCGACTAACTGGGCTTCCTCAAGGTTAATCATTCAAACTTCTAACAGTAACTGATCCTTTGGTGATATGTAGAAGGTACTGCTTTCATTGCATGCAACCAGGCCCGACCTAAAAATAAGATTGTGGTAATGATCCTAAATCTTCTACCACAGAGAATAATACTTCACGGGTTAATGGACTAGCCTTTAACGTAAAAGGTGATTTCTCCGACCGACGCATGGTCGCTCGTTAAACCTCGATAGATCCTGATCTTAGAGAATGGAGATGATCAATCTAGATTTCATCCGCTGAAAGTCGGAAATGGAGTAAATCGGGCCAGGTCAGCTTCGGATCAATAAGGACCCCGTGCACATCAAAGCTGTTAATGCATATAGTTAATACAAGCCATCATAAATAAGGGTGACGACCTCGTGCGTCTGACAGCGAAAGGATATAAATATCCACCGTCGCACATCGGCGCTTCGATGGTCAAGGGCTTATTCTGGGCTCTAACTAAGGTCAAGCCGTAGCATTTTTTCTCCGCTATATTTCTTAGATCGGGAACTGGTCATTTCACGGCCCCCAAGATGAAGTTGATTACTCACGAGTTCTTCGAGTATTGTTCAACTTCTCGCCACTCCGCCCCCATCTGGCAAGGGAATGGGCCATGGCCCCACCGGGTTGGCCCTCTCAACACCGTCTGAGGTGGTCTACCTAATTAGCTTCCACCAGAACTCGAGGCCTGGGTAGCGATCAAGCCTACGGCCACGGTCTCGACGGGGTAGTCACATCGTAGGGTCTCTACCGTGCCGGGTCCCGCCTCGCCTCATCATGGGGCCATTTAAAGTCGTGGAGGCCCTGATGAGGGCGTGAGCTCACATAAAGGATGCTAGGCAAGAACCTGGGATCTTTTTTCTTCACTCTGTCCATCGAAGCGCCTTCCGGTTTCGCTTGATTGTTTTTCTCGTCTGAATGGAGCCCTTGGCCTACTTTGTTGTTCCCGGTGGTTATCATAATCACTAAAGTGGCTCTTATATTATTCTCCAAAGATAGAGAATTTATCCGACGATACAATTCTTCCATACTTCAAAAGTGTCCGTAGACAGGACTAGAAAACTAGGGTGGCTCTAATGAAGTTCCTTTTGAAATTGTGAGAACTACATCCATACTGCATATATCAATTTGTCGAACGTCCCGCTGCTCCGACCAAGGCTGCGGAAGTCACTGGGATGGACTCGTCTCTCCCGCTTCGAGGATGGATCGAGGGAGCTCGATGTTCCTTTCCGTCCGACGTGAGCATAAATACCGAGAGACGGCGCGCCTTAAGGCTCTAAGTGAATTGCTTATCGATCCCTCGGGAGCCAGGAACCATGCTAAAGCCGCCCTGAGGCCGGGCCGAATACCTTACAAAGTAACCATCATCCCTGTTTAGGATCATCGCCTGATTATACAACATATGATCATATGATCTGGCGGTTTCATCGCATACGCAAAAGGGTGGGATGGAGAAGCCACTGAGTGATCGCAATCATGATATGCTGTCTGGCGAGTGAAAGTATATCCCGCTTGGCCCCCGAATCCGGGAGCGGCGACCATTCGAGGTGCGTGGGTGGCTCAAAGGCTAATACATGGATCTGCATCAGCTGGGAGGTCCCCGGTCCACGGCCTCGGGGCGCGTGTCGCCGAGCCGGGTACGGGCTGGGCCGCGGCCTCACTGGTTCTTCCACGTCCGACGTTCAGAGACCGATGGGAGTCATCGGGCCTACGAGACTCCGGCCTTTTCTTGTTAGCTTTCGCTCGAGATGATGAACGACGCAGAGAGGGAACCGCCGAGGATAATTCATCACACCAGAAGTCGATATCGTATGATGTAAGAGTCTATTCGCTTTCGCCAGACAGGAGTGGAAAGGGAGTGAGGTTTCGACAGACGGCCTCGGCCGGTTCCAACCGAGCTCGTAAAGCTCGCTTTCATCTCGTGAACCGATCTGGTCCCGGTCTTTCGCTGAGTTCATCCATCTCGTGCCTCACTCGTCTCTGTCTTACTTCCAGCTTCGACGCCAAAGGAGGAACCGATCTTCAGGGCCAGTTCATGGGATTGCCGCCATGGTGTTGAATTTCGGCTTCGCCTCGCGATGTTCGGAATAGCTAAGGCTTCGGTAACCTGGGGAAGGCTCCTGAGCTTATCGCACTGCTCTCGCGCATCGCTTTCAGGATTTTTTTTTTTTTACAAGGCTTGCGATTTAAGGCGCATCAGACTATTATTTGAAGTTCTGAGGGGATTCACCTGACAAGCTGTGGTATTCACTAGCCATAAGAAATCTCGCATAAGAATCTCCCAAGAACATCTGGTGGGATGACGATGATTCATTGCCCTCTGGCGGGAAAAGTTAGCCTGGAAGAAAGAGTAAAACATGTTCCCTTAGATTAGGAATGCGATCTCATTCTGCTATATGTCTCTTTTATGGAGGAATATCTAGATCCAACTTTTCCTAAGGGATTTACTCTCTTCCCCTAATGGTAGGGGAAGTTAGCACTTATTTCGTAAAGGGGGATTTGTTTTTATGTGCAATTGTTTTGGGATAGGATAATGTCAGATGTTCCCTATTTCTTTCGAGGCGACTTAAGTCAATAAATGAATTGCTTTCAAGATAGAAACCCTACTGGGCAACTTTGCCCGAGAGGGACCGCTGCTCTGGGAAAGTATGCCCCCGAGACAACGAGCCGAGCCATGATGTTCCCTGCGCCGGCAATCCACTCAACTGTGCATCCATGAGCCGATTTCCACTGGCTCACCCTCGAGATATCCCGAGGGCCGACTCCGGTGCCTCATGTTCCGGCCTCTCAGGCTCCTTTCCTTTTTTTAAGACCTGGATTACTTCTGCCCTGCTATGGGATCAAGCCTGGGCCCAAGGTACCCACAATCCAAGAATGGCTTCAAAGCCGTCTCGTATGCCCACAAAGTGAGTCTAAGAAATGGGAGGGACCAATCTTTCCTGCTTCAATTCACCACATTCATCAAGATGGTCTTAATCTCTATTAATAGTCTAACTCATCTACACCGGTTTGAGGATGCAAAGGAGGGGCCATCACTTGTGTTTCACCCCCATATTTAGCTAGAGGGTTTCAAAGGGTTTGTTACGTAAATGGGCACTCTCCATCACTAATTATGGCTTAGCACTCCAACCGGATAAGATATCTCCTTTGGGTTTACACCACCTCGTGATAATTGGTCTTTAAAAAGGAATGGCCTCAACCCACTTGGAAGCATAGTCAACCCCCACCAAGATGTACGAATAACCGAAAGACATAGGGAATGGCCCCATGAAGTCAATGCCCTAAACATCGAATAGATCTACTACCAAAATCAGGTCTACTGGCATCATATTACAACAGTGTTTCCCAAGTCTCGCATCGATCGCAAGTTCCCACATGGCATGAGCATCTTCAAGAAAGACGCCGTAGAAACCTGACGCAGGACCTTCATAGTCGTTTTTGTGAAGCAAAATGACTTCACTCTGAATTTTCACGGCAAAGGGTCGAGAATCCTCCGTTGTTCTTCTTCAGGAAAACACTTTCTAATGATTTGATCCACACAATATTTGAACAAAAATGGCTCATCCCAATAATAAGAATGAATTTCGCGAAGAAGCATTTCTCATTCCGTGCTTTCCATTCAACTGACCTCCCCCCAAGCACACCAGTGCAATATGAGTATACTCAGGGCATTCTCACAAGCGCCAGAGATTCTCAGAAATTCATCATTAATGGAAGACTGTGGGAGTTATGAGCTAGTGGCTACCCGAGAGGTGATCTCGCCACTACATTTCTCCACCCCTTTCTTGTCTTGATTTGAGATTAAATTCCTCGGAGCAGAGAATCACTGATAAGTCTTGCCTTAGCATCTTGTTTAGTCAACAAGTACTTCAAAGCAAAGTGGTCTATAAAAATAACAATGAATGACCCCACCAAGTATGCTTTGAATTTGTCTAAGGCATAGACTACTACTAGCAACTCCTTTTTTGTGGTTGTGTAATTTCTCTGTGCTTCATTCAGAGTCTTGCTCGCATAATAAACCACATGTGGCTTTCCATCTCTGCCCAAGAATTGCCCTAATGGAAAAATCACCGGCATCACACATCACTTCAAAGGGTAGTTTCCAGTTGGGTGCTCTACCATAAAAAGAGTCATGTGTGATTTGAAATTCCTCAAAGATCTTTCGCACCTTCCATCCAAAACAAATTCTGGTATCCTCGAACAATACCATAAAGGGGTTTTTTCAATTTTTAAAAATCTTTAATAAACCTCCTGTGAAACCCCGCATACCAAGGAATCAGTTTCACTACCTTGACATTTCAGGGGAGGTAGCTAGAAATAAGCTCAACTCTTGGATTTATCAACCTAAATCTCTTGTCGAGATGATATGTCCAAGGACAATTCCTTGATTTACCATAAAATGGCACTTCTCCCAGTCAAGCACCAAGTTTTTCTCTAATGTATTTATTTTGTAGGTCAGCCTCTAAGGTCACAGTGACTTCCTCAAAAGCACTCATGGTGATGTCATCCATGTACACTTCTTAAGGTGCCTACCATCATTGAAAATACCGAGCATACATCTGAATGCGGTGGTACTGTGCCAAAGGGCATTCTCCTATAGGCATAAGCTACTGTATGGCAAGTGAAGGTGGTCTTCTCTCGGTCCTCGCCTTCAACGATTTCTATTTAAAATATCCGTGAATAGCCATCTAGGAAAACAATAAACGGGTGCTCTAAAACTCTCTCTGTGGTGTCGATCACAAGCAAAGGAAATGGTCCTCCCCTTATCACTGCATTTAGCCTCATGTAGTCTATACATACCCTCCAATCGGTGGTAAGGAGTGTATGCATATCTTCTCCCTTCTTGTTCGGCATAATAGTGATTAGTCCCCAAAAAGTGCTATTTTGAGCCCTATTTTATATAGGTTTTGAGTGCTTTTTGCGCACTAATCATACAATATCACAATTGAAGTGTCTGTAGTCTCTAGTATCACTTATGCCGCTTGTGAGGTTATTTTGGTTGTTCTGCGGTGTTTTGCATACTGGAGTTCAATATCGAGATGTGCTGAACCATGAAGATCTGACCATTTGATCGCCTTTAAACATCTCAAAATTCACTAAGGAATGAAGGCAAAGGAAGAAATGATGCAAGAGAGGATGCAAGGCGCAAAGTGCTGAAGAAAATGCAAACCCAGTGGAATTCTCACAGATTGCTAAAATTTCATTGATCGTTAAAATTTCAAGAGAATCCATAGCGAAAATTTGCAATCCCATTTAAATCGAGAAATTTCGCAAAGCTCAAAAATTCACTATAACTGCTCCTAGCGAGTTCACACACTGGCTTATTCTTAAATACTTCGCTGTTAAATTGCTTAGCCAGCTTAAATTCAAGCCAAGGCTCAGCTAAATTCTCGATTTATCTCTATGTAATTTCGCTTACTTAATAAATTTTCGCTTAGTTAATAAATTTTCGCTACCTAGCCAACTGCTCGCTCTAGCGAAATCTCCCGCATCATTATCCTTTGTAATTAATCGTAAACCGACCTCATTTTCGTATTACTCTGTCCCTTATTTTAGCCAAAATGTTAGGGCTTTATCAGAAGTTTCACACATTGCGGTTTATATAAACCCCCATAGTTTTGTAACCAAAAGCAACTGAAGCAATCTGCACAATTTTCAATTTTATAAAATATCTCCGCAGCCTTCATTTAGTGGCTCCGTTTTCTCTTCTCTCTTCTTTCCTTATTTTCAGTCGCTAAACACCCTCTTAAGGATGACAACTCACAGATGCTTGGCTGTCCCTTTCTTTAAGAGGAAGGTAGCTACCTGGTTGTGGGGCAACACAGTTGTCCTCATGTGTTAAAATGATACAGTATCGTATTTATATCTTCATCTTTCTCAAACTAGGTTGAATACCATTTAATGTTATTAATCTGGGCTAATACTTACCATGCTTTAGATACAAAGGCATACTTATTGCCAGATGTACCGGTGGGTTCTTGCATGGCCTCACGAGCCACCTAAATGATGTTGAATGTTTGGGTTTCAAACTAAAAGGGGTCAGATGGCTGTTACTCAGACACTCAACAGAGGGCTTTGTGGTTAGGCTCATTTAGTTAAACAAAGATCCTGCTATGGCTCGACTATAGGTCGTCATTGCAATGCGAGGATAAACCCGAGGACAATTTGTTTGCCCTATGTTATCAAGTTAGCATCTTAAATTCTTCAAAGTTACCTCTTCACACTCCACTTTCGCCTGTTACGCGACCTCAGCTAAACTACTCACACTCAAGCTTTTGCAAACAACCAAAAATCCAAATAAAAGCCTCACCATATAACACCGACAAGTCATCTATGTGATTTAAAACCCATCCCCTGCTCGAATCTCTGGGATCGCTATATCGCAGTGAGCTTCTTTGACTACTAGGAGGAATCCTCAGGATATAAATTTTGTTGATTCCGATCACCCTACCGTGGTACGACCAAAATGGCGCCGTCGTCGATGGTGCCAAACCACGCTTACATAAGTCAAGTGTACTTGTAATCCCTAATACAAGTGAATAGCGACCTTTAATCCTTTTGTATTCCAGCTTATTAACTGCAAGTGTTCATCACTTCGCAAGAATCAGACGTTTTGCTTTTCATAGCGCCCGCTTTATTTTAGTTAACCCCAACCTTTCGTAAGTCGGGTTTGTGGCTGCTTATTGTGGTCTCGGGCCAGGTAATAAAGCCAGATGCAAAGATCGGGACAGAGGAATAATAGGTAGATTACAAAGGATCGTATTACCAGTCAAGACACATAGTGAAAACATGGATCCCCACCCGATACACAGAGGTCACTAAAAAAATTCCAATGAATCCAATAAATTTATGATCGATGAGGGACCATATCTACCCTCCTGTAGTTAAGGTTCTCTCGTAGATCACATCTCCCGTCAAGATGTAGCAGCTGAGGCCCTATCTGGCACCTCTACTCCCCACATATCATGGTATGGAAATGAAAATCCATACACCACATGCGGATTCCTTGAGAGGCTTCGGTACAACCTTTAAGGAAGGTAATGACTGACATGGATTCGCTTGTCGGTTATCACCACCCTGTGCTGATAAGGCCAAGATTCGCTAACCACTGAGGCCTAGAACCATAAGAAATTGGCTGAGTCAGCGTAGTTTTTAAAAATTCTTCAAAGGCTCATAAGACCAACCATTTGAAGAGACAAATTTACACCTTTTGCAAAACACACGTGAAAGGTTCTACCAGTTGTTAGAAAGATTCATAGAGACCATCGTTGTTTCATTCACATCACGGGTTTGATACATGGATGTTAGTGGAACCACTTTATGGAGGCATGTCTCCCACCATGAAACATTATCGGAAACCATGGGGAGATTTTCTAGTAAGATCCCGATGAAGCCATGGATTTTAAACTATGTGGTCAAAACTTCGTGCTGGTCGGGATGAGCCAAACCCTAGAGATATGGAAAAAATGAGACCTTTAGCCAACCTTAGGGGTGGGATGTATGCACTGACAGAGGAAATGGAAATGAAAGCTAGGATTTCAACCTTAGCTAGGAAAGTGGAGGAGCTTGAAGGAAAAGGTCTAGCTATGCATGCATTGGATCGAAAACACTCCGCACAAAGCAACCTATCTACCAGCCTGAACCCACAGTAATTCAGAGAACATGATATGAGTGCTCCATCAATGAAGGATTTGACGACAGAGTGCAAATGTCAGAGGGTCAATACAAGCCACCACAACCTAATACCCAATATGGTAATACCTACACCAACGAGGAATCACCCTAACCTCTCATGGAAACCCAACTTCGCCCATGCGCTCCCCAAAGCAAACAACAATTTGGTTCCACTTTCAACCACAACAACTACCATCCTCTTTCCCTCGTAGAACAAGCCATTCTAAATTCAGTACATGGGTGGTAACTTTGTGGAACAAAGTGGATCAATGTGCAACTGGCACAAAGGATTGAAACTCAGAGAGCACACCGAACAATAGAATGTGACTTCGCGTAGAGCAATCTAAACAAAGAATTGACAACCTACGTAACTCCAATCACAAAGATCAACAATATTCGAGGTACACGTAGAGGAAGGTTCCTTCCAAACATTGCCAAATCCGAAAGGAGTGCATGAGGTAGGTTCATCCAAAGAATTCGTGATGATGAGGTCAAGGCTATAATCACCCTTAGGAGCCGGGAAAAAGGCTGATCACCCATGCCCAAGCCTCCGCTGAGGAAACCAGGAATGAAGCAGAAATGGAGCCGTAACACATCATTCCGAAAGAGGATCACTGAAGCACCGCATGCCACCTCCATTTCCCTGTGCACTTGGGGAGGCAAGCAGTTAAGGCATCCCACACTGGTGAATGGATGAGGTCAAGGCTATAATCACCCTTAGAGGAAAAAGGTTGATCACCCATGCCTAAGCTCCGCTGAGAAACCAGAATGAAGTAGAAATGGAGCGAACACATCATTCCGAAAGAGGACTCAATGAAGCACCGCATGCCACCTCCATTTCCTGTGCACTTAGAGGCAATAAGGCATCCCACAGTGTGCATCTTAGAAGTCCTAAGGCAAAGTGAAGGTCAATATACCCTTTCTTGACATCATCAAACAAGTCCCCGCCTATGCAAAGTTTTTAAAGGATCTCTGCATACCAAGAAGTTGATCAGTATCGAGAAAGGCATTTTTAACTCGAACAAGTCGCTATAATCCAAAGCAAGAACCCAGTCAAATACAAGGATTCAGGATCTCCCACAATTTCGCTAATACTGTGGGAATCGCATGTGATAAATCATCGCTGATGAGCTGCGAAACTACCGCCGTATTTCAGGTACGCGCTAGGGCTCGCGGAACTGAACCAACCAACATCACACTTTCATCGTCATAGATCGCGAACCCAAGGGGATACTTGAGGATGTCTTAGAAGATAGACAACTCTACTACCCAAGAGATTTCACTGACTCGATACTGCAGCCAATAAGAGAATGAACCCAACCATGTGCCAATTGTCCTAGGAAGACCATTGCCACCGCCAATGCAATCATCAATTGCCGAAATGAGTCATGCAACTTACATTTGGTAACATGACCTCGAGCTGAAATATATTTCATCTAACAACAAACATAGCTGAAGAAATCGAAAATCAAGCGCTCACTTTCGAAAGATGTCTGGCCAGGTCAGATGCGTAGTCAATGTCCAGAAGTGCATACACCTAACCAAGGTAGCGCGTTGGAACTTCCATCGTGCCACCGTAAGGCAATTCGCTCAATCTCGTAATCCACGTTGAGAAACCAACAACAAAGTGGGAATCCAACACCAAGGGGATCCCAATTGCATCTACCGCCTTGCTCAGTGAGATCATCCCTCCTTGACCTTCCTCGAGCAATTTGGTAAAATTGAGCTGATTTGGTGTTCTCACAAACTAACTTGCAGCTCAACAATTTTTATTTTTTTGCTTTAGTTTGTTTTAATTTCAATAATTTCTTGCCATTTTTAGAAAGTTTTAATTTAGTGCTTCATTATTATATCTTTGTAATTATAATATAATGGTCTGATATTATTCTAATTATAGTATTTGATGAGATGATTTTACTTAGACATGATTTTTTTGAATGTTATATAATTCAAATATCAAAATTTGATATCTGATGCAAAGTTAAGTCCAAATTGGCTATACTAGCGAAATTATGCAAATGACTCTTCTACTGGGCTGGCCTCAGTTTATAAAAGAGGTGGGAGGGGGTCAGACATTCATTCACTTCAGATTTTCCCCCTCTGGGCCCCTTCCCGGGAGCTAATTGTCAAGAACAGTCGCCCGAAAGCAAACCGACACCACCAAACAGCGGCTCTCAGACGATCGAGCCTCCACCGCCGCCGCACCGCCCGCTCAAGGCACCACTCACCTCACCGAGCCCTCGGTCACCACCAGATTCACCATCCGCTCACCGCCATCGCCGAGTCGTTATCAAGGCCACACACCGCCCATCTATAGCCACCGCATCGAGTCGCCACATCGCTCGCGCCTCTACACCGCCAAATTTCCTCGCACAGGCTCGCTCGGGCCGCTTTGCCCCCGCCCTGCCAGCTCATCCACTACCGAGCCTGCTCACACATGGCAGCCCGTGGAGCCGTAGCCACGAGCCCTGTCACGTTGTCCTATTTCAGAGCGACTCGCCGGAGCGCGAGCCCCGCATCACAGCCCGGTTTTTATTTCACGAGCCACCCTAGTTTCTTTCGCCTATACTATGGTTCAGACCAGACAGGTCCCGCCGGCCGGTCGGATGAAGACTCCTCAGCGAGAGGAGCAGACTCAGCCCAGCCTGGGGCCCGCCTACACTGGGCCTCCAGCCCCTACTCCCGGCACATCTCCAGCCCCGAGGAGCCTCAGATTCAGACGATATCGACTGGGACGGGACCCCGGCCCCACACCAGACCTCACAGAGTTGGGAGGGCCTCAGCCTCCAAGCACCCGCACATCAGCCCTGTGAGTCATCCTCATCTAGCCCCACCATCACAAATACATCGCAAATGAGACGACATCTTCACCCTACCGTCGCCTCGCTTCCAGATCAGGAGGTCGTTGTTTCATTCCGGCACCCCATTCCCAGGAACGCCGCACTTCACTCGAGGGGACTTCCATCGAGTCTGGCCACATGACGCCCTCGTTTCGACATACCGATCCCGACCCGTGGATTCTATTAGTCGATTGAGACCATTCTCACTGGCCTCATGACTAGGGGAGCATACTATTACCCCGAAAGGGTGTCAGCAGCTTTATCACCGATGACATCCGTGTGGAGCAACCGTCCACTCGAGTCAGCTCTATGCATGATCGCCCTGTGCACTCTGTGAGCTGGGCAGACATTCTCTGAAGAGGCCTTGAAGCCCGCTGTGATACCGGCCAATCTGGGAGGGTTACCGAGTCAGCTCCACCCACCTTACCGAGATGAGTTCGACATCGCCCGAGACATCACACAGGCAAGTTTCTAGAGGCAGCCCCTCGATGTCGACTGATCACCTATTGAGGACCAGCCTATTTCCGCTACAGCATTATGTACAGTGGAGGGGGGCCATCCTAGAGGCTCTTACCGAATCTCGAGGGATAATTGGCTTAGTCCCTCCGAAACAGATGACCTCAAGGTACCAAGAAAAGTCCACCTAAGGGCCCTGCCCAGCAGTAGAGTCTACTCACTCGCTGATGCCACAAACTACTATGCCAGTCCCTGAAAGATTTAGGTTTCCTGAGGAGCCCTGATAGAGGAGGGATCCGATGTCTCCTCGGTTCGTTTACTGGAGCGAGCGATGACCATGTTCGTATCTTTCTCCTCCAAAGAACAGACCAGGAGGAGGTTCCAGTTCCAGAGGCAGAGCACTCCCACAGAGATGATAGTCATGCCCCTGAGCCCGAGGTAGAGCGGAGTCCAGTTCCGCATATGTCCCCTCCATCTCCTCCTCCACATGCTACGTCCACAGCTGCAGCCGATACTCCTGGCCCATCATATACATCACATCATTCACGGAGACGTTCATGCTACCGAGAGAGATACTGTGTGACTTGATGCTATTTGCTCTTTAAGAAATTTACCAGCAAAGACAGGATCGAGGTTGGTCAGTTGTCACCCATGTCAGTAAATAGACATGACTCACCTGGGTCTTCCTCGTGTTCCGGTTCAGAGAGAGGAGCCCACCACAGCCAAAGATCTTCGATGTGTCACGCACAAGAAGAAGCATATAATCTACCACCACCATAAAGAAATGTAGGTGGTTAGGTTTCTTTTATGTTTTCGTATAGTTACTCACTTTATCAACCGCTCTAACATTTTGTTTAGGATTATGTGTTAGCCATATAAAAAGGATACTTTGTATGTTTAGCTTTCTTGTATTAATGTACTAGCCATTTTGGCTATATCAAAAGCTATTCAAAGATATATATAATAGATTCTTTGCATATTATGTTTTGTGTTTTCACTATGTGTAATCAAGTTACTTTCACTGGACAATTAAATTGCTTCAATCGAACACCAATTGCTTCCAATCGAACAATCAATTGCTTTAATTGACAATTGAATTGCTCGTTGGAAAAAATCAATCATTGTAAGTTACCTTTATGTTTAACAAATTCCTATGTTTGAAATAATTTTGGTCGTCAGTTCAAAGACGCCTCAATCGAACATTTTCTTCCGATTAATGCCCAAAAAGTGCAATTTGAACCCTATATTAGATAGGTTTCTAGTGCTTTTGTTCATTAATCATGTCATTTTATACCAATTGAAGTGTTCTAGTCTTCTTAGTAGCACTTATGCCATTTGGGAGGGTATTTTCGTCAAGCTTCAGACATTCGTGAACCTCGAGTTCAATCTCAATACAAAGGATGAATCATGAAGTCGAATTCAAAGTCTCACCATCAACCAAATTCCCAAGAATCAATGAGAAAACAAAGGCAAAGTGAAGAAAATTGGCGTACTAAGGCGTGGATGAAAAGCAAACAAGGATCAACACGTAGAATTTTCGTTGTTATGAAATTTTCGCTAAGATTGCGAAAATTCTCAAGTGTACCTTAGCTTAAAATTTCAGAACCTTAGCGAAACACCAAATTTCCGCTTAGACCCATCCCACTCGCTAGGCACCACTCTTTAGCGAAAATAACCCATTTCACATTACAAGAATTTCACAATTAGTTGAATTTCGCTAGCTAAATAAATCAGCTATCCTTAGCGAACATGTTTTCGCTAGATCCACTTTGCTTAGTTAGCGAAATTTCAAATTTCAATAAAATCGATGCCTCGTCATGCTTTGTAATTAATGCCAAACCGCTCCAAACTTGGTATTTAATCGTCTCTATAACTTAGCCAATTTTATGTGGTTTTCGTATTTTCATACTGTAGGAGGCCTATATAAGCCCCTCTTGTTTCAGAACCTAAGTAACAATTCTTTGGAACAATCTGGGGAGTAGAAGATTTTGTAAGTTTTCTATTTGAAATAAAGTCTCGTACTTTTATTTTAGGTTTTGCTTTTTCTCTCTCCTCTTCTATTACTTTCTACCGCAACACTCTCTCGAGGATGACAACTCAAGAGATGTTTCGGGCTGCTCCTCCTTTCTTTGAAGAGGAAGGAAGCTAGCTGTGGTGGGGCATATGCATGTTGGGTCCTCTCAGACTGCAAGCCAAGGTAGTGTATTTATGGTCTCTTACATTCTCAAACATGGTCAGACAACATCAATGTTATTGATTCGGGCCAATACTCTCCATGCTTGTGGTCAAGTACATATTCAAAGGAGAGAAGTAATCGTGATTCTTTTTGTGATGGTCTTTACTTGAAACAGATAATATTTACATGTTAGGTTCTTCAAATTAGGGTTAAATAACATTTACTCAAGCATATTTCGCTAATACTCCATGCTTTTAGGATACAGCACAAAGAGATGTAATCGTTGTTCTTTAGATGGTCTCTTAATGAGCCTCTAAAATGATAATTTAATGTTGTGGTTTTAAAAGGGGCCATAACTTACATACCTCAGATTGGACTCAAATAGAGTTGCTTCCAATGGGTGAGGTTTGCTAGTTAACATAGATCCCTATGCCATGAACCAGGTCGCATGTCATAACGCGAGGATAAAACCCGAGGATTACTTGTTCGGGCCTCTAACTTGCCAAGTTAGTGACCCCAAATCTTCAAAGTTAACTTTTTTCATCTTTTACTGCTTTTACACCCTCGCTAAACCATTCCCACCGGTTCTTTTGAAATACACCCAAAGAGTCCAAATAGAAAGCCTTACCTTCATGCACCGATGCAACCATTTTAGATGAAAACCTCATCCCCGTGTTCGACCCTAGACCACTATACTACAAAGAGCTTGACTACTGGGCAGCAGTAGGAACTTAGGTGTATATAAATTTTGTTGATTTTAGTCACCACTGTGGCATGAATCACTCCCTTAAGCTTAATTCACACCCACAATCTCATTGTTTCCCCAATAGGGTTGTAAATCAGCGCCTCCGCTTGCATAGCCGCCTTAAGCATGTCGGGCAACCTAGGATAGGTTTGTGTTACTCCACACTGCCAATTAAATGTAGTCTCCAAAAAAGGAAAAGAAAGAAAAGCAAAAAGAAGAGAAAAGAAAGCAAGAAAAGAAAATAAATAGTCATGAAGTTACTTAGTTCGAGCACTCATTCGAGGGGTATATGGCGAAAGTTTTTGAAGCCCGATCTCAAACCTTAATTGGCCAAGTCATCGACTTAAAGGTTCGCTATACGGGTGAAACGGGTATGGCTTAGCGCTTTGTTGGTGCTTAATTCGAAGGTCATTCAGAGTCCCATGAAGCCTGCAGAGTTTGTGGTCAAGGATCCTCGCTCGATGCCCCAAACCTTAAATTGGCTGGGAGTCATCTATGGACCTCTACACTAATTTTCGTGAATCTTGATTTTAAGTATCAGACCCTACAACAAATGTAGTTGAATAATGAAAGAAGAGCGTAATCATCCTATCTAGGTTGTTCAACAACTTAAGGCCATGCCAATGTTAGGTCAGTGGTGGAATAATTTGCAAACTTATTGGCTCGACCGTTATATAATTAGAATCATTGTAATTGGTAAATTCAAGCTGAGAATCATGGGAACCAATGTTGGATCTAAAATTGTTCTTTATATGGTTTTGGGCTCTTTCATGCCTGGGCTACACTCGTGTCAATTTTCTACTAAAGGTAATGTTTATATTTGCATAAACTCTTTTGAATCATAAACTTTTGAAAATCACTACATGCATGTTCTTATTATTTTTGCACGTTAAGGACTCAGTAACGCTTTCTATTGGGGTGTGATTAATTCCTAAAAGTGCTATTTTGAGCCCTATTTTATATATAGGTTTTGAGTGCTTTTGCGCACTAATCATGTCAATATCACGCACTGAAGTGTTCAGTCTTCTTAGCATCACTTAAGGCCGCTAGAGGTTATTTTTGGTTGTTTTGCAGTGTTTGCATACTTTTGAGAGTTCAATATCTAGATATGTGCCAATCATGAAGATTCTACTCACGACACCTTAAAATGATCTCTGCACCACCATTAACTGGTATGTTTATAAAGAAAATAAAAGATGATGCAAGAAAAAGTAAGAAGAAATGCAAACCCAGTAATTTCATGACTCATAAAATTTCAATTTGATCATGGCAATTGAACTATATTAAAATTTCAACATCCAGCAATGAAATTCTCACGTAAGTTTCAAAAATTTCTATTATAGACTGCCCAATGTAAATTATACACTTCTGCTGATTCTTATACTAATATTATAATTAGCTGAATAAATTTGTTAGCATCAGCCGTTAAAATTCCTCCTATTTCATGAGGTCTCATACAATTTCTATCATAATTCGCTGGTTTATAATTTCACTATTATCTCAATAATTTTACTGCATAAATCTCTTGATTATCATTCTTTCTAGAATTAATGCAAACCTAATTTCATTTTGTGTATTACTCCTTTGTCCCCTATTTTAAATTAAAATGTTAGCTTTATCAGAAGTTTCACACATCAGCGGCTCCATATAAACCCCTCTATAGTTTGCAACCGTGCCAATCGAAGCACCCGCACAATTTTCAATTTTTTATGTAAATATCTCCCGCAGCCTTCATTTCTAGGTTTGGTTTTCTCTTCTCTTCTTTCCCTTATTTTCTAGTCAAGCAAACACCCCTCTCGAGATGACAACTCAAGAGATGCTCGCTAAGCCCTTTTCTTGAAGAGGAAGGTAGCTAGCTCTGGCTGTGGGCGCCTGTGTTGTCCCTTATGTGTTAAAATGACAGTGTAATCGTATTTATGGCCCCATCTTCTCAAACTAGGTTGAATACCATTTAATGTTATTAATTCACAATACTTCACATGTTTTGTGATACAAGGTATACTTATCACAGATGTACTGTATCTTGTACTTGGGCCCTTTACTTGAGCTAACAAATGATGTCGAATGTTAGTGGTTTCAAACTAAAAGGGTCAGATGCATGTTACTTGTATTGACTCAAATAGGAGTGGTTTCAGTGGTTAGGCTTGTTAGCGAAACAAAGATCCCATATTACTTGGACTATAGGTTGTTTCATTATAATGCGATAACCCGTGGACATTTAGTTTGCCGGTGCACAGTTAGTGACCCAAATTCAAAGTTACCTCTTCACACTCAATTTCAGCTTGTTACGTTTAATCGCTTCAACCATCACATCGCTAAACAAATCCAAAATCCAAAATAAAAAGCCTCACCATTTTCAAATGACCGATGCAAGCTCATTCATGGATGAAAACCCATCCCCGTGTTCGACCCTAGGACCGCTTATAACGCAGTAGCTCGACTACTAGCAAAGAGGGGAGGAACTTAGGATATAAATTTTGTTGATTCCGGATCACCCTACTGTGGCACGAATCAAATAGTCACCCTCAACTTTTTGGGTACAACCTGAGCAGGACTCACCTAGGGATTGTCTGAAATGGGGTAGATAATGTTGGCTTGCAGCAATTTTAGAACTTTAGCGCGCACTACCTCTTGCATGTGGGGATTCAATCGCCTCTGTGGTTGTCGCACTAGTTTGGCTTCCTCCTCCATGTAAATGTGATGAGTGCACACCAAAGGGCTAATTCCCTTTAAATCAAAGATTTGCCATCCAATGGCTTGTTTGCACTTCCTGAGGATTCCAAGCAAATTGTCTTCCTGTGAGGCATTTAAAGATGAAGAAATAACCATAGGGCATTGGTCACCCTCTCTTCCAAGTATGCACATTTCACCCCGTGGGAAGGGGTTTGAGACTGCTTTAGTGTCATGCCCGATTCCCTATCCGACCATCATGATCCGAACTGGTTTCGGGGAGCGAGAGACTATATCTGATACTTTTTACTTGTTTTTTTTTTTTTTTTTCGTAGCTAACTTATAATTGTAGTATACAAAATAATTTTTGTAATAACCAAAATCATTTTACATATACAGCGAACTACCACCTGAGTGGTATCCATTAAAATTTACACATATGCTAAGTCCCACTACGGTGCAAATACTTATACATGTACATATCTAATACAAAACATCGAGGATCATGGAAAATGTTGGCCGCCGGTGGAGCACCTAATCTCCGAGATGGTCTGCATCACGTGTGGAATGTCCTATCCTCTCTTTATCTCTTCAATACCTACACGATTGAATACCTCGTGCTGCTTTACTAAGGGGAATGATATAGACAAAGAACGACCAATAACAATAATCGCCGTCACTATCTTTTACATTTACTTTTCCTATGCATATAACGAAGCCTATTGTTATGTGACTTCTAACTCATCATATTATACATGTAGATTTTATCATTTCGCATTCCATATCATTATCTTATTCAGACATCGGCTGTCATGTCTTACAAGTTTCAATTCATATCTTCTGCTATGTATGGCATGTCGATCATTTTTCTAAACAAACTTATACGATACAATGGCAAATTGAAACATATCAAGTCATATTAAATACATACAGGTCAATCGTACTAATACTAATGCTATTGTGACTCATATCATTATCACTACTGTCATTAATCAAATCCTTTAGAAATTACATTTCATGATCCGGATGCCCGTTTAATTCTTTTTACTTATCGCTTTATTAAATTTCATTTTCAAAAGTGTCACAATTCGAATCCCCACTGATCTTATTGGCGATCCAAGTCGAGCCCTACATTCGAAGCATTTTCTAATCAAAATATTTGTTCTTATTAAATTTTTGTTTTCAAAAGTGTCGTGGACCCAAACTCTACTCGACCCTGGCATGATCCAAAATGGAGTCTTAAGCATCTGATATTAATATTTCAAAACATTTTGCTTATGTTATTCCATTTTGGGACTTTTTTAATTACGCGAAGTACTTCATTTCGCAATCCCATAAACATTTACATTTAACCAAATGCATTTACAAAATAATGCCTTTTACTATGTCTATGTAATGTAAATGTATACTTAAACAAATACAATTTTAATGTCATTTTTCACTTTCGGTTTGTGATTTCACATATACCATGAGTCGACATCTCGTGACAAACACTGAACTCCCGCCTTGTTTGTCATTCAAAAGAGCAAATGTGGTTTCACATTCAATTATTACCGTCTCACATCCGGCTATATAGAAATCGATACATTCACGATGGGGATTCACTGGGGAATCCTACCGTCATTCAAGAGCAATGTGATTTTCATTCAATTATTACCGCCTTCACATATGGCTATAGAAATCGACATTCACTTATTATTCACTGGGGAATCTCGCACTGTCATTATTCAAGAAAGAATGCCGATTTGATTCACCTTATTACCGTCTCTTACCATACGGCTAGAAGTCGATATTCACGACAGATTCACTGGGAATCCCGCCCGTCTCACATTCAAGAGGGCAATGTGATTTCGCAAGATTCAATTACTACCGCCTCACAATATGACTATAGAAACCGATGATCTCACGACGATTCACTGGGAATCCCCGCCTCGTCTCACATTCAAGAGTAAATGTGATTCTCGCATTCAATTATCACCGCCTCACATATGGTTATAGGTCGACATTCACGACATTCACTTTGGGGAATCTCGCCCGTCTGGCTATTCGCAGCAATGTGATTTCGCATTCAATTATCACCGCTCACATATGGCTATAGAACTACATTCATCGCATTCACTGGGGGAATCCCCGCCTCGTCACTATTCAAGAGCAATGTGATTTCTCGCATTCAATTATTATCGTCTCACATATAGTTATAGAAATCGACATTCACGATGTATTCACTTGGGAATCCGGCCTCACTGCCATTCAAGAGTACGTGATTTCGTGACCAATTATTACACATGCTCACATATGGCTATAGAAGTCGATACATTCACGATGATTCACTGAGTAATCCCGCCCCGCCCGTCATTCAAGAAGCAATGCGGGATTTACTTCAACAACACGTTTAATTCTCATGACGACCCGCTTGGTGAATCCCACATGTTATCATACTAATAAAAAATGTGGATTTCTCAAGATTCCATATTAAGGGACACTTCATGACGTAACTAGCCGTGAATCCCGCCATGCTCATTGTCCAATGATATATTCAATATCAACTACTTTATGTAGTACTTTCACTTATAGCTCAAATACACTATCATTACGCTTTCTTATTTGACAAACATTTAATAACAATAATTTAAATCAATATATAAATATACTTATTTCACAAATAGCATCTATACTAGATCATAATCACATTTCAATTCCACTCACTTCGTGACATTCTTTCAAAGATATACTCAATCTATGTACTTATTTCATACTCATTCACGATACTCATTCATATACTCATTTACGTATAATTGCTCTCATATACTCATTCATGTTTACTCATTCATGTATACCTTTCATTCATATATTCATCTCACGTATACTCATTCATATTTCCTATCATTTGTTATCATTTTCTCGGTTATATGTGATAATAATCATATATAACTTAACCACATTATGTGTTCAAAGTGACAAATTACCTATCATATTCATATTCATGTTTCAGTCTTCGTTTTCATTTTCCATATCACATTCATGTTTCATGAACACATTTGTATGCATGTTGCATTTTCTATATTTTCCTTGTTTCCATGCCTATTACACATGGTACTTCTTTACATAATTTTAGAAGTACGATGTCTATGAAATCACACCTCATTCATGTGTTCTCATTCTCTCATTTAATCTATTTTACTTAGAAATTTGAATCCATTCCAATCGAATCATCCAAACTAAAGTTATGGCATTTTCATGCCAACTAGTCAATTTACCGATATTACACTTAGGACAATGTTAGGATTACCTATTTTCCAAAGGTCTGACTCATATTTGATAATTTGTTCTTTGTACTCCTTTAAATCTATGTTAAGGGTTCTTCTCCAATGAAATCACCCAAATCGGAGCACCGAAACTCGAGTTATGTCCTAAACAACCCGGGACTACTATATGTTCAAAACTGATGCAGAATTTGGCTTGAACATGGCCCCACTTTGAGTGAATTTTTGGGCCACTTAGAATCATAATTGGACGATGCCTATTTCTGTATGTTTGGTTTTCCTTGAAGTCAATTTTAATTAGCCACTTAAATCACTCAAATCGGATAAGAAATGAGCAAGTTATGGCCAAAATACGAAGACTGGTCAAAATAGAAATAGGTGTACCTAAGACATGTCCTGGCTCAGACCGACATTAAACGTACTCTGGAAGGGTGTACAGGTGAGTATGTCAATTCGAAAAATGCCCGTATCGTGTGTTTTCTCCCATTTTTCCATATTTTGATACCCAAATCAACCTAATACTTCGCGAACACGTCAAGACTAATTCAAATTCATCTTATAATCTCTTTCTACTCAAATTATCATTCAATACATATCTTTCATCAAACCTTTCATGATTTTCTCCCAAAGACAGCCTTCTAATATGGGGTCATAACCCATACACATACCAAATAATAAGAATTTGTTAGGGTTTGCTCAACTCCAACTCCTTTACTTTGCAATTAAAACCATGAACTTAACCTCAAAGGGAGGATTCCAAGCGTTTTTCTTTTTTCACTTACTTAGTGGTTTTACCCACCTTACCAAAAAATATTCGGGGTTAGGATGAAATCCTATCAAAACCCTAGAAAGAAATCAAAATACCAACAAGAAACCCATGTTGGGATGAACTTTTATCAAACCCTAGGTTTGGGCAAGCTACAAATCATGCAATTGTATGGAAATTCATACAAGAGTTCATAGTTCCATACACAAATCCAAAGTTCCATACCTTTTTGGCCTTGCTTGAACTTCTCCTCTTCTCTTCTTCTTCTCTTCTTCTCTCTCTTTTACGGTTTGTTCTCCCAATTTGAGACCACTTGGTCTTAATCCACTTTAAAGTTAATATGTTTAATGTCAACCTATTTCTGCTTTTAAGTTTCTCTTAATTGCACTGTCCCCATTTCTCTCTTATTTATATTCCAACTTTTCTCAAATCTCATAATGACATATAAAACTTCGATTTATGCCTTTATGTCCTCAAGTGGTAAATGACTAATTTACCCTTGTCTCTAATATTCAATTTTCGGGTCTCTCGTTTTATTTCCCGAAAATTCCTATTTAGCTTATAATATACCCTAAACAAGTCCGGAAACTGGTAGGGTATATTTCAGGGTGTTACATTAGGGGCTCTTTATTTTCTTTGTCTTTCTCAATCAACAAGGGGAGGATTTCTTCTTTCTTTTTCCAAGGATAAAAAGCAGCACATAAATCTAAGGGTTCATCCAGTTTTTCAGGAAGCTTTGCCAATTCCTCTATCAATTCTGCCTATAGTTGCAGTTGCTCACATTGTTCTTCCACAATGGTGTCGATCAAACACACCTCTTCTAGGTCTTCTTCCTCGGGGTGAACATGTTTTTTGCTGAGATGAAAAATGTTGAGTTCCAGTGTCATATTGCCAAATGTAAGCTGCATAACCCCATTACGATAGTTAATGATTGCATTTGAGATAGCCAAGAATGGTCTCCCAAGTATGATGGGCACATAATTGGCTCCTTCAGCTATTGGCTCAGTGTCGAGAACAACAAAGTTCACTGGGTAGTAGAATTTGTCCACCTGCACCAAAACATCTTCAATAGTGCCCTTGGGAATTTTTACTGACCTGTCTGCTAAAGACAAGGTGATGGTGGTGGGATTCAATTCTCCTAGCCCCACCTGCTTATAAACTAAGTAAGGAAACAAGTTTACACTGACTCCCAAATCCAACAATGCCTTTTCTACACAAGTTCCCCCAATGTTCACTGAAATGGTAGGACACCTTAGATCTTTGTACTTCACTGTAGTCTCAGACCGTATGATGGCACCAACTCCCGCTCCGGCCAAAAAGCGCTTTATCCACATTCACCCTTTCTTTACAAAGGTACAAGTCTTTAGAAACTTGGCATAGGTTGGAACTGCTTAATCATGTCTAAGAGGAGTTGTTGACTTTCACTCTGCCTCATAACACTTCAAGAATCTCACTTGTGTTTGCTCACCCTCTCGTCTATGCTTGGGGAAATGGGCGATAATGCCTTCATCATGTCTTCCTTGATCACTATCCTTTCCGAATTCTCATCTGCTCCTTCTTAGCTGTTTCATCAAGTGGTTTAGGCATCTGCTACAAACTTTTTTACCACTTCTTAAGGATAACTCCGCTTTTACTTCATCCATTTTAGAGTCGTTTCATCGAGTCAGATATTTCATGAACTCCCCTAGGGTTTTGCTGAGTTTATGAGGGGAACTTCCCTTTTTCTTGCACTTGATGTTGATTGGTCAACCTAGAGATGGAATACTGCAGGTTGTCAATTTTCTGGGCAATTTCATTTTGGTACCCATCGATTCTCTTATTCAAAGTGCTTTCCACAATGTCAACCCATATTTAACTGCACATTCACTGCTTTCTGCTCTTCCACAAAGCTACCTACCACCTTGCTCAAATTTAGAATTGACTGCCTAACTGGAGTGTTGATCATGGTTGTGGCGGTCGAGAAGTCAAGCATACTATGGAAGGGAGTATGAGGTGCATACTGTGAGGTTTTTGGCTTCTAGGAAAAGATTCGGGTGATTCATCTAACTAAAGGTAAGTGTTGCCATATGGGTGCATTAGTTGATGGCTCGAATCGACCAACAACATTTTCGTCTACAACATCTCCTGATTGCTAGAATAGTCGGACATTGTTCTCCCGCATGTTCAATGTGGATCGACAAATGAAACATGGCTTCGTTTTCGTACAGAATCTCGCCACGCCTCGCACCTCGCCGGTTTCTCATTTCCAGCCTTCCAACCTTCTAGCTAAGGCTGAAACTTTATCTATGTCCATGAATCCTCCGAAGAGAAAGTACATGCCACCTCTGCATCAGGGTCGAGGTCTCATTCTCTTTCCATCTCCCTCAAGGTGCTCGGCCCCAACCTTTTGATGCTTCAAATTATACAACTCAAGAAATCCAAAGCTTCCTCTAGATGTTTGCTCAAGAATTCTCCTCCACACATAGTCTCCAACAGTTGCTTCATGGCAGGAGAAATTCCATCATAAAAATAGCTGACTAACAACCATGTGTCAAACCCATGGTGAGGACAAGCATTGAGCGCTTCCATATATCTCCCAAGATGTGCATGGAATTTTTCTTTTCATTATCGAAGGTGGAAATCTGCCTTTTCAAGCTGTTTGTTCTGTGAGTAGAAAAGAATTTCTTCAAAAATTTAGCCTACATCTCAGTCTAGTTTCGAATGCTCCTTAGCCTCAGGGAGTTGAGCCAAAAATTTTGCTTTATCCTTCAATGTGAAAGGAAAAAGTGTAAGCCTCATTAAACCCATAGTCGCAGTCTCCTCCTTGAAGGTGTTGCAGACCTCTTCAAACTCCCTTGTGTGCGAATAAGGCTCCCTTACTCCGCATGCCACAGTGCTGTGTTAAGACACAGAAGGCCTATCAACCATTCACACTGAGGCACCAGCAAGATCTGCTGCACTCATCCGAGGGGGGTGTATATGGTCCCTCATGGATCTAAATGCATTTGAATTCCTTTCCACTCCCTGCTGACTTTGTTGTTCTTCAGGTGGATGTTCCATTTGGTTTAAATTCAAGCCCAATTCAGAATCTGATTCATATGGAATACTAATTTTTACTAATCCGCCTTTTGAATTCCTAAACCACCGGAACATAAACCCCTACATGAAAAACAGGACAACACAAAAAAGAAATAAAAACAATTCTACCAAAAGGATTAATATTAGCTAAAAATATATATAAAGAATATAAAAAAAGCGAAATGAAATTGAGTAACCTAGCAGTAAACTACTAGAGAGAATGATAAGAGAAAAGAAATTCACTCGAGCTTGTGATGAGGATCACAAGTGTTCAATACATTGTCATTTGCACTAAGACACCATCCCCGACAACGGCGCCATTTGATTCATGACCCAGTGTGGGGTATTAATTAACAAAATTTATAACCTAATACCTCAAACTAGCGTAGCCTAGCTACTATAGCATAGTGGTTCTAGGATCGTCCACAGAGATGAGTTTTCTTAATGGAAATGACTCACAATGAGGATTATGTTGGTGGTTTCTCTTTGGATATTGGGGTTGTAATAAAAGGGGTTGGTTTTAATGGTCAAAACTGAAAATAAAATATATTAGAATGTGGAAATAGGTCCCTTGAAGTATCAGGACACTAGGCTTAGGTTCTTTAGGCAAATGAGGGGGTTTCCAGGTCTTTACCTCACATTGGGGAGGATAACATATAGTTATCTCCCAAATCAGATCTTCATTTAGCTATAAAAACTGACCTAATTACCTATGTCTCCTTGACTCACCTTCCAATGGCTCATAAGTGATAACTAATGAAAATCATTGGATCTAGCATTAAGTATCCAATGAACCCTGAAAGCTTACCAAATATTAACCATTCAAGGTGACTCGAAGGGATCAAAATCTAAAGTTGAAGGGAAGAACATTAATGATAGTGAATACCTAAGTGAAAAACATGGAAACCCTTAGTTTGCCTTAGGATCCTTTACCCAGTGGCCTTCTACTTCAAGGAGGAAGAAGTTTTAGCCACTCATCCTCTGAGAAATCATCTTCAGAGGATGTTTGGCCAGTGAGAAAGAGATAAAGAAAATGAGAGAAACTGAGAGAAAACGGGAGCTTGTTCAACAAGCCTCCCCAAAACTTCAATGATCAAAAGTTATATACAAAGTCTTCTTTTGGGGTATTATATACCACCAAATCAATAAAAATTACCAAATTGTGCAAAATAAACACTGTTACATAGGGAGAAATTGGGAAGAAAACAAATAAAAAATAAAAAAAAAGTCAAATGTGGCTAAGGGTAGCAAAAATTTCGCAACCCTTGCAAAAATTTTCGTAGGGTTGCGAAATTTGGGAAAATTCCTCATAGTGGTTACGAATTCTCGCACCCTTGCGGTATTTAGTTGTGGCTGCGAAAATTCTCGCGAACCTGAGAATTTTTGCAAGTTTGCTACTGCATCTTCTTTTCTAGTTTTGCTTGCTTTTGCCTTCTTCTGCTCTGAAGCTCTCCTGATTTGTTCTTGCTTAAGCTGAATCCCTATCTTCAAGATGTATAGCCTTTAAGAACAACAAAACTTGCCACAAATTTTGATTAGTAGCCTTGTTAGGTCCTTAACATGCCAACCTGGGTTAATTAGGCAGATTACTTCACAAAAAGTGCTTAAAAACTAGAGCCGCATGCATTTAAATAAAGACTTTTTGCAGAAGAATCAACGAGCCTTTTTTTTCTTCTTTTGCAGTCGAGCGATAGGTTTAGGGACAACACCCCCTTCTCTCTTCCGTTAAGAGGGAACTTCTTTGCTAAGTCATTGCCGTGTTCCACATCCTCGCCAGGCGCAGTTTCACCGGGGTCCTCAGGTCGACACGGCCTCATCAACTTTCTCTCCGATGTAGATCCCCGACTCCAAGCGCTTCAACTCCGGAATCACTTCAAACTACTTAGACTAACCCTGTGGTTAATAATAACCTCTCGAATGTTCTTAGGAGTCAATAGTTTCTTATAGTTCTACTTTGAAGCCGAGAATCTAAGGGAGTTGACAAAGAGGTCGATTTGGCCAAGGGCTATGTCATCCACCAGATTCCTACACCCCCGAGAATCTACACACTACAACCCAACTAATTAGGGAACAAAATGAGAAAATATAAAACATAAAAGGACGAGGCCCAAGGTCCACATGTTCGACCTGACTCATGATCCATATTTATCTTGTATACCTTGAGCATGGAATCCTTGGCGCAGCCCCACACGCTGAATATCATGACATTCCCTTATGGTTTGTTATTGCTCGTGTCGGGTAAGTTGACAACGAGCTACAACAATTGAGCGTTGACCACAAAGTAGTACTTGTCGAGATTGTGCCTTTTCAAGGTATAGACATAGAGGATCTCCTTCAGCCTTATACGGGAGACCGTGTCGGCGATTCATAACCGCCACCCAAAAGAGGAGCTGGATGATGTTGACAAGAGTGTGGACAGGATGCACTAGGACATAGTGAAAAATATGGTGCACCAGTGTTGGCAGAGGTACTCTCAACCCCTTAGTAAAGTTAATCTTAGGCCAATAGACAATTATGTCTCCCCTGGTCCTCTTCTGTAGATGGGCCGCTTGGGGCCCCAAAGGGGGAAAGGTTACACGGACGTAGGGAGGAAAGGAATACTTCTCCCAAAACTCATTTGCACGGGCTTCCCAGTCAGGTCGGAGCCAAGTGATGGCCCCATTTGAATCCATCAGAACTCACATTCGATTAGAATCAAAAGAAGATTTTTTCTCCGAATTGGTACGAGAAAGAATCAAACAACCCTCCCCTTCATCGTTGACTAATTTTTTAGCATCGTTTCCGATCGCCCATGAAGAATCTGAACCGCCAAGGTCCGACATCTAGAGACAGAAGGATCGATGGAATAAGGCATAAGACAAACAAAAATAGGCAAAGCCTAAAACACAGAGGAGAAAAAGGGAAGAGAAACCTACAGACCATTGAAAGGCCTCTCTAGACCGTAAAAAATAGGGGAGTGGAAAGGGGGGTGAGGAAGAAGAGTGACAAAGCCAAACCCTTAGCCTAGAAGGCATAATCACAAAAAAAAAAACACCAGTAGCAAGTAATCTAGAAAACAAACTTGTGAGGACGAAGCTCCAACAGCAAGTGAAATGGCGGTGAACGTAGATTTTGAATGGAGAATAAAGGAGTTCTGACACTAGTATAAAGCAGTCGACCGTTAGAAATGTAGATCCGTTGTTCGAATTCCTACAGGGGATAACGCAGAGAGTTGAACAACTTTATGTGATTCAAAGGGCGAATAGATAATATAACCCTAAAACCCCCTTCATCATGGGCGGGAAACCCAGAGAGGGCCATTAAATGCACAATCAAATCCGTCGGCACATGCCTCCCGAGGCCAACCCTCTCCAAGGAGCATGAGCAAAAGGACGGACCATTATGACCGCAAAACGCTTCAGATTTAAATAGTACCATTCCGGAAAAACCTAATTGAAATGGAACTAGGGGCAAGTGGAATGCGGTATCCATATCCGAGCCCAAAGCCTAGAGAGCAAGGCCTAAATGCGAAAGAGCCTAGACCTAGGTCGAATGGAGAGGGTGAGTTGGGCCCCAAATCCTCTACGTGTGATGGCGCTCCCTCGAGCAAGCCTTGTTCCCCCTCTTCAACAACAGCATATCGGACACAACAATGCTCAAGCCTACCAACTTGCCATCGCTCGAAGAAGACCGCACCCTTTGCCAAAAGAAAAAAAAGTCAACGATCAGAGCCAATATCCCCACTCGCTTGACATGGGTACACATGTCACCATGCACCATCGATAACTCCCCACTACTTTGATCCATTACAATCATGGACAGAGTGCCGTTAAGGTCTTGTCACATGGCTGATTGTAATAATATAAATATAACCTTTTATAATCTAAAAAGGTAGATGTGTATTGAGTAAAAGAGATCAATATATATATATATATATATATATATATATATATATATATATATATATATATATAGGTTAATTACATAAATGAAGCTTCAACTTTTCCATTTTTTCTATTTTTGCCTCAATTTATTTATGCTTAATAAAATAGTTTAAACTCTCTCTGATTTTTTTCTATTTTAGCTGCCTCAACTTTATTTTTATTCAATTGCTTGCCTAAACTTTTCTATTTTTCCTACTACGTTCCCAACTTTTATTTTTTTATCACGCTATTGAACTTTAATTTTGATCAATTAAGTTCTTTCTGACCAATCAATGCTTATTAGGATATTTGTATAAACAAAAATTGCATCCAAATAACATTTTTTTTTATATAAAAATGATGAAAATACTTTAATGACCTTTAACGAGGTGAAAAGACATATTATCCTTTCTATATTAAGGTTTTTGTTATCTGTTTGTTATCATACAAAAGAAATTAATTAAAGTGCTATGGATAAAAATAATATTCTAATTATTTTAAAAATAATTTTAATATCTAATGTTTTATTTTTAATTATCCATATATACTTTTTTCATATAATACTTAGTAAACAAGTAAAAATAATAGAAGATAATTAAAGTTGTTTTTTTTTAAATTGTTATTTTTTCTTTATTAAGAAATTTTTTAATTTTATCTCAATTTTATAGTAGTCAATCTTATCAATTTCTTTTTTAATATAACAAATAGATAGTAAAGCCCCAAATGTGGAAAGGATAATAAAGCCCCTATTGCCATTTCACTTCGTTAAAGTTCATTTAAGTAATTTCATTATTTTATATGAAATGAAATGTCATTTGAATTCAATTTTCCTAATTCAAATATCCTAATAAGCTTTTATTGGTCAATAAACACTTGATTGAACAAAAATTAAAAGTTTAAGGACTTGATTAAACAAAAATAAAGTTAATACATCAAAATAGAAAAATAAAAAAGTTTAAACTCTTAATTAAACAAAAATAAAACTGAGACCACAAAATATAAAAAGGGAAAAGTTAAGACACCCTTTATGTAATTAATATATATATATATATATATATATATATATATATATATATATATATATATATATATATTATAGGTGTTTTGTCAACCTAAAAATTTAAGAATAAATCTTACAATGGGAGAATTGGAATGCATTGACAAAAATATCTCAAAATTTTGAGAAACTAGACTCTATATTATTCTCTTTATATATATGTTGTGCTAACTTAAAAAGAGTTATGAAGGGTTTTTATAGGTTATATAACTGTCACGCCTCAAAACTCGTCCTAAGGGCATGACTGTTAATTCATACCTCAAACCTAAAGGCTCGAAGTGCGAAAAGACATAAACCTTCCTTATAACTGGATTTTGTCCAATCATCAAACACTTGTTTGGGGTAAATGCACAACTTTCTAAAAATCATCAATATCATATCCAAAATTTCATATAAACAAAAATTTTCTAACTCTCAACATTCATGTATGAATTAACATAAATGTCCTAAGACAAATATTCATATCCTTCTAACCAACTCTAAGAACAAATAATTCAAATGAACATAAATTCATCAATTAAATAAGGTCCATAACGGATTCCAAAATCAAATTCCTAATAATTATATGATTCTCATCCTAACCAATCTCTCCTTGCCAAATTAAATGTACCTAAAAAGATGTTAACGAATGAAAGTGAGTTTAAAGCTTAATAAGAAATACTAATATAGTTTCATGGATCAAAATATTTCAAATCATATAACAAATAGGAGATATTTTTCTTTTCAAAAACCTTTGTATTCAAATCTGGTAGAACATTCAAAATTTTCCATCAAAATATTCTCAAATCCATTTCAAATCGATTTCATTTCAAGTATGATCCAAACAATTTCATATGAAATTCAAATAGAACATTTTCATATCAATCTCAAAATAAAATACATTTTTCCTCTAGTTAACATGTAAGGGCCCCACCCCCTGGCCCACTCCGACGAGGGGTGGTCCCACTCACAAATATGGGCAATGTCCTTTCGCTCTTTCTTTCGCCTCTCTCCCGCAGAGAGCCTAACCCAAGACTAAAGGGACATATTGAACGGGAGCACTTCACTACCAACTCCGGAGCCCAGTGACATGCCTCATAGTCCTGTGAGTAATTATCTGCCTGGCAGGGGGTGGGGCCCTTACAAAAAAAGGCGCCTTTTTTTGTAAGGGCCCCACCCCCTGGCCCACTCCGACGAGGGGTGGTCCCACTTCACGCTATCCCCTACCACGTGCTTTTTTCGCTTTTTTATTGATCACTGCTGAGCTGGCCACAGAGGTGTGGCCCTTACACAAAAGGCGCTTTTTTTGTAGCGCCCCACCTCGCCCACTCCGACGTGTGGTCCCACCACACAGCTACAGGGCATGTCCCCATGCCCTTTCTTTCGCCCTCCGCGGTAGCCTTCGACCTAAGATCAGTGACATATTGAACGGGGACACTCACTCACCAACCGAGCCTACTGGGCAATTTCGCGCGGCATGAGAAGGCCCCATTTCAATACGTCCTCGGCCGAAAGAAAGGGCATGCAGTACGCCCTCATAGCTCAGAGTGGGACCACCCCGCCTGAGCGGGCCAGCAAGGGCCCTTACACAACAAATACTGGGGAAAACGATCACCTTAATCATACGACTCTTTCAAATGGTGTCGAGCCATGTGGGACTTTCAAATGGGTGGCTAGCCTCATTGTTCCATTTAAGGTGGACGAAACCAAACACTACTAGTATTAATAACTTCTAATTGAAACCCCTAGAGGTTGAGTTCAAATTCATTACATTTGCGACCAAGGAATGTAAAGGTCAACTACTATTCCCATTGACAATGACCAAATAGTGTTAACTATTATTCCCATTGATAAGGTCGAACTAATCAGAGTTAAATATTTCATTCAAAAATTGAAATCACAAGACATCATTATCTCCAAATTTTCTATCATAAACAAAACAAATCTCAAAGGTACTTTAATACAAAATCACTATTTAATCCATGTAAAATCAAATAAATAAAAAGCAAAACTTTTCATAAACCAAAATGATATATAACTTAGTTCAAAACTTTTTATCATCAAAATGACGTAAAAACAAATAATTATCTTTTATAAAATCTGCATTAATATCTCTTACCTCAAATGAGTACTTTAAAATCTTGAAGAAGATAATTAGAAGAATCTTGAAGGAATAATTCAACCCTAGCATTCTAAGGAAGAACTATCATCATTAATTATTCATCTAAAATTCTAGGTTTGAGAATCCAAACAATGTCATAATGTCAATATTATTAATCCTAATAATATTTTAAACATCCTAACTATTAATAATTTAATTAATGAGTTTCAAAACTTTTATAAAAATCGAATTCCTTCTAAATATGATTTCAAATATTTATTTATTTTATATTCTTTATTAATTCACCCACTTTACTAAAAATAATTATTATCAATATATTTTATATCATATTATCCCCTAACATTTATTTTGATCAGAATATTATCTACATAAATTCTCAAATCTTAACAAATATCTACTTGACAAAAATATATCATCAATTGCTTATCAAATACATATATTTATCAAACTTTAGCTTCCAAACTTGTCATATTTGTTTATTATTATTCTCTAAGAATTTATCATCAAATATTTACCTCTTTTGTTTTTTTTTAAATAATTGGAATATCTATAAACCTTTTTTTTTTCAATATCAATCATTACTTAGATTTTCTAGACATGCTTTATACATAAGTTTTCTGGTCCTATTTTACGAAAAACTTTTAGACCTAATTTCTTTTAATATTAAATTGTATTAACTATTCATATGTCCATTTTGGCTTTTTACTGCATGCCCATTTTTATCTTTCCAATTTAACCAATCAAATCATGTCAAGAATCCCCTTTTACTTTTCAACTTTATTTGCCACACACATATGGTTTATCATCCTATAATTATTCCTTTTTTTTTTAAACCAACAACCAACACCTTTTTACTTTTCAAACTACACCTAAAACACACGTCACTATCTTGACAATTCTCTTTTTTTTTTTCATTCAATCACAGTTTTACCTTTAAAAACTTATTTTTATTTATTTCTTTCACATTTTCAATCCAATATCTTGTTTCTTTCTTCAAAGGTCAATCTCTATACATAAAAAAATCTCTTTTTTTTAGATATTTCACATTTCCATTAAAAAACAAACTTACAGTCATGATTATCTAAATATTTTGTTCTAAAACCTAAATAAATAAAATTAGGATTTATTTTGAAATTTCGAAAAAGAAAAACAAACCATCTAAACCATTCGGAATCATCTAATGGAACTAAAAAAATATAAAATCTATTCAAATTCAAACTAAATAATGTTTCTTCAAGGCTTTATTCAAAATTAATGAAAAATAAATAAATTATCGGGTTTAGAAACTAAATACATAAATTAACTAAATAAAAGTCTTACCTTTCATACTCTTTTCTTTAACCCTAGATTCGATGTCTTAGGTTTTCCAAGATTCTCTTGAAATCACTACGTCAAACCCTAGATCTGACGATTTAGGTTTTCTAGTACTGTTCTACCATTAGGAAAAGAAGGTTATGCAGATAATACAGAAAAAACTTTATTAATTATATATTCTTTTTTTCTATTTATACTTAGGGTTACTTAGAAGAATTACCCTTATATCTTTATTTTAATTTAAAACAATTTTTTCTCTACCCTTAAAAAAATTACGGGTATCACTAGGAAGTAATCGCAAGCTCTCAAATCATAATATCAGGCTGTTTGGCCGTTTAGACGGATTGTTCAAATACTTAAAAGCATTTAAGTGCACTATTTAAATGTTCAAAGTATTTGAATGTATTATTTGAGCGATTTTGTGATGCCTCAACCCTAAGACCCGACAGGGTGTCGTTTAGGTGTCACACTTCGGACCTGGACTCTTCAACCTTTTCTTTTCTCAAAGTTCGACACTTGTACCTCGTTTTCTCATTCATATGCACAATTTGTAATAATAAAAATTCTTTACATATACATTATACATACCACATAGTGGTATTCATAATTCACACCAGTCTCATTATTTCTCAATAAACAAAGCTTATACCTACTCAAAAATACAGATCATAAGCAAAGGCGGTGAGCACCTATCTCTCGAGTCGGTCTGGCTCACGATGCGATGCCCCGTCCTCTCTATCTTTGTTCCAGTCTGTACCTACACGGATTAAACCCGTGCTGTTTTTACGCTTAGTGGGAAACATTAAGGCCAGGGACGACCAACAACTATGATCGCTCTAACAAACACACTTATCTTATCATTTTCATATAACGTACACTTCTATCATGTGACGTTTGACATATAACCTTCTCATATCATTTATATATTATTCTAGTAATTTATCATTTGATCTATTCTCTTTCTCTAATGGTTCATATTACATATCCTATTCCTGTATGTCATATTCAGATACATATATTACTTAAGGGTTATATACTATATCGCTTGTTATTTTCTATTTTCATGTATTGTTACCAAGGGTAATCATATCACATAACGTATTCATGTAATCGTTTTCATGTACTGTTCATGTACTATTTTCATATATTGTTTTCCTGTTATACTTTTCATATTACTTTCCCTTTCATACTGTACTTGTTCATATACTTTTCGTGGTAATCGTATTTCTGTGACTTCCTTCCATATATCAGATTCATATTAACTTTTCATCATTTTACATTCTTATACATTTTATATATCATGTCAGATCAGAGACCTCATGTTACAGAACTTATCATCACATAGTAGTGTTATGCTTCTCAGATCATATAATATCTTTTCACATGTCATATGCAAATCATTTGTTTTATGTTTCATGTTTCATGTCTGCATAAACCTTAGAAGTTGATAAAGGAAACTATATGGGCCCGAAGGCGCTGTACTCACTGTGCGAAACAAAGTATCTTATATGGCCCGGCGCTGTTATCATTGTGCGAGACAATGACCATCTACAAGGGCCCGAAGGCGCCGCACATCAGACGAGACAAATCTATCATCTGTAAGGGCCCAAGACGCTCTAATGACTCCAACGAATAACCCTGACTTATGTCGCACTTTATTTTCCTTAATAGGCATGTCAATCTATCCTCTACTCAGTTCTAAGGCATAACTCATCAGACATTTTCTATTATTATCTCATCTACATGAATAACTATTGTTATCATGTATGCTGATGAGATATACACTATTATTTATTTTGTTTGTAATACCTTCACATATTTCTTAGTTTCGTACTGTTGTTCTCATATTTATTTACAATACGTATATTCATATCTTTTCTATCATTTAGTTTTGTCTTCAGACATATATGTAATCCTATCATATATCATGAATGCACTTATGCACTCTTATATTCATATATTCATATATATATCTTTATCTATTCATATCCCTTTATATCATTTATGCATCATATCCTTTATGCGTTTCTATCATGATTTAGCTATTCATGTACTTTCTATATTTCTATCATGTATGCTTTTACTCATTCATGTGTTCCTATCATGTTCCATCTATTCGCTTATGTATTTCTGACAATCATATACCATATCATATACTCTTATATTCATATCATGTCCTCTACTTGTAACATCTTATATCTTGTTAACTTATATCTTCATGTATTTTATCGGACTATCATATCTTATGACCTATACCTATACATTCCTATACTTGTATGTTTTTTCTTGTTCTTTATCAGAATGTCCTATCTCCCGTAGGAGTACAGAACAGAGACTCTTCCTTTGATACCTGTAGGTACTTTTCTAATCTATACTCCTTTACATATCAAATCTACATATATTGCTATTTCTTGTTCATATCTACATCCTTTCTTAACATGTATTCCAATTAACTTGAACTAAGCGATTAGTACACTGTACAAAAAATTCAATTTTCTTGAGAAGATGTGGGTACTAAATTATTAAATAGCATATGGTTAGGATTCTAGACTCCATGAGCTTTCCATCGAATCTGGGTTAATACCATAACGGAGTCCTAACTAATGAGTTATGCAAATTGCAAGCTGCGAAGAAAATCATCAACTTCAGCACTAAGATAAGCAGCTGTACTGTCTTTGTCATTTTCAGGTGTATTATAAGATCAATATTTTATATCGTTATATATGGATGGATTCTTAGACTAAAGGGTTTTCCATAGAGTCCTAGAACACCCAAAACGAGTCCTAATGAAGTAGTTATGCAAATTGAAGCCATGAAGAAAATCAGCACCCTAGGTGCACCTGCAGGCAACAGCAGCTACTATCTTTTGTCATTTTCAGGTGTATTATAAGCTCAATATTGTATCGAGCTATATATGGATGGATTCTAGACTCAAAGGGCTTTCCATAGAGTCCTAGAACACCCAAAACGGAGTCCTAATCTAAGAGTTATAAGGTAAAGCCAGGAAGAAAATCGTAGCAACTTGCAGCACCTGCAAATAGCAGCAGCAGCTACTGTCTTTTGTCATTTTCGGACCCTATTATAAGCTCAATATTGTATCAACCATATACTGATTCTAGACTCAAAGGCTTTCCACAGAGTCCTAGAACACCCAAAACGGAGTCCTAACGAAGAGCTATGCAAGTTGCAAGTCGCGGAAGAAAATCAGCAACTTGCAGCACCCGCAATAGCAACAACTACTGTCTTTTGTCATTTTTTGACCCTATTATAAGCTCAACAATAACTGGTGCCAAACACACGGCATAAACCATCCTAATCAATCCCCAAATCACCCCAAAAGTAGGGAATAAAACCAAACTTCCATATCCATATAAATTCTACAACTTATCCTCAAAGGAAGATTTCACTCCTAACAAGTAATTTCACTCTCTAAACACCTCAAATCTTAGCTTAATGAGGGATTTCATATAAAAGTCCACAACCACACTCAACTCCATAACCATCCATACAAAACCATACATAAAATTCTTAATTTCCATACTAAAACCATACTAACCTAACAGTCCATGCAAAGCTATACCAAGTTCCATACACAAAACCAAAACCACAAATCAAAGAGGGAAGAACCCTATACCAAGGTGCAAATCCTATAACTCCACACATATTCTATATAAAACCAAGGATCCTTACAAATTCCATACAAGAATCCATACTCAAACTCCAAAGATCCATATAAGTTCTACTTATCACATATTCCTGTTCATGTTCATGTTTCATGCCTATTCCATATGAAATTTCATATACTTGTACAGTATGATGTCTATGTATTCACACATCATTCATATATTCTTATTCCTTTATGAATCTAATTTACTCAGAAATTGGAATCATTCCAATTGAAGCATCCAACTAAAGTCATGACATTTTCTATGTCAACTAGTCGATTAATGATTTTACCCGAAGGACATTTTTGTAATATCTATTTTCCAGCTCTAGCTCCATATTTGACAATATTTTTTGCATTCCTTAAAGCTAAGGTGCTAAGGGTTCTCATCCAACTGGAATCACCCAAATCGGAGCACCGAAACTCAAGATACGATCGAAACAACCCGGACTACTCTATGATCAAAACTGAAGCAGAATTTGGCTTGCACATGACCCCACTTTGAGTGAATTTATGGGCCACTTAGAGGCATAATTTTAAGGTACCTATTTGAGGATGTTTGGTTCTCCTTGAAGTTTATTTTAACTAGAAACTTGAATCACTCAAATCGGATAAGAGCAAGTTATGGCTTAAATACAAAACTCGGTCGAAACAGAAAACAGGGTAACTTACACAGAACAATATTACGTGCTCGAATTTTGCCTGTAATGTGGGCTTTTCTCCAATTTTTCCATATTTTTCTTGCACTAATTCAACTCTTATACTTCATATACACCTCAAAACCATTTACTACATCTGCAATCTCTTTTCTACTCAAACCTCTTCACTACTTATCTTATTTCAAAATCTATCATGAATTACTCTCAAACCCACTATAATATGGATCCTAACCCATACATAACCCTTAACATGTGGATTAGTTAGGCTTATTCTAAACCTTAACTCAATTACTGCCATTGAATTATGAAGCCATCCTCAAAGAGAGGATTCTCATATGCTTCTTGTACTTTAAGGTTTTATCCACCTTACTTCCATAATTATTGGTTTAGGATGAAATCCTCTAGCAAAACCCTAGGTTTGGGCAAGATAATAATCATACAAATTCCATATGATCCATACTAGAATTCATACCCCAAGGTTAGTTCCATACAAGTCTAGACAAATGGAATCCATACTTTTCCACTAAAAATAAAACTAGACTTCCATACTAAAAAATCATAGAAATCCATACCATAAATCCATACCTTTTTGCTCCTCCATCTTCTTCCTCTTCTCTTCTTCTTCTCTTCTTCTTCTCTTCCTCTTCCTCTTCTTCTTCTTCTTCTCTCTTTCTCTCCTCTCCCTACGGTTTGTTTTTCCTCCAAATGAGACCAATTTTGGTCTTAAATCCCATGTTTTGTTAAGGCCATGTCACAAGTCAAACCCATTTTTTTGCTTTGTCTTTTCATTTTTGCATTTTGTCCCCCCATTTCTCTCTTATTTCTATTCCAACTTTCTCTATTTGCCTTTAATCCCATAACTTCTTCTATTTACATTTCATTTTTAAACATTTTATATATTAACCCTAGTCTTTTCCTTATGACCATCAGTCCTCAAGCCTGCAAATTACATATTTACCCTAGCTTATTAATTCTATTTCGCTTTTATTTCCCCTAAATTCATATTTAAATTTTTAATATACCCTAAACAAGTCCGAAAACTGCTAGGGTATATTTCGGGATGTTACAGATTTGATCATTCAATTCGATTGATTAAACAATCCTATCATTTTTAAAGAATTCTTAACTTTAAAAGTTTATAAAAAGAAAATTTGATATCTTTCAACCCTTTAAATACCAACACTACAAGAGTAAAGGCTTATAGTCGTGGCCATTGACCCTGGCTAAAAGTAACATATAATGTGGGTATAGAATATAGTTGCGAATAAAATAAACCACGACATAGTGTTGCTATAGGTGGTGTTGATAAATGTTATAGACGTGGTCAAGTCCAAATGCATGGCTATAGTTCAAGATTTATGGTCATGGCCATTTTTTGACCGTGACTATAGGGTACTCCATAGCCGTGGTCAGATGCTGACCTTGACTATAGGATACTCTATAGTCGCGGTCGCATGTTAACCTTGGCTATAAGGTACTCTCTAGCCACGATTGCCTGTTAACTTTGGCTATAAGGTACTTTATAGCCGTTGTCGCATGTTAACCCCGGCAATAGGGTACGTACTCTATAGCAGCGGTCGCATATTAATCCTGGCTATAGGGTACTCTATAACCGTGATCAGATGTTGACCCTGGTTATAGGTTAATCAAATTTAATCCATACGTCACTCTATTTTTTATCGTGACCAAAGACCTTTATTTGCAATGAGTATATCTCGACCCTACCATAGACATTTAAATTTGGTATATTATTTTTTAAATATAAATAGCATTAAAAAAATTAAAATTTCAAATCTTTCTTTACAAGACTTGATAATTATAACATATACTTTACTAATTTAATTTGAGTACATATTAAATTAAAAATAACTAAATTTATACATGTTAGAATGGATTCCAAATCCAAAAAAATTAATACAAATACGCCTAAAGATGATAATGTGTACTACGAGGTACATTAAGGTAATATGACAATGCTTACATACATATCAACCCTGAGTATTAACTTCTTGTTGATGCTCAGATTTCTGGATCAAGTTCAGTTACTTCAAGATTTTCTCAGTAGAAACCACAATCGGGGAAGATTAATTGTTGATTCCATGAGAATGGTGTATATGTTTGTCCACTTTGATGATACCTGCAGGCAGCACGAATTGTTAGTTATTTTAATTAACATTTACTCTCATTCATCTAATAAACATGCACATCAAAACTTCAACAAGACATGATATGGAAAAAAGAAAAAATTAAGTCTGTAATTACGATGGAGTAGATTTAAGGTTTGAAATAAATTAACCAGCGGATTATAATCTTATAGTAACAGGATAAGCTCTCAACCAAGGAATACTCCTACAACCAAAGCACAAAAATGCTAAATAAGATCCTGGCGGAGGCGGGTGACCAAGTGACTTGAATCCTCCAATGTTGTACTGTCATTTTCAAGAATGAAAATACAAGAGTCAGAGTAAGAGGCAGTAAATTTTCTGCTTTCTTTCTATTCAAACTTTTCAAAACAAAGGCCGAAACACGTTTACATTTGGTAATTAGACAAACAAAATTTGAAAACAAAGAAAAATGAATTCAACGTTTTCAACATTTTATATACGACCGTAAATCAAGTTGCTGCCTCGTTTTCACTAAATCAAAACAAGGATTTTATTTTCAACATTTTATAACTTCATTTTCGCAAATGCTTTTACAAACGATTTTCTTATTCTTTATTTTCAATTAAATTCAAGTACGTAAACGTATTTTTAAAAAATGAAAACTAGCAAATATTAGAATGCCATTGAAAATTTTCATATTCGAATTTCGATGAGTTTGGTAATTTTTCAGAATCAACAGTGGCCTAAGGCCTCGTTTAGTATGTAGAAAATTCTTTGCTTTCTCTATTCAACCAAAACAATGAAACACGCTTGGGCTACTTAGAATTAGACAAAACAAAATTTGAAAACAAAGAAAATGAATTCACTATTTTCAACATTTTATATAATGAATCAAAAATCGGCTTATCGCTTTCCCTTTGCTGAATTAAATCAAAACAAGGGATTTTATTTTCAACATTTTGCACTTCAATATTTAAAATTATTACAAAAACTGATTTT
This sequence comes from Tetrastigma voinierianum, assembly GCA_016808115.1. Taxonomy (NCBI): domain Eukaryota; kingdom Viridiplantae; phylum Streptophyta; class Magnoliopsida; order Vitales; family Vitaceae; genus Tetrastigma; species Tetrastigma voinierianum. The sequence goes on from JAEQBH010000525.1 coordinate 384,472, forward strand.
CTTATTCTTTATTTTCAATCAACCAAGTACAAACGATTTTCTAAAAATGAAAAACTAAATAGCTGGATATCATAAAACTTCTCATATTCGACTTTGATAGAAACGTTTCGTTTTCTGAAAATTTTAACTGGAACAGTGCTAAAACGATTCCCAAACACGCTTCTCGATAATTTCTAAATAAATGCAAGATTGCAAAATATTAAACAAGCCTTAATGGGAATATGATCCCTCCTCTTGTTTGTAGTATGTATTCCAAATAAATGATGGTAACATGAAGTTAAACAGCAGGATAACCTCTGCACTTCACTTCTTTTTTTTCTGAATCATAGACGTACAACAACAACAACACCTGGCATGTGTCATCCTCTTCTATTTGTTTCCATTCAAACTACTTTAAATAAGTTGACATCAACCCAAATACATGGGTTGTTTTTTTTTCCTTCAAAATAGGGGAAAAAAAGGCTCAAGTCAGTCTGTTCTTGACTTGTATTTGGTACATCAACCTGTGGAGACACAACAATGGCAATCTGCTTTTATTTTCATATGTTTTTAGTTTACATATACTTGGAATGGAATTAATAAAATACCCAGGTGAATGTTTATAGTTAATTAAAGCCATAATACACAATGTTGACATCTTACCTCATCAAAGGTCCATAGGGACTCTCAACCCATCATGTGTAAGTTGAACCGGTATTCCTTCTCTAAATTGAAGGAAGAGATAGAAAAATCAGTTCCCTCTCTATATATAAAAGATATTTTCACAAACTTAAAAGAAATAACTACAAAATAATAGTCCCTCATCCTTGTTTGGTCCTTCAACAATGCCACAGGATTCTCAAAATGGTCAAATATAAAGAATATTAATTTGAAAGAGGGTTCCTGAGACTTGTACCTTCTGGACCATTCCATTAGTCTCATTATCCTTATGAGAATGATGTATATGTTTGTCCACGTTGATGACACCTGCAGGCAGCACGAAATTGAAAATAATACGAGGGAAAATCAAAAGGAAAATGATGCTATTCCACTTTTGACGTAACATTTGATTTTGAGGAAAGCTTTAAAGAAGCAGCAACTTCCACTTTTTGTAAGCTTTTTCCAGTGGCAAATTGAATTTTTTTTTTTTATCGGTAAAAAGCAATATATAGATGAAAAAAGAGCACAAGGTGCCCAAAGAGTACACAAGATGAGTACAAGGAAATACCAACTCCCTCTCACCTATACCCAATCCAAATTCGAAAACCCAGCGGCCCAATTTAAGTTGTCCAACGTTATCTGAAACAGCCAGCGACCACAGGTAAACAAAAAAAAATGATTTCATCACCTTGTGGCCAGAGGGGGCCTCATTAAGCCTTTTGTCCTTTTTTCACTTCCACAGGCGTCGAATATACAAAGAGGAGGCGCCAGCCAAACTACTCTTAGTTTTTCCGACACTAGCACTTTTGCAAACAAGGAGAAGTTGTCAGAACGTTCGAGAACACCCGATTAGAATGAGTAATGGCTAAAAAAGATCATACTTGTGCGGCTCTGAGCATGATGGATAAGCAGTGGTTTATTGTTTCCTTATTCTCTTCACATAAAAAACACCTGTTTACTAGGGGATCCCCGCTTCTCTTTATTTGGTCTAGGTGACACCTTCTTGAGGCTTCCCCGAGCAAAAAACCAATTTAGGGAGCGATTGGGTTCAGGATGGATCATGAGGAAATCTGTAGGAAGAGAATACCTCAGCTTACGATACATGTGTCTAACTGAAAAACCATTAGTCATAGTCTCCTTTAATAACAACCGATCCTCTTGAAAGGGCCTAATTTTCTTGTTGTGAATGAAGTGAAGGAACATTTCCACCTCTTCCACCTCTTGATCATTAAAGGTCTAAGAAGGCGGGGACTGACCCCCGTCACTCAGCAGGAATCCCCGAACTATCTGCTACCCTAGCATCTTTGTGAGTTGCCAAGTTGAACAAAGTGGGGAAGGCATTGCACAGCATGGTCTCATTGCACCAAGGGTACTTCCAAAAACCCAGCCTCATTCCATTTCCTAAGGAGGAAATAGTGTTTTGAGAGAAGGTGAGCCATTCTTTTCTGATGTCTTTCCATAAGCCAGTACCATAGCCTCCCCTGATGTCCCTAATGTTCCAGCCCCCAACTTCCTCACTGAACTTGGTGTGATGCAGTCTCAGAGAGTCCCTCTCATTAGTAAACCGTCAACACCATTTACAAAGCAATGCTTGATTCATCATGGGAGGGCCCTCTACTAACCCCTCACCTTTTCTCTTGGCAAATAGTTTTCCAGTTGACCAGGTGAGGTTTACGCTCTAGATTGCCACCACCCCATAGAAAGTCTCTCTGAATCTTCTCCAACCTAAACCAAACAATCTTTGGCATTCTAAACAGAGAAAGGAAGTAAATGGGGAGGCTAGACAGTGTACTTCGAATGAGGGTAAGTCTCCCACCCTTTGATATATATTGTCTTTTCCAGGAGGACAATCTTTTTCTAAATCTTTCTTCGATAGAATCCCATACCCCCAAAGCCCTGTGAGGAGCTCCAAGGGGAAGACCCAAGTACATAGTGGGGAGGGAACCAATCCCAGCCAGCTCGACCACGCTAACACCTCACGTTATCCACACTTACCCGATTAGGATAATCTCGCTCTTGTTTAGGTTAATTTTCAAACCTGAGAAGGCTTCGAACCACATTAAGGTCCATCTCAAGTACATCAGCTGTTCAGAGTTGGCTTCACAGAAAATGATAGTATCATCAGCATATAAAAGATGAGAGATGACAATCTCCCTCCCGTCTACCCCAAACTTTTTAAAAATAAAATTGCCTTCCACGCTCGCTTTAGCATGCTTTCGGGGCTTCCATTCGGAGTAACAAACGAGATAGGGCGATAGGGGATCCCTTGTCTACGAGGGCCTGCGGAACTACGGAAGAACTCAGAAGGAGAACCATTAAACATGACAGAAAACGAAGCTGTGGAGATGTACCAGTTAATCAATCTAATCCATTTTGAATCGCCCCCATTCTCGGCGTCTGAAAATCCACGATGTGATCTTAGCCTTTTCAATGTCTAACTTACATAGGATCCCTTTCTCTTTCCCTCTTAGAATAGACTCCATAGCCTCATTAGCTATTAGCACTGCGTCAAGAATATGTCTCCCTTCTACAAACGCATTCTGAGACTGGGAGATAATCAATCTCATAACCCTTTTAATTTTGTTGGCCAACACTTTCGATAAAATTTTATAAAGACTACCCACTAAACTGAGGGGTCTTAGGTCCTTTAGATCCTCAACAGTTCTTCCCTTGGGAACCAAAACCAAGAAAGTAGCATTTAGACTTTTCCACACCCAGGCGATCATCTTTGGAAGATTCCCTAAAGAAGACCATAACCTCCTCTTTCACGAAATCCTAACTGTAAGACCAGAAAGCTAATGGAAAACCATATGGACCTGGGGCTTTATCGTCGTTAAGCCACAGGCTAGCCTTTCCTCCTCTTGTAGACATTTCTTCAATCAATTGAAATAGAGGTATGTAAGGCAAGCATTGATTGTTTGAAATTTGAGAGGACTTTGAAACCACTAGCAGACATTCTTTAAACCTCTGACCTCTGACCAATCTTACCATTTGATTCCCAGTGCTAGTGATAGAATTTCTCTCCTGAGAATTGGCCATTCTATGAAAAAACCACGTATTTTACATCTGTACTTTATTGAAATTTCTACGGATTTGTCTCAGCTGAGATCTCTTCCAAATCAACCCACTCCTTATGTTCTCTCTCTGTGCCCTCCTCTCTCTGCTTCTTCCAAGGACAACTCCTTTTCCTTGCCACTTGGTCTCCCAGTCCTGCCTTAAAGCCTCTTTTTTTAACTCCTCTGCAAAAACCTCTTTATTCCAAACCCTCAAAATACCTTTCAGTGCCTTTAATTTCGAAGCCAAAACAAAACTGAAGGATCCGGAAAAGTGAAGGCTTTGCCACCAGCCTCTAAGAAGGTCCTTAAGGCCTTCAAACTTCAACCACATATTCTCAGCCAGAAGGCGGCCGGTTTAGTCCATCAGCGTCTAACATCCACGAAGATTAGTTTAGACAGTCAGGAGAGTGCTTTGAATCACATTGCTAAGCAGCTTCGATCGGTGACACCAAAAATGCATCCGAGACGGACATACGCTGATTGTTGTGGCCACCCCTCCAGGTAAAAGGGCCTCTTTGCAGAGGGAGATCTCTAAGCCCCAGCTCATTAAGAACTTCATTAAAGCGCCTCATAGAGTGCGAGAGCCTACGTACCGAGTTTCTATCATTGGGGGAGAGAACCATATTAAAGCCTCCACTAATACACTAGGGCCCCTCCCACAAGCCTTTCAATGCCCTCAGTTCTACCTAAAACAATTCCCTTTTGCATCTCTTCACCAGACCATAGACCCCTATGAAGGCCCACAGAAAACCATCCTCCACATTTTTAAACATACATGTTAAAGAAAAATGGCCTATTTCGGCCTCCACCAGCTCGATTTTTACAGTATCCCAAACACTAAGATTTATGCGGTTCCCTCTGCCTCACGATACCTCCTGGTAATCTACCCACCCCAAGACTGCGAGCATCAGTTGAGGACATCTCTTGAAGCTTGGTTTCTTGCAAGCACACCAAATCCACCATCTGAGACCTAATAAAATTTCTAATAACATTCCTTTTGTTCGGATTGTTCGCTCCTCTAACATTCCATGAAAACAGTTTTAGCTTCATTTCAACTTTAACAAGAAATTCCCCCTATCTCTTCCACCTCTATTTTGACTCTTTCCACTGTAGTTTATAGTGCATTCCAACTTCCTTAGCTCCCTCTCACATCTTGTCTCTGTAGGGTACCCCTTCATTTTATCTCCTTCCTGCTGAGACTCCTTTTTTTGCATCAACTCCAAAATCTCCTCTTCAAAACCCGCCGTTGTGACCCCTAGAAATTCACTAAATTTGATCAAGCAGCTCTCTTCCCAGTTATTATATCCCATGCACTTTGGACGTACATTAGTTGGCTCCTCTCTCAGAGACCTGAGACCCACTGATTCTTGAACACCTTCCATAAGAGCATTGGCTATCCCCTTCCCCCACTCTCTTCTGTCAACTGACACCACCCTCAACGGTTCCATTTCCCCCAAGGCCTCATGCTCATGGAAGTCCCTCAAGCCTGAAGAACCCCCGGAAAGTAGGGGCCGACCTAAAACAGAGAAGGGGGAAGAAGAACAATCAACCAAGGGCACAGTTTCAAACATGGAGCCTTTCGCGTGGATTCGGAGCGCTTCGGGGTCATCTACCTCGGGACGCTTAGAGACCGCCTCCACTAGAGCAAAAGAACTGCCAGCCGAAAATCCCTCTTCTCCATTCCCTTAGCTCGAACCTCCAATTAAAGGGCACTTAGAAGACACCACCCACAACCCTTCTTCCCAACAGCTCTCAAAACTAGAAGTTCCCCCCAGACCAGGCCAACCTTCTTTGGCATGCAATAGGGGATCCCTCGCACAAATCCATGCCGGATCTACCAAGGGGCCCGAAGAGCCCTCCGCGCCAGGGCGAGTACCCCCCTCTTCCAGCCTCCTCTTTTCTTTTGAGCAAGAAGCACCACCCTTAGGGCCTGACCGGGCCACTTTAAAACCTTTTTTTAGCCCCCAATTTCCCTTATCACCAGACTTTAAGACACTTAGACAATTTGATGGGCCGACTGCTTTGGCCAGACCGTCGGCCATCTGACCAATCAACTGGCGTGCCGGTAAGACCTTGTGGGCTCTAGCTTCTTTGCATCTTTAACCTCTTTCTTACTTCCATCCTTTTGGCGTACGAAGTACTGCCTGGTCTGAGGCCTTAGCCCGAATTTCAATCCTTATTGGGAAGGGGCTCGCCCTAACATTTGGCTGACCAAGGGCCCGACCTCTTGGATGGCCCCTCTCATACTTAGCGATTTTAGGCTTTTGTTCCCAAACCTTCGACGTAGGCCCCACCTTTGAGTTTCATTAATGCCCCTGACACTGAGTAGACCTTATCAGCCTCGACAGGACCCGGACGTTTCCCTAATTTTGTCCCACATACCTGCTCACTCTGCCCTTCATCATTGCTGTTTAGATGAGGAAGCCCCACTTGCTTGGTCGCGCGTGCCACACCTACTTCTTCTTCCTCTGACTTTTTTGCTTCAGCCCTTGAACTTACAAGGTATACACCAGTTACCCAGGGAGGGATCTCCCACCAGATCTGCAGTTCGAAAGATCTTAGACCTTCTAGGATGTTGACGACACTTGGCCTGGACTTACCTGCCGACTTTATAAGCATTCTAGCCCACTTCACCTCCGTTTTCATCTCTGTATCTTTGTCTAAGGCCACGAATCCTCCACACGCATCACCTAATTTTCTTAGGATCTCGGGTGTCCATAGATGAAGTGGAAGCCCTACCACCCTAATCCAAGCCTCTTGCACTAATTCTTTGCGCCTTATACACCCAGATCCTGGGCTCCACCACTCCAGCTATAAAACGCCTCCTTTGAAGCTTCTTTTACCCGACTTAAGGACCCACTTTTCCTTCTCTGGCGAGTCAAACTCCAACAATAAAAGATCTTCGTTTAAGACAGCTAGCATCACTTCCTCTTTTAGCCTCCAGGCATCTCTAAACCAGACCTCCACCTCCTTTGCCGCAGGATAAGGCTCCAGTTTTGTCTTCTACTTTCCGATCAAACAAAACTGCAGGGGCCCCAACGCCTTCCCATAGACACAGTCTTCAACATCCACCCACACCGCATTTTCCACACTGCTGCCTTCTACATCTTCATCCTTAAAATCTTGTCCCATGTAACTTCATTTCTTTGGGACATCCATAACTTCCTCTTCCCCCTTTGGCGGTTCTGCTTTGTCACAATCTCATGGGTTTATTCTCCTGCGGAAGGTTTAAAGCCCACCCTCTGGTACGCGTGACGTAGTGAATGGTGGGCCCTACTGGAAAATGGCCTGTGGCATTTTTCGCCCGACATCGATAACGAGCAGAGAGGAACCTCCAGCGTTGTTTCCTTACTCTCGGCTGAAAGATCTTCCGTTCTCCCTCCGCTCCAAAGGGTCTTCTAAGCGGGAACAAAGACCCTACAACACTCTTCAACTCTAACAAAAGCTTTATTTCATCCCTCTACTCCAAGCGAATCCACGATGCTATGCCTCTACTCAGATTCTGTGATGAAACATTTGCCTTTTTCCTTCACCTTCAATGTAAACTCAGGTACGGCTTATTTGCGAACCGAGTTTCCATTTCTTTCGTCTTCTCTCATCGTAACCTTGGCTGTCCATTAGGCGATGAAGCCTTTGGCATCCACAAAATCCCCTTGGAAAGAAGGATTGACTTGGAACAGCTGTACAAGCCCCCATCCATCTTCTTCTACTAAAAGTTTGTGAAGTTTGAATGTTTTTTTTTTTTTGATAAGTAAGAAAAATTTGAATATATTCAAGAAGAAATTTGCCCGGGATGGGAGACTCAAGGCAAAACAGGCAGGCCCTGAGAAACCACGGCAAGGCAAAACACAAGACCAACCCCAAGGCACCACAGAACAAACAACCAAAGCACATGCAAGGAAGGGACGGCCCGAACCCGGCCGTAGCACCACAAAAAGACAAGCAAGAACTTTTAGTGGCAAATTGAACTTAACCAATCTCATTCTAAAAAGCTTGTAGTGTATGCTATTCCATGAATGTAATACATCGTACAATGAGGGTACATTATGCTAACTCTGTGATTAATGTGTATATTTTAGTATTAGGCTCTATTTGGAACTCGGAAAGTACTGAGGAAAGTAAAAAATACTAAGGAAAATGATTTTCTCATGTTTAGTTTCATCATGAAAAATATAAAAGAAAATAAAATATAACCATAGTCCTTATATAATAGAGAGAAACAAATAAAACGAGTTTGAATAAACATATAGAATTAATTTATTAAGTTTAAAATTATTTTGTATTTTCCTCAAAATTTTCTTTCCTTCCACTTTTCCTCTCTATTTTCTTTCCTTAGTACTTTCCGGGTTCCAAACTGAGCCTAAAAGTAGCTGTTTTGATTGAATTGGATGAGTTATTGGTATATGGTTTGCAACTGATTCCAAGTTTTTTTTGTCAGATATGAGTCTTAAGTATACAAATTTGGGTAGATTGATGGAAATCTACGGTCCACAGCTACTAGGATTATCATACAAAGATCCTATAACAAGTTACAGCCTCTTTCAGAAGTTCTCTGTTCAAAATCCTGAGGTTTGTCCTGATTTTTATCCACACTTTTTGCAGAGAATTGTTTTTTTTTTCTTTTGAGTTTAATGTTTGTAAATGAATAAGAGAACAACTGAAATTTGGAAAGGAAAATGAAGATCTCCCTTTAGGTCAGGACAAACACCAATATGTGCTAGGGGGAAAAAAACTACCTTCATCTCAAATATTAGCAGCTCAAGCATCTTTAGGTGGGGTTAAAGCATAAACTTCATCTAGTTCCCCGAGCCAACCAAAAGTTTGGACTTCACTTTGAAAGCCTACCATTCATTTCTGATCACTTTCCAAACCACTGCTTTACACTTATCTCTCATCTCTTTCGTGCATAAACCCCTCTCAAGTCCATACTAATCAATAATAGCCAAATCTCTAAGACCATTTGCCCAAAAGATCCTTATTGAAAACCGAAAGACGTGTAAAGCTCAAGCTCCCTTTTCGTTTATCCAAACAAACAACCGACCAATTAACTAAATATGGCTTGCTCTTTAAAGCCCATCCTTCCTGAAGGAAATCCCTTTGAATTTTCCTTTTTAGCTTAGCCAAGGTCTCTCTAGATTTAGAATAATTTGTGGAAATTCATGGAAGAATGAATAATGTACATGTACATGCTAATGCATCAAGAAAACAACTAATCATCTAGACTGAATGAATACCGTAGTAGATTTTCAGTCAGAAACAAGTCCTGCCTTTTATGAAATACAAGTTGGAAAGAATTTGCATAATCAGCAAATAAAATCTACCAGATTTTCACGCAAAGGTTGAAATGTAGGAATCCTCCTCGATCATGTTACATTCGTAAGGCCAAATCCGTTCATGCAACCAAGTCATCAAATCAACATCATCAGATATTCCTCTATCAAGCTGTTGAGAGGTGTGAAATGCGTGTTGATGAATCCTGTTAGCAGCAAATAAACAGATAAATTTTCTAAACCAGTGATATTTCTTAACCTCGATCATGGAAGACATGAGCGAAAGGACAAGAAAAAGAAACAAAAATAGAACAATAAACATAAACAAAAACAAATTTGATTTCAATTAAATTTTCCTTCCAGCCTTCTCCAATTTCACCCCCTTCGTTTCTTAAACAAAGAATTCGAAAATATATAATTTTAAAACAATTTTCATTTCATCTCATTTTCCTTATATTTTCCAAAAAAATAAGGCAAGAGAATTCCCTACTCCTTTCTTTTCTTTCCCAGAGCATTTCCAAATTGCACATAAACTAGGGAGAAAATTAAGGAAAATAAAAGAACATGCAATCTGAATATTCTGTTTCATTTTGCTTTGATTTCCAAACAAATACTAAAATTCACATCCACCAAGTCCTCAAACTATTTTATCAGCCTCAATTCAACAAGATTTTTTAATTTTAAAAGTTCACAGACCTCAAACAACGAAAACCTAACATTCCAAACCAAATCGACAAAGCCACAAGCTCATTGCATCCACGATCAGTCTAAGTTCACTATACGATCTTTCGGTATTCTCCACTTCAAAAAAATCCGCAAGAGCTAAAATTCAAACAAAGAGTGAAACTGAAAGAGAACCTGGAAGTAGAATATGTCCGTGAAGATCAAAGACGTTATGAGCAAGAGGAGCGAATTCGTTGAAGATGTGGTGAGATTGACCAAGGGCGACGACGATCTTTCTCGATTTATTGGAGTATTCGATTTTGACACGACAATGGGTATCTTCCTCATTTGGTCTTGCCATGAAAAAATTGAAACAAAGTTGACTCGCCATGGAAACTCAGCGTAAATGAGTCATTGTCCATTCTGATGCTCTCTAGTCAGAGCCCAAACCCTAGAATTGAAGAGAAAATGAGGATTAAGATCACAAAGGGTGAATGGTTACTTAAAGTAAATATGAGAGACGGAAGCCAGATTTGGAAAACTTTGAGCATCGGCCGACTCAGACCGAATCGAGCAAAGAGAGTGTTTAATCGAAGGAGTCCAAGCTCACTGGCGGCAGAGCGAACCGTAAAGTGGGTACTCATGTACTCGCCCGACCTCCAAAGAAACATATCCCCAAGCAGCTGAAGCCTGCATCACGTTGGCTCCGGCCACGACCCAATCGCTCCATTTACGGAGCCAGCCCAACATCCTTCCCAAATGACAGAGACAATGCGTCGATACCATCGCGCCCTCGCCCACCGCCAATTTTAATGAGGTGGCTTCATTGACTGACTAAAATATGCGTGCTCCCATGAATCACTCATATAACCTCCATGAGGGTGGTCAAACATCTCTGAGGGCGTAAGACACTAAGACGTATTATCTAAAGAATAATAAATATAGCGCGAACAAAGCGCCACCTTCCCCTTCCGTTTTGGGAGGAAATCATCTACTTTCCATGAAAAGCGAATCTTTCTCCTCCTTGATAAAGCAGAAAGGAATCACACCAAAAAAATGTACGACATTCCAGACTCAGTCAATTGACACTTTCACTCTCCAGGCTCCCTAATCTAACTTAGTTATCGGAGAGGCGGAAGGCGCACCACCGCCGTCCGACGGGCGCACCACCGTCGTTCCCTTGTTTGTTTTGTAGGTATTTGCTAGCGTGTCTCATGTTTCACGATCCTATGACTCGTAAAAATCTCGTGAGACTACAATAGGCGCTCGCCCGTGGGAACCACTCAAGCAAGAAAATCCATCTGGGCGACTACAGAGCTCAAGACATCCCTCTTCAAGTGATCTCCCATTTCCCAAAGCTTTGGTAGTTCCCGATCACTTCATCGGACCATCGGAATTTATCACCATGTCTAGCAACCCGACAAATCAATCCGTGGAAGATCAGTTCCTTCGCTAGCGCCAGGAGATAAAGGCAAAGCAAGAGGAACAGGCAAGGCAAATGGACGAATTACTGAGCACGCAAACTGTTTGCAGCACGAGAACGATCGCCTGCGAACCCGTTTGGAAGCTAACCGGGGTGAGAACACGCGGGGGCTTACCCATCCTGCACCTCCAATTCAGCAGAATAAGGGAAAAGAGCCCGTTCTACCAAGAGAAAGTGATCCCCCAACAGACGACGAATTATCTTCTGGCAGTTCCCCTCTCCCTGATCGTTCGCCACCCAAGAGTAACGCAGAGGCCGAGTCCAAAAAGAGGCCCACACTCCGGTCTAGCCGATCCGTCAGCGACGTCTGTCACTGGGTACAAAGAGACACCAACAGAGACAGGCGCCATTCTATACTAGCCCCTGAACATATGCCTGCGCGGATCGGGGGTATGGCTCCACCGTTCCCGTCTGTGCATCCTCCTTTTGGGGCTGCCACCGTCCTATATATGGCTTCTCTTTCCGTTGTCCGAGGGCCAGAGGACATGCTGCCCTCGCCCTAAAGCCAAGATATTCTCGACTACGAGCCTCCCCGGGCTTCGCCATAAACGGCTGCTGCTATGTACGATGGCCTTCACCCCATATGACCATATGTTGCACTTTAACCAGGCAATGATTCTTAGTGCAGGAAATGATCGCCTCAGGTAAGGTATTCCTGGAAGAAGCCTGGTAGCAATCCGCCCACCGGGTTCAAAAACTCCTAAGGGGATCCATAAACTCATTCGGTGAGTTGTGGGCTGCGTTTGTTTCCTAGTACTTATGCCTCAGTCCGGCATAAAGGAAACATCAGCCCACTTCGGACCATCCTCAAGCAGGAGGATGAATCTATCAATGATTGCACCCAAGATTCTAATAAGTCATTCAACAAATTGATATATACACATGACGCTATCTCTATAAAACTTTCAAAAGCTTCTAATCATCACCCATTTCTTCTAGTCTCTATCTCTGGATCCGCCCGCAACAATGGAAGAACTGTACCGACGGGCGGAAAAATACTCTACGTTGGAGGATAATATCCGAGCAACCTCCTAGACAGTAATGATTACTACCCAGAATAGCAAGCCAGCCATGAAGGCTCAGCCCGAGCAGAAAAAGGGCCAAAAAAAGAACTAGAAGCGCTCCCAAGAGCAGTTAAAAAGAAAGAGGGAACCTCCGCACTTTACCTTTCTCAACATCTTGCATGACCGGCTCCTACCTCTCATTCTGGACCACCCCGACTTTAAATGGCCTCCCCAATACACGGACCGAACAAGAATCAATCTCCTCGAGGTGCGACACTGACAGTGGACCACGGCCATGAAACTAATCGTTGCCGAGGCCTGAAGTTTTTGGTGGAAAAATTGATCCGGTCAAGCACCTCAAGATACATTCCTGAGTCGGGCCGATTGAGCAGAATACCGCAGCTTGAAAGAGTAGTTCCAAGGCAGTAACCCCCATTCGAACCCCGCCACCATCAACTACACATATCGTGGCCCGTCCGATGATTAATACCGCCCAAGAGGCAGAATATGATGTTTCGTGGAGTCGCTATACCCGAGCCCGTGCACACCATCGGCATTCCTACAAAGATTACATCCGGTTGATCTACCCCATATCCTTTCCTCCTATTAACCTGTCCAGTGTCATCAGTCCACATCATGATGCGCTTGTAATTACTTTATGCATTAATAATTTTGATTTGTACAGGGTCCTTGTTGATCCAGGCACCGTTGTCGACCGTCAGACCTTCCAAATTTCTTCGTAAATGAAAGTCCCATTTGATAAGCTCGTGATCTACCGCGTAGCTTCTTTGTTCCTGATTCAATGGGCAAATCATATGGATCGTAGGTGATATCGCTTCTTCCCAAGACAAAAGCCTGCAGAACTCAACATGTATTATTTTCTGCACGTAAGATTTTGGGGTCGCACATCGCTATCGCGGCCGCGACTCGCTATACTCTGTGAAAGTAGTTCCTAGACCTACCATCGTATTAATCAGCTTATCCGACTAAATACGACAAAGGTTGACTCTCCAGAGTACCACCACCGCCAATGCTATCAGCTGTCGATACAGGGGCAAGAGAAAGGCGAAAGCTCCAACAATCCGCCCCCCCCTCCGAAGCCCAACTTTGAATAGCCATACTTGCTGCTGCCGCCAAGGACCGGAGTAACCGGTGATCCCCCGGAGCCCTACTTCCCAAGGCCTGGATAGTGTACATATGTGTTCCCTCCCCGTCCGGGGGAGAAGGAACGATTGCAACAAGTGTTACTTCACGCCGATGGTTGATCTGACCTAATTCTGGATATGATTTAGGGTATTAGCCCCGTGCATGCTTCACAAGCTAATGTTATTCCGGTCTCCACAGCCTCGTCAGCAAAGAGTATATGCTTTCTACTGACCACCATCAGTCATCTGCCGGCGATGTTTACTGAGAGCGTGATTTAATCAGAAGCCCGACACCAATTGGCCAGCCACGTGGTGGTAGTACCAAAGAAATGGGGTAAGTGGAGAGTATGCATAGACTATACAGACCTCAACGACGCATGCCTTAAGGACAACTTTCCTTTACCCCACATGTAATCGCATTGTTGACGATCACCCGCATGGTATGTCATTATCCTTAGATGCCTTCCTCAGATACCACCGTATCCCCATGTACCTGTACCACGTGAAAACAACTTTATCACCCCACGGCCCTCTCGCTACAACGTAATCCCGTTCGAGTTAAAGAATGTCGGAGCAACCTATCAGAGACTGGTGACTAAGATGTTTCGACTGCTGCTCAAAAAACAATGGAAGTATACATTGACGATATGTTGGTAAAGTCTAAGGAGCAACCGGATCACGCTGCACATTTGCAAGAGGCATTCGAACTCCTCAGGGCATATGGCATGAAACTCAACCCCTCAAAGTGCACCTTCGGGGTTACTGTCAGTTTGCCCTAGAATTCATCAGGACTCGGGAGTGGGGATAGAAGCCAACCCGCCCAACTTAAGGCTGGTTCTGAATCACCACCCCACCCGTAAAGGGGGTATAGCAGTTGACGGGCCGGTTGGCCACTCTAAGGCGATTCATTTCACTCGCTCACAGACCGACAGCTTCATTCTTCGCCACCCTCATGGGAGCAACTAGCCTGGGATGGAATGATCGAATGCGACTGCTCCTATGGCAACTTCAAACAAGACTCGGTAGAACCTCTAGTGCTTAGCCCCGGGCCTGAGACACTCTTCGATATTTGGAATATCCGATGTCGAGGGTGCGTCGCCTCGTTTAAAGAAAGTGAGGATGGAAGACAGAGGCCAGTGTTTTTCATCAGCAAATCCTTAGCCGACCCAGAAACCAGGTATAATCATCTCGAGCAGGCCGCTTTAGCCCTCCGAATAGCAACCAAGAAACTTCACCCGTACTTCCAAGCGCATCCCATTGTGGTGCTAACCAACCTTCCCCTCCAAGGCACTATTCATAAGCCTGACTTATCTAGGCGAGCTGGTCACTGGCAATCGAACCGAGCGAACACAGATTCAAAGATGCTTCCTGCTATCTAAGAAGCGGACAGATTTAATGGATTTCATCGTTGAAATCCCCCAGCCTGAAACGCACCCTGCCAATTTGAGTTGGTGGACTCTCAGTGTTGATGGGGCATCACAACAAATGTGGGCGTGGCATCGGGTCTCGCAATTGAAATCCCTGCTGGACACGATCAATAAGAACCGCCAGTTTCAAATACCCAACAACAATCACCGAATACGGGGCTTATCGAGTCGGATTTAACTAGCAAATTGTGATTTGCCGACAAGCTCCTGGTTCAGAGTTATTCCCAATTGGTTGTTGGGCAAGTCAGCGTAGAGTTCAAATCCTGAGACCCCTGAATGGAAAAATATGTCTCCATGGTAAAACAACGCTTGGGCAATTTTTTAGCCTCGAAGCTAGAGCATGTTCCCAGGGATTGTAATGTGAGAGCATATGCCTTGGCCGCTGTGGCCGCTTCTCTGCCAATAACCTAAACAATATTTCTTCCTATCTACTATCAGTCGGGTTCCTCGATTGTTTCTCCCCAAGTAAGCCAGATAGATGAGGTTTCCCCTTCCTGGATGGACCCCATAGTATGGTATATCAACACGGGAGAACTCCCTAATGAGAGGGACAAGGCTCACAAGATTCAAATCCGCTAAGGATTTTCCTCGTCAATGGGCAATCGCTCAAACGATCCTCGACGGGCCAGACCAAATGTCACCCCGAACAGGCCGCAGACGTGTCGGGTCGAATTACATAAGGGGATTTGTGGAAATCATTCAGGCGGCAGAACTCTAGCACACATGACTCACTCTCAGGGGTACTATTGGCCAATCATGAAATCTGACGCTGCTGATTATGTTAAGAGATGTGACAATTGTCAACGACTAGCTCCCATCTTGAGATCACCAAATTAAGACTTAACTCATCCCAAGCCCCAGCCTCGCCTAATGGGGAATTGATATACGGGCCACGCCCACCGCCTAATTAAGAAACTATTTGCGGCCACCGACACTTCCATTTTAATTAAATTTCTATAATTTTTCTCCTTAGATTTTCCATAATTTTTATGTTAATCTTTGTTCCAGCTTGTTTTCCACTTTTTCTCGCAATTTTTTTAAATTTTTCAGGTTATTTTTTGCGCTTGTGTGCAAATTTTGAAGCAGAATGAAAAAATTTTGAAGGCCGAATGAAGAAATGGCAAGGTGAGGAGTAGAAAATTTCGCTATGATAGCGAAATTTTCGCAGTGGCAGCGAAATTGAATTTTCGCTAGCATAGCGAAATTTCGCTGCCAGCGAAATACATGGTTCCAATAAAGAATCGAGGTAGGTATAAAAAAAACGTTTGTTTTTTTATATATTATTTTTATTTAAAAAAACGTTTGTTTTTATTTATTTATTTATATATATATATATATATATATATATATATATATATATATATATATATATATATATATATATATATATATATATATATATATATATATAAATCTTTTTATTTTTTATTTTTTTAATTATTTTATTTGATAAAAAAAAAAATTTTCTAGCACAGTAAATTTCGCTAGCTTAGCAAAATTTCGCTTATCACAAATTTTAGCGAAAAATTTTCTTCGCATGGGCCCCACTTTGACCTCCAATTTGTTTCACCTATAACTTTTTCATCCGAACTGCTTAGGCGTTTGGTACCGCTGAAAGCTTAGAAAGTGTAGAATCCAAATACGCGTAAAGAACATTTTTGAAATTATTATGAAGTGTAATTAAACAACCGGTCACTTTTTCCTCTCTTTTCTTCTCCTAACTTGTTTGTTTGAAGCCCAAACGGAGTGAATAAGGTGTCGATGGAAAGCTTGCAAAGTCTCCTATCCAACAATGATCACATCTCATCAAGGAGGTAACACTTCCTTCTCTAATTTTCCAATCCGAGCCCCATTTCGACACGAGATGTTCGTCGGGGGAGAGTTAGCGAAGGAAGGCTTTTGTATTTATTCTTTGTACTATTTTGTGAAAGCCCATTTTGTGATATCTGGAAGGGCTTGTCAGTTCCATTTCTATAAAGCCGTTATACCATACAGCTTACTTTTTCAAAATTTGGACCCATTTTGCAACCAAAAATTTTTGTGTGTTGTGCCTAGCCCATAGTTTGGAAAATTGAAACTTTGTCCAATTCTATTGATGTTAGATTGGTTCCATGCCTAGTTGAGTGAATGATTAGTTGAATTCTTTTTTATTTCGACCTTTTTCTTCCACCTTTAGCTAACCACACACCGAGCACATTAGGTTTCAATGATAGGTTGAAAATCAAAGGCAACCTCTTTACTTTGCATAACCTACTCCTAGTTTCATCGACCATTTTAATAGGTTAAGAACCCATGTGGAAAGAAGGCCACGCGCCGAAAAAAACAGAGAAAAGAAAAGAAAAAGAAAAGAAAAGAAAAGAAAAAGAATAAAAATTGCAACGCTTGCCTTTGGAAACCCGAGCACAGTTCGAGGGGTATATGGGAAAGTCTTTAAAGCCCTGTCCTAAACCTTCATCAAGTTGGAGTCACCGACTTAGTGTTCGCATGGGTGGATGGGTGGAGTTTAGTCGTAGGTGCCGGAGTCTCGAAATCATTCAAGTCCTGGGGCTAAACCCGAAAGTTAGTGGTCGAAAAGATCCTCATGACTTGGTGCTCCAAGCCTTAATCGTTGGGAGTCACCTGCAGATCCCTGCTACATGAACTTGTGAGGTCATTCCTCAAGATTGCACCTTACAACACAAAAAGAATTGTGGAATAAGAGGTGGGTCCCATCTATTTAGGTTGGTTAGCAGTTAGGTCGTGGTAGTAGCTAGGTCAGAGAGTGCAAGCTTGACAACATTGTTGAGAGCTAATCAAATAAACACTTAGATTGTGGAAGTTCCTGTCGAAAACAAGAAGGGTGCTCTTTTTGATACTCAATTTTGTATGGCATTCATTCTCTCGAGATGGCATTGGCTAGGTTTTGATGATTCTACTTAGGGTTAGGCATTACCTCTTCACAACCTTTGGAATGCAACCTTTTGTAACATGACTTTGTTATCGTTTAAAGTGCTCTTTCTTTCTTTCTTTCTTTCATTGCTAAGGACTAGTAATGTGTAGGTTGGGTGTGATTAGTGCCCAAAAAGGTTTGAACCCTATTTATTATAAGCCTGAGGTTTTTTACGTACTAATCATTCTAATTAACCCGATTTACACATCAAAGTCCCTATTATTCTAATCGATCGATTGCGGGCAAATTCTTGCGCTTTTATGAGCTTCATGTCAACATTGTTGAGTTTAACCAAACATGAAGAATTGGAGTCAAATCAACATCATAAGATCACAGATCATGAACAAAGAAGAGGGAAGAAATAGCAGGATGCAGGTGCAGCCGGAAGCAGTGGGAATAATTAACAAGAAGCAGAACCAACGGAAATTGTGGGAAGTCAAAATCACACGCTGAAATTTTTCACATGATAGCCAAATTCACGCATGCATAGCTTTAAATTGCTGCCCTTTGATTTTGATCCAAACCACTTCATTGTGTACTCATTGGCCTCATCAGGAATTCCATTATACGTTTATTTGGTATTTCACCTCTCGTATGGCTATATGTTTAATTTGATGACATTTTAATTTTAATCTTTGATTCAAGCTTTCAACACGCAGCCTTCAGCTTCTGCTCTCTCTCCTCTTTTCCTTTTTGCCAATAAACACTCCTCTATATTGACAACTCGCAGGATGTTCGTTGCACTTTCTTCTCTTAAAGAGGAGGCTACTGGATTTGGATTAGGTAAATCATAGCCTCTGCTTTTAAACAATGTGAGGCATTTGGCTTTCATTGTGCTCCTATCCTCTACTCTAGGCTTTAAATTCTCCAAATGTACATCTTGATTGACTAGTATTTGGCACCTTTGAGGCCTACTGGATGCTTATTGTTATTCATGATAATAATCATTAGTTGCCTTCTATTTGTTACTGTGAGATGAGTCAAGGAGGTAGGTTTTCACTATCTGATGAATGTTTGTTAAATGTCATCTTTCAAAAGGAAAAATCATAGGGTTTAGATTTTAATGCTAAATGAAGATCTGGTTCGGGAAATGACTATATGTCATGCTCCCCAATGCGAGGAAAAAGACCCGAGGACATGTTAGTTGCCTTAAAAACCTAAACCAGTGGCCCGAAACTTCAAGGAGTTCTTTTTCTTATTTTTCTTCAATTTATTTTCAGTGTCCAAACCACCAACTCACTGTTTTACCCAAACCTTAAAATCCAAATTTAATTCACCATTTTTAACTTCACTCAAATCATTTGTACGAAGAAAACTCATCCTTGTGTTCGACCTTAGACCACTATGTCACAAAGAGCTTGACTACTCAAGCAGTTAGAGGAACTTAGGATATAAATTTTGTTGATTCGATCACCCTATCAAGGGCACTAATCAATCTCGAATTACAAAAATTAGCATCGCTGCAGGCCAAATGTCACATGCGCCAAAGAACAGATTTGCTCCCATGGAAGGGCCTCCCAGCTGGGTCTTATGTATCCTCGACACCTTCCTACCCGGAGCTGACATCTCCATGGGGAGCCGGCCAGCGTAGGTCAAGATATGAATTAAACAACATCCGATCTGGAAGTAACGACTTTGCTCCGCCGATATCCTGGCCCCGCCCGACCGGCTAGCCTCTCGCTTCGGGACAAGATGGATCACCCGGATTGTTGTCGGATTGTTGTTGTCGGGATTGAAGCCTCTTAACTCCACCTCGGCAACGTTTGGGAGCAGCTAATTCGTTAACCCAGTCTCAGCAAACTACAGATAACAATTACTGCACCTGCGGGTTCCCATCAATGCTTGCGGGGATGACTCGGCTGACCTGGTTAGGGATGCTATCGATACCATTTCAGTACAGCATCCCGCTCGCTTCAGCCCACCTTCACAGCGGCATAAGCGATAGAAGTAGCACAATACATCGTCTCCTCCTCACTTCTTCCCGGATCAGGAGCTGAACTCGGAGGAACCAGGGACAAAATCTTCTGCAAGCCACAAAACTTTTCTTTGCCAGGTATCCATTTCTTTTTCTTGGCTTTCGGGCGGGGCGGGTGCTACACGGCTCTTGGGGCCTCGAGCGACTATCCCCTTCATCCGATTAGATCTTTATGGCGGGACTAGAGTCTTCTGCTAAGCGGAGGAAGGTTTGCTCGGGAGTGCAGATCACAAGTTCCCGGAGCCGAGTTGTCTTGGTCTTGGTCCCCGGGATGGGGGTGCGCGCCCGGGGAATAAATGTAAAAAGACCTTTGATGAGAAATGCTCCCGACCACAATTTTCAAAGGCGGCGAGGCGATGGGATGGCGGAGATTGTAGGGCCTGGGTTGCGACTCACATCGCGGGTTCTTCAAAGTGGGAGGGGACCGTGGTGGGCGTTCTGCTTCGGAAATCTCCAGGTAGTCTGATTTCTGAGGTTGGCCTTCTCACGCCTTGATTCACAGCCTACCCGCCCGGCTTTTCCCTACGCAAATAGACCCACCTGATAAGTTTCAGCAGAGTATATATACGTACACATACACCACAGAAAACCAGCCATCCCCCATACACAGGAAGGCGCGGCCAGGTTAACGTTAAGCGAACTGAGAGGAACAGGGTCTCGTCGAGTCCTGTCTTCCAAGATGCACCCTTCGCCTCCATCTTGAGCTTGTCGGGAGTCTAGTGGCGGGTGCGGTCGAGTTTGGTGACATGACATCAAAGTACGTCATTCCACTTAGATATAAACAAAACAAATCTCACGATGAAGATCCGATTGGTAAAAATGGTTCCCCAGTCTGCAGCGACATCCAGACGAGAACCCCAGTGGTGTTGCAGGATGAATAAGGCGGGTGGTGCTGGTAAAATCTGGCTTGCTTGACAAGGGTTGGCAAGGGGAAGCGAAGCTGCAAAATGTTCCTGAGTAAAAAACACTACGTTGTTCTTCACCACAGTGGACACAAGCAGGACCCTCAAATCAACTGGTCGATATCATCGGGGTTTCTAGCCATTTCAACTCTGCTGGAAGCTAAGGAGATGATCACGCTGTAGAAAGGCGTCCGGGTGGAGTCCTCGCTTGCGACAGCCTAGCGGAAGTGAAGTCTCTTCTGACCTCATGCATTCTGACGAGACAAGAGGGAGAAAGAAAAAATGAAGATCAGCTCGAAGCCATATACCAACAGGAAAAAGGCAAGGCCCATCTGAGCTATGGGCTGGCCCCAGATTTACTAAACCTCATGGGGTTCTGAACCTTGCCGCCCCATTACTATACTCACATCATCGAAAATATGCAAAATGTGAAATGATTACTGAAAATGGAGACGGTGTTTACAATGACGAAATTAGGAACAAGCCCACTGAAAAAAAGGTTCGCGAAAAGTCTGCGACATCACACAGAGTTGTCTTGAAGTCTTGAGGCGGGGAAGTGGGACAGGCGGAAGGAGGGACAGACAAGGGACGGGAGAAAGTCAGTGATGGTGCTATATACCAAAATCCTAGCGTCTGCGGAGGCATTAAATGCACCGCTGACTCACCACCTCCACAGCCGATTTGACTCCTAGCGACCCTTCGATTCCTAGGGCATAGTGAACAAACGTGGACCAGGAAAGTGGGCCCATATTGCCTCTGCATCGTTTGATTGTTTTATGTTACTTCTAGATCGTCATTTCAAAGCATCTTAAAGACTCAGTCTATCATGCGCGGGGTGGAGGGTGCTAAAGAACAATATATCTGAGGCGAAATTCAGAAATCTTGAGTTATTAAATTACAAATTGTGCCAATTACCATAATTATTACAGGACTTAATCTGGCGGTGCCACAACAAAGTGATATGCATGATTACATAATCACTTCGAACTAATGAAAGCGAAAGGGGCAATACACTTAAATTGCAAGATAAAGAAGAGTGAAAATAGACATAAAAGAAAAGAGGGTCCTATGGAAGGTGAAAGGAACCACAAAAAGAGCCAGTCAATTTGGAGAGGTATTATATTTGTGAAGATTCCCACTCAGTTTTCAAACACCTAAGGAACCTGGCAGTAGTGTTTGTAGGAGCTTAAATTATCTCAAAATGCAGTGCACTAACATCCTTGTGACCTTTGGCCCTTCCATAGTTGAAAATCAAGTTAAAGCCCTTGTCATAAGTCTTCCCCATAAAACCTTCTGACCAAGTAAACTGATGCGTCGCTGACCTTCTAGCCATTCTAACTCTTATGACGACTGTTGAGCTGCGGAAGATGCACCACTGGTGTGCCTTCCTTGTAGAAGACCCCGATATTCTTGAATCTACAAGTGATAAATATATATAGAAAATAGTAAATTCCCAGGCAATCGCACATTGGAACACCTCGGCATTAACGGTCCGATCCGCACCGTGAGTCGAACATGTTTTCCACCTCCCAGGCTGAAAGGGGGGCGTTGTGGGTACCATGGAACCAGGACGCAGCCTCAATAAACCTATCCCATGAAATTCAAAGCCCTTGTCACGTTGGCCTAGTCTTGTGATGCGCAAAGTTCTGAACTGTTGGTAATCTGCTTCCTCAGTGGGACAGGGAATGATGATGGGGTCTCTAACTTTACTTAAGGCACTGTCTTAACAGTGCAGTGGTAGGCTTCTATCTGCCTTGCATCGGCTCGGCCCATATATATGAGTGGCCGACCTCAGCTCAAATGTGTCCTCCCATGAATCCCACTTTCGTATAACCTCCATGAGGTGGTAAACATCCTTTTTGAGCGTGAGCTTGGAAGATAGGGCTATCTAAAAGGAAGAGCAGGTTCATGCCTTGTGACAAGTATACCTTCACTTTGGTTTGGGAAATCATCTACTTTCCATGAAAGCGGATATTTCTCTCCTTCTCAATAAGCTGAGAAAGATGCTTACAAAAAAAAAAAAATTAAGCAGTTCAAACTCGATCAATTGACCTTCACTCTCGAGCTCCTAATCTAACCTTAGCCATCGAAGAGGCGACAGAGCCTCTGTCGTTCCATATTATTTACAGTATTCTGGTTGTGCTGACGATCAGTGACTGAGAAAATTAGAAACTAAGTAGAGGAGTTTGAGGTTGGCAAGAGGAGAAAGAATCTGTAGGGAAAAAGAAACATTGTATCTATAAGCTTTATGTAAGGTTTAGATCATGTCTATTGCCTATTATAAGCTGGTTTTGTGTTCATAATTATAGGTTTATATAGCAAGGAGCTAATTATTTCGAAACTAAAGTGATTTTTGGGATGACCATGTTTTTTGCTGTTTTATGTTTTGGGCTCCAAGTTTTCCTTGTTTCAACTCTTTGGAAATATTGCTGAACAAGATATCTTATCCTTTACCTGTCTGACAGTACAAACTTAAAGACATCGAAATTCAAGAGAGATAAAGGGAGAAGAGGGAGAGAGAGAGAAAAATATTAAGAAGTTGAAATATTCTAGTTGTTTCACACAAGAGAGATATCTAATTTTAGTTATCCATACCTAAAATTCAATATATTACAGAGAACTATACTACATACCACTTTGGAATATTAAAATATTTAGTTTATAGATTTTCTCTTAAACTTTGAAGGGTTTAATAATCAAATTATGTTTATGTTGTTTATGTAATCTTCTTTAATATGTGGAGCTGTAAGTATCGATCTGTCATATATGGTTACCTCTTCAATTAGCGATCAACAAATCTGCTGAATAACGTTAAAATGATAGAAGGTTGATCTTAGTATCAAACCCAGTAAAAGTTCAAGAAAACTTCCTGCACCACATGTGGATTTAATAAATACGGTTATATGTGTTTGCCAGTTCATAAATTTAAATGACCTTCTACTAAAAATCTTTTTATAATATCTTTCTTGGCTGAATTTTGCCACTCAGTAGGACCTGTAAGTGTTGCTTAACTTCATGGATTGAGTGGATTCATGGCACACAAACAGTGTATTATATCTAAAAAGAAGTTCGAATCATAACGACAAATTTGTCAAGCATTATAACATGGACATATTTTTCTAGTGGTTTAAGTGAAATACAAAAAAAACCAATTAATAATATGTTTTAAACTCTGTCAATCAATTTATATATTTTTTATTAATTATTATATATGAAACCAATTCAAAGTGATTTGAATAAAATAAAAATAATTTATTAAATATTTAAGCCTATTTTTCCTTTACTTTTTCGACTTGCCTCCCTTTTTGCTTTTCCTGACCTTTATAAAATCAAATATTAAACCAACAGTTTCTCTATCTATGTTTATTTGTCTTTTTCAAAAAAAAAGAAAAAGTGATCATCATTTATTTGATTTTCTCATATCCATAATTGATATTCTCTCATTTGTGCCACGTTCAAAGCCTCAATGCTATATTAAACAATTTGCTATCTTTATCAGGCTCTACCAACATAGCCATTAAAATTACCTTTGGTTTGGCTTTACACAAATAGCAAAATCTAACTATTGTGTACTTCTTTGATATTAACAAAATACATACAACATATTCCTTTATTCTTTTATTATTTTTATATCAATGTTATAAACAATCTCGTTCAATGTCATCTTTTGGTAAGAGGCAGTTATTTAAAGGTCTATAAAGATTTATTCATGAAATTGGTACAACAATTGGGTAATAATAGAAAAACGAAGCGTATACATATTCATGGCACACTTCTTCTATTATAAATATGTATTTCTTAAAATAGTGTGACAATAATCCAACACCAATGTTGAAAGTAGCCAATAAAAGTAATCAAGATGAGCCATATTGAGGTTATCATTGAACCAACTACCATGAGCATCTCTACTAGTTTGCTCTCGTAGCATAGTAGAAAACATCAGAAGGAAAACCCTACATAGGACACTAAGGTGAGGACGCAGCATATAGTTTCCGTTCAGGCGCTGATCATGAAAATTACGAAGACCAACGTGAATACATTCAAGTCTAGCTAGATGTATTGAGACCAGCACCGCCACCTCATTCCTGGAACCATAGCATTTGTTATATCAATAAAGCCCATATCTAGAGGCCTATCTTAAGCCATTTATCTACCCAGTGCCGCAATTTATGAGTAAGTGAATGCCAAAGCATATCCCTATTCAGTTATTGAAGCATTGTTATGCCAGATGGTTTCCTAGTGAAAATTGTTGCAATGGGATCAAAGACGAGGTCATATATGGGAATGAAGAGAACAACGGTAATGGAGGAAAGTGACTTAAGGGAAGCGGATGGTAAGTCAAAACAGGCTAATTGTTCTGTCCATGAGTGACTCATAGCAGTAAGAAAGTTGATATCTGCATCACGTCACCTCCAAACTAAACCTTCACATATAAGAAACAACTATCATTACCTTAAGCTTCTTCAACTTCTTCAAATTGCTGTGCTTGTCCATCTTCCTCCGAACAATTTAGCTCAATGAGATTTTATTAAGAAATCATGTTGTTAAAAAAAAATGTAAAATGTATTGAGTTTGTTATTAATTCTGTTAACTAGACTCAGTTTACAATAACATGATGGATTTTCTTCAGAGTTCAATGATCTTATTTGGGATATATAGCCTATTTGTTTGAATACTATAAAGTATATAATGAACATAAGTTTGAGTTGATGTGGTACTCAGGGTTAGTGAGCTTCTATTCATATTAAACTCTCTAATATTACCATTTTGGAAAAATGAATTCTATCTTCATCTCGTGGTTTCCATAGATCAGAGGTTCAATATAAAGTGTTTTCTTTGCCTATTCTAGTTTTCAACAGAAATGTCAAAACGTGGAAGTAATGATCGGTTCAAAGGGTGTATCAGAGTTCCCAATTATGATATCCCAATATTCGCATTTCAGTTTTTAAAATTCTTTATAATTAAGGAATATGTTTTCTTCCCCATTTGTGAAAATGTGTAAAATCATCTTATGTTAATTATTTTGTACCCAGATTCGGAGAGCCTTGCAGATATGAGTTATGAGCTCCCTCTTCAATATGGCATGATGGAAAACAACTTTCAGATTCTAACAGCTTTAACAAACACCTTACTGATTCTAATAAATGGGTTATTCACATCCCTTTGAGACTATATATGTGTTAAGTTCAATCAGAAAGGCAGCAAACACCATAATGCAGGGATTCATTACACAGAACACCCAGTTAAGTTCTGTGGTGTAAATAACGTCAGCGTACTTACCGAAATACCAATGCATAAACAAAACATCCACCAGTTGAAAAGGTCTTTTTCTGCCATCTCGATTGTTATTCAGTAAATTGATGTACAAAAGCTTGCAGTTCTGTGGCTTGTGCCCACCTTCTGCAATTGCTATACATACACGAGATACAAGAAGAAGCTTTTAGCTGACTGAGAGAAGGGTGAACTAATTACGTGGTTTTCTCCTGTTTTTCTTAACTTCAGAAGACTGAAACTACTGAGATAGTTACCATGCCCAGTCCCTGCAGTTAATATCAATCAAGTCAGAAAGATGAAAAAATTCCAAATAGGTAAAAATATGATTCATCTAGCTTTTACCTGACACATCTATTAAGCCCAATTTTAAATTATCCTGGTTACCTATGAATATAGTGATTTAGCAAAAAAAGAAAACGAAAATTTTCAAAATATCAATGTTAAGTGTGATCACTACAAGAAGGCAAGTCTATGGCCGTGGTCACTAACCCTAGCTAAGCATACAAACAATGAGAATATAGTTGATAATAAAATAAATCATGACAATGTGTGACTATATAGGGTGTAGATAAATGTTAAATATGCAATCACGTCTAAATGCATGACTATGATGTTCAAGATCTATGGCCACGATCATATTTCAAAAAACATTGATGTCGCATAACTTGTTTGAGTTGTGATTACGGCTATTTTCCCAAGCTGGGCAAAGATGGCGATGAGTCAAGCTGTGAGCCTGATATCATAATCTACATGAAGTTACTAGGGAAAAAATTCAGATTTAGCATGTCTTACATAAAGAAGTTCACGACGTTGTTAGTGAACTCATTTAAATAAAATAAATAAATATATTTAATTGATTTTATTCCCTCAAAAGATAGATTCCCTTAATCTAAGCATGTAAATGTTATGTTTGCACCAACCGTTATTCTCATAATAATAACAATAATAAAAAGTCTATACTTAATAAAGTTTTACAATTTTACATTTGGTATAGTCCGCTATTCAACTAAGTGCACATTAACTTAGACCTTTACATTATGTTTGGTTTGTGAAAAGTAAAAAAAAATTGAGAAAGAGGTTTCACGTTGGCTATTTATAAAAAAGTCGAAAGTCAAATCTGTTAAAATGAGAGCCAAGGCATTGGACATACCTAGAAATCTGTTTTTAAAAATTGGTTTAAGTTCAATAACAAAGAACTGATTTAGAGAGCTTTATAAAAATGAGAGTGTTTGAAAATTGCTTTTAAAAACAAAAAATAAAGAACTTGTTTGGATAATTTATTTTTAAAAATAATTTTTCTATTTTATTTTGTTAAAAATATTGTAAATTCAACTATTTATATTTAATTCAAATCTTAGTAAGATTAAAAATAATTTTAAATTGAAAATAAATTTAAAATAAATAGTTTTAATGAAAAAATATATATAATTGATAAACACTAATTTCTATCCCCAATTTTTGTATTAATTGGATTGCTATTTGAATTTTAAGTTACTTTTGGAAAATAATAGAATGGTTAATAAATCAAATGCATTAAATCTTGTTTAATTTTGGATAATTTTCTTAGTAAAAAAATCAAAAAGAATAATTGCATGAAAATGTGGGACTTAGAAATTTGGAGTCGCCCATGTGGGCTAGACTCGCTTGACCCATTACCTAAGGAAGTTGGCGGGTTGTCTTGGAGACAAGCTGCTCTCAACTATATATCTTGTACATGAGAGGATAGTTCAAGATAGAATTAGGAAAACAGATAAATTCAGACTCTTTGCCTGAAAGAAAAAGGGTGTTCGATTTGTGGAAGAGATTTCATTTTAGTAATTGGAATAACACATTGAAGCATTGAAGACGCCATCGATTCTGTCAAGTTTTAAATGCCGTCGGGAACAACGAGTAAAGTGTTCTTGTCCTTTAGAATCTGATAATTATCAGGCGGTTTCACGATATGCTTTCATGTTTGCGAATGTGGTAATTGTGGATTGATCAGAAGAACTGTACGATTGTGATGGGACTTGGGCGACGTGAAACTTCGACGACGAACGACTAAACTATTAAATCTTCAAATAAATCTTGCTGTGTGACGGACTTCGAGGAAAAATCAGATGTTATATGACGTGACGTTTCGCCAATTGAATCAGCTCGCGAAAAAACTACGACATAGTGAAGTAAAGGGTTTAAAAGGCGAAGAAATAGAAGCAAGTTCTAGTGGGCAAAAGCGCAAGCGTGGAAAACGCGGTGGCATGAAAAGCGAGAAACAAAGCTGTTTAAGCGTGGCAAACTGGTCACTTTGCTCGTGGTGCAGGCCAAAGGTATTGTTTACCTGAAGCTGGTTCTCCCAACATATGTTATTGAGTGGCAATGCTTCTTTAAAAATTTGTTCCTTTTGAATTTGTAGACTGGCGTGACTCAATGAGCAAGGGACGAACAACATGTGATTTCGTGAGATTCCTAAAGGCGTAGAAATATACATAGGGAATAATGCTTCCCGGCTGTGTGCTAGGGATCGGGCATGCAAACTAGAATTGAATTCGCACGCTTTATCTTCATGATGTCTTATATGTCCACGAAGTTCGATGAAATCTTGTTTGTTCTTGTTCTACTAGAACTAGGTTTCAAGCACATATTTAATAAGGGTTGTGTAAATGGTATTTTATAGACAAGCGTTATTATGGATTGGTATGTGTTAGATGGATTTATGGTGTTTGGACACCACCTTGTGTCTTAAATGACGATTAGATCTATCTATGTTGTTGGTAATTCAGTTCTGTTTCATCTTTGAGAGTATTTTATGGCTTGCTAGATTAGGACACATTAGAGCAAGACCAGTGATTAAATATAGATTGGCTCAGTAGGCCTCTTGGGATCGCTCGCAAAGTAAAATTACCTACATGTGAGCATTGCCTAGTTGGAAAAACAACTGGAGTTACCATTTGGCAAAGCTAGGGAGTCATTAGTCCATTCACGACTTATTCATTCGGACATCTTGTGGACCACGAATGTGAGGGCTAGGCATGGTGTGAGCTAACTTCATCACTTTTATAGAGATGATTTATTTTGATTTTGGTCATGTTTATTTGATTTCTCACAGTACGGCGCATTGGAATTTGCTTAATGATATACTAATTTGGTAGAGAATCAATTAAGCGTGAAGATCAAACATTAAGGACGATCGAGGGTGTGAATATCTATCAAACAATTCTGAGATTTTGTGATGAAAAGGGTATGGCACAAACAGCTAACTATTCATACACTCGCCCAGCAAAGGCTAGATTGCGAAAGGAGGAGCAGAACCCTCTTAGACATGGTTAGGTCGATGATGAACAATGATTCCTTCATCTCCTTACGGGAGATGCGGTGATAGCTAACGCCTCATTATGTCATTTGCCCTCTAAATTTGTCCCCTCCACCCCCATATGAATTATGGAATGGCAATAAACGACTTAGGAGAATTTGCATCCTTGAGGTGTCTAGACTTACATTCACAATAATACTCTATCAATATGGAAACTTGGTCCTAAGGGGACAAAGTGTGGTTAAGGTATGTGGGCCTTAAAGTTTGTTCATTGGTGTGGTGAAAAGCTTATGGGAGCGTGAGCTTGAGTCCCAAATGATGTGTTCTTAGAAGACTTTCCTGACAAGTAAAAGGTTAATAAAGATTTTCAATTTTATGAAAATCTAGAAAATGGCGACCACGATGAGGGATTGAAGGACCTCTACAGATCATCCCATGTTTGGAAGTTCAGGAAGCGACATGAGTGCACAGATCAGGCTCTATGGAGCAAGATCATGAAGCAATCTGTTGTATTTGAAGCTTGTCAGGTAAGAGCGTATTCCCTGTCGTCGATTTGAGATTGAGGGAAGCATTGATCATGATTGCTCCACGGGATGGCGAAGGGCAGAAGTAATTCTGAAGGCTCTATACGGTCCTAAAGCTAAGGGATGGGTAAAGCTATGGAAGAGAAATGGAGTCAATGAGAACTAATCAGATGCAGGTTTAGTTGATCTACCTCAGACGAAAATCCATTAAATAAATGGATTCTCAAAATTAAACGTAAAATGGGTTGGGTCCATAGAAAGATATAAGGCTGAGCTAGTAGCAAGGCTACACACAAGAAGAGAATAGACTATGAAGATACATTCTCACATTTGAGAATTCGCAGTTCGCCTCATTAAGCTCTGTCACTTTTATATGGACTTGAATTATACAAATGGAGCGTAAAAGCTGCGTTTCTCAATGGAGAACTAGATGAAAGAAATCTATATGGATCAACCTTTAGGTTTTGATCTAAGGACAAGGCGCAAAGTTTGCAAGCTCAAGATCCATATATATGGTCTCAAGCGACATCTAGGCAATGGAACATCAAGTTTCGTAAGCGATCGAAAGGGATGAAGCTACGATGATGGAAAAAGACCATTGTGTGCCATTAAAGCGGTCGAGTAATGGTTTTGTAATTTTGTCCTTGCATGTCGATAATATTTTAATAGGAAATAGCAAAAGAGATGAGTTGAAGCACTACTAAGATGTGGTTGTCATCAAACTTTGAAATGAAAGATATGGAAGCTAGCTACGATGCTTGGTGTGAAAGTCATAGGGTCCTTCAAGGCTTTTGGGTTTATCTCGAGAGACTTACATCAAAAGATGTTAAGCTATCACATAAGATATGGCGATGGATTTGTTGAAAAAAAGTTTGAGCCTAAGTCTTGATATGTGTCTACAAGACTCCAGGAGAAAGAGAAAATGTCGGGGAGACACCTTGTAAGTCTTTGTCGGTAGTCGATGTATCGTGTGTGCACACGTCGGAGCATGTTATGTTGTTGGTTTGTTAGCGGTTTCAATCAAACCTTGAGTGAAAGCAGGATAATGATCAAGAGGATTTTGCGGGTATACGAAAGAACTTGGAGCCCCACATCTTTATTATCGAGGAAGAAAGGATTTACGTCTGATTATTATCAATCTTTGATTGGGGTGGTCATTGATCGGTGCAAATCAACCGGATAATACTTTCTTGTTAAATGATAACGTTCTCTGTAATTGTAAATGATCTGTCTTTGGCGTAGCATACTCATGGAGTTAGAATCGCCAGCTTGTTCCGCGACCGCTGAGTCTGCAGTTTGGGTTGAGTTCTGTGTTTGCAAGTGTCAAATCGGCATTAGAGCGTGACAATTTGCGGCGACAACTCTTCTTGCATTGGCCTGGATCTAAATATCATGGAAAGACCAAACATATCGAGAAAGAAGATATCATATTAGAGATGCAATTATTGACCAGGACGTGGTCTAAAATACATTCTAATGATATGGTGGGCGGCCACTCACGAGCCAATAAATTTGGGATGTATTTATTAGACATATTTAAATCCACCAGGCCATCAGACTCTGTCAGTGATTGGGATAACTTGGTTGTTGAATAATTAAAATGTTTTTATGTATTTAGTTATTTTTATATTGATACGTAGAGTGGGTTTATAGTTCAATAAAGTATGTGGTGGAACTAAGATTGGCTCACTCACGAACGAGTCGCCTCTAGCGCTTGTAAGGTAGAGTAGAGATGAGACTATTTGAATTATAGCGCTCGATTAAGCGACTTGAAGGCGCAGTAGGAAGTAGTTAATTCAAAGACATGATTTGAAATCGCCTTAGTTGGGAGCAGATGAGGTTCTTAAATAGAAATGAGTATGAATGTATCCCACCAGTATGTATATATATGATAAAAGCAGTGTGAAATTGGTCATCTAGCACTGTGCTTGATGGAAGGTAGAATTTCCAGGTTTGGCGCCTGTGATTTATTGACAAGGCTGAACTCTGTGGTAAATGAATTGCACTCTAACGAGGAATAAGGGACATACATTCTTTATCTTGGGATAGAAAAAGAAAAGCTCTGCCATAACATGCATTTCCTGCATGTGCTTTAATCGACCTATCGGGAAGTGAAGAATGGATCCTGCTTCTTCCTTGTGTGAGTCCTTAGAATCTTGAGTACTGGTCTCAACACTACCCTTGCAACTTTTGACTATATCATGATGTGAGTGCATTAATGTTTACCTTAGGTGCACAATCCTAGTGTGGAAGATTCGACATAAAGGTGCATTCCTAGAGCTGGGTTAATTCAGATCTAATTGATATGAGTAGAAAGGCATTTTTGGTTTTACTTTGCTTGTATTCCTTGTAGGAATCATCTCACTTTCGAAGGTTGTTATGATTTAGAATACTTGTTATCGTTGTAATGAATTGAGTATAAGATTCTTGAGGGTTGAATAATACTCATTTTGAAATTAAAATGTTTGGGGTATATAAATTACACTTTACAGGTTAAATTATATTTTGAGGTTGATGTCTCAATATGGCTGTGTGGGGTTTTTCTATGTGGAGCTCCATTATCAGTGTGTAATTCCTTACGATCCTTTTCCTGTATAGATGATTTAGTACAAATATAAGAATTCCTATCACATTGATTGATATGGGTATTATGGGCGAGTGGGAGATGTTGGACTTGTTTTGAATTAATGTGTAAAGTGGAACTTCGGCTTGACCGTGCAAGGAAGTTGAGGCGGGTTGTCTTAGAATTAGGCTTGCTCTCAAGCTGCCCATGCTGTCATATTCACATGAGAGGATAGTTCAAGATAGGAATTCTGGAAGAAACAAAATCATTCAGACTTTTTGCACAGAAAAGAAAAAGGGCGTTCGGACTGTGGAAGAGATTTCATTTCTAGTAATTGGAATAACACATTGAAGCATTGAAGACATATATCGATTCCACATGATTTTTGTCTGATCGGGAACAAGTGATGTTCTGATCTTTAGAGATCTACAAAAGCGATAAAGTGGTATCTGATTTTCACATTAATCAAAATTATTAAACTTGTCACATAAATCTATTTTATTAATCACATCTTAATGCTATCGAGTTCTGTAACTTTTTAGAAATAATTAAATAGGCATCTAAACTTCAAATTATTTTTGAAAATAATAAAAAAAAAATTATGTATTAAATATAACGTAATTTAAAATTTATTTGTTTGACGAAAATTTAAAAACAAAAATCATATTTGAAGATTCTTGCCATTGCTAGTAATGGTGAAGAAATAAAAAACAATAGCCGATTCAATTTACTTATTTATTTTTGAGGAATTACCATAGATAAGATTTCTACAAAAATTAAAATATAATAGAACTATTATTCTTTCTTTGACATACCATTAAAAAACCTAGTTTGAAAATGCTGTCAAAATGGGTTAGAAGGGAAAAAAAGATGCTAGAACAGGAGTTTGTTTGGAACTATGTTCTTCACAGTAATTACTACATTAACTTACCCTCCATACAGTATATATTATCTACCTAACAAGAAACAACCCCTTTATAATATGTATTGAAGGGCACCCATCCTGTGACTGTACTAACAGGAGATGGTAATTAATGTAGAATATTATGATGCCCAGCAGTCGCTGTCCTCCATGACTTCTTTCACAACCTTACATTTTAATCACAATATTTTTAATACAATGCGACATGAAAAGCTGAGTCGCACAGGTAATATTTTAACGAGACTTTCCTACTTTTATTCTACAAGGAGTATTTTTTTAAAGGGAAAAGTAGGTTTCCTAAGTCCATACCTAAATATTTTCACATGAGTTACTAAGAAAATGAAATAAGGGGGTTACTACATACTCTCCAAAAATAATTATGATTTGATTTAAAAGTCAAAGATATCCAAAAAATCTCCAAATTACCCTCTATTATGATAGTACATAAAGTAGTTATGGCAGTATATTATGATTATATGTTATGGAAGTAGTTTATCTACTATCATAATATATTGTATTTACTATCATAAATGCTTCTTTACTACCATAACAAATGATAGTTTGAAGATTTTTTGGACATATTTGACTTTTAAACCAAACCACAATTATTTTTGGAGATTATGTACCAATCCCCTCCCCCAATTTTACTTTCTTAATAACTTATGTATAAATATTTTTATATGGATGTAAGAAAACCTACTTTTCCTTTTTTTTTTTTAAAGTTAAAGGTATAGGCCCTTAAGATCAAGCTAAATGATAAAGGGGACTAATGTAGCGGATTAGGTCTCGAAACAATATAATATTGTCCGTTTTAGGCCAAGTGGCCCTAACGGCTTTAGTTGAGAGGAGCCATATAAGTACTTATATGGTGTTAAAAACTTTCTTATTCGATATGGGATATGACAAACATCTATAGGATTGCAAGGTTAAATGGACAAACATCTTGCATCAGGGTAGAGATTGTAATGAGTCCCTTAAAAGAACATAGTACTATAATGCCGTAATGAAAAATGAATTAGATATTAAAAAAGGAGACAAACCAGGATGTAGAGAAGAGAAGCGATGATGATAGAGCGAAATCGACCAATATAGGAATCTGCTACTAAGGCTCCCACTAATGGCAGTAAAGTCGCAATCCCGTACCAGGTATTCACGTTCTTGGCAGCCATGACTGTCGACTGTCCCAGCCGCTCGGTGAGATAGTTTACCAGATTCGACTCTATCCCAAAGTAGGCGGATCTCTCTACCACTTAAGTGCCTGCACTTATACAACATCTTTTTCTACACATCAAACAAGAAAATAGAAAAAAAGAAAAGAATATATATTTTTTTTTGAGAATTAAACAATTGTTACAACATAGTAAATCTGATACCTCTAGCCTCTATGGATGTCTTGCTTTTAAAAAATTTGAACTCTTTATGTGGAAGGGAAAATTATTATTTGATGATGCTTTTTTTCAAGCCGGGCGGGGTACGGAGCGTGTTGAGATTAGTTAGGCGGAACGAGTTTGTTGTGGTGGTGCGAGGCTGGATCGTGTGGGTTGGTGGATGTCTGATCTTGGTCCTGAAGCTTTGGACGTAGTATTCCTTTAAAGCAGAAACGGGAGGGGGTCGACGGGGGGCACGCCAGGTGGCGCTCAGATGCCTAGAATCAGTTCTTTCTTAGAGAAGAGACTACTTAGAGGGGCGAATGTGTCGCGTGTGCTAACGTGCATCAGTGTCGTGCAACTCCGCAGGTGGGTGACCTTATCTTCATTGCAGTAGATGTTCTACCGAGTTGGATGGTGATTGGATTCATTCCCATTTGATGGGATATTTCTTGTTATTATCGGTATCAGTTGATGGGATATAGAAAGCAGTTTATTTGGGATAATCTTCATTCCTTATTAGGATCCGGTTTGATGATGAATTTGTTATTATCTTTTCCTTATTGATGAATTTGATTGGATTTGCGGGATAATATATTATTGGGGATTGTTCTATTCCCGCATCTTGGGAGACTTCTCATAATCGGCCTTTGGGTGACGGATTGGACCTTCATTACGGCGGGTACCAAAGGCTTGAATGCGTAAAATGCTGAATGCTTGATAGGCATGTCTCCCTTTCGGGGTTTAGTGAGTGGAAGCTGCGTGTTTCGTTGGGTAGCCTCTTTCTTCAGGCACAGCGAAAGTGGGCTGTGACCCTTAATTTTAAACACTATCGGTTGCCCCAGCCCTTGTGTACGGTGTACGTGGGCAAGGGTTGTAATGTTTCTCGCATCGGGTGCAGTTTCCACGTGTCTGCTCGGGGCTGGATTAGTTAGGGCTTGGTCGTTGTCATTTGTCTTGTGATAATGATGACTCTTCGGTTTTCGCGCTCATTTCTCCCACTTCTTTCAGTTTCCTTTTATTTCTTTCGTAGACATCCTGTCTTATTATGCCTCGTTACAGAGACCTTTGTTTTGCACTATGACTCGGACTTCCTTCTCTCTTGAATCTTTGTGGAAAGCCTTTTTGGCTCAGAATCTTTCTCTGGCGTCTTTCTTGAGATAGCCTTTTCATTTGTACTCAGGTGGCTAGTCTTTGTCTCCAGTCTCCGCACCGGGTGATGCGATGGGGCACTAGGGTTGGGTTGACGAATTTATTTTTGTGTGATTAGAAGTCGTTCTTACTCTCTCGGCATTATGAGGCGGTGACTTTTCGGTTGTTCAAACTTGGTGGTGTTTGTGGCATCTCCTGGATTAGTAGGGGTTGAACCGAGATGCCAGGAGAGCCTCTCTTCCTTAGACAAGGGTAAGAAAAGTAAACCTAATTAAATACAGAGGTCGAATACCTAGATCTGTAGATTCAGCGTGCTTTAGCTGTGGGACTACAAGAAGGTCGGTCCCTGTGGGGCCTGCTCAGGATGTTACCGACCTCCCTTTGGCGTTCGGGTGTGGTCCCCTGACATTTTGACCCTCTATGTAGTTTCCGTACCTAAGATGGTGTGCTTCTTTGAAGTGGCCAGCCGATGTGGTCTTGGCTTCCTCTTGCATCCCTTCATAAAGGGTTTTGCCGGCCTTGATGTTGTCCTTCGACTGCGCCCAATGGTTGGGGTATCTTGGTTGTTTGTTAGTTTTCTTTAGGAAACGAGGCTCGGTGTTCCCGGCCTGTGTATCTTTATCTTTTTAGCTTGAAGGAGACCTCCGAGGGCTTCCTTTATTTTTCTAGGCGTTCTGGCGTTCCTCTGGTGATTTCCGATCTTCCCTCTTCTCACAATCTGTGGAAGGGGCACTACTTCTTTGTTAGTGGCCGTAATTGGGAATATAACCCTCTTGACGAGACACCACGAGTTCACATTGGCTTGGACCACCAGGAATCTTCGTGATGGTAAGATTCTGCTTTTTTGGTTACTAACTTGTGTGTGGTCATTGGGTATTTTTGATTCACATCTTTGTTCACATGCCTCTGGGGTGCTCGGGTGATCTCATTGAAGACAACGTCATGGCATTGAGTGTTGAGGTGAGTGTCCTCTCGTCTTTAAGACTGATCAAGTCGGACATTCCTAGCCCTTGACTCGAGGTCGGCTTGCTCTGTGCTGAGGCCTTCGCCTCCTCCAGCCCGCAAAGTTTCTCAGTTGAGCCTCATTGCTACTTTGGGCGCCGCCTCCTTCCATTATGAAAGTTTGCATGACTGGGCCCTCCGTGCCAAACCACTAGGGAGACTCACCTGGCTCGGTTGGAGCGTTGTCTCGAGCCTCGG
This sequence comes from Tetrastigma voinierianum, assembly GCA_016808115.1. Taxonomy (NCBI): domain Eukaryota; kingdom Viridiplantae; phylum Streptophyta; class Magnoliopsida; order Vitales; family Vitaceae; genus Tetrastigma; species Tetrastigma voinierianum. Next base: position 421,256 of record JAEQBH010000525.1, read on the forward strand.
GCGTGGCAGAAGACCTCGGACTCAGTTGAAGATCGATGGCTTTGGCCAGTTAAAGTTGGGGGCATCTTCATCTTCTCCCGAATCTACTCATGTCAGTAAGCAGGCGGTGCGGAAGGTAGCCTCACAGTTAAGGCTCCTACAGTCTTGGGCTCACGGTCCCATCCTGGGTCTACTGCGGAGGTAGAAGGTCCCTTGGGTGGGGTCGTTGAGCAGCCGTTGGCGACCATGCCCATTGCATGCGGAACCGCCTTGAGGGTTAGGTCACCTTCGAAGGGGCGGAAGAGTTGAGGAGGAAGATCGGGAATGAAATTGGGCGGAGACGGGGACTCTTTGCTTCTGTCCCAGGGCTCGCGGCAAGGGAAATCTCGTCCATTCTTAGGATTACGATCTCGAGGTCGGGTCTTGGCCTTTGTTGATGAGGCTTTATGCATTTCTCGAGGGAAATTATAAGTAGTTCTCATACCTTGTCGTGTCTGATTAGTTTTGAGTTGGTAGTCAGTTGTATTGGGTGTTGATTATCTTTGCAGGTGCGTAGGTGGCTACTCATTAAGGGTTTGGCAGGCGGAGCAAATGAGGAGTCATGCCAAAGCGACGGGCCTGAGGCGGGGGTGGCTTCCATACATGCGGCGGGGCTGGCTGCGGTCGAGTGCAACTTATAGTAGGAGCGGTGAAGCTGAATCTGATTTGGAGGCATAACATGTCGGCACATGGGCCGAGGTAGAAGATGAAATCCCGAAGCAGGCAGCGGTGGCGAAGCGAGCTTGGGAGGTTCGAGATGAGTTGCGGGTTGTGCGAGCGACTGATGTAGAGCTAGGGCGAACGCGATGCATGATATGAGCTTGAATGGTTGGGATGACTACACCATCCCGAGGCGAGCCGAGTGCGGGAAGAAGCTAGCGTGGTAGGGCGACACATTGATAAGGCGGCAATGATGGGGCGGGGGCTCGTCAGCGAAATTGCTCAAGGCTCCAGCTGTTGGCTTGTCCCGGCCCGAGGAGTGCCGGTGTTGGACCTTCATCGACAAATAAATTTGGTGGCTGTGATGCGAGAAGTTGATAGAGGCGAGAGTAGGCTTACTCAATGGGTTTACTACGGGTGAAACACTTTCAAAGAGAATTTGTTAATGCACATTAAGATCTGGATTTCAACTTTGACCTTCTTAGCGACGAGGAGGATGAGGGGTCCTTCTCTATGTGGTGTCTACAGTGGTACCTAAGAGGCCATCCTTCTTCACAGTTTACATGCCTCCTTGATGCCTAATCTTACAGTGCCACGTCTTTGCACATAGATGTCGACTTTATACTTTTCTTTCTTTATATATATATATATATATATATATATATATATATATTATTATTTTTTTTTTTTTTTTTTTAACTTCAGATTGAACATACACCTTTTCCTTAATGAATACTCATTTTCACCTTATTTCTTTAACCTCTTTGTGCTCTTTGCGATGTTACGTAGGCAGAATGGCCTGAATTGAGCGTCTGAGTTGAGCAGTTGAGCTCTTAGAGACTAAGCCGTGGCGAAGACTCAGGTGATTGACACTTTGAGGTGCAGATTGATTCGTTGGGTTGCGTGACCTGTGCAAAGTAGTCGAGCTTGTCGTGCTGAGTTCTTGGAGCTCCGTGCGGCCCCGAGGCCTTGTAAATTTGAGTAACTGGTGGGTGACTCTTGAGTAACACGTCTGAGTTAGATTGGCTGTGGGTGAACCAGATGGGTTCCATGAGTGAATAGCTGTTGACGCCTCTTAGAATTTGCATGGCTGCTTGTAGTGGTTGAGTTAGCCAATGTGAGCTCTTTGGGCTCCGTCGGCTTATTGCACGGTGACTGATTCTAGAGTACGCATGGCACAGTATTAGAGATGGTTGAGCTCGTCAATGTGTTCTTGGAGCTCGTGTTCTTTGTTTGAGCTTAAGCGATTCTAAATTTTGCGCATGGCACGTGGCCAGAATGGTTGAGCTCGTCAATGTGAGCTTCTAGGCTCCGTCGGCTTATTTGCCTAAGCTGAACTCATTCCTAGGCTGCATGGCCTATGTAGAATGGTTGAGCTCGTCCCGATGTGAGTTCTTTGGGCTCAGTCGGCTTGTTTGCTGGCGGGCGAGTTCTGGTACGCATGGCTTTGTGTAGAATGGTTGAGCTCGTCAATGTGATCTGTTGGGCTCCGTCGGCTGATTTGTCTTCGTGACGATTCATTGGTGCATTACTTTGTGCGAGTGGATAGACTCGTCAAAGTGAGCTCTTGGGCTCGGCGAGGCCTTGATGGCGATCCGACTGATGATCGACTCGATAGGAATTTGCGTGGCTGTCTTGAGTAGATGAACTTCGTCAAGTGAATCACCCGGGCTCGGGCGAGGCCTTGGTGGCGATCGACTGGTGATCGACTCGTGACCGTGGCATCTTGAGTAGATGAGCTTCGTCAAAGTGAGCCTCACCCAGGCTCGGGGCCCCGAGGCCTTGGTGGCGATCCGGCTGGTAAATCGACTCGATGAGGCTGCGTGCTTTGTCTTGGTAAGATGAACTCGTCAAAGTGAGCTCTGCGGGCTCGGCGCGAGGCCTTAGTAAGCGATCCGGCTGGTGATCGACTCGTTAGGGCTGCGTGGCACGTAATAGAATGGTTGAGCTCGTCGATGTGAATTTCTTGGGGCTCGTCGGTTGATTGCGGTGAGCCCGATTCGGTGGGCTACATGGCACATCTTGGGTGGATGGGCTCGTCAAAGTGGGCTGACTGGGCTCAAGTGGCTGCGAGGCTTTGTTGGCGAATAGCACGGTGATTGTTTCGAGTTTGTCATGACTATGCGAAGGTAGATGAACTTGTCGAGTGAGCTGTTGGGCTCGGGTATTTTGGCCTTGGTGGCGATCTGGCATTTGATCGACCACAGGGTGCGTGGCTGTGCGGAGTAGATGAGCTGTCAGTGGTTTACTAGACTCCGGGACCCGAGGCCTTGGTGGCCCGATCCGGCTGGTGATCGACTGTTAGTTGCGATGGCTGTCTTGAGTAGATGAACTCGTCAAAGTAAGCTGCTGGGCTCCAGTGACTAACGAGTGGTGATCCGGCTGAGCTGATGGGCTCACGGGTGCGTGGCTGTCTTGAGTAGATGAACTGTCGAGAAGTGAAATTCTTTGGGCTCGGTAGAGGCCTTGGTGGCGATCCATTTGGTGATCGACTCATTGGGGTGCGTGGCTGTGCGAGTAGATAGGCTTCGTCAAAGTAAGCTCTTGGGCTCCTTGCGTTGGGCGCCAGGTGGTGATCCAGCACGGCGTCGACTCCCATGTTCACGTGACCTGTGCGAGGTGGCAAACTCTTGAGTGAAGTTGTTGTCTGACCATCCGATCTTGATCCTCTTGGAAAGGTGCGAGCGTCTTTAATGTTGGTTTATGGAGAATTTGAAACTTTTGCAAGGATTTCCGAGTGTTCTGGCCTTCTTATAAATGGCGGCTTCCTTGCTATGGAAGTTATACTTTGGATATTCTGCCTCTTCTGGTGCGTAACTGAAATTTGCGCGAGATGAAGCGTCGAAGTTTGATCGTCTTCGCCGGGGGTCCACCTGAAGATCTTGGTTCAGTTTTTTCGGACTTCTGCTTGTGGGAGTTGTGTTTTCCCTAGTCTCCCCTTTATGGGAGTCATGTTATTCTAGCTTCATCTTTAGAATGTGTCTGAAGGCGGCGCATTTCTTGTGTCACCTTCTCCATTTTCTGTTCTTCTTTCTCTTCCTCCCCTTTCGTCTCTTTCTCCCTCTCCTTCATTCTCTCTTTCTTCCTTTCTTCTTTTTTTCCACATCTCATTCTCCCATTTTTTGTTTCTTTTTCTTCACATACATTTCTCCCTCTTTTCACAAACTCACTATCCCTTTTTCTTCTTCTCCTCTTTTCCACCTCGTTTCCCTTTCCTTTTTCTTCACAGTTTTTTTTTTGAGGGCGCATCTTTGTATACTTCGAATGTAATCGATGACACTACTGATTGTAGTTGAATGTAATCTGATTGGAATAAAGAGAGACTTTTTCCTTTATGGCTATAACCTTTCTCATTTTATTGCATGTACTTTTTTTGAGCATTATATGTTTGAGTTACTTGTGACGTCTAACAAAATAACCAGTAAATGGTCGAATCGTTAACTGAAAATTGGTAAATCTCCATTTAAGATTACAAACCAAGGTCTACTGATAAAAACGTTTAAGATGTTCCGCATTCCAAGCATGCTGTAAAATTTTCCCTTCCTCTGTTTGGAGCTCGTAATTGCCTGGTCTGACGACTCGAGATATGATGTAGGGGCCTTCCCAGTTGGGGCCCAATTTCCCATGTGCTGGATTCTTCCTTGCTGAACTTTTAAGACTAAATCACCCGGCATGTAGCTCTGGGTTTGACTTTTTGGTTATAGTACCTCGCCGTCTTCCTTTGGTGATGATCTTACGTACACCTTGAACTTTTTGCTCACGTTTTTCATCTAGAGATCAAATTTGAGCGGAGGAAACCTCGTCATTGTGCTCAGCATTGCTAACTCGATCCTTGGGGACCTTTAATCCGACCTCGGCGAGAGCTGCCTTTAGTGCAGAAGGCTGGGGCGAATGGGGTTTCTCGGGTTCTGGCAGTATTGTTTGTCTGGCCGTGGCCCTGTACCTCGGGAGGCCAATTCTACCCCATTTTCCTTTAAGATCTTCCAATTTGGTCTTCAAAGCGGCCTTAAGGGTTCTGATGGTGACTTCGACCTGTCCGTTGGACTACGGATGTGCTGGAGACGAGTAATAATTCTTAATTCCGAGCTCGGCACAGAAATCTTTGAATTTGTGATTTCAAATTGTTCCAGTTAATAAAAACACGGGGCTCTTGGGATACAAACACGCATATGATGGCTCGCCACACAGGAAATTGTGCATCTTCTGCTCTTTGTGATTGTGGTAAAGGCTCGGCCTCGACCAGCTTAGTGAAGTAGTCCTACGGCGATGATGAATTTATTATACTTCCCAAGAGCGAGAGGTCCCGATATGTCCAAACCCCATTGTTGGAAGAGTAGGAGCTTGTGATTGATATCGAGGGCTCGATGGGAGGCGTGAGATCTTGGCGTGCTCACAGCGGATCTTTCATTTCTTGAACTGATCGATTTGCGTCTTTGAGTATTGTGACGTTGTATCCACGTCTCAAGACCCTTTCACCTCAATATGGCGAACTCGATGTGATTTTCGCTATGTAGCCGTGTACTTCTCTTAGCACGTATTGATCTTTTCCACGATGCATAAGGATTGGTGTGAAAAAACCTCGCTTATCGCGGGCTTCCCTTATAGTTAGTGAACTGGTAGCCTCGTCCTTGTTGTTTGCTTCTTTAGGGTGCGTCGGGTGATCATCATTATATGTCCCAAATGAGGTCCATTCAACTTGGCTCGGACCGGGCTGGAGCAGCTCACGTCGCGGAGATCGATAAAGGGGCTGCCCGGGTATTACGACCTGCGAGGTCTTCACAGTAAAGGCCTGTTGCCCCCGGCTTGCGAGGCGTCGGCTCGGGAGTTCTGCGCTGCGGGGACATGTCGGCCTGAACCAGCACGAATTTTGTAAATCTACATTGCCTTTTGGAATATAGGATCATCCTTCCACTTTTGGCCTCATAGGTGTCTTCTATTTGTCTTACTACCGGTGAGGAAGTCGACTGCAGGACCTCTAGGCCGGTCCTTCCGATGGATGGGCGAGGTTGAGGCCCGGTATGGCGGCCTCATGCTGACTCGTTGATAGGCTTGAAATCCGAACCTAAGTGCATACTCAATGTCTATTCCTTCCAGAGAGGTCAGGATTAGACCTGCTCTGCTCCCTTGTGCATTTGAGGCTCCATCTACAGAGAGTTTCCAGATGGAGAGGTCATTCATTGTTTGAGCGTTCTCGACGGAGTTCGGCGAGGTGAATTCCATGAAGGGTGGCTAAGACACCTTGCCTTTTTATTAGGTTAGAGCATGTCGATGTCGAACTCGCGCTTAGCTCTATAAGCCCACTTCATCGGCCTTAGGAGTCTAGTTTATGTAACTGCCTTTAATCAGATGATACTGTTTGAACTCTATGGTATGAGCCTGGAAGTAAGGGCGGAGTTTTCGAACTGCGGTTACCAATGCCAAAATTAATTTCTCCATCCTTGGGTACCTCTCCTCCGCTCCTCTCAGAGCTCGGCTACAATAGTAAAATGGGTGATGTACTCATTCTTTATCTCTGAGGGCGTATTTAGTCGGAAGTATGATGCAGTTTAAGTATAGAGTAAGGAGCTCCTTGACGAGGACTTACTAGAATGGGAGGAGAGCTGTATACGTTTTTCAAGGCGAGAATGCCTCTTCACCTTAGTATCCCGGTGAGCCTTCTTCGGGACTTGGAAGAAGGGTGGCATTTGTCACTTGCCACTGGATGCGAGCCCAGGTTTAAAATGTGGCAATCCTTCGATCAGACATTAAACTTCCTTTATACGATGGAGATGGCATGTCGAAACACGACCTTTGGCACATGCGGATTTGCCTCAATTCCTCGGTGGTTGACTATGAAACCTAGAAGATTTTCCGGTGATACTCACGAGCACACTTGGTGGATTAGGTTCATGTTGTAATTTCTCCGAATGCTGGAGCGCCTCGGATAGATGCAGGCTATGTGGGCTCGGTTGTGGTGGATTTACCCGATATGTCATCTATGTACCTCCGTAGTTGTGCCTATCTTCTTACGGAACATCAGGATTCACCAACCTACGTCGTGGCTCTGCATTCTTGAGCGACGACATCACACGACAACAATAAGTTCCTTATTTGTGATGGTTGGAATCTTTTCTTAGTACTTTGAGTCGTACAGTCTGGTTGTGGCGGAGAAGGCATCCATAAAGCGAGGAGTTCATGGCGGTAGTAGCATCCGCGATGAAGGTCGATTCGCGACAAGGGAAGCGTCATTTGGGCATGCTTTGTTGATGTCGGTGAGTCGATGCGGTCGCCCTTGCCGTTTTCTTTTTGGCGAGTATGGCGTTGGCTAGCCGATGCGGATGATACTGCCTCCACGATCGCTCTGCGAAGAAGTTTGCTGACTTCCTCGTTGATGGCTCTTTATCTTTCTGGCGCGAAGCTCCTCCTCTTTTGTTTGATTGGCTTAAAGGATGGCTGACGTTTAGCCTGTGAGTGATTACCGTAGGATCAATTCCTCCCATGTCCTCTTGCTTCCATGCAAAGACGTCTTTGTTCTGTCTTAAAAATGGATAAGGGGGTTTTTGAGGTCTTCCGCTAGCTTGGAGCCGATATAGGCGATATGTTAGGTCGTCGTCAGCCCGATTACCGGTTCAGTTCTTGGGGCTCGGTCAGTGAGCACCTCGTCACGCATGTCGAGCTCATCCAGGTATATGTTGTCCACTGTTTTTTGTTTCATGGATGCTAAGTAACATTCCCTGGCCACTCGTTGATCTCCTCGAACCATTCCTACTCCGTTCTGATGGGGAACTTGATCATCATGTGATGCAGCGGAGGATGGCTTTTATTGCATTGAGAGGGTCTTCTAACAACATGTTATAAGCGGATGGGCGTCTGCGATGGGGAATCTTGCCCTGATAGTGCTTTGGCATGGGGATCTCCCAGAGAGGTGAGGAGTACAGGTTGTATTGAACCTAGAGTAATGCAACATAGAAACCCCAGCGGATAGTGTTAATGAGGTTCAGTTTCTCCCTTTGATGCCCGTTTATCGAAGGCGCGGATGATATCGGTGAGCTCGGGTTGTCAATTAGGACTGATGACATTTTTGTTGGCCTGGCTAGCGAACTACAGGTTGAAGTGCCGTCGAGGGTGTTAAGCATCCTGTATCACGAGTCGAGAGAATGTGATGGGCGTGTCGGCTGCGGTAGTTTAGACAGCTGCCGTATTTCCGCTATCTCTGGTGACTACGTCTTTGCGTAGATGGGCCTTGGTGTTTACGGACTCCTCTCTGCCGAATCCTCCGAGATTACCTGGATTTCACCTAGGTTGGTGATGTTGATCGTGTCTGTAAGTGTGGTGGTTGTAGGCGGAACTACGGTTACGGTTGGTCCCGAGCACGATTTTCGAGGGATATGAGCGTCAGTGCGTGTCGTATTAAGTATATTTCTCTCTTGAGTTATATACGATCGTCGTGCGGTGTCCGTGATCCCTGGAACTGTGATGCTTTAGAGTTGTCTCTTGTTGCGAAGTCGACTTCATTTGAGTTAGCCACCTCTCGGGGAGGCTGACCGTTTCGTACTTTCGCGCGCGGAGACTGTAATCACGGTACATTAAGGAGTGGCAATGAGGCGGGTGCGTGGGCTCACGGTTGCGGTGGACCAGGGCGATCTACAGGTTCCGCGCCACCCAGGGGACCGTTCTCCATTTTTCTTTGGAGACCATTCCTGGTCGATTTGTCTTTTAGGGGCTCCGTCCTCGTCATTTGTCTGTCTCGCTTTTTTCTTTATGAGTGGAAGAGCTCTCTTTCTTGAATATGAGGGCTTCTTCACCATTAATATACTTTTCCGCTTTTGTGAGCACCTCAGCCATGCTTGCTTGGGGATTTTTGGAGATGGAAAACATCAAGTCTTTTGATTGAACCCCTAAGACAGCAATGAACTCAGTGATCGCGAACTTCTCGTCGGGTATGTCTACCTTTAGAGACTCGGCATTGAATCTTTGGACATAAGACCTCAGGCTTTCTTGCGAGCTCTGCTTGATGGTCAGCAGATGATAACTTGGCTTTCTATACGTCCTGGCCCCAATGAAGTGAGGGGCCGAATGCGATGGAGCGACTCTGAATGAGGAGATTGCAGCGACGGTGGAAGCCCTATTCACAAATACGCTGCCAAGGCTGACCTTTTAGGGTGATAGCGAAAGCCCTGCATCGCACCGGATCTTGATACCCGATGCGGCTCCATTTGGTTTGTAAGTGTTGAGGTGATGTTGGATCCTTGATACCATCGAATGCTTCCATACCTTGGCATCCTGAATTTTGCTAGAAGAAATTAGACTCGGTATGTGAAGAATGATTCAGTTTGTTGTATCAAGGTATCCGTGATGTGGGGCGCGTCCTCTTCTTACCTCCTTCTGCGGTGAGCTCTTGCGGAGGAAGCTCTTGAACCTCTGTTCCCATGATTGCTCTCTGCTCTCTGACGTGCCAGGTGTACTTAGTTGCCTCCCCTCCCGGGGGAAATTTAGATGTGAATTACATGCCCCGGGCTCATTTGGACTCTTCTTCAGTTTCGACCCACCTCGGGGAATGTCGAGGATTGTGTTGCCCTGCGGGAGAATGTTGTGACCTTCTTATTATTAAATCAAGCTCAGTGGGTGTTGCATGCGTACCTGCAGTGAGTTGTTCCTTCTTCTATTATGCGTTGATTAGTGGCGAATTCTGCCTCCACCTCATCCGTGTTGGCACTGCATTGCTTCTAACGTCTTGGGGAGGTCGGTACATGACTGCGTTACTGGTTGGTCTTGCATCCTTGGTCGCGTTGCTGCATAACTTGTGTTAAATTACGTCTATTGATGGCCCAAATCAGGTTACTCGTATGGAGCGTGGTTCCACGGTGGTATGTGATGATGCTTTTTTTCAGCCGGGCCCGGGGTGGGCGTGTTGGGGTCGTTGGCGAACGAGTACATTGTGGGTAGTCTGAGGCTCTGCAGATCGTGTGGGTTAAATGGATCGCTGATCACTTTGGTCTATAGGATTACGGGCGTAGTATTCCCACTGCCAAAAACAAGAAGCGAGGGGTCGGCGAGAGCCAGCCGTGGCGGCTCGATACCTAAGGTCAATTTCTTTCTTAGAGAAAAAGAGGCGCAGAGGCGAATGTGTCGCGTAATAACTGGCATTATGAGTATGCGTATCTTTCACCGATGGGATGACCTTGTATTTATAGTAGATGTTCTACCAGTTGGATGGTGATTAGGATTCATTCTCATTGGATGGGATATTTCTTGTTATTATCGGTATCGGATTATTAGAGGATATAGAAAAGAATGTTTATTTAGGATAATCTTCCTTCCTTATTGGGATCGGTTTTGATGATGTTGTTATTATCTTTCTTTCCCTTGTTATTGATGAGATTTGGTTGGATTTGTGGATAATATATTATTGGGGATTATCTGTTCCCCTTATCTTTGGGGAGACTTCTCATAATCGGCCTTTGAGCCAAGCGGATTGGACCTTCGTTACAGGCGGGAACCAAAGGAAGCAGATAAGAAATGAATGTGCGAATCTTCCAATGGGCATGTCGCCAGTTTAATTGAGTGAGCTTTGCGTGTTTATTGGTGAAACTCTTTCTTGAGCTTTGGCAGTGGGCTGTGACCTTATTTTTTTAAACCCTATCATTATTAAAAACCTAAACTTTCATAAATTTTGCATTTTAAATCCTAAATAAAAAAACTTGCTTTTTAAATAGTACAACTTTCATTTCCATTGTAATTCTAGACTCATAATAATCCAAAAAGACAACCTCTACGATGAAACGATGCGGTTTTGATGATTATTTGGTTTATTGAGACTAGAATCACAATTAGAATGAAAGTTGATATATTGCAAAAACAAGTGTTTTTGGGAATTTAAATGTAAAAGTCATAAAAGTTTATGTTTTTAATAATACTTTTCCAGAAAAAGAAAAAGAATGAAGAGTTGGAAAACAAATCATTTTCCCCTGTACTTGCCTATGATGAAATATGCGGATCTCCAACCACCGGAGGTGGATCGTTTGGCCGGAAGGCCTCTGCGGTCGACGGCTCTGGCGACGGTGTCTTCCAGACTGCCACGAACGGCCATGTTTGAGGCCATTAACGATGGTTAGATAGGAGCTTTTCTCTCTTTTATTTTATAAGGGCGTTGGCAGGACACTGCACTAAAAGCTTGTTTTCTTTTCAAATATATATATCACGTTCTTCATTTTTCGAAATAAATAGATTAATAATACACGTATACATAAGAATCGACAAATTCAACAGATTCTTTTTGTCTGCTTTGTCGTCCAACCGATTTGATTTATTTTATTTTATTCTAGTTATTTTGGGAATAATCATACCGTCACAACCACTTAATCAAGATGATATTTCTAATCGTTAATGATTTTAAGAAACAGAAATATTTCATTTATCCAAATAGCTGGTAGAAACAGCACGCCTACATGCTTAAATAAAGTTAATCTAATGCCGCGTTAGGTGGGGTACGAGTTTGTCTCTTTCTTTTTCTTTTTTTTCGTACACTTTGGTTAATCCCACTAAGACTTAAAGTTAATGACCAAGTAAATACTCTAATGATTATAAGAGAAGTCAAATAGGTGAAATAAATTATTAAAATTAAGAAAATAGAAACCTAGTTTCTCAAATATCCTAAACATGTAATAAGACCATCAAAATTAGGGGAACATGTGGTGAACTAGTAACATTACATTAAGCCAAAATTACCTTTATATGAGACTCACATGCTCTTCTTTCCTCTTCCTTGGATCACCCCTCCCTCCCTCATCTCTCATCTCTCTTTCCTCCACACCTCCAACTAGGGGTGCAAACGAGTCAAGCCATTCGTGAGCTATTCGAGCTCGACTCGTAAAATGCTAGAATTTGACTATGAGTTATGATAGGGTTCGAAAAATAGAACCATGTACTTTACTTAGTCGAGGCCCGAAAGAAACCGGTCAACGAAACACTTTCGGCGGTGCATTTCGTTGAGCGGCAAGGAGAGACATACCCATTGAAGCATTCGGGCCTTTTGCGCGGCATTCAATCCCACCCAGTGCCGGCCAGAATGAGGTCGACCGCAGCCCCAGGCGATTATGGAAGTCTCCCATGGAAATCACAAAATAGAACAATCCCCCAATAACATATTATTCACGCAAATCCAGCAAACCTCACCAATAAGGAAAGAAAGACAATAATAGATCATCATCAAATTGGATCTGATAAGGAAGGAAGATTATCCCGAATAAAGCCCCTTTCTTTCACATATCCTTTACCAAATCCGATACCAATAATAACAAAATATCCCTTCAATGAGCGAATCGATCACCATCCAAGCTGGTTGAACATCTACTATAAATACAAGGCCACCCCATCGATGAAAGATGCATGTCTTGTGATACATACTATTACACACACATCATCACGCGACACATTCGCCCTCAAAGTAGTCTATCTTTTCTCTTGAAAAGCGGCTTGACATCGGGCGGCGAGGCGAGCCTCATGACCGCTTCTTTCTTGTTTTGCGAGAAGTGTCACCTTGGCTTGACAAACCGGCGTGGCGGTGATCCGATCACCGACGGCGGCCCCCACACGCTCGACCCAATTAGGTTGAAAAGGCATCATCGATTGGCAATGCGTAGGGCGGCGGTTCCTTTACGAATAAAGCCCGATCCCTTTCGATTTACTAATGGTATCAACTTCCGGAACCGCAGTAGAAGCAGCGCTGATCGATCACTCGAGGATGCGGGATCGCCGGAATGCTGCCAGGGCGACCTACCTCAAGGCGCGTTAGAAGCAATGCGGTCAACATGGGCCGGTGGAGGCACTCCGCCTCACCAATCAATCCCCAATAGAAGAGTTAGAGCAACTCACGGACAGGTGCGAAGAGCCACGGGAGGCGCGACCGGGATTCGGGGAAGGCCATGGCAATTTCCTCATGAAGGAATGACACAATATCGGCACTCCCAGTGGGCCAAAGCGAAGCGGGGAATCCGGCCCGAGCCCGGGGGCAAGGACCACATCTAGCCCATGGAGGGGAAGGCAATGAAGCAACACTTGGAGAGCACGTCGGGAACAAATAACTACGCCATCCTCAGCTAGGAGCAGGAGAACAATCATGGGAACAGAGGTTCAAGAGCCTCAGTGAGAGCTCAGGGTGTGAGGGAGGTAGTGGAAGGACCAGCGCTCAGGACACTATGGATACCTTGGTGCAATAGCGGGTCTGCACAGTAGGTACTCCACTTCCCCACTTCCCGTGAAGTTCGGGGAATGCCACAGGTGGAAGTGTTCGATGGTACCAGAGATCCTATCGATCATCTCAGCGCACAAAACCAAGTGGAGTGCATGGGTATCAAGATCACCGGTGCGATGCGGGCTGCTATCACCCTAAAGGCCACAGCCTTGGCATGGTTCAATAGACTTCCACCATCGTCAATCTCACTCATTCGACTATCCATTGCATTCGTCTCTCACTTCATTAGGGAAAGCCAAGTTATCATCTATCGACCATCGAGCGTGGCTCGCAAGAAAGCCCGAGGTCTTATGTCCAACGACATCTGTCGTCGAAGTTCCTGGGGCTGTAGACATACCGACGAAATTGCGATCATCAGCGCTTCATTGGCCGGCGAACTAAATAAAGACTTGATGTCTTGATCTCTAAAATCCCCAAACAAGTACATGGCCGAGGTGCTCGCAGAAAAGCAGAAGTATATTAACTGAAGAAGCCTCATATCCAAGAAAGAGAGCCTTCCAATCTATAAAGAAAGAGCGATGTCGCATAAACGACAAGGACGAAGCCCCAAAAGACAAAGCGACTAAGAAGGGTCTCCAAAGAAAAATGGAGAACGATCCCCAAAAAGGCGTTGAACCCGTAGATCGCTCCTGGCTCCACCGCGAACCGAGATGATATTCACCCCGCCAAGCCACCCTTTACGCCTCTAAGATCACAGTCCCGCGCTGGCACGTAAACAGAATAGCCTCAGACGGGCCAACTTGAAATGAAGTCGACCGCGACAAGAGATTAACTCCAAGTAATCGCGTAGTTCCATAGAGATTACTGACATCGCACCTGACGACCGTATACAACTCAAGAGAGAAATAGAGGCCTTAATACTACGGCTGGATACCTCCGCTTCATATCCCGAAAATCGCCTCGAATCAAACTTCGACCGTGCCCGGCCAAAGAACCACCACCTCTAGACGACGACTTCAAGACCAACAACCCTAGGGCGAATCTGTGTAATCTCGTGGAGGATTCGCAAGAGGCGGGGGAATCCAGCCACCTAAGGCCCATCTACGCAAAGACGTCGACGTAGATAGCTGAAATACAAGTAGTTGTTCAAAATACCGCGGCCGACACATCCATCACGTCGACTCGGGATCCGAGGTGCCAACATCCTCATGACATGACCCACCGGTACCACGCCAGGCCAATAAACAGCCTTCATCGGGTCCTAATTGACAATGGGAGTTCAGCCGATATCATCTTCTTATCAGCCTTTGATAAAATGGGCATCGGAAGGGAGAAACCAGCCCACAACACTCATCTCGCTGGGTCTCTCCTGGGAAAAGGTATACCTAGGCTCAATACAATTGGTACTGATCCCATGCTAGGCTTAATAACTACGGTAAGATTCCTATCAGACGCCCCATCCGCTTATAACATGCTGTCGGGCACCTCTCAATGCAATAAAAGCCATCCCTTCCGCAGATCACATGATGATCAAATTCCCTACCGTAAACGGAGTAGGAATGGTTCGAGGAGATCAACGAGTGGCTAGGGAATGTTACTCAACATCCATGAAGAAAAAACGGTTGACAACATATACTTGGACGAGCTCGACATGCGTGACGAGGTACTCACCGAATTACCTCAAGAACCGGAACCGATATTGCTGGACATGACCCGAACATCTCGCCTATATCGGCTCCAAGTTAGTGGAAGACCTCAAAACCCCTTATCCATTTTTGAGATTGCACAGACGCCTTCGCGGGAAAGCAGCGGATACGGAGGAATTGGATCCTACAAGACCACTCATAGTCAACGCCGCCCCATCATTCAAGCCAATCAAACAAAAGAGAAGGAGCTTCACTCCAGAAAGACACAAAGCCATCAACGAGGAAGTCACAAACTTCTACGTGCGCAGGAGCGCATCGTGGGATAGAATTCAATGGTTAACCAACGCCGCACTCAAAAAAGAAAACGAAATCTACGACTCGTGATCGACTTCACCGACATCAAAGCATGTCCAGCGACGCCTCCTCCGTCGCGACCGACCTCGTCAGACGCCACTTTCACACTCGAACTCCTTAGGTTTATGGATGCCTTCTCCTACTACACCGACAAGATGGGACCCAGTGACCAAGAAAGACTTCACACACAACGCGCAGGAACCGATGTTGTGGTGATGGGGTTTCGGCTCAAAAACGCAGGAGCTACACATCGCAGGTTGGTGGAACCAGATGTTCCGCGCATAGGCACAACTATGGAAGTGTACATAGATGACATGTCGGTAAATCCACCACAAATAAGCTCCACATAGCTCATCATCTGTCCGAGGCGTTCGTGACTGGTGAAACTACAACATGAAATTGAATCCAGCCAAGTGTGCCTTCGGAGTATCAGCCGGAAAATTCTTAAATTTCATAGTCAACCACCGAGGAATTGAGGCAAATATAGACAAAATAAAGGTCGTGCTCGACATGCCATCGCCATCGTGTATAAAGAAGTTCCTGGGCCGACCTGGGAGTGATAGCCGCTTAAGTCGGTTCGTGTCAGGGCAAGTGACGAATGCGATCTTTCTTCTGAGTCTGAAGAAGGCAACAATGGGATCTGAGTGTGAAGAGGCATTCTGGCTGAAAACTGTTTGAGGCTCCCCTCCCATTCTAGTAAAGTCCTGATGAGAGGGGAGCTCCTCACTCCCTCTTGGTTGTATCGGACTTCTCGACAGTCTTGTCTCGTCGAGAGACAAAGAACGAATACAACATTCAATTTACTATTGCAGCCGAGCTTTGAGAGGAGCGGAGGAGAGGTACCCAAGGATGGAGAAACTAATTTTGGCCTTGGTAACCGCAGCTCGGAAACTCCGCCCTTACTTCCAGGCTCACACCATAGAAGTTCCAACGGAATACCCGATGAAGCAAGTGTTACATAAACCAGAAGTGTAACACCCCGTCCCGAGAGAGTCTATAGTAAATGACACTGTAGGGGTGTATAAGAGTACCAAGTGTCACACTGAAATATTTTGGAGACTAAAATATGAAATGAGAAATTATAGAACCACAGATTTGGTAATAAACCAAAGTACAATGGTCATTTAGCAAAAAAGAATATGAAAAATCAAAATTAAAGTGTAGAGATGGAATTAAGTAGTAGGAATTTCAATAAGTTACAATTGTAATATTAAAGAGATGAGGGCTAATTTCAATTAAGGCAAAAATATGAGACCCAATGTGGGAACGAAACAAAATAAGCAATTCATTTTGTCCTCAAACTTTGGCTGGAAGCTCACGATTTGGTGAGAGGAGAAGAGAGCCAAGAGCAAGAAGAGGAAGAGAGGAGGAAGAAGGAAGAGGAGAGGTTCAAAAATCAGGTATGCCTTTGTCTTAGAATCAAGTGTATTGGATTTCTAGGGCTTTGGTAAGGAGAATTGATGCTCCTTTGGTCTAGGTTTTGTGTAAGGTTACCTGAGCCTTTGATTGTTGGGGTTATGAGAGTAAAACCTCAATTGATGTAAAAGAAACTTGGAATCATCAAATTACATGATGTGTAGAAGAATTGGTGGACCTTAGGTAGTGTTCTTGGATTTTTCACCTAAGGTTTTGTATTTTGAGGTTCCAAGCGCAACTCATGTTGTGGAGTTGTTTTAGATGATTTCCAAGGATAGTTTTTTGAGGTATTATGGATTATAGAAGTTATATGGAGTGAATTGGCATCAAAGTGGGAGAAATAACAAAATCTGGGTGTTTTGGTGTCTTCTACCGGTACAATTGAAGTTCTGGTACAACTTTGGTCTGGTCATTTTGGCCAAGTTACAAGTCTGACTTGAGCTTGTACCAGTACAACTATTCTGGTTTTCCTATTTCGACCGATTTTTCGTATTTTAGTATAACTTCCTCATTTCTTATCCGATTTGGTGATTCAAGTGGCTACATAAAATAGACTTCAAGAGAACAAGAAGCTGAAGTAGGAATCGTCACAATTCTTATCTAAGTGGCCTAAAAATTCACTCAAAGTGGGGCCGTGTGCAAGAAAAATTCTGATTCAGCTTTGGACATAGAGTAGTCGGGTTGTTTTGAGTAGTAACTTAGGTTTCGGTGCTCCGAAGTGGGTAATTCCAGTTGGAATAGAACCCTTAGCACCTTAACTTTAAAAGAGTATGAAGAGTGTGACTAAGTCTAGGAAGTACGTTAAGTTATGCGATTAATTTGTCGTCGTATTCGTTTGAGTGTAGGTTAAAAGTAAAGGCGGGATAAGTGTGGAACTGTGCTCAAGTTAAGCAAGCAAAGAGGTGAGTGTTCTAAACTCATTTTTCCAAATACTAGTGTATTATTATTATTATTATTACAAATTGCTTTACACTGGTATTTTATGGTTTTGAATGCAAACCATTTTCAAAAGCAAGCAATGAAATAAAAGCGAAGCAAATGGTTTTGAGTTAAACCATTTTTGAAAAGCAAGCGAATTGGTTTAAATTGTAAAACCATAATTAAGCAAACAAGCAAGTAAGTAAATGGTTTTGAAAAGTTAAACCATTTTGAAACTTAAGCAAGCAACTAAGCAAAATGGTTTTGAATAATTAAACCATTTTCAAGCAAGCAAGCAAAGCAAATGGTTTCAAAGTGTAAAACCATTTTTTCTGAAAACAAGCGAGCAATGAAAGTTTGTGAAAACAAAGCGCCCCTGGTTTAAGCAAACAGAAATGGTCGAGAGGTATCGAATGCGATGCGGTGGTGTTAGGATTTCATATGCATTGTAGTTTTGCACGGTCGGCAAACTTAGGACATATCATGCATTTAAAGGGGAGACGAGTAGCACTTGTCTGACGGGGGTATATAAGGTTATGACTCTAACTAATTATGGTGATGGCGACCACGAGTCAGATTCGCATATATTCACTGGAAAATGAAAAGGTGGCGCGGACAAAAGGTCCTTCCATAAACACCCAGTTGAGCATAAAGTTCCGATGTTTCACTAGGGGTAAAGTAAGCAAAAATAGGCCTCCATTGGTTGATGTTTTATAAGCATGATATCTTTGTTTTGAAAAATCAACCATTAGTTCCATCGCCAGGCTTAAGAGTTTAAAACAAGCGGTTGAGCCTAGGCTCAGTTTAGATTTCAAAAGCATTCGGTTGATAGCTCCGTGGGTTTTATTTTCAAAGCATGTGGTTGAGCTCAAGCTCCCATTTATGAAAAAGTTTGAGAAACTTTTAAAGCGAATGTTTTATTAAAGGTTTAAGAACTTTTGGCGTGATAAAACAATGACGAAAAAGATTGTGAGAAGTTTTACTAAACTTCTAAGCATAAGCAAGAAATAAAGTTTACAAGCTTTTTAAAGAAAGCAAGTATTAAAAGTTTTATAAACTTTTAAAAACAGAAAGCAAGTATAAGCAAGCAAGTCACAACAAGCAGCGAAGAAAAGTTTAGAAACTTTTAAAGAAAGCAACAAGCAAGCTTCTGGAAAATGTTCGTAAAGAGGTTTGCATGTTGAAGTGTTTTTCGGGAAAAGAAAAACCGTTTATAAGCATACACTCAACGAGCTCGTTTAGCTCATTATTTTGTATTTAAAAACTATTTTCCTGGTATTATAGAATGCCTTGAGCAATGAACCTTATAGAGTTGGTCGACATCGGAGTTTAAGTCTTTGTGTATTAATTATATTTTGTAGAACATACTTTGAATGTATAATGGGACATATGTATGTACATAGTTTAGTGTGATAGAATGTGATGGTATGCTGGTTTGCCATATTTTGGATATAGTGTAAGTGGATGTATCACAGGATTTGGAATTTAGACTATGTGCGTAGTCAAATCTTTCATAGAAGTTTTCCATTGCTAAGATTTTACCAAATCCTAAGTTATAAATAAAGAAAATTTTTTATATAGGAGGTTTAAGCAAGCAATACGGCTTGGCTTCACAGGGATTTCTAGTCGTTTAGAGGTAATGGTGGGGATTTACGTGGGTGGCCGGCCTGGCCGGTAGGGGGTGGGGGTGTGTCAGAAAGTCTCAGGAAGGCTGATGGAAGTGGGCCGCCAGGGCCGAGCAAGTTCGACATCAGGACTAAGCCGAAAGCGTAATAAAGGCGAGGTCTTAGGCGACTTAGGTGTAGATTCACCTCGGTGGGCTCTTTCAGGCAGCTCGAGCAAGGAATGACCTCCCCATCAAAACTCTGCGTAGATGGGGCCTCCAGTGTTGTTGCACGGGGAGGCGGGCGAGTCTAATATGAAACCTCTCGGAAGGAATAGACATTGAGTACGCACTTTCAGTTCGGATTCAAGCCTCCAACCTTGAGGCGGAGTATGGGGCCGTCATAGCAGATCAACCTCACTTCCATTCACTAGAAGTTGACCGGCTAAGTGCGGCCGACTCGGTGGTGGTAAGACAAATAGAAGACACCTACGAGGCTAAAGTGGAAGGATGATCCTATATATCTCAAAGGTACGAGATTTATTAAAAAAAATTCGTGCTAGTTCGGTCGAACTATGTCCCCGGACGAGAAGAAACTCGAGGCGATGCGCCGGCAAAGTTAGCAACAGCCTTCTGAGAAAGACCTCGGTCGACACACATCGAATCTGTGGAGAGCCCCTGTCGATCTGCGCGTGGAGGTTGCCCGAGGGTCGGTCAGAGCAGTTTGGATGGACCCCCATTTAGGATTATATAATGACGGACGTCTACTGGCGACCCGAAGAAGCGTAAAATAAGGACGAGTCTTGCCGGGTTCACTAATCATAGGGAAGCTATCTGTGAGGTTTTCTTCACCTGCGTCCTCAAGTGCATCGTGAGAAAAACATTGAATACGTGCTAAGAAGTACGGGTATATCACCGGAAATCATATCAGACTCGAGCATTGGTAGGAAAGGTCTTGGGCAAGGATACCTCTTGGCCTACAATATAAAAGATGCAAGTAGGCCTGGTCGAGAAATCTGAGATATACGGGTGCGCGAGATCTCGCGCCTCCCATCAGGCCTTTGGCGTCGATCCACAAGCCCTGACCGCTTCCCAACAATGGGGTTTGGACATATGCACTGGGACCTGCGCCCCGCCGGAAGGACAGCGATGTAAGTTCATCAGCGTCGCGGTAGTGCCCGCTAAATGCGGGTTCGACGGGAACCTTTAGCCTGATCGCGAGCAAGATACGCAATTTTGTGTGGCCGAGCCATCGCCATGCGGAGTTTGGTATCCCAGAGCCACAATATCAGACGACGGAAGCGATTTGACCGCGGCAATTAAGAATTTCTATCTGAAACTCGGTAAAAATTCTTGCCTCGTCTCCGGCGCATCTAGCGGTCGCGGTGGTAGAAAGTCACCATGAAGTCTCGAGGCGCCTTGAGACCAGTGGAAGATCTTAAAGGAAAGTGGTGAGCCCTCCCCACGAGGTGCTATGGGCCTCTGAGATGCTCTGAAGTTAGCAACCAGAAAGCCAGTTATACAGCCTTATTTGACGGTAACCAACTGGCCGAATGGGATTAAAGTCCACTGGGATCGAGTTAGCGGCGGTGGAGCACGATATGACGAGCTCTACATCTAATTTGGATCATTAGATGAAAACGGCAGTTCTAAGCGTCTGAAGAGCTACCAAAGAGGAAGGCGTGATTTTCTGACCAAAAGTCAAACCTGAGCTACATCAGGGTGGTTGGTGTCTTGCGCTCTGCCCGGCAGGAAAAATCCAGCATGGTGAACTCGATTGGAAGGCCCACATCGTATCTGATGCGTCGGTTCAGATGTTATATGTTTCCAAGCGAGAGGAAGGAAAAAAACTTTACGGCATGCTGGAATGTGAACATCTTAGCGTTTTGCTCGGTGGGCCTTAGTTTGTAATCTTGCTTGATTTATCAATTTGATTAATTATTATTCTACATGATTATTTTGTTGAGGGCGTCACCGGAACTGAGACATATAACCTCAGAAAATTGTGTAAATAGAATATGAAAAGCTCATAGAACATAAAGAAAAATCTCTCTGACCAACTGTCAGATTGGATTACCAGTTACAATGTCAGTGTGTCATCGATTATCTTAGGCTTCAGTACAACGAGTTCCTAAAAAAAAAAAACTTAGGAAGAAAGGGGAAAACGAAGATGGAAATAATGGAAGTGAGAAAAAGATTGGAAAGGAGAAGAAAGAAAGCAGGTGGAAGAGAGGAAAAACAAAAGAGGATGGAAGGAGTTTGTGAAAGAAGCAAGAGGAAAGCATATTGGGGTGTGGAAGAAAGATGAAGGAGGAAGAAAAAAAGGAGAGAAAAGAACAAAATTGAGAAAGCGATGCGAAATGCGCCGCCCTCTTCGAACACATTCACGCTAAGCCCCAGAACCATGACTCATGAGGAGACTGGGAAAACACAACTCCCGCAGAAGAACGCAAGTCGATAGGCCCCGAACTAGAATGTAGTGGATCGGCGAAAACGAGCGGACGGCAGCTTCATCGCACCCATATTGATTCCTTTTGAAGGCGAATGTTAAGTATAAACTCCATGAAACGCCATTTATGAAGGCCAAGCACTGAGTTGCCTGTTTCAATTCTCCTGTCATTCGGCATTAAAAGGCGGCTGGCACCTTTCGAAAATCAGTCGAATGGCGCTACCACGGTGAATCATTTGGCGATTGTCTCTTCTGCTCAGTCGCCGCCAACGGCCAAATCGAATCATTCCATTTATCATCGCCACTCGACCGGCGCGAGCGGCGGCTCACTTTGGCAGTTAGTCTACGCTTCAGTGCCTTCTGAAGAGTCGATGTTTCGGTACATCATGCCATTCGACCTCATTGCGATTGACGCTCCACTGGCGAGTTAGGTCTGCCAGTCGCACCACGAGTCTGAAGTCAGCTAAGTACATCTCTTTTCGACCTCGGTGGCCGGGCTTGAAGCGACTCGCGTGACGCGAGTTCATCTACTCTGCCCAGTCCGCATTGCACAGTCGGTCGGTCGGGCTATCGCCGCTCGACCTCTGTGTAGTCAGTGACTCTTTGATGAGTTCGTCTACTACCGAGTCGTGCGAGTTGGAATCGACTCTGGTATATCGCCACGCGGCCCGCAGTCGCCGAGGAACTGGCGAGCTGCGGCGGGTTCGTCTCGCGCGAATCCGCGCTGGCGGCGAATCGGTTCTTCGGGTAATCGTGCGGCAGACGACTCACGTGTGAGCTCCAACCATTCTACAGAGCCATGTAGCCTAGGAATGCGATTCGACCTGATGATCGGTGCGACGAGCCTTGGCAATGACTCGATGGCAAACTGTTAATCCCTGCAGGCCATGCAACCTAGAGTCGGTTCGGCTCGGGCAAATCGCGACGGAAGCCCGGCGGCTCATTGGCCGACTCGACCATTCACCGCGAGGCCATGCGACCTAGGAATCGATTCGACTCGGAAATCAGCCCGGCGGCCTACTGCGACTCACATTGACAAGCGACGCTGCCATTTCGAACCGCGCGGCTCGCGATCAGTTCCAGCTGAGGCGGTTGCGCCGCGAGCTAATGGCTTTCGGTTGAAGAGCTCCTGCCGGCTTCGGGCGTTGATTCAAGCCACTTCGGTTCATACGAACATCGCGTGTATAGTAAAGCGAAGAAATAAATGCAATAGTATTCATTAAGGAGCGAGCTTCCTACATGTCTTGGAGTCTGAGCCCAACAAAATACATACAAAAAAAGTATAAAGCAGGCATTGGCGGGGCGAGGCGTGCCACAGGAGATCGAGCATCGAGGAAAGGAGGAAATGACGGTGAAGGAATGAGCCTGTTGAGATTTTAGGTTCTCTAGGATAATCATGAAGAAAGACCCCTAAATCCTCCTCATCAGGAGGTCAAAGTTAATCCGGGCCAAGATATGCATTGCTGACCTTCTTGAAGGCAAGCCACCCATAAACCCATTAGTGGCGCCTGGGCCACCCAGTGCCCTCTGTGGCAGGTCGTGAGCCCACTTAAGTTCTTTCTTTGATGAGGTCCCCACGCGGCAGCGTAGCTCTCTCGATCTGAGGTGTTCGCTGGTTGTTGCCTCCATTAACGCCTGCGACGAGCCACAAATCAACGACGTTGTCTTATCACGAGATGGGTCTTTGATATTATTCAGGTTCTTCCTTAGGCTCAGAAGCTGTAGCAGGATGTGAAGCTAAATCTAACCATCGAGAAGTTCTATTAAGCGATTGCAGCCCCTTTCTGGCCTCCGCCCAGTCGTACGCACGACCTCCGTCAGAGCCTCTGAGCTTCGCCGACCGCCCTCAAGTTTGTTACGGGCCTCTCGTCTTCCCTACCCTCGACACAGACATGAGTGGCGTGGTGTGTTAAATCGATTTGACTAACTTCCTGGCCATGTGTTGCTGACCTCATGACTCGACCACGCTGAATGTTGAGGAGAAGTATCTCGCCTTATAGCCAGACAACTTTAACATGGCCTTAAGTTTAGTTTGGCCTTCGGCCAAATCTTTAATGAGTATGCACTGCTGCACTACCTTAAGTCAGCTTGTCAATGAGTTGACCCAAACTCAAAATGAAATCAAATGTGACAAGTGCGGAACTTGGGAGGCGACCCACGAAGAGATAGGCCAAAGCCTCGCCGTGAGCGGCCCATGTCGACCTCTTAGATCGAATCCTTAAGAATGAATGAAACTGCTTTCTTTGAAGTTAACATTGTGATAAAGTCCCCCTTGTCTCATGATGTGGATTCGGATCTTTCTCCTCGCCTCTTCGCTTCGCTGAGAAAGGTGACCACAACCTCTTAGTTGGCGGGTTCGAGGAGACGGTAATGAAGTGGCGACCGCTAACGGTACTCCGCAGCTCCACGAGGAACCACCTCCGCGGCGAACCCGAAATGGGCCACGCAAACTCAAAACTATAGGAACCTTAACCGTTCGGTTTATGAACCGCAGTGAAGGCAGGGAAAAATGAAAGATGCCCCCAGCTTAGCTTTGACCATGGGTCGTCTTTCATGAGTGAAGGTTTTTAGATTTCACTTCCAGAGCTTAAAGCTCTGCTCCAGTGGTGACGATTCCCCACTGATGGAGTTTTAGCGTGGAGAGACCCAGCGGGAGAAGACTTTCATGGTGGAAGGAGGTATGACCTCGAGGCGGCGAAGCAGTAGACCTCGAACGCTCGAAGGGCGGGAACATCCGACTTAATCGCTCGGCGTGGGGCGAAGGACTTTCGGCCAACGCCGGCTATGGCGTTATCTTGGCCTTCGCGAATCGGCTCAGAACCACTGAAGCATGTAGGCGGTGCAGGCTCGAGTACCCGGTGACCGTGCGCGAAGTTGCAACAAAGCGACGAACACTCGAAGATTCTGAGAGGCGTGGTCTACCAGCCTGAGCGCCGGGGTGTGCGATCCTGTCGGAAGAGTCGTATTCCCGATTACTGACCTGACGAAAGTAGCGCCCTTTCTGACCTGTGGAAGAAGGTAGATGAAATCGAAGGCGCGAGCGCTGAAAAATAAAGGAAGCCCCTCGGTCTCGCCGGATAAAAAGGTAAGGCGGCTATTTACTAGGGTGCAGAGCCCGCGTCCTAAAGCCATTAGACTAACCAAAAATACCTGACCATTGGTCGATTGAGAAGGACATCTACGTTGAAGTCTTTGCAAAACCTTTATGAAGGATCACGGAAGAAGCGATCAATGGATTATCGAGCCACTGAAGCACCATCTTGGAAACCACGAGACCACATGAGGTCAGCGTCGGGGACCACGACGCCAGGGAAGGTGATAACGTCATGAAGATTGGCCCGTATGAAACGATTGCTTGCTGCTGATACCGCGCTACAATCAGGTCCGTGACTTCTTTAGTCAACTTGTAGAAACACTCGTAGTCTCGGGTGACCGGTGACATTCACAAAATGGGCGGATTCTCCTTTGTGCGAGAGCTCTCCCCCAAAATCACAAAACACATATACACATCCCCAAGCAGTGCAATATATCGATATATCTGATATGTCTGATCCATGAATATCTGACCATGACCTGAAAGCGATCTTTCGTAATACATACTTAACTATGAATCTAACTATATACCAAATAGTTACAAGGATTCTGATATTTTCACTCATAATACATATATTTAAATTCGACATTTGATACATGTATATATCATCAATAACCCCTTGACAAGCTTTTATTACAATCTCGATCTACTAAGGATGATGGTAGTCCCTACCTTGCGACTCATTGTACCTTATAAAATAATATCCCTCGCTTGGTGAGTAATGCACTTTCGATAGTGGAATGCCTAAGTGGGCTACTCTCCTAAGTGCGGTGCAATGTTCCAAAATAAACATACATTCCAGCAAATGCATGATCTACTTGAATATCATATGACCCAGCTTCTGAGATCTAGTCCTCTGCGACTCTCTCACTCGCTAGCCTCTCGTATGAGAATTATTGTTTAGATTGATGGACAACCTCCGATGTATATATATCAATTGGGCGTCTCAGGCGATTGATATATTATTTGTTTGTGGACTACCTAGATGAATATCAATTGGGTGGATCTCAGATGATTGATATTTTTAATTTGGACTACCACTCAGATAATTAATATTTTTAGACAACCCTCAAGACCATTTTCTCCTAGACTAAATCCTCATTATACTCCACTCCTATAGTTCTGAATTATTTTCAGTGCATATGGAATGCATGTATGTCAATTTATTGATCTAATCATAATGCAAATATGTAAACATGCACATCTCCCACATAATATCAATCATACAACCATGTCATGTATTAATCAATTCATACATCTAAATTAGCTCACTTGGGCTAATGATCAAGCAAAACAATTCTACTTATGAA
The DNA here is from genome assembly GCA_016808115.1 of Tetrastigma voinierianum. Lineage (NCBI taxonomy): Eukaryota > Viridiplantae > Streptophyta > Magnoliopsida > Vitales > Vitaceae > Tetrastigma > Tetrastigma voinierianum. The sequence goes on from JAEQBH010000525.1 coordinate 446,896, forward strand.
TCATACGATCCTTTATTTCTACAATATATTGCAGAACCTTGTTTTGAGAATAAATGAAACGCCGATTTTATTCAGAAAAAATCACAAATCATCGGTTCACTGGCGAACGCGTTTCCATGACCGTTCGAACCTTTTCTATCAAGCACATTTATTAAATACATTTCACCTGGCGACCACTAAATTTACGGGCCCGTCTGGACGTTAAAAAAATTAAAAAATTTGCGTGATTAGGTCACCAAGTTTTGGGGCCGAATCATTTTTCACGGTATCTGTTCCTTCGAACATTAGTAAAATACCCCGAGAATAAAACCCAAGTGAGGAAGCCCTACATAAGGGTTTGTCAAAACTCTATCAATCCAGTAATCATGATGGCACCACATCTCATTATGAAACCATTTTCCTTTTTGTGAAAATGTGACGGTGGTTCTTGGGAAGCCAGAGAGAAGTGGCTCTCTCTCTAAAACAAAAATGGAAAATCTGCTGCTCTCCGTCCAGCCCCTCTGTTCTGCCCCTTTTTTGGTCATTTTAATTGGGGAAGACAACACTGTACAATTTTTGGCATTATTCTCATTTACAACAATTTCTATAATGACCATTATGTGTCCTTAACTTTCGGTATTTTGACATTAGGCACTGTATCTCGTTGTCCATTTTCATCATTTCTCTACTCATGCCGCTATGACACATGAGTGCTGGTATGTGACTTTAATCGCATGAGAGGGTGTTTATGGGCAAAGGCGCGTGCCTTGAAAACGTGTGAAATTCGTGTAAAGATTCACGTGATTGTGCTGTGTAGATTTGATACGATTCAATGGTGTGAAAATCCTGGTTCGATCATCAAGTTTGAAAGAATAAAGGTGATTTTATGAAATTACAATTTGTAACGAGTGATTTTTGCCCTTTACCAAGAATTGAATTTCTTGGGTTTACAAGTCTACGATTCGACATCTTTGACGCGAATCTTAGAAATGTTCGACCCCAGAATTTAATCGGTTTTCACTTTTCTACTTACCCTTTGTCAAAGGTAGAACTTCTACAGGCGTCTGAAGTTGACCGATAAGCGGTCAAGAATACCCGCCGATTCGTCTGAGAACGGCGAAATATAGAGTCGTCGTCTGCTGAAGAAGAAACGACGAACTATATGATAATAAATATTAATAAAATTAGAAGCCCAGCTGACCTTTAACACCTAAGTATTGTCGCGAAAAGAGACGAAACCGAGCGCGGTAGACCTGATACCGCGAGAAAAGGTTATACGAAAAGACACGAAGAAAGACTACGCACAAAGGCTCAGTGACTAAGAGAAAAGTCGAACTCGCTAAAAGCAAAGAAAGGTCGAGGAAGCGAAGGCACCTGAAGCGGTCATCTACAACGAAGCGAAGTGGAGAAATGAGCTGGCGAAGAGTGCATCGTTGTCGTGTGAATGAATGGCGACGACCAACCCAACAATCATTGGCTTGAACATGTGTGAAGTACCAGAAGCGGAACGCGTTGCGACCCGCGCGCGTGCGTGATCTGTGGTGAGGGCCTAGCGATAGAGTTCGAAAAATAAAGGCTCACGGAGGGCCCGCACGAGCCAGAAAGATTACCGTGACAAAACACTTTCGGACGCTCATTAAAACCCTGAAGGTATGCCGTTGACGTCGCCTTTGCGCCCGACGTAAATCCTTTTTGGTGGAAGCGAATGAGGTCGACCCATGGCCCAGCGATTATGCAGGTCCATGAGTGCAATAGAACAATCTGACCAACATGGTAAATCGACGAGCCTCTGTGGGGAAGAAGACCAATAATGATCGTAAATAAATCGGATCCTGATACGGAAGAAGATTATCCCAATAAAGCGTTCTTTTCATGTCTTACCAATCGTGCCAATAATATCAATATCCTTCAATAGGAGCGAATCGTCGCCATCGGCCCGGATTGAACATCTACTATATAAATACAAGGCCACCCATCCGATTGAAAATCCTTGTCGATGCGCATCTTGTACACATCATCACCGCAGCGACACATTCACCGCACTCTGGCGGTCTATCTTTTCTGCAGAAGCGGCAAGCGTGGGCGACCTGGCGAGCAACCCTGTGAGCCATGCTGCTTGTTTTGCGGTATCACCTTGAAAGCGGCGGACAGTGGCGGCGGTCAATCTCAGCCCGATGACCCCATACGCTCGGTGATTGGTTAAAAAGGCATCTGTCAAGTTAATCGACTCAAACTTCGTCTGCCGGTAGCTGGATTAACGTAATCAATCTCTGGCGTGATCTGGCGCTCGCGAGCTTAATCGACCTTCCATTTTGTCAATCGAAATGGGTTGAATATAGTTATTTATTATTTTTAATTGATTTGTTTATCTGATCGAATTCGAATAGGATTCACTATTTTTTGGTCTGTTTTGAACATCAAAAAAAGCTTGATTGAATTGAGTAAGAAGTTTAAGTTTGGTTTTCCTAATCAGTCAAACTTCTGACTTTGCTTTCTATGTGCTTCTCTTGCATTCGATTCTGGCACTTCTGCACAGCCTTGTGACCCCCCTCCACCTAGTCTTTCCTCCACTAAACCCTACACACCACCCAAGTGACCCAACCCCACTAGAACCATATTAATTTTTATTAAAATTTAATTTAATTTTCTTGAATATAGTTTTTTTAATAAGTTATGTTTATTAGGTTATTAATTATATAAATAAATATATTTTGTCATATATTAATTATACATAATACTAATATCCTTTTAAATATCAATTGATTTTCATAATACATTAAAATATATTAGTTTTTAATATAAAAATGCATTCACATATAATAATTAATAATATAATAAATAATTAAATTCTAAGATTTTATTAGTATTACGTACATAATTTATTTTCTTTTATATTCATATCTTACATAGTTTTAAATATTTTGAATATATTTTTATATTCTTAAAATTTGTATAGAATATTAAACATTTTTTTAAAAGCATCATTAATATTTTTAAAAATATATAAATTATTTAAAAAATAATTAAAATTAAAGAAAAGAGAAGAACAAGAACGCTTCAAGTAATATATTCCATGACACTTTTGCTAAGTGTCATTAACCAGTCATTAGAACTTCAAGATTATTTTTTTTTAATGAATGAACTTATGGTAATGGTCTTTCTTTTATATTGGCCTTGCTCAAGCCACGTGTAGACTGATGATCGGTGCATCAGGTGTCTCATTATATTGGGTCTGCAGCAGAGCTGGTAGGCCTTGAGTGGGCTGGTCAAACTGTCGAGTCTGATATTCATAAAACTAGACAATTACACGATTCTAACAAAATCAGTCTTCCATGTGCTTCCTGAAATTTTGCATCCAGACGCCCCGTTACCTTGAGCCGCTGTCACGACGTAGTCGAAACAGGTGTTACAGCCCTTATATAAATGAGATAAACAGGAACATACGCCTCCATTCCGTTGACGATGGATGATACACTAATGTACAAAATTACCCCTTAATAAACCCTCCTGACGCGGTCTGAGACAAAAGATGTTAAACTACTTTCTTTCAGGGACAAATATAATAATTATCTTTTACACCATGAGTTTACTAAAATGTTGGCAGTACTATGGTGACATACATTATTTTAAAAATAGTTTTAAAGTGCTTTAGAAAGTGAAAGATTAACGTAATCTACCGTTATCGATTTTATTTCTTTTCATTGCATAATAAATCGTCTGTTACCTTTATATTATGTGATTTTTCTTTTTTGTTTTCTTGACAAAATGGTGTTAATATAACAAACCCTTGGAAAAGCGCCACTAAAAAAACCTAATCCGCTCAATCATTTGTGGAAAGTTTCTTCCCAAACCCTTCTTGCTTGGTTTTTTGGTATGCGGTGATTAGACATAAAAATGAATGCAAACTTCTTTGTCACAGCTATTTGGGCAGTTTTAGGTCATGTTATCGTCCCTAAGTAGTCAGGTTTTATGGTCTCTTGGTCGGTTTTTTGTCTACAGGTGGCCGTCTATCTGTTAGCTGAATCCTATTGTCCTGATAATCTTCATGAACAGGTTTGAATTTCAGATGGCCTGAATGAAAATGGTTAAGTGATTCCAATTGATCTCACCATGTCACTTATGAGATGGGCAGTGATTAGGGGTGTCTTTTAGGAGGTGCAGACCTTTACCTCTGCCCTCACCCCTCGGTTTCTCATACCTTGGCTGTTGATCATGGGTGAGTGCCCACTATCTTGAGGTTGAGTTGGTGTGCCTTTGTGTTTCAAGACATTTATTGTTCCTCACCAGGTTGAGGTTGTTTGTTTTGTTCTCATTGTTGTGAGAGCCATTCTGCCCTAGTTTCAGAGTCAATATGAACTTTTTATTATAAAAATATTGAAGTTTTAGGTCATTATCAAAGCTTTGATCGAAAATAACTAAAGCATGATCTTAAAAACTACGACTTTTATTTTTTAATTGAAACTGAACAAAGTGTAGTTTCATTTTTTAACTAAAACCGTAGTTTTCAAACGACTACAAATTAGATTGAAAATTAAAAATACAGCATCTAACATGGTATAAAGGTCCGTTTGAAACAAAGTTTGAAATATTTAATTAAGATGATTTTTCTTTTTATCAAATATGGAGTTCATTTATTACAAACGCATTTTCTCTCTTCGCAAATTATTGATCTTTCTTATTTTTCGGTTTCCTCCATCTCGTTATGTTGAGAAGAAAATGCAATCGATTATTACAAGTTGACATTTACTCTTTGTATTGCCAAATGGGTTCAACAACCGTTGACAACAACAAAGCCAGCAAACAACAATAAATCAACCACAATGAAGAATAACAATTTTGGTGAAACCTCGTAAAGAATTGAAAACCATGGACCGTGGTCACTTAACTTCCACTATTTCCATGATAATGATAATGGGTTCACGTCAGAAGTTCTCTGTAGCAAAGGCTGAGGCTTACAACCAATAGCGCCGAATATCGTTCTTTGAAACGCAGCAACGTCGCGCCGATGATGATACAAAGCAGAAAAGGAAGAAATGTCTATTTTGTAAATGGTGGAATGGTCAAATGGTATTATTGGAGAGCTAATCAAGATTAAACCATTGGATTCAAGATCACCTTTGCAAGATTACCGATCAATTTTGAGCCAAATGACGTTCTGGCGCCAATCTTGTCAAATGATCAAAACCTGTCATTCAACTCCTTATAAAGTCTCTTCCCTTGTTTTTTCTCTTTGGCTACTACATGTCGACCTTCTTCTCTTTTTGTTGCCTTTTTATTTCCGTATGGGCAGCATTGGTCAATACCGTGGGAAGGACACGACAAATCTCAACATCTCATGTTATTGGGCTCAGTGAACCATTCTGCCCTTTCTAAACTTCTTGTTCTCCTTATGGCGAACCCTTGGATTACCCATATTAGGCCAATTCTCAGGCATGTATTTTCTCAATCTGTTCGTTTACATTTCCTTAAATGATCCAGTATCTATGCCAGCTGATATGCCTCAGTGTTGAGATGAGTTAGATTTTGAAAGTGAATGGCCTCATTTCTCATTTATGTAGCTCTGTATCTTCTCCTTTAAACCAATTCTAAAATTTTTCTCTAAATCCACAAGTTTCTATTTAACCCTCAGTAATAAATGTGTACTAAACTACGTGGTGGGATGTGTACATTTCTCGACTTGGATTAAAAATGATGACTCCACAAGATCATGCGAACGAAATGGACTTGGAATCAGCATCACTCTCTATCGAATCATGCGTCTGCATCTGCATGAAACTACTTGCAAAACCTTACTTCTGTGGGAAGTGCCTCCTCAGATAATCTTAAACCATCCGCCCTTTGCCTTCGTCTCTTTCCAATTGGTAAAAACCGACCTAACAACTCAGTGCATGAGCGATCATCGGCAGTCTGGGACAACCTTTCACATGTCAAACTATGTGGATGTAAAGGAACTTTGCTCAACTCTTTCTACTCCTTTCCTTACTTGGACATTGCTTGGCCGGCTTTAATGGCATGTAAAGTGGAGAACAACCATATAATACTTACTCATGTTAAATCTTTGCAGAACCAGCTATCAATCTCTTCAGAAGAATAATAACCGTATTCTTCTATCTGGAATCTTCATGCAGTATCTATTAGTTGAGTCCCCAGTCTTTCTATGTACAGACTTGCTAATTTGTAACCTCAGCTAGGGGTCTGGTTGACAATAGCGTCGGCCATCGAATCTTACGTGAATGTCGGATGACTTTGACACTTTATTCACGAAAATGGAATGATCTCATTCTGGGAACTCGCAATCCCATCTTCTATCTACGAAACGGCATCATGAGACATATACATGAGTAAGCGACCCTTGGACCCTCGTATTTCATGTTGCTCCTATATACCATAACGAAATTAATAATTTACTCCTTTATAACCTTCTTAAATTATAGATTCTAATACATGTATCATAATAATGCAAAATATAATGAGCTTTCTTGAAATCGACTATCTGGATGGGCAAATCTCATAAATCCATTCAGTGTCTTGTGAAATATTATATTATTAAACGGTGAGCTATGTGATAAGTGAATCTTCCCCAAATGGGTTCACTCCCACCTGAGTGCCATGTGCAAATAACCAATGTATAAACCACCTTTCAGTGATTAAGTGATCTGTTTGATCTCTGAAAATGCCTAGTTCCGTAATGCCAGAGTCCTCTTAGACTCTATCACTTACACAAACATTGAAAACCATAATTTTCAAAATCCTGTTGCTCTTCAATACCTACTAGGGTCGGTAAGATGGGACTACCCACCTCTAGAAATGAATGTGTTGGAAGACACTTCAAAAACAATACACAGACTCCCTCAAAGTAAATTGTAATTGACCTGATACATCTCTTCACATTCTCTGGGAAATCATCCTATTGAAATTCTTTTCATAACCATTCCCGTTTTCTAGGAAAATTCATGATCATGCACACACACTAATATCTAGTTAATTCTTGTATGATAGTATACCATTTCTTTACCAATTTATATAACATTCAATGCTATCTGCCTCATGCTATGTTACATAATTTAAATCAACCTTCCATATTATATAAATTCTCAATCATTCTTACAAAAAATTAGCTCGCATGTAATTTATTAACAAAATAACAATTCAATTTGAATTACACCGATAATACATTTCTCTGCAAAATATTTGTGAACACTATTCTACAGCGAAGAGTGAAACCTCGGTTACTATTCTGGTAAATCTTAGTCTGAATTCACTTTGAACACGAAATCCATGGCCATTTCAAGCCTCGCTATCACTACAATGATTTAATTACATAATTCTTACACTAATACTTTGTAGGTCAGTGGCTGTCACATTATCAAATGAGCTCCATGATTTTCATGGTCTGATTTTGGGGCCAGATCAACGATCGTTCAAGGCCTGACAATGAATCATCAATAACCACTTAATCAAGAAGTGCTCTCATGGATCAACCTACCTCACGGGTTTGTGATTTCTAAGAAACGATCACACTGCGGTTGCCACCGTGCGCGTGGAAACGCTATCTTTAACAAATCAAGCGGTCGGATTCATGAGATCCTTAGAGGATTTGTTTCTCTACAAAAAATCAAATCTCTAAAGCCACTACATTCCCCCAACTGATTTGCTCATTTTGACACCCTTTTGAAAGAACAACTTTATTTGTTCTTTTGTCCTATTAATATAATTCGCTCTGTTCAATAATCGATCATGTCCCCTAAGCTTATAGATTTTGTTTGGCACTATCTCTGACATTGTTTGATCATCTCCTCTGCTCTATGCTCATGTGTCACATGGTGTGTTATGGTGACTTTTGTCTCATTACATATATTTCTGCAGTATGATCCTCGATTTTATGAAAAAACATGCAAATTAAATATCTGAATTAAATGAAAATCATGATGTTAAGTGATTTTCTGTGAGATCTAAAATTCAATTTTCTTGAAATTTGATTTCTATTTTCCGAAATTAAAATTTCCAGGTCTTACACTAAGCTCTTTCTTCACTTTATTAATGCTGAAATCTTGACCCAGTATCAACATCTAAAGAGGATAATAAATCATCATGAAGGCTACAGTAGACACACAATGATCAAATGGCGATTATCGTTGCCATGTTATCAAACTTCTTTGGCCTGCCCTTTCACCTTGGTCTTGCTTGAGTCCATACAAGATCTTCTTCTTGCACAAGATTTTCTTTTCTTCATTCTAACCCTTGAATCTTTATCATAGATTCATTCTTCCAATCATATGAAAGAAATCTGAGTTTCTGTCAAGTTGCCCAGCTCCTTCTCATTCATGACAATGAAATGAAAACCTTGAATAGGGACATCTTCTACCTGGAGAGAATATTTCTTCAAGTCAATCTGCCCTCTTGGTCATTTCTTATCTGACAATGAATCCTTGTATGAGTTGTGAGCCATTTATTCGTTTTAATGTACACCCATTTGTTTCTAAGAGCTTTCTTTCATATGTACTTACAGTCATGAGTGTGGTTCTCAAAGTAGGATCACTTCTTCTGTGTGGATTTAACACTTTTTCTCTACTCTCTCATGTGCCAACTTCTTAGTAGTTCTATCTCTCAGTTATTAGCATCTTGTACTCATTGGGAGGGATATCTTGTAGAAGGTTGCTCTCTGGTAGATCTTCAATGGTGGTTCATATGGTGTAGTGGAAGTTCTTCATCAACTTGTTCAGTGTATCATCATCAACACTATGGGGTCATCTTCATTTCGTTGACACCATCACCTTCTTGTAACTCTCCCCTATGATTAGCATACATTGTAGGTGGAACAACGATCAATTCTAATTGGAATTTCGGCATAGAACTATCTTTCTCAACCTTGTCACCGCTCATCTAATACTGAGTTCAGTCTCTAAACACAGCATCTTTGCCGACAATCTTCCTGCTCCCGTGGATCCCATAGCCTGTACCGAAATTCTTCATGTTGACCACCGTAGAAATACATGGTTTGACGCCCGACCTCTCATCTTTGGGGATATGAACAAATAACTTTACAACTAAACACTCTCGAGCTGGTCTGTATGAAATATCTTTCCTGTCCACACTCTTTCAATTTACATCACCTTTTAAAGCTAGATGAAAGGTTATCAAGTCCAATTGATGTTCTAACCTCTCCCAAGGACTTGAGTGTGAATATGAGAAGCATACACGCCAATCCTACTCGATGGTTTGTTCTGTCTCTCCTTCTACCATTTGTTGAAGTTTTAGTACAATCTTTTCAGTCGAATACTTAGAAGTTTGTAATTTTCCAAATGGATCCCACAGCCTTCACCACCATTGTCTTCTCGATCTTGCTGCGTTCTTCCCGCTTCTCTTTCTAATATGGCATGGAGTTCTTTGAAAGCATTTAGCACCTGGTCTTTTGTTGTCAAAGCAAAACCCCAAACTTTTCTAGAGTGATCATCAATGAAATGAATGTCACAAAGAAATAAAGTCACCACGAGCGATTCAAGTTTTATAGTACAAACATTGGTACTAAATTAAATCAATAACATTTGACCTTCTAGATTGTGGATGTGTTGAAATGAAACTCTATGTGCGCAACTGAACAATGATCACAAGTTTTTAAAGCGCCACCATGCAAATTTGTGAAATTGCTTTCTAACAAGTTGAGCCCTTTCTCATGGTGACCAAACCTCCTATGCCAAGATTCGATGTACATCGGGTTAGTCGCGTGATCTCTCTTTATGTAGCAACTTCCGCATGACATAGAAGGTCTTTGTTTCTTTCACTTGCACCCTTTACTAAGGCCTTTGGTGAGCTTCATTACTCATAAAGATTGTAAATCTGCATATCAAGTCTACTTGTGGATATCAAGTTGGGACGAATATCTGGAACATGTCTAACATCCTTGAGTACCAGTTTGTTTCCAATACTAGTCTTTAAGCAAACATCTCTAATGCCCACAATCTTGGATACACCACTGTTTTCTATTCTAACATTACCAAAAATCCTGGGTTCTGGCGGGAAGTGAAAAAATCAACATGAAGTAACATGGTAACATGGAATGAGGCACCATAATCAACTTCCCAGTTGCTATCTTGGGTTGCAAAACTGACACAACCCTCATCAGTCACAATCATAATATCACCTTTAACAACAATTATATTAGTCTCTTTATTTTCTTTCTTCAAATCATTATGTTCATTTTTCCAAATCCTGCACTCTTTCCTCATGTGGTCAACCTTGTTGCAGTGATAACATTTAATATATTTTCTGGATTTGAATCTTCCTCTAAAACCATGAGAATTTCTACTTTGACTTCTCCCACGCCTTTATGGTTTTTCTTGTCTTTCTTGTTTTTCATGAACAAGTACTTCAGAATAAGATTCACCTTTTTCTTTCCTTCTAGCCTCTTCATTTAGCAAGCTATCTTTAACACTCTTCATAGTTAGAATCCCATTTGGAGTGGAATTGCAGCGACACAACTAATGTCTTGACTATCATGTAAGGGCTTAGAAGTAATGATACTTGCATCTCATCATCAATGTTGCATTTTCATGGAAACCAACATTCATAATACAGAAGCGATATGCTCAATAAATGTTGTTCTCATCCTTGTACTTCAAGTTGACAAGTCTTCTAATCAAAGTAGTTTTATTTTCTTATGCTTTCTTGGAAAAAAATGTTTTCAAGCTTTTTCCAAACAACATCTACTTTGGTTTCATCATAAATGTGTTCATGTAGAGTTGGATCCATCCACCTTCTCATATAAGCAATGACTTTTCTATGTTCATCGATCGTATCAAGTGTGTTTGTTCGGGTTTTCTTTTAATCTAATGAGCTTGTATAAATCTTTCTGATAAATTAAATCTTAGTATCTGACTCCCAAAGTGGAATAATTCATCGAATTTAATTTTATCATGCTGTCATCCATTTTTGCACACAAGAAAAACTCAAAACAACTAAGCTCTGATACCATTTTGTTTGGAAAGACTATCAAATGCAATTATTCAAAAAATGACATTTCCCTCTTTATGTGCCAAAAATAGGTTCAACAAACAATTGAGTCAACAACAAAGCTAACTAAACAACAATAAATCAACCTAGCGAGACGAACTGCGTGGAAACCTCCAAATAAAAGGGTAAAAACCACGGGACCCGTAGGCTACTTAAACTTCCACTATTTGACAGTAAGCGATAATGGGTTACACGAGTTCTCTCCTAACAAAAATTTAGAGGCTCACAACAAACACACATCAAGAATATCATTCTTGGAACACCAAAACAACAAACATCATCCCAATGATGGATCAAACAAGAGAAAAGAGGAAACATCTCACCAAATGGTGGAATGGCCAAATGGGTATTGTGGAGAGCTAATCAAAGATCGAATCGCTAGGATTGAAGATCACCTTGAAAGGAGTTACCACGTCAAATTTGAGCCAAAACCAACATTGTTTGGCCTTCCATCTTGTAAAATGATCAAAACTCTAACCCTTTTTTTTTCCTTCTCAAAACCCTCTTCCCTTGTTTTTTTTTTTCTCTTTTTGGCTACTACATCTTTGGCCACTTCTTCACTATTTTTGATTTGCCTTTTTTTTTTTTTAATTTATTTCAAACCGTGGGCTTAGCCCATTGGTCCATCCTATGACGCCCCAACTCGACACCCGGTGTCAAGCGAGGGTGTCATTTTTTTTTTGTTTACTATAAAGTTATAACCTTTAATCTTGTTCATTCATATAATGTTAAACACTTAACTTGTACTATATATTATAGCAGCAGATTACAAAATATATACAAGCTCCATACATGGAAGTGTTCAACATTTACAATATTTACATGACTTCCAAAAGAAACAAAAATACATATACATTAGACCAAATGGTCTTCAAGTGAGCACCCTAATGATAGTGTGTTGACTTTGGCCAGTTGATGCGGTGTCACATCCTCTTGCCTGCTTTAGTACCTGGATGAAAACCTTGCTAAGCTTTACGCTTAGTAGGGGAATAAACTTCGTGGGCTGACCACTTCTTTATGGATCATCACACTTCTATACACATGCATATACATCTAACATATCATATCATTTAAACATGCTTATACATATCTCATATTTACTTATCATATCATGTTTCATTTCTTATCAACGTTCATATACAATTCATATCATTTTACACTTAACTTCTTGTTCTTGTCACAGTATACTTGTCATCGCATAGCGGTGTTATGCTTCTCTTATCATATCAAATCATTTCATATGCCATATTCAAGTCATTTGTTTTATGTTTCATGCCTGCATAAACCTTAGAAGTGGATAAAGGAAACTATAAGGGCCCGAAGGCGTTGTACTCCTTTATGCGAAATAGTAGTACATAAGGGCCGAAGCGGTATCATTGTGCGAGACAATGACCATCTATAAGGGCTGAGAAGGCGTTATTATCATTGTGCGAGACAATGACCATCTATAAGGACCCGAAGGTGCTGTAATGACCCAAAAGCGGGAGCCGGCCCGATCAATTATGTTGCGAGACTTATTTTTCCATAATAGGCATGCCCGCATCCTATCCTACGGAGTTCCTAAGCAGACAATCCATGTGTATTTTATGTTCAGTGCATATCTCATATTCCCAAATAGTTATTGTCATCCGGTAATCATATGCGATATTTACAATCATTTATTCGTATCTTTGCATTTTTCATATCTCATTATATGCATGAATAAGTATAGTTCATAAATGTATGCTTATGAGAAATTTGTTATGAGCTCATAATATGAGTTCATAATATGAATAACTATGGTTACCAGTAGGGCCTACTTTTTTTTGTGATTTCTGGACCTAATATGAGTTCCAATTTCATCAAGCTATATATGGATGGATTCTAGACTCAAAGGGTTTTCCATAGAGTCCAAGAACATTCGAAATAGAGTTCGGAAGAAGAAATTATGACCGTCCGAAGTTGGAGGCCTCACATGAATAACCAGCCCTAGCCAGTCAGCAACCCTGGGAAAACATCGATTTCAGAAAAGTTATGTTCACCTACTGTCTTCCACAGGCATATGGCTAGAAACTTGACTCAATGGGCTTTCCATAGAGTCCAAGAACACCCAAAATGGAGTTCGGACGAAGAAGTTATGGACGTCCGAAGTTAGAGGCCAACAATTAGAAAAATGACAATTGTAAGCTCACACAGTCTCTTGCACTATAAGCGTCTTTGCTCTACTTTGGATGAATTTCTGAGCCTGAAGGGTTCAGAATTTGGATATACCTATTTCAAGGAGATGTGTTTTCCTATAAGTCTAGTTTACCCGAGGAAATTTGAATCCTTTCGATTAGGATGAGTATTGACGAGTTATGGTCGAAACAAAAACATGGGTTTTGGAAAATTGACCAACATCTTCCCTATAAAGCTCCCGATATTCGCCAATACAAATATTCCTAATTGAAGGATTACAATCAACTAACCCCGAGTCAAAAACACAACCAATACACCAAGTAGGGTCTTTTAGACCCAAATTCATCAAAAATGGGTTTATGGTTTGATTTTTTTTCTCCATACAAAATCCAAACTAATCCATAAAAACCCATACTTCCATACCAAAATCTTAGTTTCCATACAAAAAAAACTAGACTTCCATACCTTTCTTCTCTTTTTCTTCTTCTTCTTCTCTTCCTTTCTCTATTCTTCCCCCCTTCATGTTTTGTGAGACCAAAAATGAGATATTTTTGGTTTCATCCCCTTTTTATATTTAATTTTTCCTTTTATTGTACTTTGGTCCTCCATCTTTCCTCTATTTGCAAATCAAGTTATTCATATTCTACTTTAGTCCATAGTCTTCTTATCTTATGACTTTTATATCTTGTTTTGACAAATTCAACTTTTACCCTTGTATCTTGTACAAATTCCGGGTTTCCGAAATTTTTTCACTTAGCAAAATAATAATTACAAAAAATTTAAAATGCACTTATAATATACCCTAATTATGTTTTAAAATGACTAAGGTGTATTTCGGGGTGTTACAATTCTTCCCCCTCCCCCCTTAAAATAAATTTCGTCCTCAAAGAGTACACAAGCTGAAAAGAGCTAAGTCTTTACATTACCCTCATTGTAAATTTTTAGTTCCCATGTCACTTAACTTCCATCATTGATGTTGCCAAAGCACTTTTACCAGAGGAACTTGCTTGTTCTGTAACTGTCATATTTCACGATCTAGAAACGACTTTGACTGCATGAAGGTGAAATCTTCTTATGCTATATCTTGAATTGGTAATATATGCGATGTAGCCGGAGCGATATCTAGGAAGCATAGACACATGGAATACATGTATAATTTGGCTAACTCTAGAGGGAGTGTGCCCAAGCGATACGCTCTTAGTCGACTCTTTTAAAAATCTCGTAGAGACGATGAATTTTGGGCTCAGTTTTCCTTTTCTTCCGAAGCGGAGTATCTTTTTCCACGGAGATACATTTAAAAACACTGTCTCCGACTTCAAACCCTATATCCTTTCTCTTCAAATTAGCATAAGACCTTTGTCTATCACTAGCAGCTTTTAGCCTCTACTGAATAATCTGAACTTTTTTCTTTTGTGTCTTTTACTAAATCAGGACCAATGATCTTATGCTCGTTTAACTCTGTCCAACACATAGGAGTTCTACATCTTCTTCCATACAAAGCTTCATATGGGGCCATACTAATCTTTGGATGATACTTTGTTGTTATAAGCAAATTCCATGATGAAGTATACCTATCAACTTCTGGAAAATCCTAATACACAACCTCGACATATCTTCCAACACACGAATCACTCTTTCGATTTGTCCATCTGTTGTGGATGGAAAGCAGTGCTAAAATTCGATCTTATGCAAAAGGCGGTGTAATTCCTTCCAGAACCTTGACGTAAACTGTGGATCGCGATCGGACACTATCAAAAGGGAATCCCATGCAATCTGACAATTTCACTCACATAAAATTTCGTTAGAGCGATCCATGGAAGTAGTCGAGTCGGTAGATGGGAAGTGAGCCGGAGACTTGGTCAAATCTTTCCATAATTACCCAAAGCTTGCATCATGTTTCCTTTGGGTGGGGAAAACGATGAAATCCATAAAGTAATGTTATCACTTCCATTAGAGAATTGGAAGGGGATTCGATAAACGGATGGTACTTGGTGTTCATCAGCCTCTTTGCCTAACCGCGTCGGACATTAGACACGTGCTCGAAATGTCCTTTTTCATCCCTGCGCCACCAATAGTCTTTACATTTCATATCACAGTACATCTTATTACCTCCAAGGTGCATAGGTGAAAACAGTATTATGAAACTTCATATAATATCTTCTTTTTCAAATCCATAACATTCGATACACATAATGCGCGCTCTTGTCTGACAAACCTCCACTTTCATCTATGGCATAATTGGTCTTGTCTCTGAAATCTTGTTAAGCTGGAACTATCTCTTGTAACTTGGTATCATTTTTCAAAGCATCTACTATCATTTGCTTTAAATCCAGTATACTCTCAATTATGACAACAAGGCTCCATCGAGTGCAAGTCTCCAATCATAATCTTTCAAAGTCAAAGCATAAATCATTTTCCTACTTAAGGCATCTGCCACAACTTTTGCTTTTCCAGAGTGGTAATCAATTATACAATCATGGTCTTTAAACAATTCTAACCATCGACATTGCCTCAAGTTCAAATCTTTTTGATTTAGCAAATATTTCAGACTCTTATGATCAGTGAAAATTCTACATTTTTCTCCATATAAATAGTGTCGCCAAATTTTCAAAGCGAACACTACAACTGCTAACTCCAAATCATGAGTGGGATAGTTTTGTTCATGCGGTTTCAACTATCTGGAAGCATAAGCCACCACTTTCCCATCCTGCATCAATACGCATCCCAAACCAATGCATGAAGCATCACTGCCACAAGAGTATACTCTTTTTCGAAGTAAGGCGTATCCATACGTGCTTCCAGCAGCTTCATCCCCTTTCAACTTCATTCAAAACTATTATGGCATTTATGCATCCCTCAAAAACTTTATTCCTTTTAAGGTAACTTGGTAGGCGGAGAAAGCTATGAGAAAATCCTCTCCGAATCTTCTATAATAGCTGCTAAGCCTAAGAAACTTCGCACGGTTACATTTCAAGGTGGTTTCCAATTCTAGCGAAACTCAATCTTTGTAGGGTCAACTCTTATGCCCTTTGCTGACACAATATGGCCTAAGAAGAAAACTTCCTTCTTCAAAAATCACATTCAGCGGAAGCAGCATATAACTTCTTTTCTCTTAGCGGTCTGCGGGACTATTTTGATATTTTCGATGTTGTCTGTGGTTCAGGCATCCTTATAATATATACCAATATATCATCAATAAAACCACTGAACCGATCCACATGTATCAATACCTATTCATAAATCCATGAATGTTGTTTGTATTACCAACCCAAATGGCATTACCAAAAACTCATAATGGCCATATCTGTTCTAAATGCGCCTTTCGCATCTACTTCCTTTACTTCAATCATAATATCCAGACAGCAGGTCGCATCTTTGAAAAGACACCCGCCTTTCAACTCCATCAAAATTCGATTCTCTCGCAATGGTACTTTGTTCACTCGCCACCTTATTAACTGCGATAATCGATGCATTCGTAGAGTGCCATCTTTTCTTTGCTCACAAATAAAACAAGTGCACCCTGCATAAACACCGGGTCGTGACAAACCCTTTATCGCGCTATTGCGCTTGACCTTTAACTCCTTCAACTCGCCGAGCCATCCCCGTAAGCCCTAGACATGTAAGGCTGTTCCTCGACACAATTTCTATGGATAAGTCCACCTCCCTCTGGGCGGAATATCGCCAACTCTTCGTGTGAATACATCTCGGAAATTTCTTGTACTATTGAATCTTTTCCACATCAATCCTGACCCCTCGAGTCAAGTATCAAGGCTAAGAATGCCTCATATCCTTTTCTATAAATCGCTGGGCTGTACGCTTGAATACATTCGGCTGACCCGCTCCGTATCGATACTATGTATCACCTGACGGTCAAAACATTTAAGCCTTACCGATTTTTTTATCACAATCAATTATGGCCTGATGTTTGGATAACCAATCCATTCTTCAAATTTAAACAAACTCCCCGAAATGGCAGCAACCGAAACCTACTATCCCCGAATAACTATGTGGGCAATTTATACACCCCTATGAACCTTAACACTTTCGCCTCGCTTCAACTCGACCTGGAGGACGCTCCATCTATACAAAACACAAGGACATCCACATCAGGCCAACATATTACTAAACACATGATTTTCTATCATATACTCTATTCCAGAGCCGCCTAAACCTAGGCTTTTCCAAAACGCCCAAACTCCAGGCTCGATACCACTAAACCGTGATGCGCTCAACCCGCACCCTGGTGTCAAGAAAGGGCAGGTCATTTTTTTTTCTGCTTACTATGTTATAACCTTTAAGCTTGACCATTCCATATAATGTTGTCATTCTGTCTCATACTCATATCCTGTAGTTGTATTACAACATAGTGTTGCCTCCATGGAAAGTGTTCAACATTTACAATATTTACATGGCTTCCAAAAGAAACAAAAATACATATACATTAGACCAAATGGTCTTCAAGTGAGCATCTAATGATGTGTTGACTTTGACGGCTGATGCAAATTGTCCTGTCCTCTTGCCTCTGCTTTCGTACCTACACGGATAAAAACCCATGATAAGCTTTACGCTTAGTAGGAATAAACTCGTGGATGACCACTAACACGGATCATCACACTTCTATACACATGCATATACATCTAACACATAATATCATTTAAACATGCTTATAAGCATATACCCGTTATTTACTTATCATATCATAAGTTTACTTATCAACGCTCATATACATTTCATACAATTTTTACACTTTGCTTTGTTCTCATAAAGTATACTTGTCATCGCATAGCTAATATTATGCTTCTCTTATCATATCATATCATTTCATATGTCATATTCGGGCACTTGTTTTATAAGCCATGCATGCATAAACCTTGTAGCGGGATAAAGGAAACTATAAGAGCCCGAAGGCGCCGTATTTATCAGATCGAAACAAAGGGTTCATAAGGGCCCGAAGGCGCTATTATCATTGTGCGAGACAATGACTGTGAGACCCCGGAAGAAATGAACGATAGACACAGGTGGCAAACCTAGAAATTCTCTAGATCTTGAATGACGACGCGGATCACGCCATTGAATTCGGCTTTCTTGAAATTCAGGTGCATAATTGAATTTCGTTGAATTCCTGAGAAGGTCGGAATTTTTAACACGTATTTTTGCCAAGCAGAAGATTAATGAGGGTGGTGACACATGGCACAGAGCAGCATGCCATGTGGCACCGTAGGAGAAATATTTGGCAAACCAAAGGGTCAAATGTCTTGGTTTGGATTTGTAAGGAGAATTGGCTTGAGTGGAGGCTAGGTGTCCAAAGGAGATCGCAAGAGAGTGAGTGAATTGCTTAGTTAAAGACTCGCATATGGGATGCTAGGTGTTAAGAAGGTTAGAGCAAGGTGTGTTTTCACCAAGACACCATCAATTTGAAGAAAAGAGGAGCAAATGAGGGTTCTCCACCCCAGACCAACAACAAATATCAGTTATTAGTAAAGACACATGAGGGTGAGAGAGCGAAGAGATGAGATGTAGGTGAGTGAGAGAGAAAGAAAAGGAAAGGAGAAAAGAAGGAAGAAAAGGAGAAGAAAAGGAAGGAGGAGTTGGTATACACCCAACAAGGTAGTTCTTTCCTACTGGATATCTCTCGTTTATGCCACCCAATGGCTATGGAGCTAGCCCCAACATGGGGGCTGGTTCAAAACATTTTGGGACAACCGGTGTGTTTTCTAGGCACCTGGATGCTAGAATCAGGATTTTGGTGTAGGTTGAACTCTACCGAGTTTATGTATAAGTAGTATGCTGGATATTTTATGGTAAGGAAGCCGAAGAAGAGCGCTTGCACTGCTCTTATTTTTCATTGACATGCGCTTTTTGGTGTGAAACAAGTGTTGGTATGCTGATTTGTGTGCTATCGCTTTGTTAGAAAGCCGAAAATTTTCCGCTGCATGTTATACTTTGAATAACATGTCACAGAGAAATATAGTAATGCATGCCGATATTTTTGGTAGGGAAATCCTCAGAAAGTGAGTAAACCCAATTTGCATGTCTTATTTTTCATATCGATAACATGCAATTTTGGTGTGAAAACAAAGTGTTGGTATGTTGATTTGTGTGCTAACGCTTTTTGTTTAGAAAGTCGGAAAAATTTTCAAGCTTGTATGTGTTATATTCTTTACTGATAACATGTTGTTTTTGTAAGAGGAATGGTAGTAATGCACGCCGATATTTTCGACAGGAAACTGGTAGGAAGAAACCCGCTTGCATGTCGGTTTTTCATTAGATAACATGCCGCTTTTGGTGTGAAAGTGTTAGTAATGCATATCAAGTTCGAAGCCTGAAATTCGAAAAAAATAAAAAATTTCGCTTGCATGGTTTATTTTCCTGGCTTGAATAATATGCAATTTTGTGAAATGATACATGCATGCATGAAAATGAGTAACATCATGCAGTTTTATCTCACGTGCATGGGGACATCGCGCATATTAGTGTGAATGCAGACCACATGGCTTCAAAGCTTTTTTTTCTGCTGGGTCAGTTCACCACATTTATCTGAGTTTGTCCAAATAATATATCTGAGGGTAGTCCACAATATTATCTGAGTTCGTCCAAATAAAATATATCTGAGGGTATGTCCACAAAGATTATCTGAGTCTCATTCAAATAAAAAAATAAAAGAATAAATAAATATATATATATATATATATATATATATCGGAGGGTGGTCCAACATTTTATCGGAGTCTCCAAATGAAAAGTATCGGAGGGTGGTCTAAAATTCTTATCTGAGTCTCGTCTAACTAACCTTCGCAAGAGCTACAAAACATAAATCTTTTGTTTTAGAAATGATTTATTTACATGGAAAAATGCATGTGCGAGGAAACTGGAGACACGAGGCATGATTGGCATATGACATTCATATGAGTTTTCTATATATTTATGTGGAGGTCGTATGTGAATTGTGAACATGAGCATTGTAATGCGGCACTTAGGTGGGGAGCAGCCTCGTGAGGGAGTATTTCTCTCACAGCTGCTTCACCTACCGGGAAAACTAAATATTTTTCGTGTACCCAGGCACACCAAGTAATGAGGCTCACACGGACCTCAATCGTGAAGGCCGAAAAGTCGAATGCCTTGTTTGTAATTTGTGGTTTATGGTTGGAAAACCCGCTTTTTTTTTTTTTTTAGTAGTAGAACAAAATGTATTATTTTATGTAGTTTAAAAAAAAATTATAATAAGAATAATACATTTGCTTAGTTTTACGTGTTTCCTCCTCGGGGGTCCATGTATGAAAAAATGACTCATTTGACGTTATTATATGCAAACAAGGGGATTGCAAAGAAAATGAAAAAAAAAAAAAGACCCTCAAGCTGGGGCGTCACGCTTTTGTACGATCGTAGGTATACGAATACTCAGTAACTTGCAAATGGGTTTAGAACATGCTGTTGATGAGTAGGAAGATCACAACTTGGTATAGCTTGGTGTTGAGCTTGAGTTATAGTTACTTAATGCTCGGAAATTTTATGTCCAGATCATAGTTGGGTATCAAGGTCTAGGTAAGAGGTTACCTAGAGCCCACTCGACGTGATTAGATCATAGCGGCATTTTGTGTTTTCGTGTGTACGTGTGTGGAAGGTTTGGTGTTACAAATTCAGTGAATTATATACTGGTAGGATGTATGTGGAAACAAGGAACACTGTGTTCTAAACATAATGAACATGGAAATTTATCAACTCTTCGCCATCATGTAGATGGCCGAGGCCTGGGCGTAGAGGTCGCCCATCAGCCACCAGCACCACCGTTGGAATGTGAGGCCTTCATGAGCTGGGTGATGCGATAGCCAACGCCACACCTGGCGATGCCTAGAAAGGGTCGGAGGTGCCAGAACCTCCGAAGGCACATCATCCTCCGACGCTCACGGAGGAAAATCCGATGGTACCGACCATTGGTTCGCCAGATTGAGAGAGATTCTTTTTCAGGCTACTGAGATCACCTCCGATACTACTGGATCAAAGGCCGCTTTCCGGGCCGAGGTGAGTCCCGCATTTGGAGGTGAGGTCACGATTTCCGTGGACTCGAGACTGCGACATGGGATGATTCGCAGATCATTCACGGGAAGTATTTTTCCGGCCGCTAGACATGCGCGGCGCCCGAGAGTTCCTCGAGCCGAGAGCCGGGACGATGATCGTACTCAACACGTGAAATGATTCACGTAGCCGCACGCCGGATGATTGCGTGTTACCGACGCGCCAAAGTCGAGGTTTCGAGGATGGGTCAAATTGTCCATCTCGAAAGATTAGACATAACCTACAAGACATGGACTACGGTCGCGATAGCTTGATGACAGCTGAGAGATGTAGAACGACGAGCATCCGAGACAAGTGCACATGGCAAGAGGAAGGAGAGAGCTAAACTTTTCCTTGAGCCGTGAAAGAAGCCTAAGGCTTCCCAACACGAGGTTTCGCTGATGCAGTCGCGGCTATAAGTGGCCAAGGCGACCAGGATTCTGTCCACCAGTCGATCACATGTTACCACAGAATCACCGACATACGAGGCATGATCGTCTCATGGTGGGATCGTGGCCATGGACGCCTCGCCCCAGCCATTAGTGGGACATACGTGGCTATTACTGTCTTTCACCCCAGGCCGAGGAACCAAGATCGGCCCTGCAGGTTGCGACAAGCACCTTCGCATACTGACCCGCCAAAGAGTAACGTGAGTACGTCGTCGAGGCTTCCAGGACATGGCTTCATGCATCAGACTGGGGACCCGTGAGCGTGTTCATCTATCGCACCATCGATCGAGCCAACTGACGTCTCTAATCTGCAGTGGTATAAGCTTTACCATTCGCCACAAGGAGGATATTATTTGATCGTGCATCACATTCATTCATCGGGCCGCATTCATGTAGAGAATCGCTAGAGGTTGAGACCTCGAAGAGCCAGGGATGATGTGAGTTCTCCCCGTGGTCTTCAGGTGAGGATCCGATGTCGAGGTTATGGTTAGAGATCTCGTGATCTTACCAGACCGACTTGAGGGTTATGTGGATGACTAACAGACGCCATCCCGGACGGACTAGCCGACGCACACCAGTAGAAGTTATTGATCAGAGCGAGGGAAGTTACCACCTGGCTAACGTGATCTTCGCATTTGTGTCACGCCGTGGGAACAAGACAATGCTACCAGCCATAGACTCGCATTTGGCACTGGCAGCTGATGGGTCAAGCAAATGCCCTTACCCTAAGACGAGGGGCGTAGACAAAGACTTCGATCCGCTTGCAAGAGGTGAGTGAGGATTTTTCCCGACGAGCTATCTGGAGCCACTCCGTCGAGGGATATAAAGGGACTTCCCATCGAGCCACACCTGGCACGTCGCCCATTTCTATGGCTCCGCATAGGATGGCGCCGGTTGAGTTGCAGGAGCTCAAGGTCCGTGACACAGAGTTACTAGGCAGGGTTCATTAATCGAGCACTTCATCACGGGCTGCCCTGGGTTTCTATTTGCAGAAGAAGGATAAGACCCTTCGACCGTGCATCGATTATAAAAAATAATGTATTACATCAATCGTATTCATTACTCAGAGGATTGATGACTTCCTGTTTGATCACCGAAAGATCACTTCCAAGATAAACCCTTCGCACCGTTACCATCGCTTGAGAGCCAGGAGGCAGACATCCCTAAGACAACAAGGACGCCGAGCAAGGGCACTTCAGCATTTCTGCGATGCCTTTCGATCGATCGAATGCTTCAGCGGTAATCATGGATCTCATGGCAGGTTATTCCAAACCTATTTAGAGATCGGGCTTAGGCGGTCTTCGTTGTTGACATCCCGATCTACTCCCGCCAGGAGGAGTACGGTGATCATTTATGGTGGTTCTACAACTCGAAAGATCATCATTTGTCGCCGTTCGCAGCGATTTTTGGCTTACCGAGGTGGGTTTCTTGGGCACGAGTGTGCTTCTCAGCGCAGTCGTGGACCCTAGCTGCTGAGGCTGTTAGTGAGTCGAGAGACCGGTCACTTCTTCGAGATACGTAGTTTCTTGTGATCATGTGGGTACTACGAAGGTTTATCAGGATTTCTCCGCCAGAAGCACCTATGACAAGATCGACCAAGTGAGGTCAAGTTCCCGAGGAATGACCGTGCGAGAAGGCATTCCGCATTAATCGAAGAGGAGTTACCTTCCAGCCCCTATTCCGATAGTCCCGCAGCGGGAAAAATGTACACCGTGTTTTGTGATGCTCAAGGACGATCGATGCATCTTGATGCAATACGGAGTGTAGTGCGCTTATGGTTCCCGACAAATGAAACCATGAGCGCACTACCCCACGCACACATGGAGTCGGGCGTCATAGTCTTGCCTTGAAGATTTGGCGCTACTAATTTGACTAAGGAGCGTTGAGGTGTTTTCTGCATCACAAAATTCTGAAGTATATCTTTCATCGCATGACCCCAACACAGGCAAAGGCAGATGGAGTTTTTGGAGGATTATGACTTCACTTTGCATTACCAATCTCTAGTAGTGCAAACATGGTGGCCGATGCACTCGCCTGGAATCACAGTGAGCATCGGGCAATATAGCTTCCCGAGAGCTGCGACAGACCGTGAGTTTAGACACAAGAGACGAGTAGTTCAAGGCAATTGGGAGTTTGATGGCTACGCCGCCCTACCGAAAGGTAGTGATTGAGTCCTGTAAGTGACGAGAGCAGTGTCCATCGTGGATCGGCACAACAAAATAAATTAACGAGGGTCAAGCCATCCACATTGATGTAGTCTGCATGGGACGAGTTATTGTTCGCCGATCGGATTTGAGAGGAGATCCTCAGGAGTTCCATTGTTTCCCGTTCTATGCATCCGTGTGGCACGAAGATGTACCGCGATTCTGGTCGCCAAGACATCGGACGGCATTGGCAAAGACGCCGAGACTTCACTGGACGCGGTTCCCAACGTGTTATAGCGCCGGCATCAAGCTGCGAGGCGCTACTCCAACCATCGGGAGGGCTTCAGCGGAAGTGGAGCATACGCCACTATGGACTTTGCAAATCACTGCCACCTGACACCACGAAGACATGATGCGTGATGGGTGATAAGTATCCACCACCAAGCTGACCATTTTTCTCGTCAAGCGATAACCTTCACATCGAGGAGGACACCAGTTTCAGATATACGCGGAAGACGCAGATCGAGTGCCAGGCTTCATAATATCGATCGGACCCTCGATGATTTCGCCGCCTGAAGAGTTTCCTGCTGCCATTGGGACACAACTGTTTATGAGGTCGCTTTTTCACATCCTCGCTGGATGGTCAATCGAGGACTATTCAGATATTAGAGGACATGTTACGAAAGATATGGCCCTAAATCTCAAGGGGTACCGAAGGGAGGTACTCGCTTTGAGATAGTTCGCTCTATATCAACAGCTTATCGTGCAAGTATTCGGGATGGCGCCTATGAGGCTCTCTACAAGAGGCCATGTCGATCACCGATATAGCGGACGTAGGTGGGTGATCCATCACCGTCCGTATTTGATTGGGAGACACTCGAGGCGGGGTATGATCCTAAGCGCCTCCCACGCCGCAGCCCGGCAGTTACGATGTACCAAGACTCCACCTTAGAGTTCAAGGCGTGATCGTGGTCTTCAAGGTGAGATGCCTAAGAGAGAGGAGGGATCGATTCGAAAATGAGGAAACTGGCCGTCGAGGTATTATCGGGACCCCGAGGTACCTCGAGAGGCGGGCGGTGGTTATGATTCCAAGAAGGCATCGAGCCTGTCGAAGGCTCATGAGGTGTTTCAGTCTCTATGTCTCTAAGTACACCCTAGATCCAACTCATATAGTGGATCGGGAGAGCTTGTTGTTACGCGAGCACCTTCGAGGATGGACCGCATATGATCATGGATAGCCGAGAGCATGTAGCCTTTGCGTGGCAAGACCGTGAGGTTTAAAGGTGTCAGGGCAAAGACCGGTGAGTCGAGAGGCTACAATGGGAGCGCAGAGGACATCGTGGCGCGCCTAACTATCCCTTCTCGTTTTGACGGGAAGGTGCTGCCAGTCATTAATGTTTTAAATGACTGTTGCATATGCATGTATTTGAATGTGTATGTATGCGAAAAATTTCGGGACGAAATTCTTTTAAGGAGGGGAGGATGTGAGACCTCGGAAGAAATGAACGATAGACACAGGTGGCAAACCTAGAAATTCTCTAGATCTTGAATGACGACGCGGATCACGCCATTGAATTCGTTTCGTGAAATCTAGGTACACAATTGAATTTCGTTGAATTCCGAGAAGGTCGGAATTTCACGTATTTCAAGGCGAATGATAATGAGGTGGCACATTATTCAAGGTGCATGCCATGTGCACGAGGAGAAGACACTTGGCAAACTTCAAAGGCCAAATGTCTTGCTTGGATTTGCATGAGAATCAAGCTGAGTGGAGGCTAGGTGTCCAAAGGAGGATCATGCATGAGAGGGAGTGAATTTGGGCTTAGTCAGCACTTGGCATATGGGATGCTAGGTGTCAAGAAGAGCAGTGTTCTCCACCAAGACACCATCAATCTTAAGTGAATAGAAGAGGAGCAAACTGCTTGAGGTTCTCTCCAATTTCACTGTAATTCAAGAGAGAGAGAAAGAAAAGAAAGAAAGAAAAGGAAAAGGGAGAAAAGAATAAAGAAAAAGGAGAAAAGAGCCGAGGAGTTGGTATACACACTCCAACAAGGTGTGTTCTTTTTCCTACTGGGATATCCTCGTTTATGCCACCCAATGCCATTGGAGCTTACCCAACATGGGGCTGACCAAAACAATTGGGGACAACCGGTGGTGTGTTTTTCTCGGCACTTTGGATGCTAGAACCGTAATTTTGGTGTAGGTTGGAACCTATTGAGTTTACATAGTAGTATGCTGGATATTTTATGGTAAGGAAGTTTGAAGAAAGAGCCATTACGCTCTTATTTTTCATCGATAACATGCAGCTTTTGGTGTGAAAACAAGTGGTTGGTATGTCGATTTGTGTACTATCAAGCTTTGTTTGTAGAAAGTCGAAAATTCTTCCAGCTTCTTGCATGCAAGTATTTCGATTAATAACATGTCGTTTTGTAGAGAAATGGTAGTAATGCATGCTGATTGGGTAGGGAACCGAAAAGAAAACCCGCCAGATGTCTTATTTTTTCATTGGATAACATGCAGCTGGTTTGAAAACGTTGTCGGTATGCTAGATTTGTGCTACTGCTTCGCAGAAAGCTTGAAAATTTCGCTTGCATGTTATACTCTTTGATTGATAACATGTTGTTTTGTAGGAGGATTGGTGGTAATGCACATCGATATTTTGATAAGGAAACTAGAAAGAAAAACCCGCTTGTATGTCTTATTTTTTCATTAGATAACATGCCGCTGGTGTGAAAGCAAAGGTTAGTAATGCATATTGTTTTCTCGAAGTTGGAACTGAAAAATAAAATAAAAAATTAATGCATGGTTTATTTTCCTAGTTGAATAATATGCAATTTTGTGAAAATGATACATGCATGCATGAAAAATGAGTAAATATCATGCAAAGATTTTTGCATCTCACGCGCATGGGACATCGCGCATATTAGGTGAATGCATGGCATGCTTCGAAAAGGCTTTTTCTCTGAAGGTTGTCCACCATTTTGATCTAGTTTGTCCAAATAGAATATATTTGAGGGTAGTCCACGTGACACGTAGTTCATTCAAATAAAATATATCGGAGGGTGTAGTCCACAATATTATCTGAGTTCATTCAAATAAAAATATATATATCTGAGGGTGGTCCAACATTTTTATCTGAGTCTCATTCAAATGAAAAGTATCTAGAGAGGGTGGTCTAAAATTTTATCTCTGAAGTCTTTCCAACTAACTCGCGAGAGCTAAACAATATAAATCTTTCTGCTTGAAATGATTTTATTATACATGGAAAAAATGCATGTGAGGAAATCGGTGAGGACACGAGGCATGAGATTGGCATGACATTCATATAGATTTTCTATATATTTTATGTGAATGTATGTGAATCAGGAATATGGTGCATCAGATGCGACTCTATAGCGAGTAGCCCTCGTGAGGAGGCCTCTTTATCGAGCTAAGCCACCCCTGGCCGTGGGAAAACTAAATCTTTTCTCAAAATCGGAGGCACACCGGGCAATGAGGCTCACACAGACCTCAATCGTGAAGAAAGGCCGGAAACACTGTTTGTAATTGTGGTTTGAGGTTGAAACCCTTTTTTTTTTTTTTTTTTGTAGTATGTAGAACAAATGTATTGTTTTCTCGTAGTTTGTAAAAATAATAATAAATAAGAATAATACATTTTTGGCGAAGTTTTATTTCCTCGGGGGTCCATGTGAAAAATGACTCATTTTACGTTATTATATGCAAATGTGGGACCCAAGGAAAATGAAAAAAAAAAAGACCCCCGTTTTCAGTGTCACACGACTATCTATAAGGGCCTCGAAGGCGTTGTTATCATTGTACGCAGATAATGACCATCTATAGCGACCAAGTGCTCTCAGAATGACCCAAATCCAAGAACCCACTGTATATGTTGTACTTAATAAGACGCTCTATCTATCCCTCTACCAAGTTTTTTTTAGTTGGTGACAATGTAATAAGAGATATTATTATGTTCAGCAGCATATCTCATATTTCATCAATTATTGTCATCCCAGAATCATACGCGATATTTACAATCATTTATTCGTATCTTTCATTTTTCAGATCTCATTATATGCATGAATAACTATGGTTACCATGTATGCTTATGAGCTATTTATGAGCTCATAATATGAGTTCATAATATGAATAACTATGGTTACCAGCAGGGCTTACTTTTTTTTTGTGATTTCTGGACCTAATATGAGTTCCAATTTCATCAAGCTATATATAGATGGATTCTAGACTCAATTTCAAGAACATCCGAAACGTAGTTTGATGAAAGAAATTGCGACCGTCTCGAAGTTGGAGGCCTCACATGACAACTCACCCAACAAGAACCCCCTGAAAACATCGATTTCGTAAAAGTTATGTTCCCACCTACCATCTCCACATGCATATGGTTATTAGAAACTTTGACTCAATGGGCTTTCCACAGAGTCCAAGAACACCCATAATGGAGTTCTGACGGTAGTTAAGTTATGGTCATCCAAGTTAGAGGCCAACAATTAGAAAAATGACACCTTGTGTCCCACTCCGGTCAAGGTACACCATAAAGTGCTTCTCCACTTTTGGACAGAATTTATGAGTCTAAGGGTTCTACTGATATACCTATTTCAAGCTTAGATATATAGTCCTATAAGTCTATTTATACATTATTTGAATCACTAGGATTTATAGGATAACTAAGTTATTGGCTAAAACAAAACACGTTTTTAAATTTCGACAAAGATCTCCCTAAAACCCCAATATTTCCTTAATACAAATATTCCTTAATTGAGGATTACAATCAACCAACACAAGTCCAAAACACAACCAATATACAAAGTAGGGTTCTTTTAGACCCAAATTCATCAAAAATGGGTTTAAGGTTTGATTTTTTTTCCATACAAAATCCAAACTAGTCCATAAAAACCCTTACTTCCATACCAAAACCATAGTTTCCGTACAAAAAAACTAGACTTCCATACCTTTCTTCTCTTCTTCTTCTTCTTCTTCTTCTCTTCCTTTCTCCCTTCCTTTCTCTCTCTCTTCTTCTCTGCCCCCTAGAGACCAAAACGCAGATATTTTTTGTGCCTCATCCCCTTTTATATTTAATTTTTCCTTTTATCAGCATCTCTCATTATTCATCTTCCTTATTTTCAAATCAAAGTTTACAGAGATATTCTACTACACTTGATGGCCATTATCTTACGACTTTATATCAATGCTGACAAATTCCACTTTTACCTTATATTTCAGATAAATTTTCTGTTTCCAAAATTTTTCACTTAGCTTAAAATAATAATTACAAAAATTTAAAATGCGATCAATATACCCCACCATGCTTAAAAACGACAGTGCAGATTTTCACTAAGTATACATTCCACATACTTATAATGGACCCAACACATTATTTATACCTCTCTGAATTCGGGGATTCATTTTTGTCTTTTCTTCTTCATCAACTCCGACTGGTTTTCTTTTTCCTGGGTTCTTTAAGAAAAAGCTTCTCCGTCAACGATGTCCGTTGGTTCATTGGTTCTTTTGCTATTCCCACACTTCTTCGGCGTTTTGTGAAGGTACGGTTTCCCTTTCTTGTTTCTTGAGGTTATATTTTTTCTATATCAGGCTCCCTTTTGCTCCGTCGAGCCTCTTTTACCCCAACCGTGGTCGTCGCTTGGCCTGGTGGCTTCAATCCTACGTCCTTAGTTTTGCCTATGTCTAAGGTTCACCATGTTTGGTGCCTGGTGACATCACTTACTTTTGCCTAGGTTCTCATTTTTTTTTTTTTTTCTCCTTTTGGTTTAGCTCGTTATTCGTGGTTTAAATGTTTTAGAGGAAATTCAATCATTCTCCATTTTTAACTTTATCTCCATATTTGAAGATTTGCATCCAAAAAATGCACTCCAACCGTCCTTTATTTCCATCTCAATATTTGGAGATGTAAATAGTAACTATTATACCCCTATTATTTTAATATTACACTATTATTCTTTCATCATTTTATTTTTATAACAATAAAATAATTATTTTCATAATATTTTATTTTTTAAGATATATTATTCAAAAATATATATATTTATTTTTATTATCTATTATTTTATTATTTTTGAATTATTTTTTATATAATATAGAAAATTGATTTTAATATATTAATTTTTTAAAGTATTAATATATAACTATTTTAAAATAATTTAAATTTTTATTAATGTTATTTTTGATAACATATAATACATTTTTTATTTATATTGTAACACAAAAGATTAAGATTTTAATTGACTAATTCAATAATTAACATTGAATTTAAATAATTAACATATTTTTACCACCATATTAGTTTTTATATTGTATTTTTATCATTTGGTTAATGTAATTTTATTATGTAGCTTTTATTAATGTTACTTGATTTTCTAATGTAATATGATGCTCTATAATATAATATTTATCAGTTTAAAATGCATTTTTAAGTTTTTAATATATATTTTTTATTAGAATTTTATTTATTTAATATAATTTTATATTTATTAAATAAAAATAAAAGTATTTCATTTATCATATTCTTAAAATATTCTAAAAAAATAAATATTTGAAGAATGAATAATGATGTGAAGTTGAAAATGGAAATTGTTGGTTAAAGTTAGAACTTCAAAACGTGTGCCCTATCATCTCCAAATATGGAGAAAATACCAATTTGGAGTTGGAAATGAAGATTTGTGTGGTTGGAATTGCTCTTATAAGCATCAAGTTTCTATGGCGAATAGTTGTCACTTGAACTCCGTCTCCTTTGGTGGAGGTTTTGTATTGATCCGATTGGTTGCCATTTTTTAATGCTTTTTCACATTTCGGTCTTTTAATTAGATATTTGATTTCGATTCTGTATATCTCGAGTAAGACGATCTATGCTTAGACAAAATCATACTTTCTTTTTCGAAAGTATGGGAACCCCACTATTGGGTGTAACTCGAGCGACGTAAGCCGTGGTGCAGTGACGCCCAAGCTCCTGGGTCCACTGATTAATCCGCAACTCATGGAACCCATGCTGCTCATATCACGGTATCTACTACATGAGTAAAAATGGCCACATCGGGGGCCCATACATTCATACTCATTAGAAAATAAGCAACTATTTTACAATAGTTTCATGCCTATTTTACAAAAATATTTATACATGTTTACAAAAATATTCTCAGCCACATTTCTGCTTTTCTTCAAAAGCTTGCCAAATAAGAGCGCTGCCTCCCCAAATACTCCCGTATTCGAAAGGGGATCCTGACGACGGCATGAAGAAAGTCCCAAGAATGATAATCTCCTCCTCACGAGGTTACTCCCACCTAAAAATGCATGGCCGCATATATAAACATCAACTCACATTCCATACAATTATTCACTATTATATGAAATGTCTATAACATGCATGAGATGCACCCTCATAAAGCACAACACAGTCCTCCCAACCTGACTTCCTCACACTCGAATGCTGTGAATAAACTACCATCGTTGTTGAACACCATGACTAACCCATCGACAACCTCCAATTTTGCATTTATCAAAACCTTTTTTTTTTTTTTCCTCTTCCTTCTTGTGGGCCACTGATTGAAGCCATACGTACAGACGCCGCACGCCTTTTCAACATTTTCGAACTTCACATCGCCGATTCCTGTCTAACCATGAATTAACATTTGGGACTTCACCCTAGGGATCGCCAACTTGCTCACCTAAACATGTAATTTATCATTTGATCATTTGCATAACATCATATCTTTACTCAGATCCTAAGCTCACTAATTCATTCAACATCAGAATAACTATACCTGCACCCACCCTCATTCTCATCATGATGCGACTGGTGCATATGAAATGCACGATGCCAACG
Source organism: Tetrastigma voinierianum (assembly GCA_016808115.1). NCBI lineage: Eukaryota > Viridiplantae > Streptophyta > Magnoliopsida > Vitales > Vitaceae > Tetrastigma > Tetrastigma voinierianum. The sequence goes on from JAEQBH010000525.1 coordinate 478,539, forward strand.
ATTTTTCTTCATTAGCATGCGAATGAGCACTACATGAACATTCACAAACCGCGGACAATTATAATTTACACATAATCCACCTCCACGCAAACCATGTTAATACATCACTTCAAGATGATCAACATATCATTTTCACAATACTACATGTGTTATTCAGCAAAGTTTAGTAACACACAAAAAGGTCTCACCTGACTGCATCCAACTGTACCTTCATGGTTTTCACGCGCGGAACTGGGCCAGTTCCAAGCATCCACACACATCAATTCAGTCTATATTGCCTAGAAACTTTCGCTAACAAACCCCTAACTCCCACACCCATATTCATGTGAAACCGGTCATGAAATCCATACCATTTAGTCCCAAGTCTTGGAACTAAAATTACATGGCCTCCCATAAGCAACCCCTACCATTATATTGCCTTTAGGCTAAAAGTAAACAAAGTAGGAAAATATCCTACCTCGTGGAGTTTGTCGAAACTCCAACTTTTTGGTGTCCACATGTAGATCGCGCTACGTGCACCAACTTTAGTCCTCGAATTGTTGGAATTCGACCGTCCGAAAGCTGGGAAATCCTTCCTTTCCCCTTTCTCCTTTCTCCTTTTCCTTTCTTTTCTCTCTACGCACTATTTTCTTTCTTGTTCCTTTCTTCCTTTTTTTTTTCTTTCCTTTTTTCGCTATCTTTTTTTTTCTTTTCATCTCATTTCCCTTCATTTTCTCCTCATTTTCTCCCAGACATTTTCTCCTCCTTTTGAGCACACCACTATCCTGGCCAAAGAGAAATTTCCTCCTTCTCAAACCATTGGTGTGGCCAATAATTCTTCTTTTCATTTTTTATGACATCATTCACCCACATGGCTCCATGTGAGCCATGGATTCATTTCGCCACGCTAATTGCGAGCCATTCTTCTGTTTCTCGACCACACGCTTTCGCTTAAGGCCACTCTAGTGGTGCCATGATATCCCCTAACCTTCGCTACGCATTACTGGACACCCCACGCCCCGCCAAAAACGCAAAAATCCCAATCATTTCAATCCAACGAAATTCGACGCGTATTCAATCTTATCACTTCATCAAGAAGTCCATTTCATTATCCCAGATCTAAACATTTCTGCTTTTTCTCAAATTTAAATTATTTTACCATTTATCCAAACTCATGGATTTTCTGGGGTTTCACTATTTGAGGTCACGATGTGTTGGTGCCTTTGGGGAACAAAATTTAGGTTACATTTCTTGAATTTTGCGTCAGGATTCGACTAGTTAAGTAACTGCAGTGCGGTCGCAAGGTGTTAGATCAAGTGAGGTCGCAACCCGATATGGTTTTCGGGGTCACTATCGACTTGAGGTCACGACCGTTCGGCCAGTTTGGGGTCATTCAGAAATTACGCCGCTGACTCCAGCTGGCCGCGACGCTTGGCCACTTGAAACGGGCATCGCAGGGGAGGTAAGGTCATCGGTCATGACCGCTTCAGGTCGCTGACCGGGTTTGTTTATCGATGGCAGCGATGTCACGCATATCGGGACCTGTCGCGACCGCTTGGTCGCTCTTCCAAGAGGTCATGACCAAAATGAAGTCGCGACCGACTGGGCTTCTGGCAGGGAAACTGGGTCAAACTCGCGGTCGCAACCCGATCGTTTAGCTGAGGTATGACTGAAATGAAGTCGAAGACCGCTGCCCCAAGTCATTGGTCAATGTGTCACGCCGGGCTTCAGTCACACGGGCGGAAGCGCATCGCTGAAAGACACGACTTCAAAGTGTTTACGCGTGCGCAGCGCAAGAACGGCGCTTCTGTGTAAGACCGGCATCATAACCCATGTCACACCACCAATTTCTACTACGGGCAGTCGGGGTCACCTCACGTAAATCCTCAAATAAGCATTTAACGACTAGAAAATCCTGTGAAGGAAGTCAGATTGCTGTCAAAACTCACAGATAAAAATTTTTCCTTTTTCCAACTTATGGATTTGGCAAAATCTCAAGAGGACATATCAACTCAATATGACATATTCCAAATCTGTAAACACAATTTACACTTTTCCAAATATGGTAACCAAAGAATCTTCTTTCAAGCAGCCTAAAGTTCAACACATTTAACAAACCATACTTCATGTACATACATACTCCACTATACAAATCAAAGTATTTCCTTACAAAAGATTATTAATAACAAAGATTAATACAAAAGTCTCAAGATAATCTAATGATGTCTAAATAGTCCGCGTGCCCGCATTCGAAAATAGTTTTTAAACACAAAATAATGAGCTAACCGAGCTCTCGAGTGGCTTTATCAAATGTTTGCTTTTCTCGGAAAATATCCTCAAAACCGTAAAACTCTCTTTTACAAAGATTTTCCAAACCTCGCTTTGCCATTTGGCTTGCTACGAAGTTTCTAAAACTTTTCATACTTGCTTACTTGCTTTGCTTTAAAAGTTTCTAAAACTTTTCATAACTTTTTGCTTGATTTAGAAGTTTAGAAAACTTTTCATAACTTATTGCTTGCTTTTAAAGTTTATAAAACTTTTCATAAATCTCTGTTTTGTTATTTATTTTGTTTTTTAAAGTTAATAAAACTTTTCATAAACACGGGAGCCTGGGCTCAACCATTTACTTTCAAAGTTTATAAAACTTTTTATAAACAAGAGAGCCTAGGCTTAACCGCTTGTTTTAAAAGTTTCTAAAACTATAAACACGGGAGCCTGGGCTCAAAACACTTGCTTTAAAATAAACACGGGAGCCTAGGCTCGACCGTGCACCGGTGGTTGATTTTCAAAACTGTATGGAAATTGTTTATAAATCAAGATCAACCACTGGAGGCCTTTCTTGCTTGTTGGTAAATTTAAACACGCGCAGGGTTTCAACCGCGTTTGGTGAAAGGACCTTAGGTCCTCATCACCTGTGGAAGAGCTCTGCCTCAATTTCCTTTTTCCAAGAAATACGCGGAATGACCTGGTCTACGCCACCATAATCTAGCTAGCGCTAACCTTATATACTCAAAGATACGCTACCTGGCCTCCTTAAATGCCATGATGCATGAACTAAGTTTGCCGTCACTGTGCAAATCTAAAATGCATGAAATGATGTCCTAACACCACCGGCACGTATGGAATACCTCCGACCCAGATGCTTTGAAGCTTAAACTAGGATTTTCAAGGCCTATTTTATAAAATATACTTGCTTGCTTGTTTTTAAATATGGTTTTACAACTCAAAACCATTGCTTGCTTGCTTTTAAAAGTATGGTTGAATACATCAAAACCATTACTTACTTGGCTTTTTCTCGTGATATGGTTTAAATCAAAACCACGCTTGTTTTCATAAACTCATTGCTTGCTTTAAAATATGATTTATAATCAAACCATTAAATACCAGAAACAGTTCATAATAATACACTAGTATTTGAAAAATAGGTTTAGGAACACTTACCTGCTTATATCAAACTTGAGCACGACTCATTAACTTTTCCCCGCTGCTTTTAATTACATACTGTCTAATATGGCAAAAGCATTAACGCTTAATCGTGTGACATGTACTTAACGCGATTCATAGGCAAGTCACTTTAGTAACTAGCATTTACTCACACTCAATGAATGCTTTGCCGAGGCTATACCCGCACGCTTTCATCGAAGCTTCATCTTCCAAAACCTTAATCATTTATTAAGGTTCCCATACTAATCTGCATGAATTTGGCTAAATATGCGAAACTACAAAAATCGGGCCTTTTGACATCGTGGAGGCCCCAGACACTATGTTTGGTGTACCTACATCAAACATTATTTCAGATGGTGGTACCTGGCATCACTCTGTCTTGGTACCGGTACTTCAAAATAATCAGATGGTGGTACTCCGCATCACTCCTCGCGTTTTGCCCAAATGTCGTTCATTCCTTGGTACCATTTTTCTTCATACAACTTCTCCATTCCATAATACCTCAAAAACCAACATGGAATTCATCCAAAACCACACCATAACACTTGTATTGGTGGTTTGGAACTTCATACAAGCAAACCCTAGGTGAAAATCCTAACAATTCAACCCAAGGTCTCCCAATTCCTACAAAACCATATAATTATGATGGATTCCATGTTTATTCTATACCAATTAAGGTTTTACCCACATAACTTCAACAAATCTAGGGTTTGGGTGATCTCTCAACAAAACCCTAGAAAAGGAGCAACTAATCTCCATACCAAAACCCTAGGGATCCAAAAATACACATGATTCCATAGAAAATCCATACCTTTTTGCTCTTTTCCCTCTTCTTCTTCCTCCTCTTCCCCTTCTTCCTTTCCTTTCCTCTCTTCTCCACAGTTGCCCTAGCCAAAATGCATGAGACCAAAATGAATTGTTTGTTTCTCATCCCCTATTTATATTCTAATCTTTGCCTTAATTGCAAGTTAAGTCCCATCACTTTTAACATTTGTACCACTTGTTATTTACAATGGTCATCTTCTCAAATTATGGTTTTCATATCCTTTTAGGCAAAGGACAACTTTACTCCTTCTTCTAAGACAACTTTCCTAAGCAATAAATTTATCATTTCACATATTTCTTCCAAAATAACAACTCCCAAAATAATACAATAACACTTGATGCACATATGCGCCCTACTGCTACATCGCACGTACATCCTTAGGACTCGGGCGTTATAACCCAAGCTTTGTGACCGGTACCATCTTCGTGTCACTGCTCATGAACATTGTTCAGGATTTCAAAAAAAAATACAAAAATTTTAAAATTTTTCTTTGTACATTTTGACAAAAGGGTGGAAACGTTTAATGCCTTGATGTGATGCATGCCTCGACGTGTGTGTGAAAATTTTTACTGATGATGCAAGTCTCACGATATGAGACACAATAAGTTTTCCGCAGTTGACGCATTGTCAACAGACCCCAGATAGGGGCACTGCCGTGATGCGGACGCCCTAAGCCCCTATGTTGTCACAAACTTCTTGTTAGCCTTATTGTCCACAAACTCGGGATCCCTTAGTTGTGTATTCAAGACAAATTTGCTTATGGAGCAAAAAGCAATAATCCTCGTATTACAAGCGAAGTCATAATCATTGAGTCGGCTTCCCAGAGACTCATTTCACTCCCCGCAGTGCATATCCATTCTGCTTTCTTATCTTCGTGCCAAAGAATGGGATAACGAAGATTGGGCATTCTAAGCAACTCAATGAATATAGACTCAGCTGTTTCTTTTCTCCATAAAATGAAGTGCCTTGAATAATAATAATCAAGTGATACACAACCTTTTAAATGAAATGGTTTATGAAAGAAAATCCAGTTGCAAAAGTATGCTAAAATCTACAAAGTTTCTCTAATCATGGAACCAACAATTGAATGTTGAGAAAAACTGGACGTAGATAAGAGTGTGCCAAACCACTATAAATTTAGAGTTTGATTTCATCTAATTCCTTATTTAATGATCTTTGCTTAAATTTAGAGATTTTTATTGATTGTAAAATCTTTTGGAGAAAACCACCACCATCTTGTTAATTCTGTTGCTCACCTAAATGATACTATCAAAATGTATGCAACATACTGCCTATTTTTTTCCTTTTCAATCACATGCAATTTATTTAAGGTCCCACTAAATATCTAATAGAGAATATTGTTGCAACAATTGGGCGAATAGCAGTAAATTGAATTGCACATATTCAGGATACACCTCTTCTGTTATAAACATAAGATTTTGCAAAATGCATGTAGGTTGCTAATCCTAGTGCATTGAGACCAAGAAGCAGCCAATAAAAGTAATCCAAATGTGCCTTATTGAGGTTGTCATTGAACCAACTCTCTTGGTCATCTCCACCAGTTATTTTCTCGAGAAAATAAATAAGAAAGCTGCTGAGAAAGCTCCCCATACCTAATATGCTGATGGAGAGGGAGATGCCAATACTCCTTAATTCATTTGGGACTTGATCATAGAAGAACTCTTGAAGACCAATGTTGGCAAACACATTGTTAAGTCCAAATAAGACGTATTGGGGAACCAACCACCAAATTCTCATTGGAATTGTGGCATTTGGCATATCAACCAAGCCATGCTCTTGAGCTATCCTCAGTCTTTTCATCTCTACCAGTGCTGCAATTGCCATGGAAATAGTAGATAGGGACAAACCTATTCCGACTCTCTGAAGCATCGTTATGCCATATGGGTTCCTAGTGAAAATTGTTGCTATGGGGACAAAGACAAGGTCATATATAGGAACGAAGAGCACAACAGTGATGGTGATAATGGACTTAAGTGAAGCAGATGGCACGTCGAAATCCAACCCGATTGATCTATCCATGGTATTTCCTTGCTTGGTAAAGAAAGTTGATGACTGTGCTTGTACCATAGCATAAATCAAACTAGTAGACCATATGGGAATCAACCTAAGAATTGCCTTAGCTTCTTCAACTTCATTAATGCTACATGCCTTTCGACCTTCCTCTGAAAATCTTTGCCCAAGCAAGGCCTTGTTAAGAAACCTGTATAAGTAAAAAGTATCTCAAAATCCTGCATTCAATATGCTCCACGCAACTGGCTGTATAAATTATATATCATACCCACTTTGTCATTCTCAAGTATCAATGATGACTTAAGTATTTGAAATGAATAAGCAAAAGACTTATATTTAGGTTGTGTTTGATTTCCAGAAAGACTTGGGTTATGTTTAGTTCTCATCAAATTTAAGAGAAAATGCAAGGCAATAAAAATAGAGAGGAAAAGTAGAAAAAGAAAAAGCAAAATATGAAGAAAAATAAAAATAGAGTTAAATATGATATATTATTTTTATTTGTTATTTTAGACTCAATTGATCTATTTTAACTCATCAATATAAAGATAAAATATTTTAAAAACATAAAAGTTTTTAAACAAATTTCTTTATATTTGATTTTCTTTGAGATTTTTCATTAGACAACCAAATATGAGAATTCATTTTTCTTCATAGTTTTCTTTCCTTAGTAATTTTTGGAGAACCAAGTACAACCTAAGGGAAGAAAAAAATAGTAAAGAAAATGATTTTATCAAGTTTGGTTATTTTATAAAAACTTTAAAAGAAAACCAAATATAATTAGAATTAGTAAGAAAATTATATATTTTTAATTTTCTTTCCCTTACATTTTCCCTCCTATTTTTCAAGAACAAATTTTTTAAGAAACAAACATAACCAGTACTAAAGAGAGGAACTTATTTGTCTTACTTGAATTTAGGAGAGCATTGATGAGATAGGGTTCCTTGAACCCCCTCTTCAATAGCTTTTTCTGATGATGGGCTAAGTCTCCAATTCCTAGCTGCTTCAACAAACACTTTACTGATTCTACCAAATGCGTTATTTTCTTCCCTTTTGACACTATACCGATAAGTATTAGTTCCAGCCAAGAAAAGAAGCAATGCCACAACCAACATAATGCAGGGGATTCCAAATCCAAGAACCCAGCTAAGCTTGTCTTGAACATAGGTTAATATCAGCAGACTTAATGAAAGACCGCTGGCTAGACTAAAATTCAACCAATTGAAGTAGGAGCTTTTTGCTTTGCACTCCTTTGGATCTTCCCCATCAAATTGATCAGCTCCAAAAGCTTGGAGGCATGGCTTGTGGCCACCTTCTGCAACTGTTACTAGATATAGAGAGAGAAAAAATAAAATTTCTTGGAGCTGAGAAGGAGAAGAAGATGACATGGTTTTTTGAGTGTGTCGGTAATCAGGGGAGTTGTGCGATGAAAGCGTTGCAGACATAGTTAGCAAGCCCAGTGCCTGTAGTTTATATCAATCCAAGTTATAGAGATGATTGTCAACAAGTATAGTAGAAGCTTCATGATAACCGTTTCCTATAAAGCAAAATGAGTATTTCTAACAAAAGAACATTGAAAAAATTTGTGCATCCCATGTCTAGGGTGATAATTCATATCGTATTAACAAAACATATTTTAAAGTTGCAACAAAATCAAACTCTAGTAAGAAATTTGTTGGGAAGTGTCCAGAATTCCTAATTAATATATATTTCTCTTTTTAAAGAATATTATATAAAATATTTATGTTGGGATCCAAACACTTTTTTATGAATTAAAAAAAAGTTCAAACCCATGAATTAGTATCGTGGAATTTCTTTGGATATAGATTCAAACAATAAGCAGATAAATGGGCGGTTAATAGCAAGTGGATAAATGGGCAGTTAGAGAAAATGGTTGTGTGGAAGAGATGGAGAAAACTAAGGAGCAAGTCTCTAGAGAGAACTACTATAAAAAAAAAAGGGTGAATTCACGAAATGAGGGAGCAACAATAAGTATCAATAATGAAGAATCAACATGGCAATTTAGTACTCCAGCAAATTCTAGCATTTCAGCAATTTTAGCATTTTTCTTTTCACTTTTTAGTCAATCCCATATTCTTCTTTTCAAGTTATGTTTCTCTAATACTTAGTCATTTCAATTATTCCTAATGAAATTTAACAATTTCTTATTCAACCTTTAATTCATTCTCTTCAATCTATCGTGGCATTATTCACTTAGATTCTAAATAACTATCAAAGAAACCTACTTTTCGTCATATTAGAAGTTCGATTTTAGGCGCAATATTAGTTTGGAAACATTTTAATTTTTTGGAACATCCGCATTTTCTAATTTTTATTTTGTATGTTGAACTAAAATTCACCGACAATTTCCGAAGTTTGATAAGTTATTATAGATCTCATGAGGAAAGAAAGTTATGTGGAGACAAAAGACTAGATAAACGGACAAAAACGTGAAAAAGAATAAAAACAATATGGTGGAACAAATCGGTTTGCGGCCAATAGTGGATACAAGGAATAAGAAAAATAGGATGTTTCAAGAACCCTACATTTATATCTGGTTCGGTCCTCTATAATGTTCTTTATAATATAGAAAAATGATTTCCCTTTATTTGTGGATATAGGTATGATTGGTCTAACCCCGCTGATATTTTTGTACTATGAATTGTTTTATTGATGTGTTTTTAAATTAACATTATTTTGATTAAAGCATATACTAGCACATCAAAATTTATATAATTTGGCCACCCATGAGGGTTAAGCAATAAGTTGAAGAAGTGAGATCGTAGCCCTATATTATTTTTTGTATAAAATCAATAGAAAACAGCAGAGAGTATTTACCATGTAATGATATGAGTTGTTGTGTTTTTCTGGTCGCTCATAGCTGATCCAACCAAAGCCAACATACACTTCTGCATGTCATTACATCAGATCATATATAAGACGATTTTCTTTAAATTTCGGATTTAAAAAAGTAAATATAGTTTTCAGAGAATTTACATTTCTCTGATTCATCCAAACACAAGAACTAATTTATCAGACATGTCCCAAGATTCTCCAAATTTATATAATCATTTGACTACACAGCATTAAGATACAGAGTGATTTATCCAACGCATGATCATGATCTTCAACGCGTTTTCATAGAATGTTCGGTCAAAGAGAGGATATGAGCATGATCTTAGTGATTTAATAATGTTCTATATGGTCGCAGATAGAAAGATATGTGGGTAAATAAGCAACTTCTTTCCCTTCGTGAGAGGTTTGATTTACCTCTATGTGTTCGTACAATGAATAGATTTGAGCCCAAACCATTATGCTTATGTTCGCATGGTTGTCACCACCTGGCGTATAAATATAGTGACGCTACTGAGCTGTCAGAAACACTTTTTCGAGATGGGTCGCCCCGCTACGGGCAAAGAGAGAGCGCAAGGTTGCGCTTTTTCTTCCATATCGTCCATGTGGCTTTCTCAGATTCAGTCAAACCGCAGCCATCATGGATGTAGCCCTCCCATGCGGTTAGGGAATCCATATAAGAGAGTTCCATTTTCTTTCAACAGATTTTTATGCAAAAGACGATATACTTTTTTATAACTCTTAATTTCTCCCACATCCAAACAAAAACCCAAACATGAATAACCACAGTTTATTATAATAACACTATTTACCAAGTATTGAAGCGCACAGTACAAGATCAAGATTCCTTCCAGCAAGATCTGCTTTCTCTGCTTCAAAAAACACGAGAGTAGAAAAACGAAGATTGAATTGGCGGTTATAAACAAGAGAAAATGATCGCGATACAGAAAATACTCATTAAGCGTTTGGTCGAATTACCGTATCTTTAACTCTTAAGGTCTACGAAGATGGTTACTTCAAGATCAACGACAGGCCCTGGTAGTTCTTGAAAACCAGTAGCGAAGTCTAACAGCGTGCCTGGTTAAAGGACAGAGTCGAAATCCGCCGGGCAAGGTAGTTGGACGGATGCAAGACAACTCGCACCCAAAGCACTTTACATACTGTGCAGCTAGCATCCTGGGATGGACTCAGGACTGATTTGACAAACAAATAAAGATAAAATCAAAGATCTGGACTTCTAAGCTATCAAACCAGGATTAGAAACAAATTAGATTTATATTTTGAAAAGGATGCTTGATTAGCAAGTTTCCTATTTTCGCTGTGATAGCTTAAAGGCAAGAACAGAAAATAGAAGGTAGAGTTTGACTCTTACTAGGATAATGATCCAACCCTATCAAGACTTCCAAGACTGAATCACAAGGTTATAAATTTAGGGGTTTGGAAGTTCTCATCATCATCTGCAGAGCAGAAAGCCAAGAAGAACAAGTTTAAGTCCAATGTGTTGAAGAGGAGGAGGTAGATACTGCTGAGGTATTGCAAGATTAAAAGTCTTCTTTCTCACCTTGTGTGAACATGATATTCTTTATTTTCTTCATCTATTTTGATGTAATGTGGGTTATGTGTGCGCTGCTATCGAGAGAGTGGAATCAAGTGAGTTCATTCGACTCCACTATGAGTGATTAGGTTTCAAGAAGGGTCGTGGGTAGAGAGGGAGTCTCGTACCATATAAGACTAATTATAAACCGTAAATCAAATAAGTGGAAATCCTTACATTTAGGCACAGACGCGTGAACTTTAGGCGCTTGTTGAACCATTATAAAAGATTCGTTTGCATACATCTTATATGTCTCGCACACGCCACAGATAGGGAAGTTTGAACGTCTATTAAAGCCCGAATGCCCACACAAATTCTAGCATCGTGAACTGCGTTCGAGGAACACACTTATTTTTCCGACACCACTCTAAGTTAAGCCAGAGATCCATAAGCTTACTCTAACTATTTGTGTGAGAGTGTTAGATGGATTTGATGAAAGAAGGTGGATCTACAAGTTGTCCCTCTTTTCTTGATGAAATGAACTATGGCTATTGGAAAGCAAGGCTGCAAGCCTTCATAAAAACAATTGATGAAAAGGCATGGAGATTAGTATTGTAAGGCTAGAAGCCGCCTACTAAGACTGATGTTGAAGGGAAAACTGTTCCCAAAAGTGAAGCAGAGTGGACACCTAAAGAAGATTCCCTATCCACCCAAAACTCACAAGTCCTAAATGCAATCTTCAATGGTGTTGATCCGACTCAATTTAAGATGATCTCCATCATCGAAGTAGCCCAAAAAGCATGGGGCATTCTTTGTGTTGCCTTTGAAGGAACCGATGTAGTGCACGAATCCAAGTTGGAACTTCTTACGGCCAAGTTGGAACTTCTTACAGCCAAGTTCGAGAACCTACAAATGAGCGAGGAGGAGACTATCAAAGACTTCAATGGAAGACTATGCGACATAGCCAATGAGTCGTTTGCTCTTAGGGAAAAGATCTCATAAGAAAGAATTGTCAAAAAGGCCCTAAGACCCTTGCCCTTAAGGTTTGCATACAAGGCAACTGCAATAAGAGAGGCAAAAGACTTAAAAATGATGAGAATTGAAGAACTCATGCGGTCTCTACGAACTTTTGAAATAGAATTGAATGAAGAATCCAAGGAAAGGAAAAAACTTGTGGGACTAAGGTCTAAGTCTAAACTACCCAATGATGAAGGTAGTGAGTTCTCAAAGTTAGTGGCTCTGTTATCAAAGAATTTTGAAAGAGCCCTAAAAATGTTGAACACTCAGGCAAAATGTAACTCTCAAACTCGTAAATTTTCTCCTAGGGGTTTCACTCTAACAAGGCCAATTATGACTTAAGGAACTCTAGGGTTAAACCTTAGAAACAAGCCAATCCAATGTATAAAATGTGGAGGATGTGATCACACCCAAATGGAGTGTGGCAATACAAAGAAGAATCGATCCTTCCTCGCTGCCTAGAGTGATGATGAATCAGAAGATTACAAAGGAGATGAGGAACAAGACAATCAACCCATTACTCTAGCAAATGGTGGACTCGATTCTTGAACCAGCACAACACCAAGTGTTCCAGAGGATGTGGGCAACCAACGCCCAAAACATTATTAGTGCTCGACTGATTCCATAATCCCCCTAAAAACCCATCTGCTAGCCAAAGAAGAAAAGGATGAAATCTCATACGAAAAGCTAGCACGTTCTTATACAATATTATATGAAAGCTGGGTAAACACATTAAAAATCAATATGAATCTTCGAGGGCAAGTCCTTCAATTCAGTCAAGACAACGAAGCCTTAGAGAAAAATGTAGCTACTCTAAAAAGGGAAATTCTTAAGAACAGTATGGCTCAGTCTGAGTTAGATTATCTTAGGAAAATAGTGAAAATGATGAACTCAAGAACCACGTCCCTGAATCACATTCCCTATATGTGAACTACCTCCAAGGCTTGGGAAAGCATACATCGGGCGATCTTCGACCTCGTAAAGCTAGCGCTCGTAAGAAAAATCTCGCTTTCCAAGTTCACAAAAAATAGCGAGCCTATTCGAACTCTCCCAAGAACTGGAACATCATGTCTTAACAAGAAAGACGAGTTCTCAAAAAGGGAAAGCAAGGAAATTAGAGGATACTACTCTTGGAAGATGGGTCACAATCACGTTATACGCCACTATAGACATTACAAATTTGACTAAAAGAGGAGACTAAGGGAGAACAAATCAGTTGGGAAGCCCACTTGGGTAGAAAAATGAAAGACTAAGAGCTTTGTCGTACTTACCTCTCTCAAGATTGAAATAAAGCAAAGGTGATACTTTCATAGTGGAAGCTCCCAACATGATTGTGAGCGTTATAATTCATAAGGATTACAGAGAGAAAGTAGCATCGCAAGAAGACCATTACGTTAACAAACCCGAAAAACCAAATAATACGAAAATGCCGAGTCTCGTGAGCGTCACGATCTCCTTAAAACAGATTCGCCGTCTCCGTTGGTGCTTCGAGATTCCAGCCGTCTGCCTCCCAGATAAAAACAAAAATGTAATGGTCGATTAAAAGACTATTTCACTCCTACGAACTAATGATGTGTGTTTGCACTATCATCGACAAATGACGAAGGAAGGAAAACCCCGAGACCTGAGCACCCCTTTACTCGTGAGCCAAATCCCGACAACCTTTATATAAAGGAGAGACTGGGACTCCGGGAATGCCAAAACCTTTTGGTTTCCCCTAACTTTTAGAATTCGAATAAATTATTAATTAATGTCATTATTAATCTCATTCATCAGTGTCATTAATTCTCTATAACCGAAATCCAAAGTTTTAAGAACAAAGAATTATCCATGAATGTCATCCATTTCATTAACTATATCCAAACACTCCCACAATACGAATGAAATTGATGATCAAAGGTGAGACGCATACGGTGATAGAAGCAACTGAAACTTCTGCATGGGAGAGGTAGGTGCTACCCTTTCAACATTCCTCAGGAAAATATGTTTACTCTAATTAAGCAACAAAGGTAATACGTATGTCCTCGAACTATTCGCGCCATTGGCGGTAGACACGGCCATATCTCACACACGTTAATCTTTCCAAACACAGTCAGCTTCACTTTATGTCCATTTCGCCATGGACATGCGCCGGTTCTAGCAAGAGTTTAATAGGAATCAGGCTCCCATTCTGTTCCTCCTCGTTTCACCCACTTCACTCTTACATGTGATCTCTCTGTAAATTAAGAGCAGCCACAAGCATTTTCACCAATGCTAGAGATCATTAAAAGCATGTTTTAACCTTCTACAAGATTACCGTCACGATAGTGAATTTTGACACTATAATATCCTGCGCTGATTAGACAAAGTCTTTACAATTAAAGTTGTCTCAACCTGTATCTGTGATCTCCGGCCGCCAAAGCTGGTTATCCATCGCATCGATTTCATTCTTTTTACTTTGCTTTTTAGTCTCATTCCCTTCGACATGACCTTTTTCAACCAATCCTCTTTAACTCCTTTTCAAGGCGGATCCGCAATCTATCCTTAGATTTTACATAATCTATGCAGATAACCCCGGGCCGAGAGTTGTTGCTTATCGGTATTGTGTCTACGACTGATATGTCTGCATTTCACCATTATATATTACCGGTTTTCAGGTTTCACCAATAGCAGATTGACCGTCACAATGTATGCATATTGGAGGCACCTTGCCAGGCCAATCTTGAATGTGTCTCTTTCAGAAGTGGCGAGCTTATCTCAGCTCTTCCCCACATTTGTCTAAGGCTATAAACCGCATTCCATCGCGACCGCAATAACCGCCTGTTTTTGAGGATTTACGATACTGGCCGGCATTCTCCCAAAGGTAAAGACATAACCACATGGATTTTGAGTCTTTATCATTATATATCCAATTAGCATCACCGATCCTTCAAGTACGCTACAGGATATTCGCTGTAGTGCAGCCCATACACGAAAGTGAATCGTAAGTATTTCAATACTCTCATTATTCCTTCGCCAATGCATAGCTCAGGATTGCTCGTGTACCTACTCCGCTTTATTAATCGCATAGCTATGTCTGGGAGCCTGTACAACTCATTAAGTACATTAGACTGCCTATCACCCTAGAGTATTCTACTTGAAAAACACTCTTTGCTTTATTCTTGAAAAGGAGTTACATCTACCTGTTCTCAAGCATACCGCACTATCCTTATCAAAATTCCCAAGAATATTGTCAACATAAGTAGATCGACGAAGACGAGTCCACCGATGTTCTTTTGATTTTTATTCCAAATAACATCAAGCACGATGTCTTCTATGTCAAATCTTGAATTCAACATGTTCTTTGGCATTTAATCATCTTATCACTACGACAATCGCGATGTCATCTACGTACAAACATCAGCACAATGACATAGCCATGTTCATCATCTTTGACACAGACACAATTTTCATTACATTCATTGATTTTGAATCCATGACAACATAACGCTGTCAAATTTCTCATGCCATTGCTTCTAAAGGTTGCTTTAATCCATACGCGATTTCACCAATCTGGCGCACTTTCATTTCGGGTTCCTGAAAGCAAAACCCCTTAGGTCGTCTCCACGAGATTTCTTCATTCAAATTTCCATTTAAGAAGGTTGTCTTCGACATCCACGATGTACCTGCTATGATTACGTAGAGAAAGTAAAGACAGAAGAAAGACGCATTACAATAACAAAACCCCAGTTCAAATAATACGAAATGTCGTAGTCTTAGAGCGTCACGATCTCTTAAAACAGATTCACGCCTGTGCTTCGAGAGATTCCAAGGGCGTCTGGCTCTCCAGATAAAACAGTGTCGAATGCGCCGACAAAGCACTCTTGTCGCTGACCCCACAACTCCCGATGATGTGTTTGCACTATCACCGACAAAAGGACGTATAGAAACCCGAGAGACCTCGACACTTTTTACCGTGGTTTTCTCAAATACCCCGACAACTCATAAAGGAGACTAAACCTTTGGAATGCCAAACCTTGGCCCTAACTTAATTCGAAATAAATTATTAATTAACGCTACACTTCATTCATCGAAATAATATTAATTTCTATAACTCAATCCAAAGTTTTAAGAACAAAGAATTATCCAGCCGAACGCCATCCATTTCATTCATTATATCCAACAAAGGAGAAATGGTCGCAATCCAATCTCACCATCCCGCCTCGACTCTCAGAATCTCGGGATCTATGTTAAAGGAAGGGGCACTAAGGGTCGTGATCATTGAACGTTCCTGGTTTGCCAAAACTAAGGGATTTCCTTCTTGTCGACGGATTAAAGGCCAACCTTATCAGTATCAGTCAATTGAGTGATAAAGATCTATTTGTAAAATTAAAAAAAGACAACTGTATTATGATAGATCAGAATCAACATCATATCATGGAAGGAAACTGTTGGGTTTGAATTGTCTATATCTTCGTCCCTAGTGTTCTACAAGAAGACGGCTACTTCGAAGATCAGATTTGATGAAATTTGTGTGAAGTCCCTAGATGTCCTAAGAAGGTATCTTTACCAAGGCGTCCTCCAAGGAAGTGCCAGACTCAAGAACTTAACGAGGAAGCCAGAGAGTGCTGAAAGTGCGATACTCCTGCTAAGGTATTACAAGTTGCTTCTCACCTCATAAGGAAAGCATTTACGTTTTATTTTCATTTTATATCGACAGAATGCTTGACATTCAAGGATGCTATTATGAGAATGAGGAAGTTCTATTCTGACCACTGTGAGCGATTAGGTTTTAAGAGCAAATGGGCGGTAGAGGGAGTGGTCGCGATCATATGTTCCTCAATTGTAAAACTCAATCGATTAGCTAAAATCCTTACATCCTGACACGCTCGTGATGTAGGCAATCATTTGGCTCATTAAAAGATTGTGTGTGCTTTCAGGTTCATTTATGTATATCTTATATCTATTATGAACACACGCACCGCATGTGAGGAGTTCGAACATCCCGCATCTAAAGACCCGAACACTACGTGAGTCTCCACATCAGAACTATTAAAAAATCGCACACACTTGATATCCATAAAACATATACAGAAAGAATGGACATTTTTAAAACAAATAAATAGATATTCTTACCACCGCATTTGTATTTCAAATGTAAAATTTGTTCAAAAGATATTATTACTTAGTTGTTTACTCAAATTAATGAAAATAAATTCAACTCATTCATATTGGCAATAGTTTCACATATGAAAGTTATACTTAATATAATTAAGGATTACTCAAAATATATCTAAATATTCCAAAAATCCATCCATTAAAAATAAGAAAAAAATTAAATAATAAAAAATTCTTTAATTATTTATATTTCATTTATTTATATTTTTTGTTCCATTTTATTAATTCCAATTTACATTGCTCAATAAATTTGTAATATTTTGTAAAATACTTTCCTAATCTTATTTTATTAAACATTTGATTTGAAGTATCTTTATCATCCAAAATGTTTTTGTTGTGAAAAATAATCAAAATCACTTAATTGTAGGTCACAAGATTTGACCTGCAAATATACTTTTTAGTTAGAGCTTCGAATGTAAAATCAAAATCACTCTATAAAATGCAATGTTTTAAAAATCGGATCGCATGATCGAACCTAAAAGTTATCGATTCACTAAGCTCATTGACGGACTCGGCGATGCTGGTAATCACAGTTAACCCAAGGACGTACTGAATATTTTATTTAATTAAAATATATAATTAATAATATTTAAGATATTATTTATTACTTTTTTATCTAAGAAGTATTTTGAATTTATTTTAAAAATATGTAAAATGTTTAAATATGAAAATATATTGTAATTGAAAGAAACTTATTTATATAAATATATACTAATTAAGAAGAATATATACTCAGAACATTTAAAATAAATAAATAATCATAATTATTACCTAGAGCCTTGCTCTTTATAACTTCTCCTTTTAGATGCTCAAATCCACTGCCTCACGCATTTTAATATCAATTTTCTTTAATTACAAACCTCTAACTCTCTAAAGAAAACGACGTCGTTGAGATTAAAAAAATAAAATAAAAAATCATGAAGTTAACCACTTATTTCCCAGACCCACTCGCTTCATCCTGCTCGAGCCAGCTTCTTATCCGGTTCAATTCACAACCATTTTATTCATTGAATCGTATCAATCAATTTTATGATCGATCGACAGTCTAATCGGTCGGACCGATTTTCAAAACATCGATAAAATGGTTTTGAATTCCATTTTACTTTTTGAAGCAATAATTGGTGGTGGGGAACAGTATTTCTAACTTTACCCGACAAAGGATAAGGATACAATTCTGACAGCAACATACATCTGTTTGTCCATGTTGTCATTTCACATTTTACTTAAATAATAATTAAAATTTATAAATCTAACAATCTCTGTGTTTTCCTATGAAAATTGATTTATTACAGATAAAAATGATTTCATGTATTTATGTGAATATCTTTTAGAAGAAATAGTAATTTTTACAAAAAAAATGATGATAGAAATAGTTATTTTTATAAGAAAATAATGATATATTTTTATTAAAATGAAAACATGATAAAGGGTTGGATTTCCCAAATTTTATTTTCAAAAGTTCTTGAAATATTTGATTAAAATATATCAAATAATCCAAATTTTATAAATCTAATAATTTTTATATTTTTTCTTGAAAAATAACTCCATAGACAAAAGTACACTTTGTTTTTTTAGTATTTACATGTCTATTATAAAAAAAAAAAGATTAGTTTTACAAGATAATAACGAGAGAAAGGTTAGATTTCAAAAATTCATGTTTCAAAGGTTTTAATCAAATCACCCAAAAGATTAAGAGAAGAGACAAACCAGGATGTAGAGAAGGGAGGCAATGACAACGGTGCGATATCGACCAAGATAAGAATTCGCAAACAGCGCTTGTTGTTGCGGCAGCAGACGCTGTACCAGGTGTTGATGCTTTAAGCAGCTATGGCTGCCGACTCTCCCAACGGCCCCGTCAGGTAGTTTACCAGGTTCGCCTCTACCCCATAGTAGGCAGCTCTCTCCGCAACCCCAGTACCTGCAGACGTATATACAGCCTCTTCTTGAACCCCATCAAAGAATCAAACTGTGACAGAAAATAAAATTCATTTTCGAATTCTTGCCTATGATGAAATATGAGGAGCTCCAACCGCCGGAAGTGGATCGTTTTGCCGGAAGACCTTTAGATCGACGTTTCCACCAAGTACGGTAAGCAGAGTGGAGATCGAGAGCTTTCAGGCATGGCATTAGGAGCCATGTTTGAGGCAAATGCAAGTTAGATAGAAATTCTACCACTCATGTTCTTTGTGATTGATGGGTGGACCAGCCTCTGACATTGGTATGGGAAAACGGTCCATAACGTGGGTCTAGTAGACAATGTCACTTCAACAGCAGCCATGCTTCACGAAAAACAAGGGAGTTTCCTTTTCCTACCGCAGTAAGCCAGTAACCCCTTCTTCCCTCCAATGGAAATTGGAGTAATTCCCATCCTATGGAAGCTTATCAGCTGCATTAGTGAGAAACATTCTTCGGGTACAAAAATTGTTTATAAATACAAACATTCTGAAAATAATAGCTGTCTGCAATTTTTTAACCACAAATAATCAAGGATAAAATATCCAACAATGATATGGATATCTATGGCGATAAAAATATCCTAAATATCGCCGATATATCTACGGTAATAACCGACTCGTTTGAGAGAAAATTGAAGTCGGTAATGTGATATATCGATTGATGAACCCGATATTGTTCGTCCAGCGAGACATACATCGCGTGAGGGTGGAATTTTTATTTAAATTATGTAGATATATCGTGAACTTAAACGTAGGTGAGAGATCGTCCTGCGGATGATCGAAGCCTGATCCAGTTAACGGTTTTGACATTTACGACTAGTTTAGTTGATCACGATGACGATTTGAATGCGCTTTGATCCGGCGGCTGGATTTATTTCCAATTTAAAATACTTATCAGCGGTAGATTTTTATCGGCAATAGAGATTTGAAATCACGAAAACGTCAGCGGTTATGGTTAATTCAAGCAGTTTTAAAGAATATCTAACGGTAAGATTTTTCGTAGTCATCAAGCGATTAGAATTAAATTCTGAGCTGTTTTGACCATCCAATGGCTTGTTTGACAAAAAAAAAATCTATAAATATCTCTAAAATCATTCATTTTTATAACAAATTCTCTCTACTCATATCCAATCTTCATTTCACTCAATTTTTTTTTCTTTGTCATATATCTCAAAAAAAATGTGGAAATTTTGGTGTTTAAGGTTTCAAGTTTCAAATTTCAACAAGGTTAATTAAGGTATGCATTTAAGGTTAATTTAATTACTTTTAAATTGTCATTATTGTATTTATGTTCTGTGTACTTAATAGTTTTACATTTATGTTTTGTATTTATGTTAACTATATATTAGCTTTATTTTATAATTTCATATTAGAGTATAAATTTAACAATATAATTTTATATTAGTTTTGGAGTAAATATCATATGTATATTATTAAATAATATTATAAGCTTTATAGTATAATAAATTTAATAGTAATACCTTCTTCAAAATAACTATATATTAGTTTTATTTTATAATTTCATGATAGATTATAAATTTAATAAAATGAATATATATTAGTTTAAGGTAAATATCATATATAGTATATTATTAAATAATACTACAGTTTTATACGTATAATAAAATTTAATAAATCTTGCATTCTTTAAAATAACTATATATTAGTTTTTTATTTTATAATTTCATATTAGATTATAATTTAATAAATATACAAATATATTAGTTTAAGGTAAATATCATATATAGTATATTAGTAAATAATACTATAATAGTTTTATATAGTATAATAAATTTAATATTAATGCATTCTTAAAATAACTATATATTGGTTTATTTTATAATTTCATATTAGATTATAAAATTTAACAATATAGAAATATATTAGTTTATATATTATTATAAATTTGTGATATAGTTTTATAGTGAATTTATTTATTTTGAAGGTATAGTGATGTCTTCTTTAAGTAACTATATATTAGTTTAATTTGATAGTTTACTTGATACTTTCATATAAAATAATTAGTTAATTTAGTAATAATATATTAATTAATTAACTTTTCATGTTAGTTAATATTTGAAATGAAGTTATGTATTAGTTAATATTATGTATGCATATTATAAATTTATAGTTTTATACAAAGCTTTCATGTTTTGGATTAGTTTAATTTAGTAATAATATATTAATGAATTAATTAACCTTTCATGTTAGTTAATATTTTAAATTAAGTTATATATTAGTTAATATTGTGTATACATATTATAAATATGTAGTTTTATATGAATAAAATTGCTCATTTTGAATTGTATAATAATATCATTTATATAAGTTAAATTTAATAGGATGGATAGTGGAAATGTATATTGGAGTAGAGATCCGGCATGAAAATGTGCGCCGCGTATGGAGGAATAGAAATGGTACAGTATGCAATTACTGTATTTTGGTGACAAGGAGTGGTGGGATCACTCGCTTTAAATTTCACCTATCACATTCGGATCCTCACTCTAATACAAAAAAAAGTGCTCAAATGTGCCTCCGGAAGTGAAACAAGAAATGAGACAACTTTTAGACCAGAAAAATAAAGAAAAAGCGAAGAAAGCAGCAAATATAGAAGAAATTCGCGTTGAACTATAATGCACAATGGGGGGACGCGATAGACATCTCATTGATGATGATGAGGATGAGGAGGAAGAAGAGGATGATGTATATATGCATTCGGGTGACATTACCCCTGATGAAAGAGTTGAATTTCGAGCAGCATGTCGTGCATCAAAAGCTACTGAATGGAATCAACAACAAGAAGAAGGATTTATGAGAGGCAAAAGAAAAATTGGTGAATCATTAACTTAAATTAATTTTTTATAAAATAAACAAATTCACTTCGATTTCTAATTGAGATATTGCAATAGGTGAGCCTTCACAATGTAACTTGACTAATCTAACAAGGCGCGTCGCGAATCACCGAAGTGTGGGAACTGTCGGATCCATCACCACCACTTTTCTTCAGTCGTTCTCTGAATCTTGTGAGACAAAGAACATTAAAAATCTTTTGAAGGTGGTCTTGATCAAAGCGATGGGTGACTAATCAATAAATTCTTCATATATGAGAGTGTTGCGCCTCACAAAGTAGACTCTCACCACTTCAAGAACATGATTATTGGTGCACAACAAGCTGGTATGTGACAATCACTTTTTAGTTTATGATAAATTATTATCTTATATTATAATTGAAAACTAGATAATTAATTCCATTAATTCTACTTGTAAGCATGGGAATAGAGCCATCATCTCCATATAAAATCAAAAACAAATACTTGGATATGGAGTATAAAGACATTGAAGATTTTGTGAACATCCAAAGGGAGAAATGGAAGACTTATGGGTGCACAATTATTTGTGATGGATGGACCGGCCCCACAAAATTGAGCATCATTACTTTCATGGTATATTCGAAAGGAAGCACAATATTCCTCAAGTCCGTTGATGCATCCCAGAAATGAGATAAAAGACAATAAATACATTTATGGTTTTGTTGAAGAAGGGCGTGATCAAGGAAGTTGGTGAAAGCGAAATGTTATGCAAATTGTTAGATTGATGGATCGGCATTTGTGAATCTCGGGAAAGTTGCTAATGAAGAGTACAATTTATATTGGACTCATGCGCGACTGCTTGCAGTGACTTGATGTTTGAAGACGATGGTAAAAGAGGTGCCTTTTCGAGGTGATTTGATGCCTTGAAATGTCGGCCCCATCTGATCATGTGGTTGGTTGCTTTGCGAAGTGAAAGATTACGTGGTTGAGATGTTGATGCGTCCGGGGGTGACAAGATTCTTGACAAAAATTACATCGCCACAAGAAGTCTTCTAAAAGAGTGATTTGAAGAAAATCTTTATTAGTAATGAATGGGTCTCACAAGCAGTCGTCGACCATTGGACATGAGGTTGAAGTGCTCGTGTTTGATCATACGTATTGGGAGAGTCTCAAGTTAGTGTGTGAAATCTATGAGAGCCTTATGCTCACAGTTCTTCGCATTGTTGATTAAAGTCGTACGACAATGCCATTTGTTTATGAGTTGATTCGGATAATGAAGCAAAATTTACATCAACTCAATGCCAAAGATTATGTCAAAACAATCATCGCAGATCGTTGGAATAGAACCCTCGTATTCTCACTGTCTGACAATTAACTAAAGCGATAATATAATCACGATTAATGTATATTATCTTCCTTTTATCACATACTAATTCTAAATCACTTTGTATATTATTTGAATCAAGATTTCAATATAGACCTAGAGTTAGTAGTGACCCTGAGTTTCTCCAAGCTGTTCACGAAGTATTTGCAAGATTATCTTCTACTACTGTAGGCCTTGGTAATTTTGGAAATGAGGTACATCAATAGGTTACAATTCTAATTAATTGATTCAATTGATTTGGTTACACTTACACTTATATTGATTTGACAAGTATATTTTTCAATTCCACGACTTATAATGTTTCGAGATCAGAAAGAGGATTCGAGTGATAAATGATAATAGCCTCAAGAGATTTAATGGTTCCTGGTCAGTGTTATTTCTCATTAAAACTTTAAAAGTAAAGTCTATTATCATGTTATTATTAGATTTTGAATGTTACTTATTTTTATTGCAACTAAATGGTGGTTTATGTATGGAAACCACGCTCCGCGTGAGAATTTAGCATTAAAGGTTCTTTTCCCAATGCGTCTTCATGACGTGTGAGAGAATTGGAGCACATTGCTCTAATACATACAAAAACAAAGAAATTGGCTTGCTTACCCTAGGCTCGACAATTAGTTTTTGTCACTATAACATGGCCAAAGATACGTTATATGCAGCGAGAGGCGGAATTAAAGTTCTTTGAAAGAATTACCTTGATTTACTTGACATTTCAGTCGAGTTTGGTGAAGAAGAGGATAATCAATTATTCCAATGGGTTAGACCTCTCCATTTGGATGATGAAGATGGAAATCCTGATCCACGAATTGTTGCACATGTTCAAGAAGCTAGTGTTGATGTTGAAGTTTATAGTGAAAGTTTCAGTCAAGACACGAGAGACTCATTTCAGCTCGCTATTACTTCTCGTCCCTCATTTGATTCAAGTGATGAACATAGTAGTAGACCTAGTTTGCTGGGTTACGTGAAACCGAGAGGAGAGGAGACCAATGATGGTAGTGATCACGGAAATGATGGGTGGGATGTGCGGATCGACAAATAAGTCAATATCCATTGAGTCCATTCAGCGGTGAAGATGATTTCACAAATGCTACACAAGATGAAGACCACGGGTCTAGGAGAGCTGGTCTAAGTATTGGAGCCATTTGAAAGCCATATAGAGGTCGGCAACGAAGGATGGCACACCACAATGAGGATTCATTGTTGACTAGTTTTGAGTTTATGAGCATTGGCGCTCAATACAGTGATTCATCTAATGACGACAACATTTTCCTCTAACCTGATGAGTTATGGTCAGCCTTCTTCAAATCCTTCGGCTTCCATTGATGAAGAATATGGAATGATAAATTATCCTCATGCTGAACAAATGTCATTCCGCATTCCATATAAAATGCAACAAGGATTTCAAACAAACATGTGGGTGAACCTCGAATTTCCTATCCATGGAGAGGTTGTGGGTACAAGTCAAGACATTTATGCATGACATGTTTGATCTTACTGCTCAATATCGAGGAACACCATGTCACAGTATGAGTATTGTCTTCACGAGATGAGATCCCTTCGTCAAATGTTCTGGTAGAGACACATCGATCTTCATTTGGTTTAAAGTTCATTTGCAATAATCTCAATGTGTATATTTGATTATTATTATGTTTTTATTTTATAAAGGAAATATTTTCCATGAATTTCAAAGTATTTTTGTTAATTTCTTATATATCGATACTCATGTAAAAATATTCACCGATAAATCTCCGATATATCTGATATATCTATAAAATCCAAGTACTGATATATCCGTCGAAACCGATATTTCCATCCTTACAAATAATTGGAAATAAAAGGTAATGCAGTGTATTACTCAATGGAGAGAGTACAGGGTGATAAAATAATTAGGGTTGTGATTATATCTTAGGCTGTGTAAAACTCAAGAAAAAGATAATGCTTTGAGTGACATTTTGTTTCAGTTTTTCACATAATGGATTTTTTTTTCTCTTGCCTTCCATTCGTGAAGGTTTTCCTAATTTTGAGATTTTACCCGTTATATTAGGTGTTATAATTTTCTTACTCTGTAGATTTGTATAATCATTCAATTGCATTTTTATCTTCTATACGATGACAAAGCACCACCCAACTGCTTATTTTATTTTTTGTGAATTGGTGTAGTACGTACTGAGACATTGCTATCCAATTGCTTATTAATAATTACCGTGGATTGATTAAGTCGCCGAAATAAGTCATATGTGTTGTTTTGTGACCCGAATTTGGTTTTATCCTTATATTCGACCCGAAGACCGCGGTGTGACTTTTGTGAAAAGAAAAAGTTGGAAAAAAAATTAGGAATCTATTGTGGTAGCAGAAGGGCTGAGCCGTTATATAAACACATTAGGGTTTATTCCCTATGAGTCGTATTTTGTAATTCCTCTTAAATTGATAGTGAAGCTTTCTCCCATACCTGTGGTTTTTTCCTGTAAGGGTTTCCATGTAGGTCTTGTGTTTTTCCTTTATTTTTTTATTGTGTCATTGATCATAACAAGTGGTATCAAAGCCATTAGGTTTTTTCGATCCTATCAATGGCAACCATGAAATTCGAAATTCCATTGTTGAATCGCAATACCAGATTTTCGTTGTGGCAAGTTAAGATGCGCGCTATGCTCGCACAGATGGATCTAGATGAAGAGTTGCTAGGGCTTGACAAGATGTCATCATCGTTGACAAAAGATGACAAATAACATAAGGATCGTAAAGCACTATCTCATATTCACTTTCATTTATCGAATTAGATTCTGCAAGACGTTCTAAAGGAGAAGATTGTCGATGCGACATGGCTGAAGTTAGAAGAGTTGTGCATGACGAAAAGTCTTACGACCAGTTGCGAAGCTTAGTGATTGTATTCGCATCAGTAATGGTAGAAGGTATGTCTTTGAAGAGCATCTTCGACCTTTGAGAAAAGTGTTAATAAATCTTGAAACTTTGGAGTTAAATATGAAGAAGAAGAATTAGGGTTAATGTTTACGTATGTTATTCTAAAAATTAGGTATACGACTTTTAGAATGCGATTTATAGTCGTGATACCTAACCTAAATGAAGTCTACTGGGCTTTGTTTTCTGGGATAAAATGAGTACTGATCATTGTAAGGCCCTGAGCATGGAGATAGCTTGTTAGTACGTAGTAGGCCTTAAGAGAAGAATTTTGGTGAAGAACAGAGGAAAATGTCAAAATCTAGAGTATATAATAAAATGTGCAGTGCACTGTAAGAAAAGGGCCACATCAGAAGGATGTTTCATTCTGGACGAGGAGAAGGGAATTTGATATTGGGACCAGGAAATGGGAAATCTGGTGAAGCTAGTGTTGTAGGTGGGTGGCTGATAGAGAACTTAAGTTTGCGTCGGATCTTTGAGTTTAAGAGCTATTGAGAATTTGATTTTAGATTCTAGTTGTACGTTTCACATGACTCCTAATCGAGACTGGATTTCTCACTCTTGAACCTATGCATAAAGGGTGTGGTTTTTTATGGGTAACAATCGTCTTGTGAGTAGCAGTATTGGACGATTTGCATTAGGATGTTTGGTAGGAAGTAGTTGTACTCTTGAGCGCGTCAAATATGTTCCCTAGGCTGACAAGGAATTTGATATCTGGTACTCTTAGTAAAAAGTACAAATACTAATGAAGGTGGAGTCCTGAAGATTGAAATAAAGGAGCCCTAGTATGTGAAGGTTAGTGAACCGCCATGTTATATGTTATACTGAAGTTCTCTTTATTCTAGAGATGTTGTTGCATCTTGTTCATTATCAGATGATGATATTACGAAACTCATGCACATGTGTCTTGGGCACATGGGCGAAAACGGTACGATAGAGTTGAGTAGAAGAGAACTTCTAGATGGGCAGAAAACAAGTAAGTTATAGTTTTGTGAGCACTGGGTTTTTGGGAAATATAAGCGAGTTAGATTCTCTTCAGGCATTCATAAGTCAAAGGAGTTGCTTGACTATCTACATTCAGACCTTTGGGGACCTGCAAAAGTATCTTCTATGGGAGGTGCTACTTATATGTTGACAATCATTGATGATATCTCACGTAAGGTAGGGGTAATCTTCCTGAAACAAAAAGGTGATGTGTTTTCAACATTCAAGGATTGGAAAACAATGATTGAGAAGCAAACATGGGGGCAGGTGATGTAACGACCCGTACCAAATAATACAAGTTTTTAAAACGTTTGACCAAGTTTGATCAACAATTAGTATGTGGGCCCAAGTTGACTTGCTTTTTCAGGATGAAGAATTTTGGGTTGACTAAGACACCATTTCGTAGGCCTCATCGATACGAATAGACGGGTTGAATGTTAAAATCCGACTTACGGATAAAAAGTTATGACCCTAGGGAGTTCAAACAGCAGTGTTTTAGCAGTGTCCAAATTAGTCTAGGGTTTTTACCTGAAAGCGACCCTAGGCTCTATATAAAATTAGTTTTACTTGCCAAATAGAATACTGGCCTAACACGCTCGTTTGGGCTCCAATACCAAGAAAAAAGCTCCCGAACCGTGAACACGAGAGCGCGGTCGTTTACGACCCATTTTTAGATAAGCGGGTTTTGGCCCGTGGGAAGCGTCACCGTACCGCTGCGTCGGCCCGGGAGGAGCGCCACCACCAGGCGATCGGGGTGGCTAGTTTCCTTGCGAACCCGCGGGCGGGCCAGCGCCGGCGGATCGGGTCGGCCGAATCTTTGCGGCGGCGCCGCGGTGGTCGTTGGGTTTTTTTCTATTTACCGGCCGATCCAGTCGACCCATACCTCCCTCCCTCTATTTTGGACCCTCTGAACTCATTTCCATGGTCCTTTTGTGATTCCTCACCGTTTGAAAGATACGACGAAAACAAATTTGGCCGACTATTGGATCGAGTTTCGCCACCCACGGCCTTGGACCAAGGTAAAGGTACTTACGTGTTCCCCGGTCTCTTGGGCTTCGGATTGATACCGAGTTTACGCCGAATTTACGGGCGTCGTTGGTTAGTTTTCCATTTTTGGGTCGTATTCAGGGTAATTACGAGGAAGGTTTGGACGAAATTGGACTGATTAGTCAATTAAGGCGAAGCCAATTGGATTAGTGAAATTGGATATTTTGGTGAGTTATTGGAAGGTTCAATTTCGAAAAATTAGCCTCCGGGTGGCAAATTTTGAATCTTGGGTCCTATAGGAACTGTATAATTGGACAATACAAAGTCTAATTTAGATAGTTTCATAGTTCTAAAAGAATTATCCTAAGACATTTTGGGGCGTCCGTGTCTTTGGTTTGAATTAATGGAACTAAAATGGGAGATTGTTATTATATTACAAGCACTCACGGCCCGAACTTGGAGCGATCCTACGAGGGTAGAGGCGGAGGCATATGTAGTCAGTGAGTGGTTTATATGTTTAAATGCTTTAGATTATTTACTGTGATATATAATTGTGGTTACTTATTACTATATATAACTTATTTGATCGAGCAGGTTGGTTATCTTAAATATAATTATCTGTTTTTATATAAATGATTGCTCATTTCTTGTGGATTTTGTCAACATTTTAAATATTTGGAAATTTCTTGAGTTCATGGATAAATTTGTGGTATTCAAATATTTTAAATTTCATGGATTGAGGTTTTAAAGCCATTTGAAAAAGTTGGTTTAGAAATGGATTTTGGGGCTTTTTTGTGGAAATGATTATAATGCGGTCCTTCGTTGGAAGGTTATTAGTTGCCACGTGATGTCGGGTTTACCTGAGGTTTATTAGTTGCCACGTGAAGTCGGGTTGCAGAAGGTTTAATGGTGCCACGTGATGTCGGGTTTACCCGAAGGTTTATTAGTTTCCACGTGATGTCGGGTTTACCCGAAGGTTTATTAGTTGCCACAGTGTCGTGAGGTTGGGTTTACTCGACGGTTTACTATGGGTATATGGTACGGTACATTGTTGGTTTCTGAGTAAGAAATAACCATTTCAATATTTATGGTTATTGTATTTCCATGATTATTTTTATGACATGATGGTTATATATATTTTATGCTCAATTTTTTGTCTTCGTAGATCGTGTCCAGATTTATAAGGGTTCTTGATAATGATGTCGGTTAAAATTTTTGAGCGTGATTTCGTATTGTTGACTTGGGTATAAGTTTGGGTTTTGTGAAATGATTCAAAATGGGAAACTTACAAAAGAGTGGGCGTGAGGTCTTGAGAAGGAATTTTGAAAAATAGTGGTATTTTCCTTATAATTATATAACTCACGAGATTTATTATGCGTTTTATCGTTTAAATCCGTTACTGCAGAGTACGAATGGGTTTAGAGACCTACCTTGCATCAGCTTCTCGTCACTGGATTACTTGTGATTAAGAATATTCTATCATCTTATCTGCTCTGCCTTTATTTTATTTGGACTTATGTATTTTCATTTGTACTTACAAGTTCATGAACTACTCTTAGAATGCTCTGATCTTAGTATTGAACTCATATGAGTCTTTATCATATGTATTTGTGGATTTATGACCTCTGATGCAGATGGTTGGTTGTAGTTTGGCCAGTTAATGAATCTTATATATATATATATATATATATATATATATATATATATAATATATATATATATATATATATACTTATATATATATATATATATATCTCTATATATTGAAATTCTTACATATTAATACGGGTGAACACTTTCTTTCTTAAAGTTGGGGTTCCATTGGACATTCCCTAGGGATTTATGCTGATAGAACTTCACTAAGGCGGGACCACGAGAATCTTGGGAGGTTCAAGATTCGGGTCAT
This sequence comes from Tetrastigma voinierianum, assembly GCA_016808115.1. Classification (NCBI taxonomy): domain Eukaryota; kingdom Viridiplantae; phylum Streptophyta; class Magnoliopsida; order Vitales; family Vitaceae; genus Tetrastigma; species Tetrastigma voinierianum. The sequence continues at coordinate 508,298 of JAEQBH010000525.1, forward strand.
GTCAGGTGAAGTGTCTTCGCACTGATAATGGGTTAGAGTTTTGTTTTGATGAGTTTAACACTTGCAAGAAAGAGGGAATTGTTAGACATCATACAGTTAGTCATACTCCAGATCAGAATGGTGTAGCAAAGTGTATGAATAGGACTTTGATGGAGAAGGTCATGTGCATGCTCTCATGTAGTTGCGAAGTCTTTTTATGGTGAAATCGTCCACTACATGTTATTTGATCGACAGGTTTCTTCTCAGTTGCTATAGAGAAGAGATACTCGAGGGGTAAGATGCGGTAGTCCTCCTACTTATTCAAATTTGAAAATTTTTGGATGCCCTACATATGCCCATGTTGATAATGGGAAGTTAGAACCTAGATCAATGAAGTGTATATTTCTTGGTTGTAAATATGGTGTGAAAAGCTATAAATTATGGTGTTTGGAAACCAAGAAATTGGTAATTAGCAGAGATGTGATTTTTTATGAGACTTCCATGATTTAGGTCTTGGCTCCTAAAGAGTCTAGTGTTGAGATCGTGTAGAGAGTTGTCCTTAGGTGAGTTGAGGCTGGTTTGGTTCCTAATTGGAATGATGAGTGCTCTCTCACGACTTCCGGTTCCGATTGCAGTATCTATTGCCGGGGAAATAGAGAGGAGGACTATTAAGCTACCATATAAATATGGGGAAGTTGATCTGGTTACATATGGCTTGAGTGTAGCAGATAATATTGAGTCGAGTGAAGAGCCATCCACTTATGAAGAGGCAGTAGGTCGCAGTGACTCAGGTAAGTGGATGATTGCTATGCAAGAAGAGATGAAGTCCCTTCATAAAAATGGGACATGGGACATGATGAGGCTACCTAAAGGGAAGAAAATCTTTCGATGCAAATGGGTGTTTAAGAAGAAAGAAGGCACACCAGGAGTTGAGAATGCAAGGTACAAGGCAAAACTAGTTCACTTTAAAGTTCTGTCAGGATTCAGTGGTGAAACGGATGTATTCTCTCAAGTGGTGAAAGCATAAGCCCAGATTCGAGCTTTTTCTTAGGATTATGGCTTTTTCGCAGTTATGGGCGAAGCGGTTGGATGTGGCTTGCATTTTACATTGGGAGCTTGAGGAGGACATCTATATGCAGCAACTAGAGGGTTTTCCAGCTTCAGGTAAGGAGGACTATGTTTGCCTACTTAAGAGGTTTCTTTATGGTTTGAAATAGTTTCCTTGACAATGGTATCAGAGCTTCAGGTTGAAGGTATTTGGAAGAACAAAATATTACGAAGCACATAAGAGGAAAATAAAAGGAATTTCAGTTCAAGGTGGAGTTGATTACTCTCTTATCAAGATGTGTTGATTTGTAGGTAGAGATTGTTTATAATATGTCTCAAATTCCTATTGTGTATTCCTTTTTTGTAAGTAATATTTTATAGGATAATTCCTATTCGTTATATTAGGTTTCCTTATAGAATAAGGCAAGATTTTAGGAATATCCTTATAAATATTCGGGGTCACAAAATTAAAAAGTTATGAGAGAGATTTGGTGTGTGCAGAGATGTAAGGGTTTGAGAGATTGAGAGTTTTATGAGGTATTTTCTCGGTATTGTGGGCATCTTAAGGTTTTGTGATTTTTCCTAGTCGTCGCAATACTTTGATACTCCAATCTTGTTCTTTGTGTTTTCAAAAATAGTATAAATATTATCTCATCTGTGGATGTAGGCATAATTGGTCAAACCACATTAAAACCTCTTGTGATGATTTATTTATCTTTTTGTTTTTAAATTTATATTCTCGATTGTTGTTTTGTGACCTGAATTTGGTTTTGGTCTTATGTCTGACCCAAATGCCCACGGTGAAACTTTTGTGAAAAAAAAAGTTGAGAAAAAAAATAAGGATCTATTGTGGTATCAGAGGGGCTGGGGCATTAGGAATATGTGATATGAACCTTTCTGTTCGGGTATTTTCATTATATAAACAAATTAGAGTTTATTCTCTATGAGTCGTACTTTGTAATTTATTTCAAATTGATAGTGAAGGTTTTTCCTCTACTCGTGATTTTTCTCGTAAGGTTTTCATATAAATCTTGTGTTTTTTTTTAATTTCGTATTTGTTTATTGTGCCTTTCATCGTAACAATATGCACGCATGCTCAACAATTGATATTCAAAAGTGGTTTGACAGATTGAGTTCTTATATAATCATGACAAAAAATTATGTAGGTCCCATTATTAATTTGATGATGATTATTTATAATGAAAATCCATTATGAAACTCCTTCTCAATTGAAATATTTATATGATTAGGTGATTAGGTAAAAAATATCAAATAAAGTGAAATGTTAGATGTGGATTATAAAAATTAAAAACGAAATATTAGCTACTATTTGCCAGTTGGTAAATATTAATCCCTACAACCATGCTTTCAAAGAGATAGCGTAATTTCGGAAAAATTGAAGAGCATGTATGAAACAAAAAATACACAATTTTTTTTTATTAATACTAATGTTCATGAATTTGAGCTAAGGAGGGTAAATGAATTGCTAAACATCTAAATGATTTTGAAGGGAATATTGAACGTTCAGCTTGAGTCTGGTGCACTAATTCAAAATCTGAAAATCATGTTCCTTAATTTGGAAAGATGAACGAACCAAAATTCTACCCGACTTTTGACAATTGTACATGTAACTAAAAAAAATGTTTAAAAATTACACAAAATTTTTTTTTTGTCAAAAAAAAAAAATCTAAATGTAGCGAGTCAGAAAATATATCCAATATTGCCCTTCATTTACCACGTAAGCAAGATAAAATATTAAAAAAAAAAAAACTTTTACCCAACTGTGTAGCCTCCCATTGTAATTGTGGACCAAATAGACCACTTTCCCCTCAAATAACAACTGCCAAAAACCTAACTTTAATGCTTTTTCCCCATTTCGATACTCATTTCTCCCAATCTTAGGACGTAGGTCATTAATTTCTCTCAACACCATTGAACAAAACCCTAACTGGTGAACCATGAATCAGTTTAAGATGGCAAGTGAAGTAACTTCTGAAGCATAATCAGATTTGCTTAAGCTTGGAACCTTTCTTGGAGGAAAGGAAATCCATAGCTCGGGTCTTCATCGATCTCTTGATATGTCGATTTGTTCTACATACTGTAGCTGCAAAATGCATATGAATTAACCATTTGAGGTATCTTCTCTCTGGTCTTCACTAGACATCAATTTGCCATTTGCTGGTTGATGAATGCTAGTCTCTACATGTAAATAAAGTAGAGTAAAAATAGGGGAAAAAGTAAAATTTGATTTAAAATTTACCCCCATGAAAAATTCAAAAAAATAAAAAATAAAAAAAGAGGATTTCTATGAGAAATCTAGTAATCCTCTGACAAAAGAATTGTTCAGAATGAAAAATCTAATAAGTCATATCCAAATGTGTGCTCCGAATAAAAAAATATTACAAATAAAGTTTCAGCCAGAGAAATCCATACCCCTATCATTTCCATTAATTCTAATCAAATTATAAAAAATATTAATAAAAAAAGAAGAAGAAGAATTCCACCAAAATCTCTCGAAAAACACAGTGTCAATCAATGTCTATTATTAAACATTGATCGTGTCAAAGTGAATCTTTTTTTTTTTGAAAAAAAAACCCTTGAAATCATTCTCATACAATTGTATCTTGACAAACAATGAATGAAATTATATTATAATTTTAATTCCATCTATCCAAAACAAAGACCTTGATCAAACCCAAAAGGAATATAAAGGGAATTTTATTTTTTTTCTTTTGATCAAAATTTGTACATAAAAGAATAAACAAGAACAGACCTAGAAAAACACAAAGATTACAGAAAAATAAAATTTATAGCTCCAATGTCAATTACCCATTGGACCAAAGCTCAATTATTCCCTTGTAATATATATATATATATATGAGTAAATAAAGTTCTAGAATTTAACAAGGGTTTGATAGAATATACATTATGGAGAAGGAAAGATCCATTTTCAACTCTAACATTTCTTTGATTTTGTCTTTTGTAGATTTGGGAGACTAATGGCAGTCAATAATTCTGGATCCATGGCAAATATGTTTTTTACACACTATGAATTGATATCTTTTTTTGTTCAATAAAGTTTGTATTTTATAATGTATATATTGAGTCTTTTGATTATTGATCAATTGTTTTTAAGATTAATAAATAATCTCTGTTTTTACAAAATAATTTAGTAATTGGTATCAAAGTAACTTTAATTGGTAATGAAGCTGTCAAATTTGTTTTTATATATTTTCCGTGTTTTGATTGTTTTTTTATTGTCGATTACGAAACCATGACAATTGATATGTATTGGATTTTTTGAAATCGTGGTAATAAAATAAAAATCAAAGAGAAAGATAGTTTTTTTTTTTATTTGTTTATTCCATTAACGTCACCGTCCATGAAAAAAAAAAGTTTATTTCATTAATGTTAATTGTAATTAAAAAAAAAGTTTTTTTCTTTTTTTGCTTGTGAGAATCTTAGTTATGATGAAAGGATTGAAAAGGCAAACGAATATAAATAAATAAATCAATCAATCCTACCTTTTGATTATTAGTTTTAATCATGGAAAGCTGTCTTCCTACCTTTTGATTGTTAGTTTTAATCATGGAAAGCTGTCTTTGATTGAGAATAATAATCACAATGTGAGACTTGCATCAAAGTCTCATTCTTCCGGTCCGTCCAATGAGCCCGTAGTGCCCATACTGGTCATAGTAGATCGGTATGCATATTTTCGATGCACCTTTCGGTGAACTACGAAAAACAAATCTTATTTTTTGTTGTTAGTGAGGAAAGTGCCTGCCACTCCTAGTATGGGCACTATTTGATTATTTTCTCGAATAAGCAAACAGTAAGTGAAATTGAACTTGTTCCGATTTTGGTTTGTTATTATTTTTATATTTATTATGGTGTATTTTATGGGGTATTTTATCCCATTAAATTTGATATTGTGGTAAAATTACAATTTACTTAATTTTACAATATTTTTACTACTCATTTTTCATATTATTGCTTTAGCAATTTATGTTCGTGCTCTTTCTAATTGCTTATAGCATCTGTGGACCCCCATTTTTCACGTGCGTCCCCACTCGATGGGTGAGACTCGTTTTTTTGTGTTGTTGGAAAACCATTTAAAAAAAACGGTTTGAAGTCGCCACTTATTTTTGTTTTATTTTAAAAGGGAAAACAAAATAAGAAAGAAAAACCTTAAATGTGACTCACGATAAGAGAAAAATGAACAGAGCTTAAGGTCTAAGTTTGAGAGGTCGAGTTACTTATCGAGAATACGATGGAAGTGTAGCACCCCTCAAGCCCTAAAGTCGGGTCTACTAAACAAAACTAAAGAAAATATGACTTTTATTTAATCCCGGCCCAATAGATCTGAATGTGATAATAATATAAAAGCATGCAAGACATATATAAATAATCAAGCAAAGTCATATGAGAAAAATGTGTATCTGGACGGCATGTAAGAAGCGCTATCAATTGGAAAACAATGTTAGTGTAATAACAAATATGAAATATTCACATTTTATTGGAAATTGATTACAGATTAGAAGTCAAATTAGTTGTTAAAAGGATACATGAGATATGGACCCATGAAGCCATTTATATATTCTGTAATTAGCTTTCTGAGATTCCATTTTATTAGATTGTAAATTAACCATCATGTTTGAGATTTTTGAAGACCAGTTTGAAATTGAAATTTTGAAAATTAGAAGTTTGAAGTTGAAATTTGAAATTTGAGATTTTTTTTGGGACTTGAAATTTAGAAATTATGAATTTTCAAAATTTGAGAATAGGACAACTTAATCTTGAAATTGAGATTTTGAAATTTGAAATTGATCGCAGAATTTTTGAAATTATAGATTTTATAAATTTAATTATATAGCTTTAAAATTAAAAATTGGAAATTGTAAACTTGAATTTTGAAATTATGACACTTGATTTTGAAATTAGGTACAATTTTGAAGTGAAACAGTGAAAATTTGGGGAAATTTAGTGAAGTTGGAGGACTTGAATTTTAGAGTGAAAGAATTTGAATTTTAGAAAATGAGAAATTTGAAATTTGGACATTTAAAATTGAGAAATTAAAATTCAGAAAAAAAATTTGGGGATTTTATTAAATTAAGGGTGAGTGATAGTTCATATGTTAAGAACAAATAAATTGAATATAAAAAAAAATAAAAACAACCAATTTAATTAAATAAACAAAAAGCAACAATATAATTACAAGAAAAATAAAATAATAAGACTATAAATTAAATGACTAATATAATATATATATAAGTAATAAAAAAACTATATAAAAGAATAAAAGAAAGTCGAAAACATACGACCAGGCAGGTAGATTCACGAACGGCAGCCTCTGGCCCCGAAATTGTTTAAAGTTCAGGATTATGCTGCGAAATTGAATCGAGATTTCTCTAGAATCTTAGCCTCTTCTCCTCTGGCTGCTTTTCTCTTCTTCTTTGTTTCTCTCCTCCTTTTCTCCTCTCAAAAACTCTTTTCCTCTCTTCCTTTTTTTTCCCTCTTCTCTTCTCTTCTTCTTTGTTTTTTTTCTCTCCACCCCCCACTCCCTCTTTCTTCTTTAGATCTTCTCCTATTTATAGTATTTTTTCATTTTTCCTTTATCATTTTTAATTTTTTTTTCCACTTATTTTTCCACTTACTTTTATTTATTTTGTTCTTTTGTTTTTTTTTTCCACTAACTTTTATTTATTATTTTTTTTCCACTTATTTTCCACTTACTTTTATTTATTATTTTTCTTTTTCTCCTTACTTTTATTTATTATTTTTCTCCTTTTTCCTTATTTTCCACTTACTTTTATTTATTATTTTTCTCCTTTTTCCTTATTTTTCCACTTACTTTTATTTATTATTTTTTCTCTTTTCCACCTCCCTTTTCATTTTTTTATTTATTTTCTTTTGGCTCCATTTGGATCTCCTTTTTCCTTTTTGGATTCCTTTTTTTCTTTCTTTTTTCTTTTTTTTTTACTTTATTCTCCACTAATAAAAAGTAATAATAAATTAAAATAAAACAAAACAAAATGCTCCACTAAACATAAAATGATATGATAATAATAAAGAATATATGTAATATGTAACAACAATAATAATAATGTGTGAGCAAATTTTGGGAATTAAATATGCCCCCTCTTACGATAGAGTTTAGCGAGTGTAGAATGTGAGCAATAGTAAAATGAAGGTGTGAAAAGTGAGTGAGTGAGATGAACTCTATCGAAGAGGCAAAGAAAGACTAAAGTGTCCCTGAGAACCTTTGAGCTTCAGGTTAACTCAAGTAGCTAGAAGGAGTTCTAAAAAAAAAAAAAAACATCAAAAGCAGACAACAAAATGACAAAACAACCTGGAGCCAGTGCGTCGTGACATAGATCCGGCTCTCTCAAAGTTCCATACGAGGGTGAGCTTTATGTAGGCCTGAAACAAAACGAAATCGTTGTTATGGTGATAGAATGGTCATGCTTATTTAATATAAGCAATTAACACTCGTCATGGAACCAAACTCCATATTCATAGGAAGTAGAAATCGACAGCTGCGAAACAAACCATGTGGTCAGTGTTCGCTTTGAGGTTTGAACTATGGTGAGGCATCGGAATGCAGTGCGAAGCGGGAAACACAAACGTGAAGCCGCGGTGTGCCAGCTCCAAATGGTGATATAGGCGTGCTATTTTATAGAAAGACGAAGTGCGAGCGCAGTGCAATGTGATGCTGGCATTGATCACGGATGGAGTGCGAACGCCACGATCCAATGAAGGGTGAGAGTCACGAGCGCGCAATGCGAAGGCGAAGTCTGAGCGTCCTGGTTGTGATGCTGGCAAATGTGATGCGGATGAGGAGTTGTAATAACCATCCGATCCGTATTAAAGGCGATCGAGCCTTTGTCGAAGGCTGAAGTCGGGCGTATGATCGCTAAGCTGGCGGATGTGATGCGGATGATGCAGACATCTATCAATGTCTCAGGCGAAGTCGGGCGCCGCGATGAAAGTCACGAGGCGTTCGATCTGAGGCTGAAGATGTGATGCGGATGAGTCGAGTTATCGATCCATATGAGGCGAAGTCGGGCGCTGATATGAAGAAGACGAAGTCTAAACGTTTGACTTGTTGTGCTAACCAAATGCCCAGTCGGATGAAGTCACGAACATCGATCCATACCTCAAAGTGATACGGTGCTGATATCACGAAGTAGTTTGAACTCTGACTCTTGAGCTGTGAATGCGATCTGATGAAATCCCGAACATCGATCCATATAAAGCGAAGTCTGAGCTGATATCGGAAAGTGATCGCGAGCGACCGATCTATTGTGCTAACCGTCTTGATCGCGGATGAAGTCTGAACATCTGATCCGCATGTGATGAAGTCTGAGCGCCTGATACGAAGAAGGCGAAGTTTGAGCGTTTGATGTGCGGCTATAAAATGTAGTGCGGATGGAAGTCGAACCTCCGGTCCGCTATAAAGAGCGTGCGAGCGCCTGATGTCTGAAGGCAGTGCGGGCATTCATTGCGATTAGCAGATGTGATGCGGATGTAGTGAACATCTTATCCATATGGGCGAGTCTGGCAGCGATATCATGAAAGACGAAGTCTGGGCGGTCGATCTGCGGTGCTGTAAATGTGGGCGGATGAAGTGCGAACATCTGATCCATATAAAGGCTGATGCGAGCACGAACTAAAGATAGTAAAGGCGAAGTTAGAGGGTATGCCTATTATGACATCCATGAAACATGATGAGTCCGAAAAATCATTCTTAACAATGTCTCTGTATCCTCGTAAGAACTGTCGGACCGATGATACCTCCATGATCGAAGATAAGGGATATGCTGGTCATAAACGTCTATCAAATGTGATGAAATCAGAAAATGTATAAACTAAAATTTCATCATAGATGCTGAGTTGTATCACGAACAAACGGGTGCAGATGATCTTGGCTGGATAAGGGATGTGCGTGTGACGTGCGTAATAAATCGATAGAAGTGATGAAACCCCGAATATCAAAAATATGAAACGACATAAATGAATCTGTCTACACAAAAGCGAACACATCCGAAATGATCCGGGCAAATGGGTGTGCTGATATGGCATGTGGAATCGGTCTCAAATCTCTGTCCCGATAGCAAACGATCGGTTACATGGAACTGCACATTTGAGGATGGATCTGACGTGTGCATCTACCAGAAAGGCACGTGTCAGATCGAATAGGTCTAAATACTCCCAGCATTAAATCCATGGTCTGGGGTGATCTTGCTTCAATACGAACAGTGAAATATGAGCTTGAGGTGATGAGTGAAATAAAGGAAACTGGCTCAGGCACTTGATGATTAAGCTATTTGCCTCTGTCAATGGATATGTATAGAGAATCTGTAGACTAGGGACAAGGGCATCAGTGGGAGATTCTAATGTGATGATATGATACAAAAAATAACATGTGATGGATAGGATGAAGATGAAAGGATAACAGTGAAACATCAAACTAAGAAACAATAAACATGTGAGGATGATTAAATAAATGAGAGGTGTGATCTTGAAGATAAATAAGTGTGGAAAAAGAAGCTGGTGATGAATGTATGAATCTTAGAATCATTGCATGGGGAAGGCATATCATTAAACCATTCGGATGATGGTGTGACCTTAACTCAGACTTCCCACTAGGAGGATCGGTCTTTTATCTCTGCTCACCACTAATAAAATCTCAAAGTAAATACGTGCAGGATCTTGAAACCCCTCATGAACTCCTGTATTATACATGAGACCAGTGATCCCTCATAGAATTACATCTTTTGAACTCGAGAATATATCTTGAATCTACATGGCATTTATTTATCTCTCATATATTTTTCTTTATCTTTTTTTCTTCCTTTTGTTTTTTGTTTTGTTTTTTTTGTTGTTTTGTTTTTTTTGCGCATGTGGACCAAATAAAGAGACAAACAATGACAACGTCATCAGAACATCTCAATCTGAATTACCAATGAACAACTCAGTGTGCACCAGCCTCTCGACTAAAGTCTCTAAATCCAGTAGCAACATCAAAAATATACCTAGTTTTGGACTTGTTTAAAATTTCTTCAGCTAATGTGAGTACTGGGAAATAACTGAGGTAGAAATTAATAATAAACAAAAATTAAACTCTATGTTTACCATGAGGACAAAGTGAATTATAAAGGAAAGACTGAGGACTATCTATATAAATGTTTAAAAAATGAATCTTAATGAAGTTATGGATTAAAGGCAAATAGAAAGAGTTCTGAATAAATAAAAAACAGAGAGAAATGGGGACAGTAAAAATGAAAAGAGATTCACAACCAAAGCGTAGGTTTTTTGACTTGGCCAAACATATTAACAAAACAATAGGATTTAAGACCAAAAGTGAGTCTCATTTGGAGAAAAACAAACCGTAGGGAGAAGAAAGAGAAGAGAGGAAGAGGAAGAAGAAGAAGAGGAAAGATGGAGGGCAAAAGGTATGGATTTGTAGTGTAGTTTCTATAGTTTTTGTTATGAAGTCTGTTTTATTTTTGGAAAAAGTATGGATTCCATTTTAAAATCCCAGACTTGTATGGAACCCCAACACAGGTATGAATTCGTATGGATCATATAGATTTGTATGATTATTCTCCTTTGAACCTGAGGTTTCAGCTAGGATTTTCATCCTAAACTGTAATTATGGAAAGTAAGGTGGATAAGGCATACAGACTACAAGAAGCATAAATCCTCTCTTTGAGGATGAAAGCTATAATTCAATGGCAGTAATTGAATGGGGTTTAGAATAAGCCTAACTAATCTATGTTAAGTTGTGTAGCTGGTTTAGGATCCATATTGTGATGGGTTTGAGGAATGGTCATGATAGATTTTGAAATAAAGATATTGTTGAAGAGGATTTGAGCAGAAAAGTTACAGATGCACATAATAAATGGTTTAGGTGTATATGAATGCCAGATTGAATTGTTAAGAAAAAATATGAAAAGTCTGAAAAGCCCACATTATGGGCAAAATTCGAGCACATGTACTGGTACATGTAGTGCCCTGTTTTTCTATTTCGACTAGTTTTTGTATTTTAGCCATAACTTTCTCATTTATTATCCGATTTGAGTGATTCAAGTTGCTAGTTAAAATAGACTTCAAGGAGAACCAAACATCCTCAAATAGGTACCTTAAAATTATGCTTCTAAGTGGCCCAGAAATTCACTCAAAGTAGGGCCATGTGCAAGCCAAATTCTCTTCAGTTTTGATCATAGAGTAGTCGGGTTGTTTGGACGTAGCAGATTTGATTAGCTCCAATTTGGGTGATTCCAGTTGGAGGGAGAACCCTTAGCACCTTATCTTTAAAGGAGTACAAAGAACCAGTGTCAAAAAAATATATGGAGACTAGGCTGGAAGTAGATAATACAAACTATCCTTCGAATTAAAATCGGTAAACCGACTGGTTGGCATGAAAATGTCATGGCTTTAGTTTGGATACTTCAATTGGAATGATTGAATTTCTGAGTAAAAAAATAGATTCATAAAGGAATAGAATATATGAATGATGTGTGAATACATAGACATCATATCTTGTACAAGTATATGAAATGCCATATGGAATGGCGTGAAACATGAACTTGAACACGAGAATGTGATAAGTAGAACATATGGATATTTGGAGTTTGGTATGGATTCTTGTATGGAATTTGTGGATCCTTGGTTTTTATATAGAATATGTGTGGAGTTATAGGTTTGCACCTTGGTATAGGGTTCTTCCCTCTTTGATTTGTGGTTTTGGTTTTGTGTATGGAACTTGGTATGGCTTTGCATGGACTTTGTTAGAGTTTAGTATGGTTTGAGTATAGGAAATTAAGAATTGTGTATGGTTGTATGGATGGTTGTAAGGTTAGTGTGAATTTGTGGACTTTATATGAAATCCCCTCATTAAGCTAAGATTTGAGGTGTTAGAGAGTAAAATTAATTGTTAGGAGTATGGAATCTTCCTTTGAGGATGGATTAGCCAAATTTATATGGATATGGAGTTTGGTTTATTCCTACTTTTGGGGTTGGGATTGATTGTAGGAGTGGTTTATGCACTTGTGTTTGGCATGTTTGATACAATCTTGAGCTTATAATAAGTCCGAAAATGACAAAAGCATTAGTTGCTGCTCTTTATTGCAGTCTTCTGATTGCTGATTTTCTTGCGACTTGCAACTTGCATAACTCATCGTTAGGACTCCGTTTTGGGTGTTCTAGGACTCTATGGAAAGCCCTTTGAGTCTAGAATCCATCCATATATAGCTTGATACAATATTGAGCTTATAATAAGTCCGAAAATGACAAAAGACAGTAGCTGCTGCTGCTATTGCAGGTGCTGCAAGTTGCTGATTTTCTTCACGGCTTGCAATTTGCATAACTCCTTCGTTAGGACTCCGTTTTGGGTGTTCTAGGACTCTATGGAAAGCCCTTTGAGTCTAGAATTCATCCATATATATCTTGATACAATATTGAGCTTATAATACACCTGAAAATGACAAAAGACAGTAGCTGCTGTTGCTACTGCAGGTGCTGCAAGTTGCTGATTTTCTTCATGGCTTACAATTTGCATAACTCCTTCGTTAGGACTCCGTTTTGGGTGTTCTTGGACTCTATGGAAAGCCCTTTGATCCAGAAATTCCATACATATATAGATTGATATAATATTGATCTTATAATACACCTGAAAATGACAAAAGACGGCTGCTGCTGCTACGCAGGTGCTGTAAGTTACTGATTTTCTTCATGGCTTGCAATTTGCCACAATATTCGTTAGGACTCCGTTAGCGGGCATTCTTGGATTAGATGGAAGCTCATCAGTCTAGAATCTAACATATGCTATTTAATGGAATTTGGTGCCCACATCTTGTCTAGAAAATTGAATTGTTGTACGAGTGTACTAATCGCTGATTTAAAGATTAATTGGAATACATGGTAAGAAAGGATATAGATATGAACAAGAAATAGTAATATATGTAGATTTGATATGTAAAGGAGTATAGATAAGGAAAAGTACCTACAGGTATCAAAGGGAAGAGTCTACAATTACTAAACCTCCTACGGAGATAGGACAGTCTGATAAAGAACAAGAAAAACTGTACAAGTATAGGAATGTATAGGTATAGGTCATAAGATATGATGGAGTGGAGTGAAGTACGCGAAGATATAAGTTAACAAGATATAAGATATTTACAAGTAGAGGACATGATATGAATATAGAGTATATGATATGAATATATGATTGTCGCTTTTAAGCGAATAGATGGAACATGATAGGAACACATGAATGAGTAAAAGCATACATGATAGAAATATAGAAAGTATGAATAGCTAAATCATGATGAAAGCATATAAAGATTATGATGCATAAATGATATAAGGGATATGAATAGATAAAGATATATATATATATATATATATATATATATATATATATATATATATATATATATATATATATATATATATATATATATATATATATGAATATATGAACAAAGTGCATAGATGCATTCATGATATGATAGGATTACATATATGATCTGAAGACAAAGAGCTAAATGACCAGAAAAGATATGAATATACGTGTGTAAATAAATATGAGAACAAACGATCTGAAACTAAAAGTATGCTGAAGGTATTACAGACGGAAATAAATAATATTGTATATCGTGACATACGCAGTAAGCAGCTAGTTATTCTACATGTAGATGAGATATGTACAGAAAAATGTTATATAAAATGGATTATGCAGCAGAACACAATGAGGGATAGATTGATATGCCTATTAGGGAAAAATAGATTCTATGGCTTATCTTGAAGTCGATTGGCCGTTTGGGTCATTCTGTGATCTTCGGGCCTTATAGATGGTCATTGTCACCGTACAATGATAACCGCGCTATCAGGCCCTTATAGATGGTATTATCTCGCCTGATGATAACAGCGCCTTCGGGCCCTTATAGACCACTATTTCGCACAGTGAGTCCCCGAGGCGCCTTGGGCCTTATAGTTTCTTTATCCACTTCTAGGTTTATACGGACATTGAAACACTGAAACATAAAACAAATGATTTGCATATGACATGTGAAAAGATATTATATGATATGAGAAGCGTAATATTTCTTTATGTGATGATAAGTTACATTAACATGAAGGATTATACGATCGACATGATATATAAAAATGTATAAGAATGTAGAATGATCGAAAAGTTAATATGAATACGATTATATGGAAAGTACAAAGAAATGCAATTACCACGAAAAGTATATGAACAAGTATAATATTGTGAAAGGGAAAGTAATATGAAAAGTATAACAAGAAAATAATATGAAAATAGTACATGAGCGATCAGGAAAGCGATTTATGATAACGATTACATGAAATAGAACATAACAAGCTGGTATAGTATATAACCATGAAAGTAATATATGTATACGAATATGACATACCTGAGAATAGGATATATAATATGAACCATTAGAAAGAAGAATAGATCAAATGATAAGTACTTAGGTAGAAATAAATGATATGAAAGGTTATATGTCAAGCGTCACGTGATAGAAGTGTCGTTATGTAAATATTAAGATAAATGTATTTATTTGGGACGATCATAGTTATTGAAATTAGTCTACGCCTTATCTTCCCACTAGGCGTAAAAGCAGCCCGCGAGTTTTTAATCCGTGTAGGTACGGAAGCGAGAAGACAGGATAGAGGGACGGGACATCCCACTGTCCCGACGGAAGCGGGCGACTCGGAGATACATTACTCCACCCTGCCCCTTAACGTCCCTACGTATTTTGAATAGGTATGGCTTTGTTTATTGAGAAGTAATGGGACTTGGTGTATAGAACATGAATACCATATGGTGGTATGTATAATGTATATGTAAAAAGAGAATTTTTGTTATTTCAGAAATTATGCATATGAATGAGAGAAAAGCAGTCTGAGTGTCAGCTACGAAAGAAAAGGTTGAAGAGTCCAGTCCGAGAAGTGTGACACCCACAAAGCTTGACACCCCATCGGGTGCGGGTTGGGGGATCCTGATAAATGTCGATGGAATAGTGAAGGGATGACATGACAAACCCCCATGTGATAAAATGAATAGATCATCAATCTAAGTAGGAAAGAATGAGATAGAGCGAGAAGTGGATAGAAGAAAGTGGTGAAACATAGAAATATGAAATAAAAGCGGATCTGAGAAGTGAATGTGGTAGGGAGATATAAGAACATGTCAATGTGTCCATAGCTTCGAAGATCCTAAACTAAGGCATCCACACACAAAAGGGCTATCCCACGTATGAAAGAAGGTAGCGGGGCTATAAGAGAAAGAAAATAGGCCCAATGCGCGTGGCCAACGAGGCTCGATGGGCTACTTGACGGTAAGAAAAAAAAAAAAGCGTGAGTAACAAGTGATAAGGTATATTATTCTAAGCTGATGTTTTATCCTGCGACAAGGAATTCTCAAGCGTGAAACTTTTTCAATTGATCTGTTCCCATTTGTTGGCTCGGGAATTGGTTTCCGTCCCAAGTCCATCAACCGTAGGCTCCCTCACCTGGTCAGCTCTCTACAATAATGTAAGGTCGGCTCCGAGTTAGATTACAAGCTTCCCTCTAGGGTCGGTGACTAATCCTGAGGACTCTCAAAACCGGAAATCGCGTCAGCGTAGTGGTCTAGGCGACCCGCTTTTGAAGCGGTGAGCCATCTTCCTTTAGTAGGCACGAGTATAATTGACAACATAATCTCCTCTCATCTAGCATTATTTGGTCAATGAAGTGGCGAACCCACTCAGCCTCCAAATTTGTTGCTCTAGGGTTGCTCCCGAGGATCCATCTCTATCTCAAAGGGCAAGCGCCATGCCATAAACTAGAGAGTAGGTGTGGTTCACAGTAAGTGCGGAGGTCTGGGCTCCTTATATCTGAGGCTTGCCGGACTGATCTTGAGAGTCTCGATCATGTCTTGTTCTATGGTGGAACGTGTATGAGATCTCAATGCATCTGACACTCTGTACATCTCTGAACAAACTGACAACAATCCATCACTAGCAAATTGCCCCAGAATCTCAATACTACGATCAATCTCACATATACATAGAGAAACCAAAATAGAATGCGGATCCATATCGCTGACAAAACCGGCCTGAAGGCTCACGGATGCCGTGGCAGGATGAGGTCTAATAAGTAGGATCTGGAACTCAGCCTGAAGGGTCAATGGTGACTCTAAAAGACAAGAGTAGGTAGTCTTTAAGGGTCCCTAGCAGGAGCGATTATTGCCCTCCGGTTGGTACATGACCCTCCTACACGATCTTCAAAGAGGCAGGCGCACCCAATAAATTTGATCCTTCAGATACGTACTTCCTGACATCCCAGCTACTCAGTGAGAGAATCTCTCTATCTCTATTTCAGGGAATAAACTAAGTGTATAGTGAATATGTGGGTTGCATCTGAAAAACCTAATAAATCTAACACAAAAAGAAGAGAACCTTGCCATTACATATATCCTGAAATCTAGCTCTGGAGCTCTCTAGTCTTCGAAGGTGAGGACCTGAAGCATCAATATGTAAATTATATCAAGTATACTGAAACATGGATATGGCCCATCGCTAGACCTTACTCCTAATCCATTAGCTGGGTGAAAGGCAAGCAAAAGACAACATGTCTCCAATCAAATATCATTCACAACAACAAAAGACACATAGTTGACCGAGACTAGGGAGTTGGAATGGGGATAAATGTATGTCAGCATAGACCAACTGTGTCTGATCAAGCGAGAGATGGGTAGTCATGTAACAGTCAATCATGCAAAGCACAAGTATATCATCCATATCTACACATAATCAGCGAGAAATATAAGATGGACAAGATGAATATATAACGAGGCCAACTGAGAAAACAGTGACATAAGCTAGATTATGAAGTCGGCAGGGATGTCAACCAACCAATGTGCGTGCAGCTGACCAAACCGTAGTGAAGGTACGATCGACTAAATCAAAACTCTCAAATGTGCCACCAATAATTAAGCATAAAAAAAACACAAAAATAGGTATATATCAATCAACTAATCAAAAGCCACATTTTCCCTAATTTGTATTAAGGCTTGACCCTCCACGAGTCCCACGATGGGTGTATTTGTGGACTCGCATTTTCACGTGCGTCCCCACTCTGAGTAAGTGAGACCTGGCTTTTGTGTTGTTGGGAAAACCATTTAAAAAAAATGGTTTGGAGTCGCCACTTATTTTTATTTTAAAAGGAAAACAAAATACAGAAGAAAAAGCGCTCAAATGTGACTCTGATGAAAAGGCGGTATGAAAACCGAGTCTAGGTTCGGGGTCGATTCTTATCGGGAAAGGTCTGGTGACGTGCACCTCTAACCTTGCAAAGTCGGGTCTCACTAAACAAACTAAAGAAAATATGACTTTTATTTGTCATTAATGAATACGAAGATAAGCAATAACAATATAAAAGCATTGAACACATATAGATAATCAAGCAAAGTCATATAGAGAAAAAATGTGTACAGACGGCATGTAAGAGCGGTATCGATTGGGAAGCGATGGTAGTGTAATATGAGATATGAAATATTCACATTTATTGATTCGCAGTTAAGTCAGTGGTTGTTAAGGATTCATGGATATCTAGCCCACTTTGAAAGCCATTTTATATATAACCTGTTAACTGATATTCCATTTTATTGGAATTGCTGGAATTAACCATGTGTTTGAGATTTTTGAAACCCGGTTTAAGTGAAGTTTTGTTGAGAAAATTGGAAGTTTGGAAGTTGAAATTTGGGGTGAGATTTTGGGTTGAAATTTAGGGTGTGATTTCATTGAGAATGGGGGATGCTTAACAATGCTTTGAGGGTGAGATTTTAGAGCTGAGTGATCAGTTTGAATTTTGAGGAAATTATCAATTTTGTAAATTTGAAATTGTAAACTTTAAAATTGGAAATTGGAAATTGGCAGGCAGATTTTGAAATATGACACTTGATTTTGAAATTAGGAATTTGCAATTTGAAGTGAAACATTGAAAATTTGAAATTTGAAATTGAGATTTGGAGGACTTGAATTTTAAAATTGAATTTAGATTTAGAAAATGAAATTTGAAATTTGAAATTTGAACATTTAAAATTGAAATGAAAATTCAAGAATTTTTTGAAGTTTATTAAATTAAGGGTGGTGATAGTTCATATGTTAAGAACAAATAAATTTGAATATAAAAAAAAAAAAAAAAAAAAAAACAACCAATTTAAGTAAATAAACAAAAAACAACAATATAATTACAAGAAAAATAAAATAATAAGACTATAAATTAAATGACTAATATAATATATATACAAGACAATAAAAAAACTATATAAAAGAAGAATAGAAAGTCAGCATACACAGTAGACGGGTAGTTAAGAACCAGGCAAATCTACCAGTAAAAATTATAAAAGTTAGGTATGCCGAAGGTACTTGATCCAGATTTCCTCCAAGAATCTTCCCTTATCTTCTTCCTCCCTTCTTTTCTCTTCTTCTTTGTTTCTCTCCTCCTTTTCTTCTCTCAAGAACTCTTTTCCTCTCTTCATTTTTTTTCCCTCTTCTCTTCTCTTCTTCTTTGTTTTTTTTTCTCTCCAACCCCCACTCCCTCTTCCTTCTTTAGATCTTCTCCTATTTATAGTATTTTTCATTTTCGCTATCATTTTTAATATTTTCCCTTGTTTTCATATTTATTTTGTTCTTTTTGCTTTTTTTTCTCCACTAACTTTATTTATTATTTTTTGTCTTCTTTTTTCACTTATTTTTTCCACTTACTTTTATTTATTATTTTTTTCTCCCTTTTTTTCCCACTTACTTTTATTTATTATTTTTTTCTCCCTTTTTTCCCACTTATTTTTCCACACTTACTTTTATTTATTATTTTTTTCTCCCTTTTTTTTTCCACTTATTTTTCCACTTACTTTTATTTATTATTTTTTCTCTTTTCCACCTCCCTTTTCATTTGTTTTTTATTTTCTTGGTTCCATTCGACTTCCTCCTTTTTTCCTTTTGGATTCCTTTTTTCTTTTTTTTTTCTTTTTTTACTTTAGTCTCCACTAATAAAAAGTAATAATAAATTAAAATAAAACAAAACAAAATGCTCCACTAAACATAAAATGATATAATAATAATAAAAAGATAATAATAATAATAATGTGTGAGCAAATTTTGGGGTCTACAACATCATATTGTGAATAAGATTATTATTTATATTATTGCACTTGGGTAAAATTTGAAAAATATTAAATTCTTATGAACTTGCCTCTTGCGTGTCTCAGCATATAGAATATTCTTGGAATTAATGTTGCAATTGTTATTTCTCCCATTTTGCACATTAATTTTGCTAAGATCCATACGAATAGTGAAGTTATTATATCAAAAACTTTATTATTTGGTAGGATGCTTAGTTTGGTGAAAAGGTTTTATTAAGTGTCATGAATCGCGTAATTTTACCACCCTATCGGTGGGAAATTGACGCATTTGGTTGTGACGGCTGATGAATTGCTCTTACATGTGTATGAGTCTTTTTGTATTTTAAAGACTAGCATTTTGTGATCACTTTTGTGGGTCATTTGGTAAGCCCAAGAATAGAGCAATTTGCATGTTTTTGTTTTACATGTATTCTTGACATTATTCTCTTGTTTATTCTTTGACTTTGAGCTTTCCTTAGTTCTCTACCATCACGAAACTTAATGGGACTAATTACAAGCAATGAGTTAAATCTCTCATGATGAATTTCACAATTATGAAATGAATCCTGGCCTGAAAGTCGGCTTCCTCCAAAACCCATCGCAAAAGTTCCTGCAAATGAGAAAAACATAC
Organism: Tetrastigma voinierianum; assembly: GCA_016808115.1. Classification (NCBI taxonomy): domain Eukaryota; kingdom Viridiplantae; phylum Streptophyta; class Magnoliopsida; order Vitales; family Vitaceae; genus Tetrastigma; species Tetrastigma voinierianum. Next base: position 528,154 of record JAEQBH010000525.1, read on the forward strand.
GAGATCGAGAGTATTCTAATAGTTGTTATCTGATGATCATGTAGAATCATATGGAGGATTCCGTTTATGCAAGCATTCCCAAGATTGAGAATGCAAAAGATTTCTTGTATGTTATTAGCAAGAAATATGTAAAGTTTTCAAAGAATGGAGAGATTAATTAAAGATGAGATTCTTCCGGATCTTGATTTCTCATTTTTTGACACTTGTTCTTAGTAAGTCTATTCCTAAGACTCCATATGAGCTATGATCAACAGAAGAAGCCTAGTCTTCATCAATACTTCCATGTTTAGGGCTGCAAAGTGGAAGTGAGACTGTACACAATCTAATAAACTTGATCCAAAAACCATTAGTGGGTACTTTATTGGTTATTATGTGGGATCAAGAGGTTTTAGTTTTTATTGCCTGTCGCACACCACCAAAGTGATTGAGTCAGATTGAACTATCTATTTTGAGGATGATATTGGTACAAGCCAAGGACCAAGATAAATTGTGTTCAACGAACATCTAGTTTTTATTCTTATGCCTATTGTTTCTGCTCCGATCTCTAGCCCTATTGTTTACCAGCATTCAATAGCCACTTCTGATAATGAACCAATTAAGGAAGTAAACCTATAAGCTCCAGAAATCCATTTATAGTCTAAAGCAGGCCTCCAGATAGTGGTATCTCAAGTTTGATGAAGTTTCCACCGCCAATGGTTTTAAGGAGAACATCGTCGATCAATGTATATTTATGAAGGTCAATGGGAGCAAATACATATTATTGGTTTCCATATGTTGATGATATTTTGCTTCAGTATCCAATGTGATATTGGACATGCTGGTTGAGTACAAAGTATATATTTGTAGCCATTGATATGAAGGATCTTTGGGGGAAGCATCTTATGTCTTCAAAGTATATAGATGGCTGCGATAGACGTAGGGCGGCCATGAGATTGTCTCAACAGATGTATATTGAACGCATTCGGTGCGTTCGAATGGCGTACGTCGCGCTCGTGGCGCACCATCAGTCGTAACGGTCTCTTCAACGCCCGGCGCCGCCGCACGATATCCGTCATCGCGAAAGCGTCCCAGAGTCACAACGTCAAGCTTCACAAAGACAAACGCGTTCGCCACGCCCGATACGTCGTGCCGTTGTCATATTGAGTTGGTGCGGCAACGAGCTCGACCAGCGCCAAACACTGTCCGCCAAACTTTCGGGGTGGTCTTAGGCGTCGCCATGATCTCGCGTCGACATATCGACATACCGACACTTCGGCGGTTGGTTTTACCGATTTTGATTATGCAGTCGCGATAGATGATAAAGTTCATCGTTATATCTTTATGATGATTAAAGGAGTCGTTACGCCTTACCCCCACCGGGGGCAAAGGGACTAGGGCACCAAGACGAGACTGTGACCTGACCTTTAACCCGATTTTCTCGATTATCATAACATTCATATATAATTGCATAACGAGATAAAACTTGTAAAACTACCACCATAGTTGTGTTTAACATGTCTTGTACATTTACATGGTTGAGTCCCATTTACTTGTACATAAACAAATTCCACTATTATAAAAAACTTTTACATTTACTTTCCAAAACAAAATAAAAAAGCCTACATCAGGTGGACTTCTATTGTTGTGTTGAACCTAGCGAATGCGGAATACCCCGAATGTCCTCTTCAGTACCTATACGAATGAAACACTCGTGCTAAGCTTATAGCTTAGTGGGAAAACGTGATAACAAGATATAAGGATCACTTGATGTGGTCCATAACATAGTATACATATAACGATAATGCATATGTTTAGTTTACGATAAATGTAATTCTTATAACGAGTTTTCTATATCTCCCGTAGGGGAGTTTGTAGAGAGACCTGGTACGTGTTGCACCAGAGGTACATTCATGCACAGTAAAACCCGATTACTTTACTCTTCTTATTGTTCATTATTCGTGATTCTTATCATACAAATGTTTGCTCTTCAGATAGACCAAAGAATGAATGAGAGGATGCAGACAATAGGTAACTGGTTGTACGACAAGATGGAACAGATACACAAGACAATACGCGCCGCCCACGCACGGGTTGGTCAGAAGACTAGTTAGGAGGTCGTAGCACTAAGGTGGAGGTGCCACCACCCGATCGGGATCGCAGCTTTACTCCATGAAACAAAAGAAAACAGAAGACAGCTAGGATCTACAAAAAAGATTGAATGGGAGACGTGCTCGCCCACGTAACAAAGAGGTGTCAGAAGACAACGTGTAGAGTGTTGGCCAGACCGAATGAACGTGCCTATTCATTCACTATTCGGTCTTCGACAAGCATACAATTATATGTGTTTTCGAGCTAGTTATTTTGTTCTTACTCACATTAGCAAATAAGGGCAAGAAACAATTTTCACTGTTACAGATCGCAGATCTATGAAGCTTCCCTGAGGCAAATAGAGGTTTAGAGCAATTGACGTGACACTTGTATACATGTACGCACTTTCACCACTTATTAGATCATCATTAATCTAATGGATGATCGCTAGAATTAATGTAAGAACGTAACAAAACAAGATTGCAGGGACAGTACTGACCGCAAATTCCGGTAACGGTACTCAACTTTCAAGATCGAACTCAACTTTGTAATCGGTACTCAACTTTAGTACCGTACTCAACTTTTAAGAGATCGGTACTCAACTGCCAAGACTGGGTACTCAACCTGTCAAGATCAGTACTCAACCGTCAAGACTGTACTCAACTTTAGTACTAGTAATTAACCGTCAAGCACTAATACTCAAGATCCTTAGACCTTAGAACCACTTCGAATTTACTCAACTTTCACACTGGTACTAATATCCTCTAGAATTCAACACTTGAGTACCTATGATCAACTTTCAAGACTTCAGATCACTTGTGATTAAGTAGGTTTGCCTCTTTTCACCCGAAATTTCCAACCAAAACCCAAAACCCAAAATCTAAAACCAACCACAAAACTGAACTAACACCAACAAAAATCGCTTTAATAACAAGATATGGTTCTTCTAACCCAACATAGACAAAGAGAGAGTGAGGAGGGTTTCCTAACCAACAAATCCATACACAAACTTGAACAAGTTTCCATACAAGTAATCCATACTAACAAATATTAGAGTTCCAAACATGAATTCCATAGCTTGATATCTTCTCTACTTCTTTGAGCCAAATAGAACCTTGAATAAATGGAGAAAACAACCTAGAATGGCTTCTCTCCCAAAACCGTGCCTTAGTTCTCCTTTAGCCCTAAAATGGATAATCCCTAAAATGAGATATTTTGCTCTTATCATGAGGCCATGTTTGGCCTTATCCTCTTTTTGGATTAATTCCTTAGCCTTTGCATTTGGTCCTTTATATTTCTATTATTTGCAAATCAACTTATCATTATTTTAACTTAGTATATAATCTTTTTATCTTACGTCACTTGGGTCCTTAATTAGAAAATTACCAATTTACCCTTAGTACTCCAATTTCCGAAAAATGCAAAATTTACTTATATTATACCCTAAACATATCATAAACTACTAGGGTCTAATTCAGGGTGTTACAACTCTCCTCCCCTTAAAAGAATTTTGTCCTCAAAATTGTACATGAATCGAAGAGTTGTGGATACTGTGCCCTCGTTCATTAACTTCTTTTTCAATTCTGGGATATTTGGTGCACATAATCTTGTCTTGTAATACAAACTTGCATCTTCTTCTATAGTATAATCAATCGAGTCTCCATTTCTGACTAGTTGTACACTTTGTTGTAACTTGACATCATTTTTCTGAGCCTTAATCATCATTTGCCTTAACTCGAGTGTAGCTGGAAATCGAAAGCCATAACAAAGCTCCCATCGTACTCAAATTCCCATGCACATTCTTGTGTGGACAAACCGTACATCATTTTACTCAAAGCATCTGCCACCACATTAGTTTTTCCTTGGTGGTAATCAACTATGCAATCATAGTCCTTAAATAACTCTAACATCTACTGCCTCGTTCAAGCCTTGAGTTAACAAATACTTAATACTCTTATGATCTGTAAATATTTTACATTTTTCACTATATAAGTAATGTTTCCATATTTTCAAAGCGAACACTACCGCTGCTAACTCCAAATCATGTGTGGGATAATTCTACTCATGTGGTTTCATCTGTCTAGAGGCATATGCCACTACTTTTCCATCTTTTATCAATACATATCCCAAACCAATATTTGAAGCATCACTATACAAAGCATATTCTCTACCCGAAGTAAGCTGAGTCAACATTGGTGCTTCCATAAGTATTTTCTTTAACTGATCAAAACTTGACTGACATTTGTCATCCCAAACAAACATTACCCCTTTTTGGAGTAACTTAGTAAGTGAGGATGCTATGACGGAGAATCCTTTGACGAACCGTCGATAGTACCCTTCTAAACCCAAGAAACTTCTCACCTCTGTTACATTTTGAGGTGGTTTCCAACTTACAATTGCTTCTATTTTCGCAGGGTCTACTCTAATACCCTCTACAGATATAATATGGCCTAGAAACGACACTTCCTTAAGCCAAAAGTCACATTTACTTAACTTGGAAAACAACCTTTTCTCTCTCAAGATCTGTAACACTATCTTCAAATGTTGTTCATGCTCTTGTGCATCCTTAGAATACACCAGGATATCATCTATGAATACCACTACAAACTGATCCAAATAAGGGTGGAATACCCTATTCATCAAGTCCATGAATGCGGCCGATGCATTAGTCAATTCAAATGGCATTACTAAAAACTCATAATGGCCATATCGAGTTCTAAAGGCTATTTTCAAGACATCAACATCTTTCACTCGAAATTGATAATATCCTGATCGCAAGTCTATCTTAGAAAAGATACTTGCCCCTTTCAGCTTATCGAAAAGATATTCTATTCTCGACAAAGGATATTTATTCTTCATTGTTATCTTATTTATTTTCCGATAATCAATGCACATGCGAAGAGTGCCATCTTTCTTTTTAACAAACAAAACCGGTGCACCCCAGGGTGAAACACTAGGTCGGACTAATCCCTTGTTCAATAATTCTTGAAGTTGAGTCTTCAACTCTTTTAGTTCAGTTGGAGCCATATGGTAAGGTGCCCTAGAAATAGGAGTCGTCCCTTGTACAATTTCAATAGACAGATCTACTTCTCTTTCGGGTGGCAAACCTGGTAATTCCTCAGAAACACACATCAGGGAATTATTTTATCGAATATTTTCTAGATGCATTCGTCCCCCAGAGTCAAGTACCAAAGCCAAAAAAGGCTTCACAAATCTTTTCTAAGAAAATCTCGCTTCAGATAGCGAGATTATATTTGAAGACCGAGTCGACGCATACCATGTACAAGCATTTCCGACAGTTAGAACATTTAAGCGCATCAAGTTTATCACAATTAACTATAGCCCGATGTTCGATAACTAATTCATTCTAAAATCAAATCAAACTCATGAAAAGGCAAAGCAATTAGATCAACCGAAAATTCCCTATCATGGACCATTAGGGGACAATTCTTATACACTCGGTTGACTCTAACACTATGCCCCAGGGGACTGGTAACAAGCATGTCATATGCTAAAGGCTTTACTGATGGCAATTTATCACTCAATTGTTCAATGCATTTATACGAATGTGTAAAACCAGGATCTATCAAAGCATGCATTTCAATGTTATAAAGAGTGAAATTACCCGCAATCACCCCTGGTGCATCTTGATCCTCACTTAGCTTCCCATAAAGATAGGTTCTAGCCAAGACCGTATAGTAGGGCCATTTCTATTGTTATGTGGATCAAATACTTTTGCCGCTCTGACTCACCCCGCCCTCTACCTCTATTACAAGTCAATGGAGGTACATTCGATCCTCCTTTGCTGCTTTCTTGAGGATTTCTAGAAATCCTCGATCCTTGTGGACAATTTGCTATCAGATGGTCTGTGCTTCCACATCAGAAACACCCCCAAGTTACCCGTCTGCAAGTACCAAGATGACGTTTATGGCAGTGCGGGCATTCAGGTCTTCCCTCTTGTCCGTGCCTCTACCGGAACCCTATGTCATAGTAGGGCCTTGTCTCCTACCTCTTGTAATGGAACCATGTACCGAGTCCACTTGAGACTCTAGTCCTTACCTAAGATGAACCACTCTAGAGAACTGGCCGATTCTTTCTCTCTTGACTCTTTCATCGATTTATTCTCATTGCCGCTTGCACCCGGGGCTTGATAAAAAATTTAGTCACTAGTATCGATGTACAATTGTGAGGTACTTTTATTGACTCCTTGTGCCATCCTTAAGTCAAGCTCACATCGTGAAAGTTTCCGTAAGAAACCACTCTCAGGCATACTTACTAAGACTCGGGCTTAAACTTTTCTCATATTCCACCATTGTCGATTCCCTTTGTTTCATATTTTTAGAAATTAAGCTCCACCCGGCCCTTTAGTAATCATCAATGACATACTTTGTCTTTAAACTCGACAAAGAAGTCCACTGTACCAGGTTCCCTGAAGTAATGGATTTCTTAGAACTAACTTCCACCAATCATAAGCTGCACCTTGCAGCAATGAGACTATACATTTGGCCATTTGTTAAGGTGGACATTTTACTTCGTCCAAAGCTCTTTGTAATTTCTCAAACCAAAACTTGGCTTTATCAGACTCTTCTAAACTTGTATCATGAAATTCTTCTACTCCATGCTTTCATTGCACTGATCTAGCGCTTCAAATGTGATTCATCTGTAAGACCCCTGCCATATCCTCGAGAAATTTTTATCAATGCTTCGCTGGAAAGCATGTTCACTTTAGCTGAGTCGACGATCAGAGACGTATGGGATCAAGATCCACAGGATTGACACTTTCAGTTGTTTCCTCCACAACTTCCTGGGATTGATCAATTCTAGAAAATATACAAAAATTGGACATCCACATTAGGCCAACACAATACTATGTAGGTACATTTTGAACCTAATAAGTTTTTTCCATAACGGCAACTAGGTTCAGCACCACTGACATGAACCGCTCCGCTGTCTCCCAGAGGTGCATCTTTATTCACCTTTAATCATTTTTGATATGGTTTATTTAAGAGAGTACTGTATAATAATAAAATTTAACCCACACATATATAAAAGAAGAATCAAAACCTTATATATATACCTGGGGTCCAATATTTTATTATAATAAATTCTATTAGAGTTATAAAATTTTTACATTATTTCAAATAAAAAGTCTTTATCAATATGATTCCTATTCGTTTTGTTACTTCCATAATATGAATATCTGATGTCCCCGGTGATCAATATTAATAATAATTCTTATTATTAGTTCATAACCCGCAACCGATATAGATATACATCACCGATGGTCCATTAACACGATGAAAACGACATGAACACGTCGAGTTGAACGCGATAATAATAATCATTGAAACAATATCTCCCGAGAACAATAGATCTTTCGTACGACGGCGCACCGAAACACGCGCGGTCATAGCGTGAACTGACTGTTGGCGTTTTCCGTCGTTCGCCATCGCGATCTATCACAGCAACGTCGCGACGCAGATCACTTCAACACGAACCAGGATCAACAATAAAAACCGGTAAACGATACATCAATGAAAGTCAGCTGTTATTACGGCCACCACAGTTTGAGCGTCGCGTCGAAAAAGAGTGTCAATGATCATCGCGACGCCTTCCACAATGGCACTGAAGACCGCAAGATTAATGCTGCTTTGTCCCAATGTGAAGATCATTCTTCGCCACGCACAGAAACGCCCACACACAGCAACGCTTTGGTCTGTACGCTATTTGTCGATCACACAACCAGCCTCCACGCATACAATCATATGTTTTTCCAAGCTTGTTATTTTGTTCTTACTCACATTAGCAAATAAGGGCAAGAAACAATGTTTGCCTAACAACAGATCATCGCCAAAGCTGTCGTTGGCGCGCCAGGCTCAGCCAATTTATATACTTCGCAGATACGCGGTCCTCACAAATCGGATTGTGATCATCCCACAATCCGATGAATGCTAAACGGCCGCAACATAATGCGCCAGATCAGCAGACAGCGGTTCACTAAACACTCTTAGCATCAACTGAACTTATAGGCACTCATACCCAACTTTCTACACTGTACTCACTTCAATATCACCAACTTTTAATACTTGACATCCCACTTTATTTCATGTGTGCTCTCCCTCCCAACTTCGCACCTGCACTTCAATCCGTCACATCAACATCATCCAAGAATCCATTTGAGTATCCTTCTGACCAACCATTTTGAGCACCGACATCAACTTTTCAAGATAATTAATATCTTTTTTGGATCAAAACAGATTTGAGTACCAAGACTAATCCTCAAGATCGGTAATTAATATCTCTAGACCTAAAAACAACTTTGAGCACCCTACCACCGCGATTTCTACATGTTTCAGTTCTTTTCACCTAAATTTCAACTAAAACTCAAAACCAATCACAAAACTAAACTAACACCAACAAAAATCACTTTTATACAGAGATAGGGTTCTTCTAACCCAACATAGACAAAGAGAGAGTGAGGAGGGTTTCTTAACCAACAAATCCATACACAAACCTAAACAAGTTTCCATACAAGTAATCCATACTAACAAATATTAGAGTTCCAAACATGAATTCCATACCTTGATTTCTTCTCTACTTCTTTGAGCCAAATAGAACCTTGAATAAATGAGAAAAGAACTCACGGCTTCTCTCTCCCAAAATCGTAAGCCTAGCTCTCTCCTTTAGCCCTAAAATGGATAATCCCCAAAATGAGATATTTTGCTCTTATCATAAGGCCATGTCTGGCTCCTATCCCTCTTGGATTAATTCCTGCCAGATTTGGTTCTTTATCTTTCTATTATTTGCAAATCAACTTATCATTAATCTAACTTAGCATATAATCTTTTCATCTTATGTCACTTGGGTCCTTAATTAGCAAATTACCAATTTACCCTTAGTACTCCAATTTTCGAAAAATGCAAAATTTACTTATATTATACCCTAAACATATCATAAACTACTAGGGTCTAATTCGGGGTGTTACATGTTTCGTGGAAAAGTGTCAAACAAACACTTATAACTTCTTCTACTATGGAGGTAGAGTTATGAGGCTACTTGTCATGCAATATGGTTGCGGAATTTCATTTCAACTTTGGAAGTTCTTCACTCCATTTCTAGACTGTTGAAATTGTTCTGTAATAATTTTGTAGTTGTATCTTTCTCTAGGAACACTAGGAGCACTTTTCGCTCCAAGCACATTGATGTGAAGTTCTTTTTTGAGAAAAGAGAAAGTTGTAGAGTTTCTCATTCCAGTTGAGCACACGCCTACGACTGTAGCATACTGCTGTTAAGTGCACTCCACTAACCAAAGGCTTACCTATTGTGTGTTTCAAGAACATAAATATAATACCTTAAAATATGCCCTACCGCTTTATAACATGTTTAGGGTATTTTGTGGTAGATAATTTGAATTTTTCATAATTTAAATGCAAACATGAAATGGAGAAACTCCGAATTTGTACAAGATACAAGGGTAAATTGTGTAAATTGCAAATAGGGGACCCAAATGGACATAAGAATAAAAGATTGTATGCCAAATTAGGATTTTGTTAAGTTAAAATGTGAATAGAGAAGAGATGGAGGACTAAAGTGTAAATAAAAGGAAAATTTAGATTAAAAGGAGAGAAGACCATTTGGTCTTTGATTTTTGGGGAAAGCAATACGTAGAGAGTGGGAGAAGAAGAGAGGGGAAGAGAAGAAGAAGAGGAAGAAGAGAAGAAAGCTAAGAAAGGTATGTAAGTCTAGGTTTTTGTATGGAAAAATTATGGATTTTATTATGGAATGTTTGGAATTGTGGTATGGAACTTTGATGGTGTCATGTTTTTGTATGGGAAAAATCAAACCATAACCTAGTTTTGATGAATTTGGGTCTAAAAGAACCCCACTTAGTATATTGGCGGTGTTTTGACTGGGTTGATTGATTGTAATCCTCAAATGGGTGAATATTTATTGGGCGAAATATTTGGGTTTTAGGGGAGATGTCACAAATTTCTCCAACTTCATATGCATACTCTTCGTCCGAACTCCGTTTTAGGATGTTCTTGACCTCATGGAAAGCACTTTGAGTCTAGAAGCCATCCATAAGATATCTTGATAATATTGGAACCTACATAGTCCAAAAAATCCTTCAAAAACAAGATGTCTCACTGCCGTTAGTAGCCACTGCTCATGGGAGAAGCTCCACCCTGGGACGGGGTCATAATTTCTTCGTCCGAACTCCGTTTTGATGTTCTTGGCCATATAGAAAGCCCTTGAGTCTAGAATCCATCCATATATAGCTTGATAATATTGGAACTCATATTAGGTCTAGAAACGAAAATAGTAGGCCCCGCTGGTTGCTCAGAGCCACTGCTCACGGAAGCCTCCAATCCTGGACTACATACTTCTTCATCCTAACTCAGCTTTAGATGTTCTCGACTCTACTGAAGAAATTTGAGCTCTGGAATCCATTCATATATCTTGATGATATTGGAACCCAAATGAATCTGTAATTATGAAAATGTGAGGCCCTACTGTGTTGCTCAGAAATAATTGCTCAAGTGGGAAGCCTCCAACTGATCTCATAATTTCTTCGTCCGAACTCCGTTTTGGAAGTTCGTGGACTCTATGCAAAGCCCTTTGAGTCTAGAATCCATCCATATATAGCTTAATGAAATTGGAATGATAGTAGATAGCTCATAAACATACATGGTAACCATAGTTATTCATGCATATAATGAGATATGAAAAAAATGCAAAGATACAAATAAATTATTGTAAATATCGCATATGATTACCGGATGACAATAAGTATTCGGGAATATGAGATATGTACTGAACATAAAATACACATTGATTGTCTGCTTAGAACCTGGTAGAGGGATAGATGGGCATGCCTATTAGGGAAAAACAAGTCTGCAAAGATATCATTAGTTTTCGTCCCGCTTCGAAATATTACAAACAGCATTCGGCCCTTATATTTATCATTGTCTCGCATAATGATAACAATGCCTTCGGGCCCTTATAGACCACTCAAGCCAGATAGTGAGTACAAATGCCCTTTATAGTTTCCTTTATCCACTTCTAAGGTTTATGTAGGCATGAAACATAAAACAAATGACTTGAATATGACATGAAATGATATGATATGATAAGAGAAGCATAGCACCGTTATGCGATGACAAGTATATTGTGACAAGAACATGAAGCAAAGTGTAAATGATAAGAAATGAAACATGGTATGATAGGTAAATATGAAATATGAGTATGTTTAAATGATATGATATGTTAGATGTGTATGCATGTGTATAGAAGTGTGATGACCCTTATTGTGGTGGTCATCCATATGTATTAATTCCCAATTAAGCTATAAAAATTAGCACGGGTGTTTCATCCGCAGAGGTACAGGAGAAGCTTAAACGAGAAGTCCGACACTCCACACGCCACAACTAAGGCCAACACACCACTAGGTGCCCACTGAACACCTTTTGGTCTATTTTTGTATATGTTTTGTTTTTGTGCCAACAAATATTGTAATGTTTAACACTTGATATATGTAACTTGTATATATTTCAGAATCCATCACATGTAATATACAAGTTATATGTTTAACATTATATGAATGAACAAGCTTAAAGGTTATAAGTTTATAAGAAAAAAAAAATGACATCCTCGCTTGACACCGTGTGCCGAGTTGGGGGCGTCAAACGTCACCCGCATGTGATTGTTAGGAGCCTAAAATCTTTGTTTTAGTGGGAGTTTTTCCTTTTTCATATATTTTGTAAGGAAAGCTCATGTTTTTCGTTATTATATGCACATTTTGACGTTTGTCATTATTTTATGATTTTGTGTTATTTTGACCAGATGAATGATATAATGATGTTTTCTCTTTCTATTGAATCAATACTATTGTCATTGAAATTCTTCTAGATCAGTAGCGTCTGATTATGTACGATTTATGCATCATCTCAGGGTATTAATTGTATATGATTGGTTATGGCTATGTAAATCTCTTGTTGAAGCATTTGAGTTATGATTTTGAGTAGTAGCGCCTAATTATATATGATTTATGTATCTTTTTGGTTTGTTAATTGTATATGATTTTTTATGACTATGTAAAATATATTGTGAAAGCATTTGAGTTATGATTATGTCGTCAAAGTGGGAGAATGTTAGATTAATTTATTAATCTATGTACTAAGCAGAATCATATTACAATTTTAATTGTAATTTTGTGCATGTTAATTATTTGTCATTTATGGGATGGTTTAATATTAATTAGCTATGTCTTCTGGATTTCATCTTTCTCCCTGCTTTGCAAGCCTACTGACAAAAGCTCAATTGTTCCCCTGTGCTCTATATATATGAGTAAATAGAGCACTATAATTTAACAAGGGTTTGGTAGAACACATATTGGGAAGAAGGAAAGATTCATCTTCAACCCTAATCTTTCTTTCGATTGCCTCTCGCAGACAAGACTAATGACAAATTAATACCCTGCATCCATGCCGTATGTTTTTTACACACTACAAATCGACATGCTTCTTGCTCAACAAAGCCAGATTCCAATGTATTTATTGGGTCATTTGATTATTAATCAATTGTTTTTGGGATCAATAAATACTCTTGGTTTTTACAGAATAATTTAGCACTACAACCATGTTTTCAAAGAGATAGATCCCCTTACTTTTAGAAAAATTGAAGAGCATGTATGAAACAAATAGTGCACAAGAAAATTTTTTTTCTTCTAATTGATAATAAAGTTAATGAATCTGAAGTTAAGCAGCGATAGTCAATTGCCAAACATCTATATGATTTTGAAGGAATATTGAACGTTCAGCCCGAGTCTGGTTCTAATTCAAAATCATGTTCCTTTTGAAAGATGTACGATACAAAATTCTACCACTCATGGTTCTCTCTAATTGATACCTAGCTCTAGGTGTGCTTGATGGGTGGACTGGTCAGCCTCCAGACTATATGGGAAAACGGACTACTCTTATTAATTAGCGTGGGTTTAGCTCCATTAATGTGATTGCAACAACAGCTATGCTTCACAAAGAAGAAACACACCCCTTCTTCTCTCCAATGGAAATTGGAATAATTCCCATCCTATACATATATTCCGAAAATAATAGGTGCGTGCAATTTTTCAACCACCTAGAAATTGGGAAGAAAGGTGAGAAAGAGTTGAAAGATAAGGATTGTTTGCTATGACAGTGATTCATGAGATGTTGCACCAAGTGGTTCGACACTGTCATAAGTATTACAGCTAGTTTTACTATGTTATGCAATATGTTGCATTAAGTTATGATAGATTTGTTGAAGTAATATAATTTGAATAGATATGGAATCAGATGCATAAACTCTTATAGACAAGAAAACCATAGATTGGTTATGTGGTTCGGCAATTGCCTACGTCCGCAAGGCTGAGCTCAGATGTAAATTATTTCACTATATATCAATTAGGTTACATGGTGATCTTAAGTGAGACAAGCTCCCCCTTTCTCATAGTCGTCTTCTTCTAACTATCTAATATAGAAACATAGAAATAAACTCTCTTTATTTCCTATACACATCCGAACTCCTAAGTGCCCAATCACTCCATCTCAATCGGAGTTACAACACTGCTCATAATTAAGGGTTAGGGTAGTACTTGTAGTTGCTTCAACTGCAAGCAACTCTTCCAGAAAGTCTCCTTTGTGTGTAAAATCGATGATCCTTGGAGGGTCCTCTCTTCCCCTCTTAAACACGCCTTAGGCAATCTTCAATTTGCCAAAACCGTCTTAATGACCCAGTTGTAAGTATTTGATATCATTCCATATTAATTTAGGAGAATATTTCTCTTCCAAAGAGATCCTGTAGATTGATATCCAATTCCTTTGATTTTATTTGTTCAGATTGCACATAATTTTCCTTTTATATATAATTCCTTGTTCAATACGCTAAATATTGACTCTTGATTTGCTCAATATTGACTCGTAATTTGCTGAATATTTACTAGAAAATCGTGAGAACAAAATAAGGTAAGACACGCCTTACCTTTTGTTCCATCATCAAGCGAGACACATCAGCTAGGGTAAATTGTGTTACACGGTTTGCTCAACCATCTCATGCGACAACATTTGAGACGCTATGACTAGTTGCACACACAACATGCATTTTATTTTTGGCCTAGATGGTGCCAATTTTGACGCTTCAACAAGAGTTGTTCATATCATAACGGGAAAAGTGTGAGTGAGAAAAGTAGCACTCCTATAGAGTATTGGGTGATGAAATAGTTGAAATTGTGATCATATCTTATAGAGTGTATGGGAATTGTTATAGAGTAGTTTCCATCTTATGGCTTCACATCCTTCCTTACGTGCATACAGCTCTATACCCGTGCATGTGGAGAGTCAAAATCTATTATAGAGTTTCAAATCAACAAACATGGATAAAATATTCAAATTTACAAGGAGATGGTTCGAACCCAGTACATTCTGTCAAACCAAGCTCTAAAACCATGTTAAACGACAACTCTCCTAAAAGTTTAAACTTGTGGTATTTGGATTTAACATGAATACGATGCCTTCACAGCAATACTTGAGTGAAATTGGGTTTCAAAAGGTCTTTTAATTAAATAATCCTTTAAAAAAACACTTTCTGAAAGTTGAAAAATTGGTTAAAATTTTATGTTAACAGAACACAATTCTTGCAATATGACAAACTTGTAATTGAAATGATATTAACTTACAAAAAGGAATATTTGGTTAAAAAACCTCAAATAATTCTACATTTATAAATCTAATTAACCTTCCTCATGTTCTTATTTTAAAAATAACCTACTTTGAACAAAAATATTCTTAACTATTTTATGTATTTACATTTTTTTAAAGAAGATATTCTTTTTACAAGAAAACGGGTGAGGTTATTTTTTTTAAAATGAGGTCAAAATTTGATGGTGGTTAGATTTCAATTTCAATTCAAAAGGTCTTTTATTCAAATAACCCTAACTATCACATATTCTTCACTGATTTTTTTTTTCCTTCACATGTAAGGTCATAACACAGAAATACCATGTAATTCAAATCTTCTAGAGGAAATTTGAAGTGAGAGTTTGGGAAATAGCTAGTGTGATAAAATGGAGCCATATATATTCATAAAAGACCTCCTTTATTATAAGTGTAAGATCTTGTAAAATGCAGGTAGGCAGCAAAACCTACAACGCTGAACCCAGAGAGTAGCCAATAAAAGTAATTAAGATGTGCCCTATTGAGGTTATCATTAAACCAGCCTTCTTGGCCATCACCACCTTCAGTTGCTTTCTCAATGGCAGAGATAAGAAAGCTGCTCAGAAAGCTCCCTACACCAAAGATACTGAGGTATAGGGAGACGACAGCACTCCTTAATTCATTTGGGACTTGATCATAGAAGAACTCTTGAAGCCCAACCACGGCGAACACCTCGGAAAGTCCAAATAAAATGTACTGGGGAACCAACCACCACACTCTCATCGGAACTGTGGCATATGGCATATCAATCAGGCCATGGTCTTGAGTTGTTTTATCGTTCATTGTCTCAACTAGTGCTGCAACTTTTACCATGGAATAAAAGATATAACATCCTGATTCATTCTTTGTAGCATTGTTGTTGTGTATGGCTTGTTAGTGAATTTTCTTGCCATTGGGATGAAGATGCGGTCGTATATAGGAACAAAGAGGACGATTGAGAGGCTGATACAGACTTGAAAGCTACATGCAGCGTTATTTCTTAAAGCCTGACTATAATTGACTCAACAAAAGCAATAGTTCTTGTTTGGTAAACAGTGCAGATGACTTCAAACAGCACAATAGGATAGACCAAGCATGTAACGCAGTAAAATAGCCCCAGAATTGCCTTGTTAAATCTAGTGGCGCTGCTCACTCTTACATCTTCCGGACAATTTGGCTCAAGTAAAACATTCTAGAAACCTGCCACAACAAATTAAAAATTGTCACTAATAGTATTTAAATGAGCAAACGCATCAAATAAAGGTTGAAAGCTGATACAGTGTTTTTCTTCCAGCTATAAATGGTGTTAAAACAACCAACTTCAAGTTTAAAATTTGAATTTATAAGATTTTAGTTTAAAATGAATATTATGCTTCTTAATACCCTCCCTCACTGGCGGTCCCATACCCACAAGTATATGGGGAGTCAAATAAACTAAATTGAATCTTTTATGGACTTTATGTTAAAATCACCAACTTTTATAAAAGTTCAAGCTTGTAGGATTTGGATTTAATATAAATATCATGCTTGTTAACAAATGGAATGAAACTTATTTTCCTTACTTGCATTCTTGAGATCCTTGGTGAGACAAGGTTCCAAGTGCTCCCTCCTCAATAGCTTTTTCCCAGAATGAGGCTGTTCTCCAACTTAGCCGCTCAACAAAACACCTTACAGAGATTCTCATAACCGGCTCTTCGGGTCCCTTTCGAGCACTATATCGGTGGTAGCTAGTTCACGTAAAAAGGAAAGCAGAGCGCATAAACTATGGCAATGCAGAATTCCAAAATCCAGAAATTCCGCGATATTGCCTTGAATATAGAAGTCTGTGTTGTATACTTCATCGAAGACTAATGCATATATATAAACTACTCCGTGGGCTTGAATGAGCTTTTATTAGCTTCTCCCCTGATCCTCTTCATCAAACCTGGTCGCCCTAAAAGCCCGGCTTGTATGTTCAGATCACCCTCCAGAATCGCTACTAGATATAGAGAAAGCAAGAGTACTCGGGACCGAAGGCTAACAATCGTTTGGACATGTGAAAATCTTCCTAGATCACCATAATTAGAATAAAACATAATAATAGAGAGAATCTAAAAGCAAAGGGCCCGATTTGAACCATGGTCGCTTGATGCGAATCAAGAAGATCCCAGAAAATACAGATCTCAAGCGCTTTCTCTCCCCATCCCTGGGATTATGATGTACCGGCTTAATGAGATCACACCACTTATTAGAGAAAATCTCTCTCCGAATCATGTGAGTAAAAATAATGATCCCAGGGTTAGGGAGGGACTAGCTGAGGACAGATAGAGTTCTCATCGATTTGCCCCATTAAAGGCCCGGTCGCATTCCTGCCACAGACACTCTGCCAAAGCCCCTATATTAAACGTGAACAGAATCTACATATTCCCACTTTATTGGGATCAATTAGTTTTAACATTTAATTAATAAAGCCCTACATTAAGAAAATCTTACATTCCCACTGCAAGGAGCATATTAATTGAAACAAAACCGGTGGTGCGATCTTCATACTGGCCCAGATTATTCTTATTAGGGCCAATTCCATCCCATAAAGTCTCTTCGAACAACACCGAATCATATGTAATTGGGATGTACTCACGTTGCACCCTTCCATGGTCAGCGTGCCTAACTTTACTGATATGATTCAATACGTAGTGTGTTAAATAATACCCTGCAATGAGTGATACTCATGTGTTATCCATTTTGTTAGTCCAAATTTCCCTAAGTGTCACAAACCTAGTGTCACCGTGAGAATATCCATCATGGTTCCAACTTAACTCGAGTATAAAGTACTTTGATGAGTAACTTACTTTATGTAACAATACATTGTTATGTTAATGCCACAATTCGGCCCCAGGCAGCCTCAGACTCCAAGGCTTGCTACAATGTCTGAGATTAAATTATAATGACTAACTCTCGATAAATCTACATTCACAAATACCTTATCGAATGCAGTAGTTTGATACAACCAAATATTACAAAATGTAATGAAATCGGATTCAAACTCATAAGAGCAACATAAAACCTAATGTATCCCACTAATTTGTTGAGATCCCAGTGATACCCCAAGTTTCCATGTTAATGAGATATCGATCAAATACACAAGCATAAGACCTTTAGTTAGCTAGATCCGCGAATCATATCATCTCGTTGAAATGTGCTCCAACGCAATGTCACCCCAGGCTTGGAACTTTTTCCTTTATAGTCGTGTGCCTTGTCCTCCATGTGCGTGGGGACTTTGAGACCTCATTATTGCATTAAACAACACCGAGTTATTATCACAATACAGCTTTGTATGGGCCTATCCACAA
Source organism: Tetrastigma voinierianum (assembly GCA_016808115.1). Classification (NCBI taxonomy): domain Eukaryota; kingdom Viridiplantae; phylum Streptophyta; class Magnoliopsida; order Vitales; family Vitaceae; genus Tetrastigma; species Tetrastigma voinierianum. The sequence continues at coordinate 546,278 of JAEQBH010000525.1, forward strand.
AATCAAATATGGTTAACTCCTTAATGAGGTTCCCGGGCCAAATTACTGAGTAGTGGTGAAAAGCATGCACTACAAACTACGCATGGTAGGGATGCTATTGATTTCTGTTCTCACTTGCACCATGATCACCTCCTGCTAACTTAAAGATGTAACACATTGTTGACTTCTTTTCATCGGCGACCAGTAAAGTGCGAGATCGAATACTGACTATTTGTAGGTCTGAACATGTTTGTAAATCGGCCATATAGTCTTTTGTCCTCTTTAATTTTTGATAACCTTCTTGGCGGCAACCCGATGATCATGTCACGGATTTGACTAATATACGCCTGAAGTCATTGCAAAGAAGCCCGATATACGGCCTAGTACATACTTGAGCATACATAATACTCCCAAGTGCACTAGCATAAGGTACATTCTTCATTTGGGCTTTCTCAATATCTGAATGAGGACATTGTGACAAATCGACTTATCACCTTTACGAGGATAGGAGCCCAATTCCACGGCTTACATTGTTGCATGTTGAATCTTTCTAAAAATCTGATCAACATATCGCCTCGAGATAAACCCGATAGTCGGCGAGAGCGATTCTGTGAATCTCAATGCCCGGGGATAAGATGCCTCACGGGTCCTTCATATCAAGTTCTTTAATGACATAAAACTGTCTCGTCATTAAACCAAGGTCCTTTAACTTTTAAGCGAGGATATAAATCTACGTAAGTATTAGGAAAATGAATTTCCTCCACACTTGACCCAACACGATATATACATTGATCTACTTTGTTCTAATAGACCATATCAAATAACATGTAAGAGCTTTAAGTATCATTGTTAATCTAGAAGCTTGCTTGAGACCATAAATAGACTTTAGGTCTACATACAAAGTGTACAGATCATTTGCCACAAAACGCCCGGGTTGCATCATATAGACTTCTTCATTAAGGTCTCCATTGAGAAAGCGGTTTTAACATCATACGGGTATGAATTCCCATATCAAAATAGGCAACTAATGCCATGATCACTCTGAAAGAATCTTTAGAAGAGGCCAGGAGAAAGGTTGCTTCATAATTACTACTCTCTTCTCTCAGTGAGAGCAACTGGCTACCGGTCTGGCTTTAAACTTCAATCTTTCGCTTTGGGGTCCCCTTTTAGTCTTATACACCCATTTGCGACCAATGGGTCTATGACCTTCAGGTAATTAAATAGTTCCCAAACCATTATGCCTGTAGATTGAATTTCATCTCTCATTGCATCGACCACCGAGTTCGGCGGGGACAAAAGCGACTTCCGCATAAGTTATTGGATCAGTCTGGAGACACGATATCGTGAGATCTTTATGCTCTCTATATGAGCTAAACCAGTCCATTCTTTATAGCTGATCGTCTCTCACCAGTGGATCTCACTTGCGGAGTAGTAATAGCCACATCACTTTTGACCTTGATGAACTACATTGGGAGAACATCTCAACAATAGGATCCCGGTCTCGACGGGTTCAATATGGTGTGTGTGGGAGTTCCCATAATTATACGCATGGGAGGAGATAAAGATACCATACCGTCTTATTATCACCATTAATTACATGACGACTACTTTCTTGACCACATGAAACTCAAAAAACTTGGTACATCTGTGATTCCACAATCCTTGTTGCCTCCATTGGGTTATGGAATCGATATCACCCAGAATGTTCCGGGTAAAGATACAAAGTAACACCGAGTGGTTCTGGAGTCCAGGCTACTTAATGTTGGATTACAGAAACTTCCTTACGCGGGACATCCACACGACCTTAAGATGGTTTAAGCTAGGCTTCTGGCTGGAGTCCATAACTTCGAAAGAATTGATGGAGCGACTTTTGTAGGTACACGATTCGAATGTACAAAGGCTGTTTTCAGCTTCACCACGAGAGCGAGTAGAAATTTGTCCCTGAATCGCTTTTTCCTTACCATTTCCATAAGAGTGCGATTTAAGCTTCGGCCACCATTTCTTTCAGACTCCAGGCATAGTAAGCTGGCGCCACTATCCCGAGAATCTCTAAGTATTTGTGAGGTAGCCCCTTAAAATCATCGGCATACGCCATGCTTTGCCATAATACTCTCAGCCTCGGTGAATCTAACAAGCCTTTATGACTTTCCCATTGTTTCACGACTTAGTCAGAAAAATCTTGAACTTGTCAAGAGATATGACCTTTTCTTTTAATCAGAGTACAAATAACCATATGAGAATAGTCATCAATAAATGTGATGAAATAAAATTTCTACACAAGATTTGCCGTATAAGGTCCACTTATATCGGTGTGAATGGCGTCCGATAAAGTCGAGAACCGGGCTGCGGTTTTCTTTCATATCTTGGTTATTTTACCTCTCCTGACAGATCTCTACGCATATCTCTAAGTCATTTTTAAGAGTAAAGGCGGATGTTAGTCTTTATCGGCCTTTCTACTCTATCCTTAGAGATATGGCCAAACCCCGTTATGCCCGATCATAAGACTCTTCCTTAGGTAATGGTCTCTTAGAAACAACCTTTTCAGCCATATAAGCGATGTATATGTTATTGGGAGATAAACTCAATCTGTATAATCCGTTGGACATATGACAGCACCCAACCTTATTTGAATTAAGAAACATAGAAATAACATTGCTGATTTCAAAGTAATCATATGAATCCAAACACAATGCGAAACTAAATTCCGATGCAAGAGTACATAAAGTGTCTTTCAACATCAATTTTAAAATAGAATCTAGAATCAAGATTACATCTCACGAACATGACATCGACTTTCTGGGTATTTCCCACGGTGAGTTTGATTCATCATATTTGGCTTCCTCCGGTTTATGAATCCTGTATGAGTAAACGCTTAACATGATTGAGTTGCTCCAAGCTATCGAACCACGAAGTTGGATGGTGCCCGGATAAATTTGGATTCCCTGAGAACAAGTGTTAAAGAATCATTACCTGTAAGCCCACGTTTGGACATCCAAGCTTTAAATTTTGCACACTCCTTCTTCATGTGACCTTTCTTCTTACAAAAGAAGCAGCGATCACCATCCTTTTTCAAGAATGTCTTCTTTGGACCCATATTGTCAGACTGACCGGTAGTTTCTTGAGTACCTTTATGAGTTTGACTTTTGAACTTCTTATTTTTCTTTTTATGGGAACTAGCAGCATATAAGGCCATATGCTCTTTCTCCTTCTTAAGTTTCTCTTCTTCTGCCACCACCCTTGCTATCAAGTCATTAACTGACCAAGTCTCATCTTGGGAATTGTAATTTGTCTTTATAATCCGAAAATCGGGTGGAAGGGTGTTTAGGGCTTGATGCACGATACAAGCATACGGAATGGTAGTGATAGAGCTTGAAGCTTCGATCTTTGGGTCTACCGTCCTCAGGACATAATCTCTAACCCCAGCAGTACCATCATACTTCATGTTGAAGAGCTTTTGAAGAAGTGTTCCAACCTCAGCATTAGATGAAATTCGATTTCTAGCCTCTATGGCTGCCATCATTTCCTTAGCAGTACAGTCAACTGGTAAACCACTTTTTAAGTGTTCTTGAATGGATTTCTTCATTGTCAATAAGCAAATCCGATTACTCATTTCAGTAGCATAGTCTGTTTTCTCGAGAAATATCTTGGTGGCTTGTGATATCTAACTTGAGCTTATCTCTTTGTAAAAGCGGTATAGAACATCCATGGCTCCATTCCCAAATAGAAAATCCTCTTTCCATTTCTTAAAGTTCAATCGATGGGACCTCGGTGAAATGGAGTACCGTTCTAAGAAAAAATTAATTTGAAAAACAAAACAAACAATACAATCGACATCATGTGGAATACTTATCTGAGAAATTACATACACGTCATCATATAATCACCTTTGGGGCGAAAATATGACGCGGTTGTACTCTCCATAGCGGCCATGAGAACATATTCTAATTTTCGTAGAAATCACCACCTTTGGGTGTATGAACCCACTTAAGATCAGTCATTCTCAAGCACATCGCATACATGTATCCCTCCGTGAACTAACACGGGATCACCTCGCTGGGAGTATGATCCACGCAATAAAGAGACATCCCACCACAATATGGGGCTGATTTTTTCTCAAACCCAGTCAAGTGTGCCACTTTGGCGGTCACAACCCGATTGAATCCTTGAAAACTTCTCATACCAGGGATATTAGCTTTATGTATCACATTCACTATATATATATGTAATACGGATGTAAAATTGTCTTATACATTGCATGTCATGTACTAATTACTCTTTATTTTAATTCATTAATAGTCAATGGATTACACTCTACATAGTCTATTGGTGATATAATATGAGTTATCATACATATTTCCAAAACCATAGAAATACAAAGAAAGCACTCAAAATACCCAAAATCTGGCATTACATAGAGTTCTTTACGTATTTTCGAATATTAACAACTTCAAACATGTAAAATAAATATACCACATTGTAGAGCATCTCGATACGAGCGCGTCGGTACCAAGATCGTCCAAAACGGACGTCGGGTGGCATCCCTCACGAAGCACGTCGGAAGGCGGAGAGTGCGAAGCAGGTCGGAGCCAGGTGGATTGGGGATCCGGTCACGGATGAGCATCGACATGACGCCATTAGGTGAGATTGGTATGACGTCATCGGTCGGGTCAAATTAGTCCGGTGTTAATGGGTGAGGTCAAATCCAGATGCGAGCGGTAATAGGGTCGAGATAACGTCCCGGCTACCGATGGTGAGCCGGTCCCGGCCGATCGTGTGAATGGGTCAAGCAGCGTCGACATGGCGTCGGCAAACGATCAGGGTTCCGATAAGCGCGTGTCCTTCCGCAGCGGCTGTCGTGATGTAAGGCATGGGCGCGTGAGACGCGTATCGGGCCTCCTCGTTGGCGTGCCACCGCAGATCTTCGTCTTGGTAGATTCCAAATATGCAATAAAATTCAAGTTACGATTTAGAAGAAAAATTTCCAGCCGGGCGAAACGATTTGAATAAAGCGCAAAATAAAATATTCCAATTCATATGTTTTGATTCACAATCCATGGTTGGCTACGATACCAATGTTGGACACGTGAAAATCTTCACAGATCGCGCGAGTGAATATGAACAATAATGAGAGAATCTAAAAATACTTATACGATTTGGAATCCATGATTTGCTTGATGGAATCGGTGAGATGCTAAAATCTGATCTCAAGATCTTCTCCCTTATCCCAGTTTGTGACAACGGCTTAATGGGGCGGCACTCACGAGTTAGAGAAAAATCTTTGCTCTCGAGATGCGTATGTGGTGAAATAAGCGTATCCTTAGGGTTAGGGGAGGGACTTGAGGCACATATTAGAGTTCGACCACGAGGCCCTCTCATTGCAGGTAGACCGTTTCCTCGACCCACACACCGTGGCCCATTTAAACTAATTAAGAATCCACATATCTCACTTTATTAGACCAAATTAATTCAGTTCATTTCAATTAATAAAGCCCACATTAAGAAAATCTTACAAACACGACTCGATTTTCTCCGTGTTTTGGCAGTCAGAAAGGCTTTGTGAAGTATAAACTGCAGATATAGTTAGCAAACCCAGTCCCTGCAGTTCAAAGCAATCCAAGTCTAAAGATCAGTCATATCCTTTAGTAGATCAAGCATCAAAACCAAAAATTTTCCAAGTGAACTGATTAACTTTTGAATGATGATTTTATTATTTCAAAGTTTAAATTTCAAATACACAAATGGAGTCAAATATTCAAATTGCTGAAAGATGTGTGGAATCGAAGAACTCCTATCAGGCCAAGCTCTAATATCATATTAAATATTCAAATTTCATAAAGTTATAGTATTCTAGTCTCATAGACTCGAACATGAGATCTATCATAAACCACCCGTCCCACCCTTTTACCACTTGAGCCAATTTTTAAGGTCAAATGACCAACTCATGTTCTAAAAGCTCAAACTTATAGGATTTTGGTTTAATATGAATATTATTTTTATATGCCTTTAACAAATTTTTACCTAAAATTAAAGTTAATTTTCTTTTATTCCTCCAAAGATATTGTTTGAAAACTGCTTTTCATATTCTATGATGGGAAAAAAGAACTCAGAATAGTCAGACTCTTCCACTACTTGTGAAGATGCTGAGAAAATGAAAGAGGGAGATGACAAACCAGGACATAAAGAAGAGAAGCAGCAACAATGGTGGGATATCGACCCACATAACAATCTGCCACAAAGGCTAGAACTAATGGCAGTAAAGCGGTAACCCCGAACCAGGTGTTGACATTCTTGGCAGCCATGGCGGTGGACTGGCCCAGCCGCCCAGTAAGGTAGTTTACAAGATTAACCTCTGCCAAAATAAGCAATTCTCTCCGCAGCTGTAGTATACGTATGCGTTTCTAAGTGAAGGTGTCAAAGAATAAGGGTAAGTATGTTTACAGTTTTTGAAAACTGATTTGCAGTGCCGTAGAAAAATAAGGAGAGCGAAAACATTGGGAGCGTATTTGATTACCAGTTTTTGTTCAAGAAAAGCTTACCACGGATAACACATAAAACACTATATTTAGAAAACAATAATAGTTTTCAGATAAAACCAAAATGGTAATATTCTCTTTGTTCTTTAAAAATTGTTACCAACGAGCCAAAGAAACCGAGGCTGTTTGAGTTTTAAACTGTTTTTGTTAAAAATAAGGAAAGCGAAAACCTGAATAACCACGTTGTTATATTTTTCTAGGAAAACACAAGAATATATAGAAAATCTTGGGGGCACATTGGTTCCAGTTTTTGAAAACTATTTACGATTCTAAAGAATAAGCAGCTTGAGCGTGTTTTGGTTTCTTTTTGTTTGAGAAACACAAAGAATATAAAAAACACTCAACTCCAAAGACCAAAAAGTGTTTTTAGAGAATAATCAGAAAGCAGGTTTAAAAGCATCAGGCAAAAGATGCTATGTTATAGAACAAGAACACTTTTCAAAAAACACAAAAATTATGTTATCAGATGTTTTCAAAACCTGTTCTCAATAACAATTTTCAAAAGCAATAACTAAAGAGGGCCTTTAACTTTTGTTTCCAAGTGGAGCTAATTACCTACTATGAAACATGCGGCTCTCCAGCCGCCGGAGGTGGATCGCTTGGCGGGACGGCCATTGTAGTCGAAAGTTCTGGGGACGACAGCTTCTCGTAGTGGAGACTGGGGGCGTTCAAGCAGGGCATTGATGGCCATGTTCGAGACAAACGAAAGCAGAGAGAAGAGTTCTGTTTTATTTCGGTGCTCTGTCTGTTTTCTCTGTTTTCAACTTTCTTTATCCATCGTCACCAGTAAAGCTATATTGATGAATAAACCTTAAATAAAATATCCATAAATCCTTTGTGGCATTCTTGAAGCATCCATGAACCACAACACATGGCATTGGTATGATGTGCTCCAACTGGGTTTAGCCTCGCTAATTTTGTTTTTTGGGGCACCTCACGAAAATCTGCTCATATCAATCAAATGTTATCCATACTTATATATTCATAAGTTTTTCCATTTTTAACTGATGTGGGACATTGTGAGACTTTGGGCACACATGCCCAATAATCCTCCGCTCAAACAAAGTTTCACCAACCCACCCCGAATTTCCTTGAACACATGCTTCACTTGCCAAATTCTCATTGCTCACTACACCATTTGTTTAGCATGCACTCATATTGTTAAGCTTGAACTAGGCTCCTAATACGAAACTGGTGGAAGCTTGTCGTGAATCTAATCTAGCCATTGGTATGATCGATGTTAATCCCTTTGGGTTTAGCTCTCATGGTTTTATTTTAGGCACCTCACCAAAAGATGCCATCTTAATCGGATGTTTGTCCAGTAACATATCTTTTCGTAAGTGCTGAGTTCATGCCGATGTGGGATTAAGTGACTTTTGATGTAGTAAATGAAGCATGTTTTTAGACCAGTGCGTGGTACATCACTTATGTTGACATAGGTATGACATAACATTGGTTTATGACTTATTTTGTATATCAAATGTCATTCGAGATTAAAAGCCAAATGAAATCAATTATTGATAAATAAAAGTAGGCACATTTATAATGAGTAAACATAAAATTTTAAGCTTTGATGATGAAATTATAACAAAATTTCACAATAAGCTACTTGAAAGGCACAATGGTCGTGATTGAAATATGAACCGGACTTTTTTGTAAGGATGATTATAAGATGGATGCTAAATTGCTAATCCTACTAGTTATGAACAAGTGATATCTAAATCGGCTCTTTAAAAAATAGTTCAACTGAAATTATATATATTCTAACCCTAATGGACACAAAGGATATACTTTATTCACTTGATAATCTCACTACAATGCGAAGATAAAATGAAGTATAAACAATAGCAATAAGCCCACTAGTTGGTGGAATTACCTATGACCTTAGAAGAGCACTAAATATATTAAGGTAAGAAACAATTATTAAGAAAAATGTGCATGACAGAGTTTGAGTTAAAAACAAATACTATATTAGCATTAACTTATGAAACCACCTTAATAAGTGAATTTGCTTTATTTTTATTTATTTTTTTATGTTATGACACCAAAATACTATATTAAAGTACTTGTTTGCATAACACATAAATCATGCAATGTATACCCAAATGATATCATCAAACTGTATACAACACATCGCTTATTTTTTTCAATAAAATGCAATTTATTTAAAGTCCCTCTAAATATCTTCTAGAGGAAATTGTTCCAACAATTGGGGAAAGAGTAATAAAATGAATTGCATACATTCACGATATACTTCTCCTATTATAAATATAAGATTTTGCAAAATGCATGTAGGCTATTAATCCTAGTGCATTCAGCCCAAAAAGCAGCCAATAGAAGTAATCCAAATGTGCCTTATTGAGGTTGTCACTGAACCAACTATCTTGACGAGCAACACCAATTATTTTCTCAAGAAAATAGATAAGAAAGCTGCTAAGAAAGCTCCCCACGCCTAAAATGCTCATGAAGAGGGCGATACCAACACTCCTTAATTCATCACAAGGACTTGATCACGAAGAATATTCCACGAGATAACGAGCCGAGACACGTTGCTAAGTCAAATAAGACGTATTGGGGATAATATAAATTCTCATTGGAATTGTGGCATTTGCAGCATATCAACTAGGCCATGTTCTTGGGCTGTTCTAAGTCGTTTCATCTCTACTAATGCTGCAATTACCACTTAGGCCGGTAGATAAAAACATCCCTATTCCGATTCTCTGAAGCATTGTTATGCCAGATGGGTTCCTAGTGAAAATAGTTGCAATGGGAACAAAGACAAGGTCATATATAGGTATGAAGAAAATAACGGCTATGCTGATAAAGGACTTGAGTGAAGCAGGTGGTACGTCGAAACCGGACCCGATTGATCTATCCATGGTGGTTCCTTGCTTGGTAAAGAAAGTCGAGGACTGTGCAAGCACCAAACCATAAATCAAACAAGTAGACCATATGGGAAACAACCTCAGAATTGCCTTTGCTTCTTCAACTTCACTAATGCTACATGCCTTTGTACCTTCCTTTGAAGGTTTAGGCCCTGGCATGACCTTGTTAAGAAACCTGTTAAAGTAAAAGGTGTCTCAAAGTCCTACATTGAATATGGTCCATGCAAATGGTTGAATAAATTATTTATTCCCGAAAAATTGAAGAAAAATGCAAGAGAAAGAAAATATACAGAAAAAGTAGAAGGAAAGAAAAAATGAAGAAAAATAAAAATAGAGTTAAATTCAACATATTATTTTTATTTGATATTTCAAACCCATTTTATTTACTTTAACTCAATAAAAAGACTAAATAATGTAAGAATATATAAGTTTCTAAATAATTTGATTTTCTTTGAGATTTTTCATTAGACAATTAACCAAACATAAGAAAATAATATTCCTTAGCATATTTTTCTTTCCTTGGTATTTTCTAGGAACTAAACATAATCTAAATGTTTGAAATCAATAAGCATAAGACCTATATTTAGGTTGTGTTTGGTTCTTAGAAAGTACTAACAAAAGTACAATATACTGAGAAAAATGATTTTCTCATGTTTAGTTGTTCCATAATGAGAATTTTTAAAGAAAATCAAATATAATTATAATTAGTTAAAAATTTACTTATTTTTTAATTACTTAATCATTGTGTTCATGAGTTAAAATAAATATAATGAGTTTGAAGGTGGAAATAAAAATAATTTATTAACTTCTAACACTATCTTTATCTAATCTTTAATTTATTATAACGAGTTTGGTTCTCTCTTCCTAGTTTTCCTCTCTATTTTCTTTTCTTTCACTTACATTTTCCCTCAATTGAGGCTATTTTTGGTTCTTGAAAGAGTTTTTTTACTTCTCTATTTATCACTCAAAAACTTCTCCAAGAACCAAAATTAGCCTCAGGGAAACCCTTTAGACTCCGTTTGGAACCCAAAAAGCACTAGAGAAAGAAAAAAAAAGAAGCTAAGGCTATCTTTATTTAATATTTAATTAATTAGAGTTTGGTTCTCTCTTTCTAGTTTTCATCTCTATTTTCTTTTCTTTCTTTTTGCATTTTCCCTTAGTTGAGGCTATTTTTGGTTCTTGGAGAAGTTTTTTTACTTCTGTTTTTATCGATAAAAAACTTCTCCAAGAACCAAAAATAGTCTCGGTGAAATCCTTTAGGCCCCGTTTGGAACCCTAAGAGTAATAGGGAAAGAAAAAAAAGAAAGGGAAACGACTTTTTTATGTTTGGTTTCACCGTGGAAAATAAAAAAAAATCAAATATAATTAAAATTCCTCAAAATGTTATATATTTTAAAATTTTTTAGTCCTTATATAATAGAGAAAAACAAAGAAAATGAATTTGAATAAACATATAAATTTAATTTATTAAGTTTAAACTTTTTTTTATTTTCCTCCAAAATTTCTTTAATTTCACTTTTCCTTTCTACTTTACTCACTATTCTCTTTCCTCAAAACTTTTCAAGTTCCAAAAGGGGCTTAGTGAGAGCTAAGGACAAAAACTTACTTGAATTTAGGAAGGACTTGATGGAATAGGTTCCCTTAACTCCTCTTTGTGGCTTTTCTGATGATGGGCTAAGTATCCAATTCCTAGCTGCTTCAACAAACACCTTACTGATTCTGGAAAATGCATTATTCTCTTCCCTTTTGACATTATACCGATAAGTATTAGTCCCGGCCAAGAAAGAAACAGTACCTGTAACATAATGCAGAGTTCGTCCAACAACCAGTTAATGTCTTGAACATAGCTTAATAGCTTACTTGCTGAAAGACCGATGCATACAAATTTAACCAATTGAAGTAGGAGCTTTTGCTTGGCACTCACTTTGGATCTTTATCATTGATCAAGCCCCAAAGCTGGGTGTGGCTTGTGCCACAGCATAAATTCTTCACTACATATAGAGATATAAGAAGGTACTTCGAACTTAGAAGGAAATGACATGATTTTTGCTTGTCTGTTGGAAATCTGCATGAGGTTGTGGGACAAGCGTTGCAGACATGGTTATAAACCCATTGCTGTAATTTATACAAATCAATGTTAAAGATGATAGAATTCCTATTATTTAAAATGAGCATTTCCTAACAACCAATGAAACTGTCAAAAAAAACAAAAACAATGAAAAATATATATTTTAATATCCCATGTCATGTCTACTTGTGATAAGAAGTTCCCAACAAGTAAAAAGGATGAAGATTCGTACAGTATTAACAATACAAGTTTAAGAGTTGCAACAAAATCAAGCTCTAGTATGAAATTTATTGGAAAAAAGTTTAAATTCTTAATTACTATAGATTTAAAGAAAATCGTGTAGAATATTTCTTAACTTCAATATCTCATGAGGAAAAAAAGTTATGTGTTGGAGATAAAGACAAGATAAATGGATGGAAATGTGAAAAAGAATGAGAACAACCTTGTGGAGCAAGTGGTTTTTGGCTAAGAGTGGATACAAGAATAAGGAAACATGAGATATATATTTATATCTAGTTTTATCCTCTATAATGTTCTTTATAATATAATAAAATGATTTTCTCTCATATGGAGATATAGATATGTTCTTTGTATAAGTTGTTTATATTTGGGTTTTTAAATTAACATTATTTTTATTCAATTTTATGTAGGCACAACAAAATTATGTAATTTGGTCATCATCCATACGAGTTATGCAAGAAGTTGAAGCAGTGAGATTGTCGCCATATATTATTTGCTAAAATGATTGAAAATGAAGTATCATTAGACATGTGTAATATGTGAGTATATATATTTTTATTCAATAGAGGGGAAACACCACTAAAAAAACCTAATAATAACATTACATAGGATTCATCCTAGTTCATAGGAACTCTCTCTCAGACTACTTGATGCCACTCTAATAACTTTGCAAAATCTGCTGATTTATGATGAAATGGGGTATTTTGCAGAAGGCTTAAAAACTGTATGGAACTTAGGTTATAGGCGTTTGTGGTGACAACAAATTCGTTCAAGCACTGATGAAATTAATGGCTATAAAGGGCTTATGAATCTTATATCTGCGACTGTAATACTGTTTGTAGTCATTAAAGTTACATTGGCAGAGGCAGAGTAGGCTTCGACATGTTTACCAGGAGTAAAATAAGACTATTGATTGTTTAGCATCAATGTCAACGATGTATGATTAATGTGGTGTCCAATTATATGAGAATATATGAGTATATTAAGAACTACAAGATTGTTCAATATTTATATTATGTCCAATAAACAAGAAAAAAAAAAGAATTAAGAAATACCTAAATAAAATAAAAAGATAGAGAATAAATATTTCAAAAACAAATAAATAAAAATTTTATTAACGTATTTGTAATTTCTAAATCTAATTGGTCTGAAAAAGCTATTATCACAAAGAGATTTTATAAATTGTAAAATATACCATTTTCATACTCTATATTTAGGTCAACTCATTTACATGGGCATTAATCTCACATATGAAAATTTATTTAATATGATTTTGTTAAGGATTAATTAAATATTAATATTCCATATATCAATCCATTGAAACATAAAAACATAAATTAAAGACAATCAAAACAAATTTGAAAAAATTTCAATCATTTATATTTATTTCTTTCCATTTTACTAATTCCAATTTAAATTGCTCAGTAAATTTTAAATATTTTATGACACACTTTCCTAATCTGATGATGCTCGAAATACATTTTATCATTCACAAAGTTTTGGTTCTGGAAAATAAATAAAATCAATTAATTTTAGGTCATAAGATTTGACATATAAAAGTAGGTTTTAGTGAGAGAACTATAGAATGTATAATTAAAAGGTAAAATTTCTCTATCTTTGGTTTTGAATTCATTATACTTTTTGAAGCAATGATAAGTGGCGGTAGGTAACAGTAACACCTTCAACTTTACCCGGCAAAAGATACAGATATCCCCATCCTTGTGGTGTCTTTTTCCCACACTTTACTTTAATAATAGTAATCATTATTATTATTATTATTATTATTATCATTATCATTATCATTATCATTATCATTATTATGATTATTATTATCATTATCATTATCATTATCATTATCATTATTATTAATATTATTATTTTACAGTTTTTAAGTTGAAAGACAAACCAGGAGGTATATAAATATTAATATATGTATATAAAAATCAATAAATAATTATATAAATATTATTAGTTTTTAATTGTATATTTTAAAGTACCCAAAATGGTATTTTTAATAAAATGAATCATATATTTATGATCTCATGGATTCGACTGTTGTTTGACTATTGACAAATGATTTGAGAAACTTTTCCGATTCACTAATCGGTTCAATTTTGAAAATATAGATAATGCTTTTGTAAAAAAGAAGCCAAAATTAAGGAAGGATTAGATTTTCAAAAGCAATTTTAATCAAATAACCTTGAAAATATTAGAAATATTTTATTAAAAGACATCAAATAAACCAAAAGTTGTAAATCTAACACTCCCAATATTTTTGTTGAAAAATAATGAGGATTGTAAGGGACAAAAACAAAAGTTATTTGGAAATCTAACCCCTTACTTTTATTACCTTAAAACATACCCACTTTAGACAAAATTACCCCTTGTGTCTTTCCCCATCACTCCCAAATTCAACCCATTTATCTGCATTTTGCTTACAGTTTTCATTCTCTGAGTTTTACTCTTTCAAAGCCTTGAAAATCTGAACTTGGGTTATTTACTTTTCTTCATTTATCAGTTAAAAAATTCCAACAATTTCTCTTCACCCGCTTAAAAGTTAAAACACAAATAGTTTTTTTTTTTTTGGCACATTTACCCGTCCGAACAAGAAAGACAAGTTCTCAAGAAGGGAAGGCAAAGAAATTAGAGGATACTACTCTTGGAAGATGGGTCACAATCACATTTTACACCACTATAGACATTACAAATCTGACTAAAAGATGAGACTAAAGGAGAACAAATCAGTTGGGAAGCCCACTTGGGTAGAAAAATGAAAGACTAAGAGCTTTGTCGTACTTACCTCTCTCAAGATTGAAATAGAGCAAAGGTGATACTTTGATAGTGGAAGCTCCCAACATATGATTGGTGAGAAATGGCTGCAATCCAACTTTCTACGAACCAGTTTGGACTTTGTAACCTTTGGGAACAATGTTAAAGGAAGTGTTCAGGGGTTAGGATCATTGAATGTTCTTGATTTGCCAAAACTAAGGGATTTCCTTTTTGTCGACGGACTAAAGGCCAACCTTATCAGTATCAATCAATTGAGTGATCAAGATCTATTTGCAGAATTAAAAAAAGACAAGCGTATTGTGATAGATCGGGATCAACATCATATCATGGAAGGAAACTGTTGGGTTTGGGTATGCATATCTTGGTCACCAATTACAGAAGAGATGGCTACTTCGAAGATCATATTTGATGAAATTTGTGTGAAGTCTCTCGGTGTCAGTAGTTCGGCCCAGGTCCCTCGATTACGAGAGTGCCAAACTCGAGTCTCAGGAACAAGGGCAAAGGCTGGAGAGTCGCGGAGTCTGAGATACTTGGATTGAGATATTACACGTTAAAAGCTTCTCACCTTGTGTGAAAGATGATGTTCGTTATTTTCTTCATCTTATATTGATGTAATGTGGGTTATGGGTGTGCGATACTTAAATAGGGAGTTAGATGCGAGATTAAATTGGTGTTTAGGGTTTGAGTGGTCGTGGGTAGAGAGTGAGTCACGTATCATATAAAACTAATTATAAAACTTGAATCAGATTAGTAGAAATCCTTACATCTGGACATAGACTCGTGGATGTAGGCAGTTGTCGAAGCACGTTAAAAGATTGTGTGTGCTTGTGTCTATTTATGTATATCTTATATCTATTATGCACACATGCAATCGCATAGGAAGAGCTCGAACATCCCGCACTAAAGATTGAACGCCCACACAGTCTCCACATCAGGAATTGTGTTTAAAAATGCACACTTATTATCTGACATAAACATATTAAAAGAGAAAGAATGGACATTTTTAAAATGAAATAAATAGATATTCTACTAACAGATTTGTATTTCTAAATGTAAAATGGTCTGAAAAAATATATTATTACTTTAGCTATTAACTCAAATTAATGAAAATAAATTCAACTCATTCACATTGGCATTAGTTTCACATATGAAAGTTATATTTAATATAATTAAGGATTAGTTAAATATATCTAAATATTCTAAAAATCCATCCATTAAAAATAAGAAAAAAATTAAACAATAAAAAATTCTTTAATTATTTATATGTTTTGTTCCATTTTATTAATTCCAATTTACATTGCTCAATAAATTTGTAATATTTTGTAAAATACTTTCCTAATCTTATTTGATTAAACATTTGATTTGAAGTATCTTTATCATCCAAAAAGTTTTTGCTGTGAAAAATAATCAAAATCACTTAATAGTAGGTCACAAGATTTGACTTGCAAATATACTTTTTAGTTAGTGCTTCGAATGTAAAGCCAAAATCACTCTATAAAATGGTTTTGAATTCCATTTTACTTTTTGAAGCAATGATTGGTGGTGGGGAACAGTACTTCTAACTTTACCCGACAAAAGATAAGGATACAATTCTCGCATCAACATACATCCGTTTGTCCATGCTGTCATTTCACATTTTACTTTAATAATAATAATTAATGAAGTGATAAGTAAAAATATTAGAAATATTTGATTAAAAGAATTTAAATAAATTAAAATTTATAAATCTAACAATCTCTATGTTTTCCTATGAAAATTGATTTATTACAGATAAAAATGATTTCATGTATTTACGTGAATATCTTTTAGAAGACATAGTAATTTTTACCAAAAAATGATGGAAGAAATAGTTATTTTTACAAGAAAATAATTATATATTTTTATCAAAATGAAAGACAAAATTTGATAAAGAGTTGGATTTCCCAAATTTTGTTTTCAAAAATTGTTAAAATACATCAAATAATCCAAATAATCCAAATGTTGTAAAACTAATAATTTCTATATTTTTTCTTACAAAATAACTCAATAGACAAAAGTACACTTTGTTTTTCTAGTATTTACATGTATATTATAAAAAAAAGGATTAGTTTTACAAGATAATAATGTGAGAAAAGTTAGTTTAGATTTCAGGTTTTTCTGTCAAATCACCTTTAAAAGATTAAAGAGAAGAGAGACAAACCAGGATGCCAGAGAAGAGCATGACAACGGTGCGATATCTGACCAAGATAAGAATGCAGCAAGGCCTGTAATGAAGTAAAGTGGTGACGCCGTACCAGGTGTTTACGTTCTTGGCAGCCATGGCCGTCAAACCATACAACGGCCCAAATCAGGTGGTTTACCAGGTTTCGCCTCTTTATAGTAGGCAGCTCTGCCCGCAACCCAGTACCACACAGACGTATATACAGCCCAGCCTCTTCTTGAACCCCATCAAAGAATCAAACTGTGACAGAAAGTAAAATTCATTTTCGAATTCTTGCCTATGATGAAATATGAGGAGCTCCAACCGCCGGAAGTGGATCGTTTTGCCGGAAGACCTTTGTGATCGACGGCTCCGGCGACGGTGTCTTCCAGGAGTGGAGATTGAGCTTTCAGGCATGGCATTAGGAGCCATGTTTGAGGCAAATGCAAGTTAGATAGGAGGGAGAGCTTCTTCCTTTTTTATCTTTTTGCTTATTAAAAATATTCGAGTTCCTTTCAAAGATTTACGATAGAAATTCTACCACTCATTTCTTTGTGATTGATGGGTGGACCAGCCTCTGACATTGGTATGGGAAAACGGTTCATCATTAATGGGTCTAATGCGATCATTAATGTACAGCCATTAACCATTATCGCTACGAAAACAAAGTTTACTTCATACCGCAGTAGGCCCCTTTCTTCCCCTCCCGTGGAAATTGAGTTTTAGGCGTGAATAATCTCAATTTCAAAAATTATTGCCGTTTATCAGATAGGTTGCGATGTGCGTCGTTATTGAGCGACGACTGCGGGCGATGGTGGCATTCATGACGTGGTGATGATTAAAAATTTCGATGGCGGCGTTGTGAGCAGCCTTGATTGTGGAAACTATCAAAATGTCGTTCGCGATGGCGACCAGTGAGCCATACAATCCAGCCAGGCCATCTCATGCACTTGTTCTCGCCCGTTTACTCTCTTTCCGTTTGCTGCTCAGCTCATTCTACCACGAGACCCCACCTCGGCGGCAGCGAGGAGTGCCTTTCTTGTAACCGTCCAGCAACTCTCCTTAAGGTTTGTTCCTCAGTTTCATATCTTTGCGTATGTCTGGCCTGCTCCCAACAGGGCGTGTGTGATTTAAGTTCGTTTAGGATTTGAGCCCAGGGCTTGTGGGCTTATGTGGTTTTATCTGCGTTTAGAGGTGTAGTGATTATATTCGTGGGGGACCAATGACTAGGTAAGCCATTGTTTCTCTGTTTAGCGTGGTTGTTGATTTAGGTTCTTCTTTTGGTTTCTGTTTCTCAATTGAACAAATTGTTATTAAATTTGGTTTTGAATCTCCAAAAGCTTTCAATTTATATTTAATTAAATAATTGAATAGAGATTAATTTCTTGATGTATATCAATGCATTTGACAGATAATGGGCAAACTAGGTATGCCCCATTGTTTCTTGTTAATGTGCGATTAGCGATAGTAGGTGTTTTTGATCATCTATACCTATACCATGATTACAGCATTACCTGTATAGTGGTACCCTGTATGTAACAGAGGTGTGTCCAGATATTTTTGCTTCAATATATTGCTCTTTTTATATTTCAAAAAAGAAATATTTCCATTCAATGTTTGAGTAAATTTGAACTATTATTTTTATTTAAAAATTATTATTTAAATTTGCAAATAAATACATTAAATTAAAAATAGTACACATAAGTTTTGAGTTATACAAGCCACGACTAATTGACGTGCAGAGTTTAAAACCTTTCTAATATGAACAAAAGATTGATATAAAGTAGATTCAATTCTCATGAGAAACTTGTTTCCCCCCACACAGAAATTTTGTTTTTGGGTTTTGAAACATGAGGTGTTCCCAATTGGGTATCAATTCAATACCTTGATGATGATTATTGAAATAGCCATTCCCTGTTATCCTTTGTTGCGTATATGTTGGAAAGAATTTTACATACCGATATGCTAACGTTTATATTAAAAATAATCATCATCATATCACTGTAGTGCTAATTAAGTTTTGGCTAAAAATAGATAGAGAATGAGAAGTAGGAGAAGAAGCTATATGTTGTTATTGTTGATTATGAAGAATAGATCCTTAGGCATTTATATTTCGAATTGGACATTAGAGGTCGTTGTAGCGTGTAATTCGTATTGGTTGTGTTTTAGTACAATTGTATTTTTGGGTAGAACAAAATCTGAAAGGCTACCAACAGATTTTATTCATCGTAGTGGAAAGGCACGATTGGGACCATTTAATTTTAAACCAAGTAGTAGGATAATCATCTACCGTATTATTTAATTTTTACTTCATTTGAAATAGGTCATTAATATCTGTTTACTCTGTTTATCAATGTGTTATTACAATGGACATATAGTAAGGGGCCGGAGCGTGTAGTATGATGGAAACAACCGATTGTCTTTAAATCTTAGGTTATTTGCTGCGTTTGTTCAAAATTGGGTGATATCATGTTTTCAAGCACACATTGGCAGACGGAGGAGTTCAACAGGTCCTCGAGTGTAAGTATCATACAAAATGTGATAGGTTCCGACCTCTTCTGATATGAATGACAGTTACGTGCGCTAATGTTGAACATGGTTAACTGGCTGTCGTTGAGGAAGAAAATGAATTGTTTGTTGAGGTCGTTGAATGCACAATGGCGAATCAGTATTGGTGCGAAATTGGGAATGTTGCGAGAAATTCCTGCTATACGTAGTTTGTGGGCCTGGTAGCGGTCAGGTACTAGATACGGGAGCATATGGAGATGATGATCTTTGCGTTTATAAGAAGAAGGTAATGATGAATCGATGAAGATGTTGATGATGACTACTGATGTTGACTTACATGTTCAAGCCACGATGGACATGTAAATGTCATTGACCTAAATCGGGTTTTGGAGAATGAGCGAGGATGTTTGTCTCTGCGCGCCATTATCTGATCATGGCAGATATTGGATGATGATGAGGGACTGATGATCAAGCCTTAAGTTTCACCTACCACGACACCTGGTTTGAACTTATGTGAAAGAGCATAGATATTGCTATTTCAAGTGGTTTGGACTCATGGGACGAGGGGAGCAATGGAGTTATGCAGTGGTGAATTTGTAGTTGGTCGAGTTTTAATTCATCCAAAGATTACGAGAAGTGCAAGATTTACTCAATTAGAGCACCAAGGAGTTTGTTAGTTGCCTCCATAAAAATTGTATAGTCTTAAGATGTAAGAAGTGAAGAATATTCGATGTCGATGGGTGCCATGGTTGAAAGAATACTAAAACAATTTGTGATCAACAAATATAAAGGGCATACTTATGTAAATCAGGTGTTTGAGCGAGACACATCATCATTAGACTGAAGTTGGTTCTTTAACCACATACGAACCAATAATTAAGGCCTGATTCGTTATCCATAACTTGCTATTCAAGCAATTGTTATGGAGAAATGGGGATATGAAATTTCGTATAAAGCGCGGATGGGCGTGGCGTATAAACCTTGCGGTGATTTTTTCCCGAGTCATATACGGGGTCTCCTAAGTTTGTTCTTGGCCAGTGGCCGATCTAGATGTGTTGTCGTTTAGGCCGAAGTACTCTCATGAGTATTTATAACAATGAACATTCAGCGTGTGTTACGGGCATTTCAAGCCATCTATTGAAGGGTTATGAAATTGTCGTCGTCACCGGTATTGATGGTACATTTGTATGCGGAAAGTATAAAAAAGGACATTGTGATTGCTATGGGATGTGGCGAATGTCGTTAGTCAGTGACCATTTGCTATATTACAGGAGCGAGAATATTGATTAGTTGGGGATGGTTCTTGGCATGTGAAATAAAGGCGTGCTCAGCGGACGAGGGTTTTGTGTTATATAAGCCAGAGGCGTCAGGTATTATAGCGTATGAAGCGATCTCGTCTTCGTTGGGATGCACCGTATACCTATCCTTAGGATGCGCATGCGTCATCTTGCAAGCGATTTTATTGGCCCGGCAAAGATAACTCTTGAAGAATTTGGGTATCTTGAGAACAAGCGTGCGGCGGCCTACGGAAGATGAATAGGCATATGGCTCGATTAGGAGAATTAATCCGAAGCTTCCTAATGGTTGGGCGATCCCTGCTTCCGTTATGGGCACTTTCCGCAGCGGAGTCGAAGATATGAGATAATGACAGCCCAATATGCGGTATTTAACGGTGTTCTTAAAAGGGGCTCGCCGGTTTACGATCATTGCATTAGTTGATTGACAGTTTCATATATGGTTACTTTGTTGCGAGAAGGGGAACAAGGTCTTGATGGGTGAAAGCATCGATGAAGCGATTCCTCCATATGTTGATGCTCCGAGTTGGATTCGTGTGGTTAAAGGCTGGATCGATACGATGATGCTTTTCACGATCCTCTAGAGCGATTTCACGTAAAGATCCGGGGTGAGTCGCATTCATCAATTGAACTAGAATTCTGAGAATGCATGTGGTAGACACTGATATATGGATTTCCATGTAGCCTATCATAGCGGCATGTCGACATCGATGTGTTTGATTTTGATTTATTTGTTCAAGGAACGCATTCACGCGATTCCCTCTGTGACACTTAGGCGAAGCTTGTTTTGTCGTATTTAATCAGAAGATCAGTGGCCTCTTATGATGTCCAGCGATCATGGCCATCTGCAGGTCGATAAACGGTAAGTCGGTGGTATCTAAAATCAACCATTTGCATAATCGTGGACGTTAGGGAGAAAAACGAAGATAAAATGCATGGGTTGTCGCAACTGGCGAAGTCCCACAATTGGCGGTTTGTAAGTAGAAATCGGATTTAGTTATAGATGTGAAGTAGACAATTAGTTGTTTGTTGTAAATGAGGCCTCACTATTTTTTTAGTTGTTACGTATAAGACTTGTAATACTCACATTTATTTCTTGTAAATGGGGCCACAGATTTTTATAGTTGTCAACCTTCGGACTTAATTCTATTGGATAAACATTCTTATTGTCGTGTGTATTGTAAATCATTGTATTTGTAATTAATATTTGACAACCATATTTGACAATTATTACAGTTTGTTATATCTTATAGACATGCGTTTTAGGGGATTCATGTAGCGGATCGTGGATACATACGTCTTGGTATTGCGGGAATGGAGACTGCGAATCAGCCCAGCAAGTAGATCTGGGAAGCGGTGTAATTTGTTAATTATCAATTACTATTAGTAGTTTGTAACATAATTTATACATAACCAATTTTAAATTTGGTTGTTTCGATTTGCTCACGAAACGGGAAATACTCGCCCTCGGCAGCGAGATCTGAGCCTTCTTCATGACTATGTGGAGGATGGATATTCGAATTCAACCATACGTGATTAGGGCTGGTTTTTACGGTATATACCGTTTGGGCCACATCGCGATCGATTAGCCACTTATCACCTCACTCGTCGAGAGATGGCGGCCCGAGACACACCGTTCCATGCCGATTAGGGAGATAGCGCGATTACGCTACCGGGGCGTCATGCGCGATCGCGCCGTATCCATGGCCCGGCGATCAGCGGCATGTATTGTTCAATCCAAGCGGCGTTGATAACGCTGAGTTGCTGGTGTCATCCCCGCCCGCCCGATGCTATCGGAGGCCACTATCCTTGCGGTGGTTATGTTTCCGGTTATCCACCCACTTCGCGATGCGAGATGGTCGCTTTAGAGCGTTGTGCACGTGGGTTCATCTTAGCGCTGATCGGATCAGCCTTCTTGTTCTGGCGGACAGAAGGGTGTGCATGTTCCCCATATTGGCACCACTCCGCTACTCTGAGATTTGGCGCATGCTGCGACATATAGTTGAGATTAGTGCGGTACTAACACATATACATACTCTGAAGTTATCTTGGCCGAAGCAGATAAATGGCCGTGAGCAGTAGCGGTTATACTCATACGGGTATGCAATAGCTGGGAATGTATGTTGTTGACATGGATAGATTGGCTGCTTAGGCCACTATTACTCATGGTCGACCTCGCAGGTCATTGAGACATGTTGGTTTTGTACATCTTGCATATTTTAGGTAGACACAAATGCGTCTGAAGGAAGTACCTTTCGATTTTAGATTAAAATCATAGGTCCCGGAAAGTGACACGATTTATATTATTGTTCCTAACGCAATATAAAAACTTCAATTTTTTGACCAACTTTTTGTTTATTTTGTATTCAGCTATGGTCTTGGGAGAGACTTCACGTCGGGCGACGGGTGCAGGCGACCACACGCGAGATCTAGCACATGCACTTCATCTGTATAGTTGCCAATGTAGATGTCGAGGATGGTGACTACTGGTATCTGCGATGGATTAGCTGACCTCGGCTGGGCAGGTAGAAACCCCAGCTCTTCCCTTTCGGGTGTAGGTGGAGAGTACCTTTGACACGGGTGCATAACATATCGGGTGTACTCCTCCTATACCGAGATCAGCTAGATGCACAGACTCCTGATCAGGTAATGTTTATGTAAAATTATATGGTTCTATATTAATTTCATTCATATTCTTGTAAAATTTATTAACATAAAGTGTTCATATGTATGTCTCATGGCAACCATCACGATGGGAAGTTACTTAATGAAGCTCCAGTATATCTGCTTAAACGTCGGGAAGTCTGCGAGACCAGTGTCTTAAGCTCCTTATGTTTCGGGTGTTAGTGGCATTGTCCGGGGAAGAGTCACTCTTATTTAGTTTGGGATGTCGAGAGATACACTCCCGGCTTGCTCTTACGGCAACCTTGAGTTGCGCTGCGATGGATGCCGTGGGCGACACCAGTGCGATTGGGCGTATCATGCATACGTAGCATTATGGAATCACGGCCCAGGATCCATCACTTACCTATGGTGGGTTTGATGGACTTTCATGATCCATACATGTAGTGGTATCGTGCACGTATTATCTGCGTTTTATGACCACCCACATTGCGTAGGGATGATATGAGGTTATACTCATTTGTTAGTATGGATCTTTGAAATGGATTAGAGTCATGTGTTTAAAATATTTACCTAATTTTAATTAATAGATTATGTAATTATAGTTCACTATTTGGTTCACTCGGATCGCCGCCATGGTGACATAGCCCATTCGCTCCTGGGTTACCCCGATACCCTGGTGCTTTATCGACATACATCATGCCGTCGGTGTTACGGTCGGTGAAGACTGTCGCATCGTAAGATTGCACTCAGAAACCGACATCAGCAGGCCATTTATTCAGACCTCGGGTGTAGATCCACACCATCGTATGGCGGATTCGGGTGGGAGGGAGGGAGGGGGTTGATCGCCCGGTCGTGCTCGAGATGGTGGGTCGAGTCATGAATCCCGGGCGGTGAGAGCGGTCTAGTACTGCAGCCGAAACTTTGCCCTCGTGATGCCTCTATACTTACCCCTCACCCGAGCTGTTTATACCCCCACACACCTGCACATCACCTTCCATACCCACTCACATTGACACATCACCTTCCTCATGGATTTTGTGGCTTGGGGCATTGAAGGGGATCTAAAAAAATTAAGATATTAAAACACTTCTAAAGCAGGCATGGATCCAAGCATCAACAAGGAGCTCGCTGCTTGTGGGTGAGGAAAACAAGGTTCAAATCTTCCACCAACCATTACCTTTAACGGACGAGAATGACCATGTCTGAAAGTGCGACAGTTCCATCAAAAGAGACACGTGTTTGAGCAGTCACCAGCATAAATGTGTTTGCATCTGCATCACATAAAGGGGACTATTTTGAAGATATTGTGGTTGAACCACTAGCCACAATTAAACGGGATTACGATTTTCTTTCCCCTCTTCAAAATCTAAAAGAAATCATCCTTGAGTTGAATAGTTATGAAAGGAAAGTGCTATCCAAGATGGATGATTAGTCAAATGAAAGCACTAGTACTTTTCAGTGAGTGGCGGACTCTAAAAATGGCTTGACTTCTTGGAGGCAATCGAACTAAGTAATAAGGATTCTATCCACTATTCTATCTTTTCCTTTGTCTATTTTCAATTACTTTATTTGTTGTTGTTTTTTACTGCTAGGATGAAAAATTCCAGCATTATTTTAACTTGTTTGTTAGTGTTTGAGAATAAAGTAAGTTTGGAAGCTCCCAGCAATGTTGTCATGACTGATTTCTGAGAGCAAAAAGACTATATCAAAGAGCGGCATACTAATGTCAGGTCTCAAATCTTAAAGAGTTTCTATTCAAAATTAGCCTGAGACGAGAAATGAGAGTTTAGTTTCCCGACTCTATATTACCTCTTACTTTATTGCTTCCTTTTGCTTTCGTTGTTAGACATTTAGTTAATGTTCATCTGAAAGCTTGGGGGTGTTTATTTTTGGTTAGTTTATCATATCACACAGCATGTTGCACATAATGCTTTTGAAATGAAATTTTACAGTGCTATGGATAATGACTGTTTGATCTTTCTAACTTACATCTTAATTTTGGTTTTATTTTAGTTAAGAGTTTTTTTTTTTTTTTTTTGAGCTAATTGAGTTTTGTTTGGAGTAGTTGTGATGTCAATGAGGAGCATAATTGAACCCTTGAGATATGGACAGTATTCAAGATAATAGGACTTAATGCTTAATGAGTTATCTCTCTAATAGGCTATTTAGTCATTGGGTTCTCAAAATCCATGCCCAGTGCTAAGTACCATGGCAGTTTTGTAGGTTGAGAAGGTTTATGAATCCATCTATCTTTGATCTCCATGGGTTCTAGAACTTGTTCTATTATCGTAGTGAATCCTAGGCAACCTGACAATTGAGAAATGATATAGGCCATCTTAGGAAGGGTGAGCCTTTGAGGCTAACCTGATATGTGCATATGTATATTCCTCTGGTACGGAATGTTAAGCCTTAAGAGCAGAAATTCTATTTATAGACTAAGTTTGAGCGATAACCTTCCTATACATACCTCAGTAAGACCAAACTCACCCATAACTTGAGGATTTGAACATAATTGAGAAGTGTCAAGTGAGGACGAGTTTGGGGAGTTATTTTCATAGGAAAATAACTCCCAGGTGGATTGAAATGAGTTAATTTGAAAATCAAAAGGTTGGTAAAAATGAAGAAAAAAGAAAAAGAAAGAAAAATATCGAAGTGTAGAAGAAGCAAAAATCTGATAAAAGTCAAGGGAGTAAGTCTAGTACCGTGGCCTTCCTTCCACCCAAATTAAGTAAACCTAAGGGTGTCTGACACCTGGTACCCTAAACATTTGGTACAGGAGCTCTTGAGTTTAAAGCTGCTAGGGTTGGTAGAAAGCCCAGAGTTTGACATTTGCACCACTCTAATAGCCTTGTGTGAAGAAAAGGCTTCTTAGTGTTTCTTTGAAAGAATGCGAGGAATTTGTGCGAAAGGGTGATGGAGTATGGAATGATGCGCCAAGCTAGATTTTTGGGGTGCTTGAGGTGTCCTTTGTATTGATGGTAAGAATCGGGATGGAGTAGGAGGCTGTGTCTGAGAAAATATGTATGTTTGGGTGGTTTTGGCCTAAATGACGAGCTACAGCTACCCCTTGCAGCCTTGTTACAACTATAAAGACTACTTGATCTTAGAGTTGTGTACTACATTAGTGGAGAGTGATAAGGCAACAAGCCTATGGAACCTAAATAAATTATCTTAGGAGATCGCGTACTTATCTCAATTCTCATAAACTCATCTAGCTTGCAATTGTTGGATAGGGGAGAAGACCACACACACACACACTAGTAAGAACCATAATATAAATTTGTCTATTATGAGATTAAGTACTATTAAAATAAAATAAATTATCTTGATCTATTTTCCATATTATTCTTGGTAAGGGTAGTGCAATAACCATTATCACATGCCATGGCAGAGCAGTTACGATTTGGTTAAATAAAAAGGGTGAAATGAGCTATTCTCTTCATTTTCTTGGGGAGAAGCAACTTCTTTCTTTTCTTTGTGAGAATGACAAAACTTTAAGTTTAGGGGTGTTTGATGAGTGTAAAAACTCATCATGTTTTAGTCATTCACATGCTATTTTTGAGCATTTATATCCATATTAATGTAAAACTCATAAAATTTCCTCTAAACTTGGTTTCTTGAGGATTTTATGAAGCAGTGATTTAGTAAGAAAAATATACAAAATGTTTCCAAAGAGAGTGCTTAGGATGTCTTATAGTGCGTCGGTGAGAAGATAATTTTTATGTATCATGCGGAGCATCAGATGGTTCAGCTCTAATCCTTAGTTACATTCTACATTCAAAGATTTCAACGACACCTCACACGCCGTCAGGGTTAAGCGAAGAAGTTATGTCATCAACAAGTTGAAGAAGAAAACAAGTCCCTTAGCAGATTTTGTCGCGACAGAGCCAGTGACAAGGCTTTCTTGCGACAAAACCTAGATTTTGTCGCCACAGAGCCAATGACAAGGCTTTCCTACGAAAAAATAGATTTTGTCATAGTAAGTTAATGTAGCTGCAATGAGGCAAACCGAGTTTATCGCGACAGAGTTGGCGTGGCTTTGTCGTGAAAAATGAATTTTGTCGCGACTGAGTTAGCAACAAACTCGGTCGTGACAAACCCAGATTTTGTCGCGATAGAGTTTTAGCAACAAACTCTGTCGCAACAAAACCATATTTTGTCGCGACAGAGCTTAAGACAAATGTTGGGCCTTTTATTAGCTGTTTGTTTGGGTTGTTTCAAACCCGTTTCACACCCTAGGACTATAAAGACTCGTTTTAGGTTTTTAGGAGTATTAGCGTGAAGGTGGAGAACACCTCTCATGAGGTTTCTCTCTACAAGCCTACCCATTTTTCTTAGTTTCTTGCCAAATTTTGATTTTAATAGATCTTAGAGTAGTTTTAGAAGATTTTATTTATTGAAGAGATTTCGGTCTTTGTATAATAGAGATTCAGATTCATTCTTTGTTGAGACAAAGATTGAAGCTAAAATATGGATTTTCTGGCATCCTTGTCTCTTGATTTCTTTCTTGATTTTAACACTTTTTGCGATTGGTGATTATTGGAATCCAGTAATGGAACATTAAACACCCTCTAGAGGTGGAGATTAATTGTTGAGCGATTCGATTTTAGATTCTCAGTTATTTTGTGGGTTTGAAGACTGAATTTATATAATTGGTACTGTTCATATAATTAGTTGTTCAAAACATTAGTAGCTTATACCCAAAAAAGAGCTATATCTTTGCTCTGATTTTCAGGAGGCCCTCTGAGTAACACATAGATGGAGATTCCTGAGAGTAAAGAGTAGTAACTTGTGGGTATGTTAGACTAATATTATGGAACTAATGAACTCTAAAAGATTACTTTGATAGATCACTAATTTACTCATGATGTGAGGATTAATTAGATGATGTATCGGTTTAATGTTTAGAGGTCTCACCTCAAATTGATAGAATGATCTTGATCCCATGTTAGCAATGATCTAATCAAGGAGATAGAAAATTTTATTAGATTTAAAGGACGAAATACCAATTAGATTGGAGAAGGCTTGTATAATCTTGTCTATAGGGGTAAGAATTCTTTCGTCCTAAGAAATAGTTGTGAAGTATTGGAAAAGAAAAACGATCAAATCTTAAAGAGGGTCAGATTTTACAAGTAACTAATTAGACTCATGTCTCTGAAAGGAACATGGATATCTAATTAGTGAAATGTATGGTGTATGGAGAAATCCAAGTTATACTACATTGCTCTTGGACAAAGTCGACATTCAACTCCACGAAATGTTGTGCTTTCGAAATGCAAGCTTGTTTTGTAAATAATTATCCCCATCTAGTGCCTCTCTTCATACATTTAAATTAAGTAGGTTTTTTATTTGGTAGATTTTAGGATTAGTTTTAAATCAGATTTTATTTCCAGTCAAATTGATTTTATTCCACATCTGTTGGTCACCTAAATAGTGAGAAGAGCCATTATGTCGGGGTGATCAGAATTCCAATTAGAACCTCGATCCTTATTAAGATACGATATGGGACTTTAGAGTCCACTTTATTACTTATGTGACGATGCGCTTGCGGAAAGGGTTGAGTGTTAGTAATCTTCATTTCAATTTTTTTAGACACACTTACTTTGTTTCTAATCGGTTTTGAGTATTTACCACATTCACTCCCTTGGCCATATTTTCATATATACATCATTTGGTCTCAACAAGTTTTTGGCGTTGTTGCTAAGGACTTTAGTTTAGTCTTTGGTAGCCGTCTATGCAAAATTTGGTCAATAAGTTTTTGGCGCCATTGCCGGAGATTATATAATAGTCATTGGGTCATAGCGACATTAATTTGTATATACATATTTTGGTCATCAATCCTCTAGACCCAAAGCAACTTTGATCTGGTGTCGACTTTCGTCTGGGAATTGCTCACCTCATTCTATGATTTACTTTATTTTCACCTAAATTTTCAACGAAACCCAGAAACTTGACTACAAAGCGAACTAACACTGACAAAAAATCGGCACATACGGAGATAGGGTTCTTCTTACCCAACATAGACAAGAGAGAGTGAGGAGGGTTTCTGTAAATAATCCATACCACGAACTTAAAGAAGTTTCCATCTGAAGTAATCGTACTAACAAACATTAGAGTTTCCCGACATAAATTCCCGCACCTTGTTTTTCTTTTTACTTCTTTGAGTGAATAGAACTGAATAAATGGAGAAAAGCAACCTAGAATATTCTCTCCCAATCGTACTAACTAGTTCTCCTTTAGCCCTAAAATGGATAATCCTAAAAATGAGATATTTTGCTCTTATCTTAAGGCGTGTTGGCCTTATCCTCTTTGGATTAATTCCTTAGCCTTTGCATTTGGTCGCTATCTTTATTGACTCTGATCAACTTATCATTATTTTAACTTAGTATATAATCTTTTCATCTTATGTCACTTGGGTCCTTAAGCAAATTACCAATTTACCCTTAGTACTCCAATTTTCGAAAAATGCAAACTTATATTATACCCTAAACATATCATAAACTACTAGGGTCTAATTCAGGGTGTTACAACTCTACCCCCCTTAAAAGAATTTCGTCCTCGAAATTATACCTGAATTGAAGAGTTGTGGATACTGTGCCCTCATTCATTAACTTCCTTTTCAATTTCGGGACATTTGGTACACATAATCTTGTCTTGTAATACAAACCTGCATCCTCTTCTATAGTATAATCAGTTGAGTCTCCATTTTTGACTAATTGTACACTTTGTTGTAACTTGACATCATTTTTCTGAGCCTTAATCATCATTTGCCTCAACTCGGGTGTAGCTTTGAATTGAGCTAACAAAGCTCCATCAGACTCAAATCTCCATGCACATTCTTTTAGGGACAAACCAGACATCATTTTTCTACTCAAAGCATATGCCACCACATTAGTTTTTCCTTGGTGGTAATCAACTATGCAATCATTGTCCTTAAATAACTCTAGCCATAAGCGTTGCCTCAAAGTTCGGTTCAGCTAAAGTTAACAAATACTTAGACTCTTATGATGCGCCAAATATTTTACATTTTCTTATATAAGTAATGTTGTCATATTTGCAAAGAGTGAACACTACGTACTTGACTCGGATCATGTGTGGAATAGTGCAACTCATGT
Source organism: Tetrastigma voinierianum (assembly GCA_016808115.1). NCBI lineage: Eukaryota > Viridiplantae > Streptophyta > Magnoliopsida > Vitales > Vitaceae > Tetrastigma > Tetrastigma voinierianum. Next base: position 576,495 of record JAEQBH010000525.1, read on the forward strand.
GGTTTCATCAAATGCGGAGGCGTATGCATTACTTTTCCATCTTTGCATCAATGCACGTCCCGAGCTAATCTTTGAGCATCACTATCTGAAGCATATTCTCTACATGCGGGTAAATTTGAGTCGACAGTTGCTTCCACCGATGTGCCTATTTGTGATCAAACTTGGTGACATTTGTCATCGAGCAAACATTACCTTTTCAGGATTGGCAGTAAGTGAGGATGCTATGACGGAGAATCCTTTTACGAACCGTCGATGGTACCTTCTAAACCCGAGAGCTTCTACGCATAGTTACCTAGAAAATTTAAGCATGGTCTTTGTGAAATTTTGCAAACTTAAGGTGCCGATTTCCCAATTTTTATACTTTTCTTTCCTTTTTGATTTATCATTCTGCGTCTTGAGTTAGACTCGAATTCTTAGTGCTTGGATCGATTCAAAAGAAATTGGCCTTAATGGCTTGCAAAAACTACAAATTAGCCCTGAAAATGCGTCGAGTGGAATACTTAGGGACATAATGTGCAAATCGGGTTGGTCGATTGATTGGCGTAGACAAAAGGACTCGAGCCTCCTGATAAATTGGGCTCGAAAATAGCACTTTTGGGCACTAATCCTCCCAAACCGACACATTGCTAGTCCCTTAGCGATGAAGAAAGAAAGAAAGAGCAAACAAAATAATAACAAAATTATGTTCGAAAAATGGTATTTCAAAAGTATGTGGGTGATGTGCTAACCCTCGATGAGAAATCACTGAAACCACATCCAATAACCATCACGAGAGAGTGAATGTCATACAAAATTCAGCATCAAAAGAGAGTTTCCTTCTCTAGAAGAATCAACTTTAAATTTCCACGAAATCTAAGTGTTTATGTGATTAGTTTTCAACAATATTTGTCATTGCTTCTCCCCAACGAGCTCTTTGCTTACAGACCTAGTACACACTAATGACCTAAATAGATCAGGACCTGCTCTTATTGATAATTAACTTTGTGTTGCGGTGCAATGCTAAGGAATCGACTACGAGGAGTCCATGCAGGGGATCCTGGAGTGACTCCTGACAGGGGAATTAAGTCTTAGGGCATCAAGCCGCAGGATCTTTCGACCTGAAGCTCTTCGGGTTTCATCTCGGACTTTGAGCGATTTCGAGACTCGAGCCTTACCTTTCGCTCAGCCTCACCCATCCCACCCGTATGGCGAGCACTAAATTAGGGTGGCTCCTGACCGGTTGGCAGGAACCGGGCTTTAAAGACTTATGGTATGCCTCTCGGGCCAGGTGCTCGGGTTTGAGCCAAAACATAACTTAATTTTCTTAACTTTTTCTTTTCTTTCTTTTTCTTTTCTCAGATTTTATTTTGGAAGACTCATTAGTCTTCTTTCATGAAGTCATAACTTTATTAAGGTAGTCAGTAAGCCCCAGGATAGGTTTTTGCAACATTTAGGAGGCTAGGTAGTTTATTTATCGTTGAAACGTGTGCGCGGTGTGTGGTTAAGTAGAGAGGTGGAAGAAAAATGTTGAAAGCGACAAGAATTCAACTGATCATCCACTTAATTAGGCATGGAACCAATCTAACAACAATAGAATTAGACAAAGTTTCAATTTTTCACACTGCGGGCTAGGTAAAACACAAAAAAAAATGGGGCGCAATTTTGAAAACTGAAAGTGTAAGCTGTATAGTATGTATATAAAAATAAATGGCCATATTTTCATCTTTTCAAAAACAACTAGCGACTAAACAAAATAACGACAATAGAACAACACAAAATGGAAACTACTCAAATAGTAACAAGCATAAATGTAAAGCCACTTCCTTCATTAACTCTCCAAACCCGAATGTCACATTGTCCACAATGGGGCTCAGATTTGAAAGTTAGAGAAGGAAGTGATACCTCCTTGATGAGATGTACCCTTTTTTGGATAGGAGACTTCGCAAGCTTTCCACCGAGACCTTATTCACTCCATTTGGGCTTCAAATGAACAAGTTGGAAGAAGAAAATAGAGGAAAAAAGTGACCAGTTGGAGCATTTTGAAAATTACACCTTCATCAAAATTTCAAAAGTTCCTTCTGGCTATATTTGGATTCTACACTCTCTAAGCTTTCCAACGGTACCAAAATTACCCAAAAAAGAGTTCGGATGAAAAAGTTATGGTTGAAACAAAATCGGGTTGCAGTTTAATGCGAAAATTTCGCGGATGCAGTGCGAGTCTGAAAATTTTAAGCATTGTTTGAATTATTTTTTTATTTTTTTATTTTTAATAAAAAATTTTTAGAGACAAATTATATATATATTGAAATAAAAATACATTAAAAACAAAAATGCTACAGTACCACCTGTGAAATTTCGCACCAGTGCAAAAAATTTTGCACTGTGGTGCGAAATTTTTGCACGCTACGAAAATTCCTGCTTGGGCTATTGGACCTCCTGCTGTAAAAATTTGACAAAACCTACAATAATAAACACAGGAAAAATTAAATTAAAAAAAAGTAGAAAAATGAAAAATAAGCTAGAAACAAAGATTAAATTAAAATTGGAGGAAATCTAAAGAGAAAAACTAAATAAATCAAAATAAAATAAAATAAAGCAGGAAAATAAAAACAAAAGTGGAAATGGCCCAAAACTAATTTCTCAGCCTTTGGAAATTTGCTAAAGCGGTGAGTTTGTAGAAATCTGAGGTCAGTGTGACATGCGAACGGCACGGGCTCATCAGTTGTGCCATGCGGTATGGCTTGGCTTGCCAAAGTCTTTGATGTAATGGCACAAGTTTGAACAATGGCCGCTAATTTCTTGAGGTTTTGCAGGGCAGGCAATGTAGATGGCATGACCTTTGTAGTAGGTATTTCAGGTGTTGAATGTGTTGTAGGTGAAGGCAGAATATATACTTGGTCAGTAGAGGGTGCTGCTGGTAGTGGGCTTTTGGTGGCTTGAGGCGATAACCTTTAGGATTCAAAGTTTGGAAGTAATAGTTTAAGGATAAGCTTTTGGGTCTCTTCATTGTTTCCTTTCACCTTCTTGGTCGACAAGGAAGAATTTCTTCACTTCTCTCCTCCATAGCCCGTAAACCCGACACATAATTGTGGGGCATCTGCAGTTCCTCGGGGCTTTAGGCTAGTTTCCTCTTCCCGATTCCTCTGACTGCAGTTAGGCACAGACACCCAAAAAATAATTGTCAATCAAACACTCTTCCTCAGTTTTTCTTCCTCTTGATGAGCATGTTCTTGTTGTGAGCCTTGAAATTAAGCAGCTGAGGTTGTCAGATATCGATCAATTTGGCTCTGAGAACCCGTCAATTCCTTGTTGAGGAGCTCTGCATTGTGTCGATTTCTGAGTGGCACGGGCGTTCACTCCCCTGCTCCTCTATGAAGTATCCACCGGTTGCTGGATTTAGTATTGCTTGCTCAAGCCCCAAGAAGTCGTATGGTGGTTGTGTGGTGGGCGAGTTGAAGCATAAGATGAGACGGAGGTGCATCTTGTGGAGGTCTTGGTTCCCATGAATTTGGGTGGTTCCCAGTAGGGTTGTAAGTATTGCCATATGGTGCATTAGTTGGGGGAACTGCAGAAGATGCACTCATCCATGGAGGGTTTCTATAGTCCCTCATGGACTATGCGATGGGATTTCTCTCCATTTAGTCTTGGCGGAGTGTTCTTTCTTACCTCTAGGTGTTCCATTTGTTTAAAACTAATATTCCAATTTAGGAATTGGACTCTTGTAGGAAACATTGACTTTGATCAACTTGCCTTGAATTCATACCTTTGGAATTTATGTTCTCCATCCGCAAAAACAGGCGAGACATAAGACAACGAGGAGCAGTCCTACACAAATGGTTGAGGTTAGCTAAAAAACAAATTGTGAAACAAAATTAACAAACCGACAGAAAAATACTACACAGAAAAATAAAGGAAAATTCACGATACTTGTGATTAGAATCTGAGTGTTCATCAGATAAATCATTTGCCGACACCATCCCGACGGCAGCGCCATTTGATTCGTGTGCGGTAGAGATTCGAATCGACAATATTTATAAACCTAAATTCCTCTACTGTATTAGCATAGCTACCTCTGATATAGTAGCTCTAGAATTAGAAACGGGGATGGGTTTCTTTTGTGTAAATGACTTCTCGATGAGGCTGATTTGGTGAATTTATTTTGGATTTTTTTGGGCTGGTAAAAGCAAATTGAGTTGGTGATTTGAAAGCTACCAAATAAAATGGAACTAAAATGTAAAAGAACTCCTTGAAGCCTCGGGCCAGGTTTGAGGTTGGTGATTTGCTTCTGCTGAAATAAAATGAACTAAAATGTACAAAAGAACTCCTTGAAGCCTTGGGCCAGGTTTGAGTTCTAGAGACAGCGAGAGGTCCTCGGGTCCTTTCCTCGCATTGGGGAAGGCTGAGCTATAGTCATTTCCGACCCAGGATCTCATTTGGCCATAAAGCGAACCACTAATAATTTTCCTTTTTGAAATATAGCATTTAATGAGCATTAATGCTTAGAACGATGAAACATGTCTCCACTGATCTATATAGTAATGAACAGAAGCTGACTAATGAATCTCGGTGGATGCGATAAAGCGTCATTGAACCCTAAAGATTGTAATCTTGGTCGTCGAGGACATCAGCGAGGTTAACCTAGTGTGAGACATAGGAACATAAATGCGATAAAAACTTTGTTAAGCAGAGAACCAGCAGTTACCTCGAGCCTGGTGCAACGGCCCTCCTGCTTGAGGAGAAGCGGTCCTAGCCAACCATCCCTTGAGTTGTCATCCTCAAGGGGTGTTTGGCAGCTGAGAAAATGGAAGAAAAGCAAAGAAAATGAAGGAAAGAAAGAAAAAGCAAGAACTGCCGAAAGGTTGGCGCCCAAAAATTTTATTAATGAAGGAGATCCCCTTACAGTGCTTGACTTGGGGGCTTTTATAGCCAACCCCTCATACAAAATACCAAAAAAAAACAAAAGAAAATACTATTACAATTGGGTAAAACGAGAAGAAAACCAAAAAGTGACCAAAAGAAGTCAAAATGTCAAAGGCATGAGCGATTGGCGCGAGAGGTGATTTCGCATAGTGCGAAAATTTCGCATGTGCTGCATTTCTGCGGTCTTTGCGAAAATTTCGCACCCTTCTGTGAAAATTTGCTCGATTTCGATTTTTAACTCTTCTTTTCTTCGATCTTTTATCTGCCAAATCTTGGGATTCGACTTGAATTCTTCGTGCTTGGATAGATTCAGCAAAATTTGGCATTAATAGCTTGTAAAAGCACAAAATTAGCTGAAAATACGATCAATAGAATAACCGGGACCTTAATGTGCAAATCAAGTTAATTCGGTTGATTAGTAGACAAAAAGTGCTTAAATCCTACAATAAATAGGGCTCAAAATAACACTTTTTTGGCACTAATCACCAGCACAATAGCATACACCAAGCTTGTAGACCATATGGGAAATAGCCTCAGAATTTCCTTTGCTTTTTCAAATTCAGTGGCGCTGCCTACCTTTACATCTTCCTCCGGACAATTTGGCTCAAGCAAGGCCTTATTCAGAAACCTGCCACAACAAATTAAAAGTTGTCACTAAATTCAGTATTTAATGAGCAACGATCAAATGGTTGAAAGTTGATGGCTATGTTTTTCTTCGTGGTGCTTATAAATGGTGTTGAACAACCAACTTGCATAAAAACTCGAATTTATAAGATTTTAGTTTAAAATAAATATTATGTTTTCTTGTACACCTCCACGGGTGGTCTATACCGTAATAGTCTGAGGGAGTCAAATAATAAAATTAGTCTTTTATGAACTTCCCCGGTTAAATCACCAACTTTCATAAAAGTTCAAACTTGTAGAATTTGGATTTAATATAAATATCATGCTTGTTAACAAATGGAATGAAACTTATTTTCCTTACTTGCATTCTTGAGATCCTTGGTGAGACAAGGCTCCAAGTGCTCCCTCCTCAGTAGCTTTTTCCGGTAATGAGATTGTTCTCCAAATCCTAGCTGCTTCAACAAACACCTTACAGATTCTCGTAATTGGGCTCTTCTTGTCTCTTTCGATACTATATCGGTAAGTATTAGTTCCGGTCAGGAAAAGGAGCAGAGCGACAACCATGGCAATGCAGGGAATTCCAAATCCAAGAACCCAGTTAAGGTTGTCTTGAATGTAGCTCAAGGTCAGCATACTTACTGAAAGACCAATGCATATACAAAAACTACTCCAGTTGAAATAGAAGCTTTTTGCTTTGACTTCTTCAGGATCCTCTTCATCAAACTGGTCGGCCCCAAAAGCCTGGTTGCATGTCTTGTACCCACCTCCGGCAACTGCTACTAGATATAGAGAGAAAAGCAGAAAGTACTTGGGACCGAGAAGGCGAACACGACTCGATTTTCTCCGTGTTTTGGCAGTCAGAAAGGCTTTGTGAAGTCTAAACTGCAGATATAGTTAGCAAACCCAGTGCCTGCAGTTCAGTGCAATCCAAATCTAAAGATCAGTCATATCCTATAGTAGATCAAGCATCAAAACCAAAAATTTTCCAAGTGAACTGATTAACTTTTGAATGATGATTTTATTATTTCAAATACATAAATCGGGTCAAATATTCAAATTGCTGAGAGATGTGTGGGCAAGAAGCTCTATCGGTATTTTGATATCGTATTAAATGTTGAATTTCATAAAGTAGTAGTATTCTGGTCTCATAGACTCGAACATGAGATACATCGTCAGCACTGTCATTTCTTTTCTGCTTGATCGAGTTAAGTGAAATGACCAAGCTCGTATTCTAAAAACTAGAATTTATAGGATTTTGATTTAATATGAATATATCGTCTTTATATTTAACAAATTTTAACAAAAATTAAAGTTAATTTTCTTTATTCCTCCAAAAGATATTGTTGAAAACTGCTTTTCATGATACATGATGCGAACTCAGAATAGTCAGACTCTTCCACTAGTAGTGAAGATGCTGAGAAAATGAAAGAGGGATATGACAAACCAGGACATAAAGAAGAGAAGCAGCAACAATGGTGCGATATCGACCCACATAACAATCTGCCACGAAGGCTAGTACTAATGGCAGTAAAGCGGTAACCCCGAACCAGGTGTTGACATTCTTGGGAAGCCGGCGGTGGACTGGCCCAGCCGCCCTGTAAGGTAGTTTACAAGATTAACCTCTATGCCAAAATAAGCAATTCTCTCCGCAGCTGCAGCGCCTACACGTATGCGTTTCTCAGTGAAGGTGTCAAAGAATAAGGGTATGATTGATTACGGTTTTTGAAAACTAATTTTGATTATGAAAAATAAGGAGAACAAATATAACACTAGAACATATTTGATTCTCAGTTTTTTTTATTCTAAAAAACACACGAAGAACACATAAAACACTATATTTAGAAAACAATAATAGTTTTCAGATAATACCAAAATGGTAATATCCTCTTTGTTCTTTAAAAATGGTTTTAAAAAACAGAAACCAAACATACCATTGTTTACAATTTTTAAAAATTGGTTTTTGTTCTAAAAAACAAGGAAAACAAAGAAAACACAAACAACACCTTTGTTCCATTTTTTTTTCTGGGAAAACACAAGAATACAGAAAATACTAGGGCTTGTTAGTTAACAGTTTTTGAAAACTATTTTCTGTTCTAAGAAAAGGAAAACAGCGAAAGCAGGTAAAACATGTTTGGTTTTTAGTTTTTTTTATAAGAAATACAGAGAACACAAAAAACACTCAACTCAAAGACCAAAAAGTGTTTTTAGAGAATACCATGGAAAACATTTTTCAATAACATGAACCAAACATGCCCCTATATTTATATAACAAGAACACTTTTCAGAAAACACAAAAATTATGTTATGGATGTTTTGGCGCGATGCCGATATGATTGCAAAAACAAGAACAAAAAAGGACTTCTTTAACAGTGGAGCTAATTACCTACTATGAAACATGGCTCTCCAGCCACGGAGGTAGTTGTAAGCGGGACGGCCATTGTAGTCGAAAGTTCTGGGGACGACATCTTCTTCCCGTAGTGGAGACTGGAGGCATTCAAGCAGGGCATTGATGGCCATGTTCGAGACAAAAGAAAGCAGAGAGAAGAGTTTTCTCTGTTTGTTTTCTCTGTTTATTTCGGTGCTATCTGTTTGTTTTCTCTGTTTTCAACTTTCTTCATCCATCGTCACCAGTAAAGCGAAATGCCAAAATATTGTCTTCTACTCAATTATAGCGATTGTTGTTATTATTATTTTATGATTCCTTCTTGTTCAGTTTTTTCATAAAACGTATACAACAATGGGACAAATTCTACCGATCATGATTACCCTTTTTTATTTGTCAGCATGCAGCAAGTTTATCCTTTTTTTTTGGGGGGTTTTATTTTATACAGACATACCCACTCCATATTTAATTGACCATTCAAGAAATAATGATGAATAAACCTTAAATAAAATTTTACTAAATCCCTTTTTAGCATTGTTGGGAAACATCATCAACCCTAACCTATCCACATTGGTATGATATTGTCCACTTTGGGCTTTAGCCATCATGATTTTGTTTTGGGGCTTCTCCCAAAAATGCTTCATATCAATCAAATGTTATCCATGTTTATATATTCATAAGTTTTTCCATTTTTAACGGATGTGGGACATTGTGGGCACACACGCCCAATAATCCTCCCTTCAAACAAAGTTTCACCAAGCCACCCCAATTCCTTGTCCTTCATTGTGTTCAAGCACATGCTTCACTTGCCAAATTCTCATTGCTCACTACACCATTTGTTTAGCATCCACTCACATTGTTAAGCCTGAACCAGGCTTTAAGATCATTTGTTGGGAAACATCATGGATCCTAATCTATCCACATTGGTATGATCGATATTGTCCACTTTGGGTTTTAGCCCTCATGGTTTTATTTTTGGGCTTCTCCCCCTAAAGGTCTTATACTAATCGGATGTTGTCCATACTATACTTTTCATGAAAGTCTCTTTCAAATTCACAGCAGATGTGTAGGGCGTTGTGTGACTTTAGTGGCACTCGACAAGCGTGTTTTTAGATGGCGTAGTGCATCACTTATGTTGACATAGGTATGACCAGGGAACTAAAAGTCGGAAATGTCGGGCGATTTTTCGGTTTTCGGTGGGAATGGATAGAAATATCCATGGAAAAAATCGGATGGAAGAATATCGGCGAAAAATCGTCGATTTTTCGGAAAAAAATCGGAAAATCAGATGTTGTGAATTTCGCGATACTTGTATTCTGTTGGCGGCAGGAGCGTGTCACGGAGGAGGAAATATCGTAGATTTATCGTGATAAATTAAATCGCGATTTATCGCGATTTTCTGAATACTTTGACCTTGATTTTTCTTGGTTTTTGATCCAGCCCCGGTCCAGATTTAGATCCACCTTTTTGAATAATCCAATGGTATTTTGTGATCGATGGTTGATTTTAAATAGAAGAGCGATCTAACGATGCAGAATGATTTGCGGATATATGATGATCCAACGGTCGATTTAGACGAAAATCAAATCAACGGTTAGAAATAATCATATGGATTTTTTTGACAATCAATGACTATTTAACTCAAAAAATTCTATAAATACCCCTAAAATCATACACTTTCATTACAAACTCATCCATCTACATCTAAGATCCATTTCATTCTCAAATAATTTTTTATTTGTTCTTTATCCTAATTTTTTTTGAAGATCATTGGGAATTAAGGTATGTTTATTTGTTAATTAATTTTGTTTTTATGCATATTTGATTTAGTTTTATTTTGGTGTTGAAGTAGTTTATAATATATATTTTTATACTATAGTTATATTTTAGTTTTATAATTTGATAATATAATTTTTCATTAATTTATTATATTATTTATTTAGATAATAGTTATTTTAGTTATAATTTTCAAACTTAGTTGTTACTATAATATTATTTTAGTTATATAATGTTTGAAATATTTTTATACTATAATTTTATTTTAGTTTTATAATTGATAATATAAAATTTTCGTTAATTTATTATATTATTTATTTAGATAATAGTTATTTTAGTTATATAATCTTTCAAGAAACTTAGTTATTTACTATAATATTATTTAGTTATATAATGTTTTGAAATATTTTATACTATAATCTATATTTTTTATACTATATTTTATTTTAGTTTTATAATTTGATAATATAATTTTTCGTTAATTTATTATATTATTTGTTGATAATAGTAATGAGTCGCATGAGTCTTCGTTTGGTTTTAAATAAATTTGTGTGATGTAATTTCTTGATAAATTATAATGAATATCGTCTCCAGCCAGTGTATATTCTTTATTTATGCATTTTTATAGTTCAATAATATTTAGTAGTTTGAAAGTATTTTTGTTAATTTTGCGTCTGGAAATATTTTTGTCGAAAATATCATAGATATTTAGATATTTCCGATTATTCAGTAAAATCCAGTCTGGATATATCAGTAATTCACAGATATTTGTTAAATGGGTATGACATAACGTTGGTTTGTGACTTATTTTGTATATCAAATGTCATTCCAGATTAAAAGCTTGATGAAATTGATTATTGATAAATAAAAGTAGGCACATTTATAATGAGTAAACATAAAATTTTAAGCTTTGAGGATGAAATTATAACAAAATTTCACAATAAGCTACTTGAAAGGCACAATGGTCGTGATTGAAATATGAGCCGGACTTTTTTTTGTAAGGATGATTATAAGATGGATGCTAATCCTACTAGTTATGAACAAGTGATATCTGAATCGGCTCTTTAAAAAATAGTTCAACTGAAATTATATATATTCTAAGCCTAACGGACACAAAAGGATGCTCTAATTATTCATGATAATCTCACTACAATGCAAAGAAAAGAAATGAAGGATAAACCAATAAGCAATAAACTATAGTTGGTGGAATTAGCTATGACCTTAGAAGAGCACTAAATATATTAAGGTAAGAAACAATTATTAAGAAAAATGTGCATGATAGAGTTTGAGTTGAGTTTGAGTTAAAAACAAATACTATATTAACATTAACTTATGAAACCACTTAATAAGTGAATTTGCTTTATTTTTTTTATTTTTTTATGTTATGACACCCAAATACTATATTAAAGTACTTGTTTGCATGACATAAATCATGCAATCTAACAAATGTATACCCAAATGATATCATCAAACCGTATACAACACAACGCCTATTTTTTTCAATAAAATGCATGCAATTTATTTAAAGTCCCTCTAAATATCTTCTAGAGGACATTGTTCCAACAATTAGGGAAATAGTAATAAAATGAATTGCATACATTCACGATATACTTCTCCTATTATAAATATAAGATTTTGCAAAATGCATGTAGGCTATTAATCCTGGTACATTGAAGCTAAAAGCAGCCAATAGAAGTAATCCAAATGTGCCTTATTGAGGTTTTCACTGAACCAACTATCTTGACGAGCCACACCAATTATTTTCTCAAGAAAATGGATAAGAAAGCTGCTAAGAAAGCTCCCCACGCCTAAAATGCTCATGAAGAGGGAGATACCAATACTCCTTAATTCATCTGGGATCGACTTGATCATAGAATAACTCTTCAAGACCAACGAAGGCGAACACGTCGCTAAGTCCAAATAAGACGTATTGGGGAACCAACCACCAAATTCTCATTGGAATTGTGGCATTTGGCATATCAACTAGGCCATTTTCTTGAGCTGTTCTAAGTCGTTTCATCTCTACTAATGCTGCAATTGCCATGGAAATAGTAGATAGAAGCATCCCTATTCCGATTCTCTGAAGCATTGTTATGCCAGATGGGTTCCTAGTGAAAATAGTTGCAATGGGAACAAAGACAAGGTCATATATAGGTATGAAGAAAATAACGGTGATGCTGATAAAGGACTTGAGTGAAGCAGGTGGTATGTCGAAACCCGACCCGATTGATCTATCCATGGTGGTTCCTTGCTTGGTAAAGAAAGTCGAGGACTGTGCAAGCACCAAACCATAAATCAAACAAGTAGACCATATGGGAAACAACCTCAGAATTGCCTTTGCTTCTTCAACTTCACTAATGCTACATAACTTTGTACCTTCCTCTGAAGGTTTAGGCCCTGGCATGACCTTGTTAAGAAACCTGTTAAAGTAAAAGGTGTCTCAAAGTCCTACATTGAATATGGTCCATGCAAATGGTTGAATAAATTCTTTATTCCCGCTTGTCATTCTCAAGTATCATGGATGACTTAGGCCCTGTTTGATAAAATGAAAAAATTAAGTGCTGAAAAATAAGTGTTGAAAAATAGGTGTAATTATAAATATAATGCAACTATTAAGTAAATTCTATAGTAGATAATAAAATCAGTATGTATTGATAGCATCAAATGCAGATATAAATTAATATTTGATTTTACCCTTATTATCATTAAATTACATATTATCCAAAATAAATAGAGTTAATAATATTTTATTTTTCACTACAATTATTAATTATTATAAATAACATATGTTTAAAATATACAAAAATGTTGATACAATAATATTATCAAAAAAAAGAAACGTAAATATGTTTAAAAAATAACTGATAAAATTTAAAACTTTTAAAACTAAAACTAACAAGAGATATTTGCAAAATATTATATTATTTATAAGGGTTTTTGGTCAATTTATTTTAATTTAAAGGAATTTTTTTGACCGTGACCTAATTCGCGTTAAGTAGAGTCTTTACCTACTTATAATTTTCAATAGTTTTTCATTTAAAATTTTCAATTAAGAGCTTCGTAAAATTTTGTTATCAAACATATTGAAAAATTAAAACCATTGAAAAATTTTATTTTCAATGGTTTGAATATTTTCAATAGTTTATCAAACAGGGCCTTAGTGCTATATATGTTTGGTTCCAGAAAAATTGAAGGAAAATGCAAGAGAAAGAAAATATATAGAAAAAAGTAGAAGGAAAGAAAAAATGAAGAAAAAGAAAAATAGAGTTAAATTCAACATATTATTTTTATTTGATATTTCAAACCCATTTTATTTACTTTAACTCAATAAAAAGACTAAATCATGTAAGAATATATAAGTTTCTAAATAATTTGATTTTCTTTGAGATTTTCCATTAGACAATTAACCAAACATAAGAAAATAATATTCCTTAGCATATTTTTCTTTTCTTGTTATTTTCTAGGAACTAAACACGTTTCTGAAAAGTGACTTATGGTGGCCCGTGCTTTAGTTGGGGGCCAAAAATTTGCAAAAGCTAAAAACACGTTTTAGTTTCATATCTATTAATTCTGTGCTTAGTATTTCTATAGTTGCGAGGATAGGCTTGTGTATCATTAAAGTGATTACATAGTTCGTTTTAGGATTAGTCTGGTAAAGAAGTGACTCGATAGTTTGCGGATAAGTTAACGTCTCAGCTAAAAGTGGCTACATAGTTGCCCCGGATAGGATTGCGTGCCAGTAGTCAAATGCTTGATTATGGTTGCGTTGGGATTGATGCCATTTAAAAGTGGCTACATGGTTCTTGGATATGATTGATTCTCATTTAAAAGTGAGCTTTATAGTTGCATATGTGATTAGTCTGTTGAAATTTGGTATATAGTTGCGATTAAGATTAGTGATAAAAATGACTATAGTTGCGAGGTAGCCGTGAGTTCTGTTGTAAAGTTCTTATATAGGCTGCGAATAGGCTGGAGTCGCAGGCTACATTCTGGTGTTGATAACTTTGTAAAATATTGGGATTTATTAGGGATTTAAATGTAAAAATCTTGAAAAGTTCAAAATTTTATTACTATTTTTCTAAAATATTTTATATTTTTATTAAATATTTTTAAATAGGAGACCTAGTTTTGATTTTAGGTCTTATATTCCTAATTTTCAAATAAATTAAGATGAGAAACTTTCCCAATAAAAGTGCCTCATGTTAATCATGCCGGACCCATTTATATTTATACATGGTAACTCTTATGTAAATTTTGAATTTTTCTAAGTCTATATCTTAGTATACAATAGAAGAATATTTAATTTCATTGCAAGGATTTTGAATTTTTTGAATTAATTTGTCACCCTCCCAATTGTCTGTCATATATTTAGACCAAATTGCTTTGATGCATTTGGACGTATCTTTGCATGATTTTGAGCATTAAATAAAAAGGAAATAGAATATTAAGTTTTTTTTTTATCTTCTTCTTATGTTTTTTTTAGAAGAACAAAATAATTGTGAAGAACACAACCAAACCGCTTTAAAAATACTTTAAAAAATGTAACACAATAATTTTGTTTTTTTAGATATGGGATTACTATATTTTATATAACAATCATTATTATTATTTATTTTAAAAAACATAAAACATCCAAAATGATTATTGAAACAAACAAAGCAACTCAAGAAAAGGAAGTTTTCTTACCAAAACATATTAGGGCTGGAAGATTTTTGCTTCCAAAATGATTAGGTAGAAGAATGTAGGGAGATGTTTAAATGACAATGGACGGTAGACCAACAAGCAGCAGACTGCCTTGCGGGGAAGAAAACAGGAACAATTACAAGATGAAGAACTCCACTGGAAAATGTGCTAAAAATACTTACAATATAGATGGGTCTCAAATGGGTCTCAAATGTCAACTACTTACAATATCGAGTTATGATTAGGTCGGTCCAAGCCCAGCCCAATCAACTTGATTTGTTGCTAGCCCAACAGCAAAAAGCACAAGTAAGAATCCGGCCCACAGTCTTTTGACACAATATAGCATTGAATCGTTTGATTTGGGCGCACAATCGCTGAGGCAAGAAACGCTGAGGCAACATCAAATCATTTGATTTGAGAGTTGAGAACTGATGGAAGTTTGTGTGTTTGCAGGAGGATTTTGGGATGGGCGATGAAACTTCTCGTCTTCCTCCGATGAGGTTGATGAATTTCATCACTGAGGAACACGTATGACCCTTCCGAAACCCTAAAATTCTCTACTGTTACTATTTTGAAGAATTTGGCATTTGATTTTGAAATGGCGATTGTAATGGCAGTTGGATCAATCTAAGAAATCAAGAGGTGAGCGAGTGGAGGATGGCACTGCCTCGAGGGATAGGCCCCTCTTCGAGGTTTGAATTCCATTTCTTTCATTTTCCCAGCCCTTTCTTTTTGTTATCACAAATGGTCTCGCGATTTTCTTTTTATATATCTTCATTAATGATGCCTTTTTTCGGTTTGGCATTAGAAAAATTCAGTCTACCGATTATTTTTTGGGTTGAATACATATTTTATTGTAAAATTTCTCCAAAAATATGAGTTTTTCTTTTAAAGTAGCGGAGTAATCTATTTGTCTACTATCAACTATCAGAAACTGACTGGTTGTCTTCTATGATATTTGGTTTATATCAGGAACTGATTATATGGTGTAGTATAGTAGTAGTATATTTCCACTTATTGAGTTATACTGAAACAAATTGAATTTGAGGTTTGGGGGTTTATACCTTTCAAACACATCAATAAATTAAATTGGTACCTCAGAGATTGGACATAAAGATTTGTTGAGCTGAATAATAGATGATGTGAAAATCTGGCTTCAGATTGTTAATTCTGTGTCTATTTTATTTAATGGCTTGATTTTGAGGATTTATTTGTTTGAGTTGAAGTTAGTACTGGACAGGGTTTATCAGAAACAAATCATTTGTGGACTTTACTGTTCAAATAATTCATTTAGAAAAAAAAACACATGCAGGCTTCTTTATAAAATAATCGTCAAACTAATATTTTTGTGTTTTGATAACTGATTACTATGTTCATTTCTTTGTGCACCCTATTTTTGAGGGTCTCCTTTACTACAAATCCAAATTAAATTAAGTGATAGAATTAATTGATTCAAACAAGTAATACAATTAGAGAACACAGACTTGTCAACCTTAGACTTCCCATTCAAGTATTATTGGGAGGCAAAAATTTATGTTGTTGCATACTGTTATACTGAAGTTGTCAAAGAGTGAATTGGTTTTATCAATGAACTCTGATCTGCTGACAACTCTCTATTTGTCTAGTATGTACGAAGTAAATGTCGGGCTTACAAATAATACTTGAATTGTCCGATTAGATGTTATAAGAAAAACATAACTATATAAAGTTATTCTCTTATGTTTGATCTTACTCAAGAGATTTGAAGTCATCCTTGTTCTCTGGCACTATTTGGACAATGACAATTAATATGCCTTGCCCATTTTGGAGCACTTAGAACTATGGGAAATGTCAATAAATTTTTCTTTAAAATGAAATGAAACATATTAGAGTTTAACTCATTAGGATTATGTATTCTTATATGGGATAGGAACCACCACCCGAATTAGCATGTTAGAGAGATGTTGCAATGTACATATCACAAACGTAATTGATATGCTTAAATTGTTTTCATGTAGTTAAAAGAAAAATTTGCGTACTGCGTAAAGCTAAAGGAAATACAAGAACGTGGAGGGGAGCAAATGCACAACAAATCTGGGTAACAACAAGGACAACTGCAACAACAAGAAATAACTACAACAACAAATAAATAAATGGATAATGCAACAACACATGCAAATAAATGCGCATTATGATGCAACAAATGTTTACACTTTAAAGAAAGACACCATGACCAATAAGGCCAATATTTGTGAAAAGGGAGTTGAGTATGCATAGAATATAGATATACTTTGTTTTTTTGTTGTATGGTTACTTATGCATCAAAGGTTATGCACTGAAACTCATTTGACCTTTTTATTGTATTATACCACAAGAATTTTCTTAGTAAAACTATCTTTCTATTATGCAAGTTTGGAATAAAGCTTGCTGGTAACCCGTGAGCTAGGTCTCATTGATTGGATAGTCTGCCTGGTAATTTTTCCTTTACATCTAGATTCTCATTATGGCATCTGGTACCAATTGCCCTTCTTCATGTAAATTTTTTCTTTCTTGAGAGTTGGTTGTCATCCATTAGTTTTAGTATTGTAGGAGCTCAGTTGTATAGATGTGAATCTTATCAAATTAGATCTAATTTGCTTTTATTTCTAAAGCAAGTCGATTTAAGTTATGTTTTCCAATGTTTTTGTTGATGGGCAGTGGTTGAAAATTTCCTACCTTCCCTATTGTATTTGAAATTGTATAACATCAGTTTTGTATGATCTGTTGGTATGGAATAGTCTTATCAATTAGGCATTAAGAAAAAAGGGTATTGCCTTGGTGTCAGGTTTCTGAAGTTGTCAACTTCATGGTGGTGGGAATTTCATTGGAGGAGAGTTGTGATTAGGACTTTGAATAGGAAAGTTGTGAACCTTTCTATAAATATCAGTTTTGTATGATATAATAGCATTCAAGCATTAAAAACCTTTCATCATCATATATAAATGGAGTATGTAATGTCCTTTATGATGTATCTTCGTGATTCTTTGGGTCAAATCAAAGGACAACTATTGTTGATAGACCCCATATTGGAGAGTTTTTAGAAGTTTGTTGTTTATCTGATACTTATCAAATAATTTGTTAATATGATGTATATTAGAGATAAGTTAATCAGAAAATATTCTAGGAATTTGAATCCAGTTGGTTTGGAAAGTTTGCAAGAAAAGAGTCTCTATATTGTGAATTCAAATGGAGTTTCTTCTTCTGCTTCTTTTCTTTCTTCTGTTTCGAGGTTGATAGGAAACCACATGGAGACATGGGTTAAGGGGAGTCTCAAGGTGGGGATTCTTCCAGTTTCTTGGGCTTGATTTTGAAGGAAGGCATGCAGTGGATGTGTTTATAATGGAAAATAAAATCTTGGCCTAGTAGTCAGGAGTTTTTACTTCTAAACCAGTAGGGGAACTCTATTTCTTTTGTGAATTTCAACAATACCCAATAAGCACAGTAGCATGTTTCATCCAAGATCATTAAAGCAGGTTGAGTTTGTTGTTAAAGACGCAGGGACTCGTTTAGCTCAAGACAGAAAAGTGGAGATCCGTGAGCTTCAATTCTTTTTGTACAATGATAAAAACCCGAAATTGCGGAGTAATGAGGGGTGATGATTGTGCATACAATTGCCCCATTTGATTAATGAAATTGTAATAATGTCTTAGAATTTGAGAAGGGTTATCGAGGGATAAAGAAAACTCATAAGACTTTTCTTAGATCCCAAAAGGTGGATTTGGTCTGTCTTCAAGAAGCAAAGATGGAATAGCGTAGTTGGAGTGAAATTAGGATTAGAATTATTATAGGTTATTAGAATTTTAGTACACTTTGGATTTCTTTAAAAAAAAAAACCTAGAAATAAGAGTAATTGATATAAATCAGAAGAGAGATTTAATTGAGTAATAATATTTCGCTTTCTTTGCAATCTTCAATATGAGACTCCATCGACTTTCTTCTAAACGAGCCCTAGAAGGCCTTAGTGAGATTCTATGATTTCCATCTATTCCCTTCTCACCTTATTCTTCCTAATTTTGTTATTTATTATTTTCTATCATGAACTTTATTCTTTGTTCCTCTCCTTGAACCCTAAGAAAATAAAACCCTAGCTCAACAGAGAACAAAGAGATACCTGGAAATGCTTCTATCCATATAAAAAAAAAATGACTGGAAAACAAATGTTCCTGTAGAATCTGGTTGTTGCATATTCCCATCTTTCTTTGTATATCTCAAAAGAGATTGAATTTATGATGTTGTTACAGGAGAATACAGCCAAGGATACATTAAATTGTTTCATTGTGCACTTTTATTTTTACTTCTAAATCAGCTTTTGGGTTTGATATTATGTATCTGTAAGAAAAAGATTGTATGCATTTAGGACGCAATGTGTTTCACTCGCGAACATTCAGCTGCCGTGGGATGCATTCGGGATCCTCTTCATGGCACTATTTGGTTTATTTGAACGCAAATATCATACTTTACGCCTCAAGCTTAGCAGTAGATCTTGAGCTAAAACAATATTACACCGCTAAGAGCTTGAATACTTTGAGCCAATGCTATTCATTTTGTTGATGTAGTTTTTGACATTTTGTAAATCCGGGATATTTTGGTTGAATACTTTGTTTTCAATGCTATTCCACCTAAGTTTCTTTTGTCATCTATGGGTCAATCCAAATTTTTAAATTAATTTTAAAATAAAACAAATGCTTCGGGAGTAAATCCAAAGCTTTATTTTTTCATTAGTCAACATCCTCTTATAGTCAAGGGCCAAGGAAACGATGTCATCCGTAGATAACTCTTTAGTCATACAAAAAAGTCCCCATCCATAGTCACCATCAGAAGCCAGCAGCCTACAAAATAACCCCATCTATACCATCCTTTTAGTTGCGCCCAAAATTGCCCCATCCATAGCCACCCTTTAGTTTTGGCCCATCGTTTAGCTGGGTGTACCAAAAATATCCCCATCCATAGCCACTCTTTAGTCATGCTAGAAAATTCTATCCAAAGCCACCTCTTTAGTTGCGTCCAAAAAATGCCCCCTTCCATAGCCACCTTTTTAGTTGCAGCCAAAAACATAGCCACATCAATAGCCACCCTTTTAGTTGAGACAAAAATGGCCCCATCCATAGTCACCCTTATATTATACAAATAAAAGACATATCTCATAGCTTGATGAACTATTTTAGTTGCGCTATAAATGTCGCCATCCATAGTCACTCCTTGAAGGCGGTTAGAAATAGCCCCATCTATAAACATCCTTTAGTTACGGCTAGCAAATAACCTCATCCATAGTCATCTCTTTAGTTGGGAGGCTTTAAAATGCTCTATCCATGTGCCAAACCACCTTTTAGTAGGCCAAGACTAAATTGTAACTATAACTTTTAGTTATGCCCCTATAGCCAATGAAGGTGTTCCATTTTCTTTCGTGATCTACATATTATATATTGCACTTTGCCTTACTGTCAAGAAGCACCAACTAAAAGCTCACTTCCTTGTAGTGACATAATCTAAATGTTTGAAATGAATAAGCATAAGACCTATATTTAGGTTGTGTTTGGTTCCTAGAAAGTACTAACAAAAGTACAAAATAGTGAGAAAAATGATTTCCTCATGTTTAGTTGTTCTATAATGAAAATTTTTAAAGAAAATAAAATATAATTATAATTAGTTAAAATTTTACTTATTTTTTAATTACTTAATCTTTGTGTTTATGAGTTAAAATAAATATAATGAGTTTGAAGGTGGAAATAAAAATAATTTATTGACTTCTAACACTATCTTTATTTAATCTTTAATTTATTATAACGAGTTTGGTTCTCTCTTTCTAGTTTTCCTCTCTATTTTCTTTTCTTTTCCTTACATTTTCCCTCAATTGAGGCTATTTTTGGTTCTTGAAAGAGTTTTTTTACTTCTCTATTTATCTCTCAAAAACTTCTCCAAGAACCAAAAATAGCCTTAGTGAAACCCTTTGAACCCAAAAAGCACTAGAGAAATAAAAAAAAAAAGAAAAAAGCTAAGGCTATCTTTATTTAATATTTAATTAATTAGAGTTTGGTTCTCTCTTTCTAGTTTTCATCTCTAGTTTCTTTTCTTTCCCTTGCATTTTCCCTCACCTAAGGCTGTTTTTGGTTCTTGGAGAAGTTTTTTTACTTCTCTTTTTATTGATAAAAAACTTCTCAAAGAACCAAAAATAGCCTCGGTGAAATCCTTTAGGCCCTGTTTAGAACCCGAAGAGTATTAGGGAAAGAAAAAAACTTAAGGAAAATGACTTTCTTATATTTGGTTTCACCGTGGAAAATAAAAAAGAAAATCATATATAATTAAAATTCCTCAAAATTTTATATATTTTAAAATTTTTTAGTCCTTATATAATAGAGAAAAACAAATAAAATGAATTTGAATAAACATATAAATTTAATTTATTAAGTTCAAACTTTTTTTTTTTATTTTTCTCTAAATTTTCTTTAATTTCACTTTTCCTTTCTACTTTCCTCACTATTTTCTTTCCTCAATACTTTTCAAGTTCCAAACGGAGCTTAGTGAGAGCTAAGGACAGAAACTTACTTGAATTTAGGAGAGGACTGATGAGATAGGGTTCCCTGAACTCCCTCTTCAATAGCTTTTTCTGATGATGGGCTAAGTCTCCAATTCCTAGCTGCTTCAACAAACACCTTACTGATTCTGGAAAACGCATTATTCTCTTCCCTTTTGACATTATACCGATAAGTATTAGTCCCGGCCAAGAAAAGAAGTAATGCCACAAACAACATAATGCAGGGGATTCCAAATCCAACAACCCAGTTAATATTGTCTTGAACATAGCTTAATGGCACCCTACTTACTGAAAGACCAATGCATATAGAGAAATTCAACCAATTGAAGTAGGAGCTTTTTGCTTGACGCTCCTTTGGATCTTCCCCATCAAACTGATCAGCCCCAAAAGCTTGGGTGCATGGCTTGTGCCCACTTTCTGCAATTGCTACTACATATAGAGATATAAAGAAGAAGATTACTTCGAACTTAGAACAAGAAGATGGCATGATTTTTTGCTTGTGTTGGAAATCATGAGGGTCGGGACGAAAGCGTTGCAGACATGGTTAGCAAGCCCATTGCCTGTAATTTATACAAATGAAGGTTAAAAAGATGATAGGAATTTCCTATTATTTAAAATGAGGATTTCTAACAACAATGAAAACTGTCAAAAAAAAAAAAAAAAAGCAATGAAAAAAATATATTTTAATATCCCATGTCATGTCTACTTTTGATAAGAAGTTCCCAACAAGTAAAAAGGATGAAGATCCGTACAGTTTTAGTAATACAAGTTAAAAAGTTGCAACAAAATCAAGCTCTAGTATGAAATTTGTCGGAAAAATTTTAAATTCTTAATTAATATAGATATAAAGAAAATCGTATAGAATATTTCTTAACTTCAATATCTCATGAGGAGAAAAAGTTATGTGTTGGAGATAAAGACAAGATAAATGGATGGAAATGTGAAAAGGAATGAGAACAACCTTGTGGAGCAAGTGGTTTTTGGCTAAGTGTGGATACAAGAATAAGGAAACATGAGATATATATTTATATCTGGTTTTATCCTCTATAATGTTCTCTATAATATAATAAAATGATTTTCTCTCATATGTAGATATAGATATGTTCTTTGTACAAGTTGTTTATATTTGGGTTTTTAAATTAACATTATTTTTATTAAATTTTATGTAGGCACAACAAAATTATGTAATTTGGTCATCATCCATACGGGTTATGCAAGAAGTTGAAGCAGTGAGATTGTCGCCATATATTATTTGCTAAAATTATTGAAAATGAAGTATAATTAAACATGTGTAATATGTGAGTATATATATTTTTATTCAATAAAGGGGAAACACCACTAGAAAACCCTAATAATAACATAACATAGGCTTCATCCTAGTTCATAGGAACTCTCTCAGACCACGCGATGCCCACTCTATCCTTTCACAAAATCTGCTTGATTTGAAGCATAAATATGGGGCATTTTGCAACGTTTAAGACTTGTATGGAACTTAGGTTATAGGCGTTTATTAGTGACAACAAATTCTTTGCTTGTGATGAAATGGCTACAAAGGGCTTATGAATCTTATATATGACTTCATAATCTATTTGTAGTCATTAAAAAGTTATTGGCAAGAGCCTGGGAAGTGAAGCTAGAGCATGTTTATAGAGGGTAGAATAAGGCTCACTACAAGAAAAAAGACTTTAGAGGACACTATCTATTGAGGCATTTTAATTAAAATGCCTCAACACATGACTTTTGAAATTTTCATTAGATGTTTTTATGACAGTAAATATCCTTAATTTTCTTTCTTCTTTTCCTTTTCCATTTGCCTCTTCTCTCTTCGATCAAAAATACATTCAGCTTTCACTTCTCCCATCAACCAAAACCCTAATTTTCTTGCCCTTTCTACGTCCACCCCACAAACTATCGCACGTGCGCCTATTCCCCCTTTACTCGTCCACCTCGATCCTTTGAGCCGACGAAGCGTGCGGCGGCGATAGTGGCGGCAGCGACCTTGAACATACGTCGACATTGAGTGCACGAGACCACCGGTCGTCCACCCTTCCTTCTCACCCTCATCAATGAATCCTCCTTTCCCTCTCGAATGGTTGCCCCACCCTCTGTTAGCAGGCACGTAAAGTTAGTTTCGAGAATTATTTTCTGTTGGTGCGTTTGGATTGTGTTTGCCCCAACCTCTGTTGCCTTTTCTCTTTCTCTTTCGATTATTTTGATTTTTATTATATCAGAAAGCTGCTAAATGGTCGGAGAGAAAAGAGGTTGTTGCCGAATTAACCAAGCTTGCTTCAACAAAGAAAATTGCGCCCGGTGACTTCACGGAGATTTGTCGGACAGTGAAGAAGGTTGTTTATTCCCATCGATGTTGTCTTTTCAGTGCATCATTTGGCATGATATGATTCAAAATTATTGAGTTTATTGCACCATCTAACATTGAATTGGTAAAGAATTTGGACATTGTAAGACGGTGAGTTCAGTGTCAGTGCTTTTAGTATTACCGGTTTAGCAGTGAGTCTTGATACCAACCATGGTAGCTGTTTAAAAATGTCGGATCTATTTACATTTGCCTGTACCAAATCTTCATGTGTGATAATTTTCGAGTAAATGCTTGTTCTTTATTTATACTAGGCTCCTGATTCTCAATCTTTGAATATCTTTCTCTGTCAAATCTGAGCCAGAGTAGGAAGTTGCTTTTGAAGTTAGGATCTGGTCTTTCGAGAATCGGAAATTTCTTGTATGTGGTTTCCTATCTTTGATCTTTTACTCTGACAATTAAATGGGTACTCACGACATTTCGACCTCCGTTCTTGCCTGAAGTGTTTCATTGCCACAGATTCTGAGAATGCTACTAACATGCGTTATTATCTGGTTTCTTTATCTTTTGATATTGAGTCAGCTCTCAGGAGATAGATGAGTATGACCTTGTTGATCCAATTGACATTTTGACTCCTTTGGAAGTGGTTTACGGGACGGGGTGGTTGGTGCTCTCTTGCTTTGAGGGGGTTGAGCTTTGATAATTTATTTATTGCATAAATAGTTGATTAGGCAAGGTTGATTGACGTCGATTATATGCTTGGTACATTAGAGGAGTACATTTTGGTCTTGTTGTGACTTTCTCTGATATGCATGCAATTAAATGATCCTGATTTCCTCTGTTTTGACCTTGGTTCTCTCAAACCGGGTTGCTCCCTTCAATCCAAATCACAATATCAATCTTTGTTGATTTATTGTTGATTGTTGAGCTAATGTTGTGGTTGAGGAAACGTGTGTTTTTGGTTTGAAATTTAGTTTTCCATTTGTTCAAGTGTGAATATGATCAATATTTTTGAAATGCTAATTAGACTATTTTTTGGTGTTAAAATTGATGAATAATACTTTCATAATTGTAATTCTTGTTTTTGCTTCTCGTAATTTGTAGAATCAAGTAACTAGAAGTAGAAGTCCTTACTTAGGCTCATGGATAGAAGTTGGATGTATAAGTTTAGAGGAAGTAAGGAATATGAGAATGGTTTGGATAAATTACTTGACATTGCATTTGAAAAGGAAAGTGTGAATGGAAAAATCGTTTGTCCATGTAAAAATTGCAAACTTGGTGATTAGGTTGATAGAGTATTTGTAGATCATTTAACATATCATGGATTTACGAATGGGTATGCAAGATGGTTTTGTTCATGGTGAAGCATCTTGATCTGCTGAATCACTTATGACTTAGGAGATAATTTTGGCTGATGGCAATGACATGCGAGGGATTTTACATGATGGAATTTGCTTTGGGCGTGTTGAAATTACATTGATGTGATGATGGGGATGGTGTTCGGGAGATAGGAACCAAATAATGATGCGAAATGTTTTTATGAGTTGCTAAAAAATGCTGAAAGGAACTTTATCTACAGTTTGTAGAAGTATTCTCAATTTTGCAATTATTGGTACATTTCACATAAAGTGTCTTAATAGAGTGAGCAACAAAGTTCTTGATTTGCTCAAATTTATAAAGATGCTTCCCTGTTGGAAGACATTTCTAAGTCATACTATGAGGCAAAAAAGATGATAAGGGGCTTGGGACTTTCTTACAATAAGATCCATGCATGTCCAAACGACTGCATGTTGTATAGAAAGGAGTATGAGAATGATACCGAATGTCATGTTTGCAAAACATCTAGGTACTTGGAGGACAAAGACAGCGATGTAGTTGGGGAAGCTTTATCTAAAAAGAAAAAAAAGGTTCCTGCTAAGGTTTTAAGGCATTTCCCTTTGATTCCTCAATTGCAGCATTTATTCATGTCTTCGAAAACAGCATCTTTCATGAGGTGGCATAAGGAAGGTCGAACAGAAGATGGTTATATGAGACACCACTATTTGCTTCCTCCTGCATGGAAGACATTCGACTTTAGAAATAGAGATTTTGCCAAAGAAACTAGAAATATTAGGCTTGGCTTAACATCAGATGGTTTTAATCCTTTTAAGTCTTTAAATGTTCATTATAGTACATGGCCTGTCGTCTTGATACCTTATAATTTGCCCCCCTGGATGTGTATGAAGCAAGAATATTTTTTTCTTTCGTTATTGATTCCTGGCCCAACAATGCGGAAACAATCTGGATGTGTCTTAGAGGCCCTTGATGAGGAGTTAAAATTGTTGTGGGAGGTTGGGGTAAATACTTATGATGCATCGATGAATCGAAATTTCAACATGCGTGCAGCTTTGCTTTGGACAATTAGTAACTTTCCAGCTCTTGCAAATTTGTCGGGATGGAGCACTAAGGGCGAATTTGCATGTCCTTCTTGTCATAAGGACACATGTTCTAGGTGGTTAAGGTATAGTGGTAGGCATTGTTATATGAGGCATCGTTGTTTCTTAGCAAGTGATCATCCTTTTCGTAAAGATAAGAGATCATTCAATGGGTTTGAAGAACATGATAAGGCACCATCACAATTGAGTGGAGATATGGTCTTGAAGCAGCGGTCATACACACACCTTTTAGCGGATTAAATAATGACAATAGAAATTTACCTTATAATTGGAAGAAGCAGAGCATATTTTTTGAGTTACCATATTGGAAAGGAAATATATTGCGTCATAATCTTGAACGGATTCACAATGAAACTTTTGCCTCGTGGTTTGCCAATCAAGTAAGTCTCAGTAGTACAAAAAATATTAGAAATTGTATATGTCAATTCATTATTTCTTATTATTATGCTTGTCTAACAGGTTCAAAATATGGATTTTGTGAATGAAAATTTGATGAACTTCAGAAACAGCTCAAGGTCCCAACTTCATTAGCAAAGCGATACAAGGTTTTATTATTAATAGTTAGATTTCATGTTAAGGAGATTGAACAAGAAGGAAAACACAAAATAGTGGTGTTGTTGTGAAGCGACCAAGTTACTTTCGAGTGCTAATGAAATCACATTGTGGAGATGTGACTTATTATGAGTATTGAAGGAGATTGTTGAGTTAGAATACTTTTGAGTAGGAAGGTTGTTATATTCAAATGTGATTGGGTGGGCCAAGGAAGAATGCAAAGGCAGGATGAAAATGGTTTCACACTTGTGAATTTAAGTAGACCAATGAATACCGGTGAGCCTTTTATATTAGCTTCTCAAGCACAACAAGTGTTTTATGCAGAAGATCCCATTGATAAAGGATGGCATGTTGTGATCAAAACCACTCCTAGGGATTGTTTTGACATGGACAGAAGAGAAGAAATTGACGTCGAAGATTATTTACTAAGCGAGACATGCACAGGTGATATCTTCGATGATAATGAGGAAATAAGATGGGTCAGGGAAGGTGTAGGAATTGCAGCAACAAATAACACATGATAATTTATTGAGAAGGGAGCTTTACATTTCTTTTCATAGTTGATATTGTGTAAGTTAATAAACATGTACATTTCTTGTATGTGTGTTGTCGGTTGTCTTTTCTATTTGTACTAGTAGTGCTAGTACATAATCGATTAAAATAATAAATTTTATGACTTCTTTCTTCGGGTTCATCAATTTGTCCATCAGCTATTCCTTGTTTAGTTTAAGCGCGATTACTAATCTTCTAGCAGAAAATGGTAAAATTTGGTTTGGCATTGTTACTTATTTTTAGTTGAAACTTGTACTAAATTATTCTCCATGTATTTTTACTCTTTTATGCGGGTTAGAGCGAGGTGGCCGTCTGTGACGATCCACGAGAATTCATTTGCATGTGATGGTGCTCAAGCTTCACATGAAAGAGGCACATAATGATACTCAGAAGTTTTAACTTCGACAAAGTGCTTTCGTGTTACTCAAAGTAATTATTGAACCTAACATAGGAATATTCGAGTGAGTACTAAAATGTCTGGCGAATGTTGTTGAATATTGATTAAAGTGCCCGAAGGCTTAGGGATAATGTTTTGATGCTTATGTACCGGTTGATGCCAAGCGGTAGTGAATGTGGCTAAGTTTATTGTTGTGACTAGCTAAGCTAGATGTGTACTAGTTTTAGAAAGTCATCTCCATTGCTTAGAATATTTGCCATTTGATTTGCATGATCTTAGGTGGAAGAAAGAAGAGAAAAGCGAGAGGGCCTACTCTTATGCCTAAAGTATGGGGTCAAACAGAAGAAACCCGCAAAAAGAATTTTAATTTAACAAATTTGGACAGCCAAATGATAAGGAGCATATGAGCACTTTTGCACATTTTCTAGGTACTCTTGCTCGTAATGGAAAATATGCTCCCCTTAATGTCTTGAGATGGGACAAGGTACCAGAAAAGCCTAACAAGGAACAGATGCTGCAAATTGTGAAGGTGATAGTTGGATATGTTGTTGTCTACATTAGTAATATAAGTGTAATCATCAAATATCTCATCGAACTTCTATTTTGCAGGACAAATTTGAAATTCCCCTTAGATGTGAAGATTACATCTTACAATCGATTGGAAAGAAATGGAGGAATTTGAAAAGTACACTCAAGGCTAAGTATTTTGATTCCAAATTATCTTTGGATGAGAACCTTAGAAACGTTCCAAACAGAGTGAATGAATCACATTGGAATGACCTTGTGAAGCATTGGCTATCTAAAGAGGGAATAGTATGTTCTTTTCTCATATCTAAAGTTATAATTCTGATAAAGTTTGAAACTTATGCATGGTTATATATGTTGCAGGAGGCCAGTGAGAAAAATAAAGAAAGTCGAAGTCATCAACCATATACGCATCGCACAGGTCAAAAAGGGTTTTCCATTATTCGTGAGATGGAGGTAATGTTTCTCAACTTAGATATCTTGCTTGAAGTTTCTAATTGATATACTATTATAGATAACAGACACTGCTTTAATGTTGTAGCATGAAAAACTTGGTCATGAACCTACGCTTTCGCACATGTTCATGACTTGTTATTCCAAGAAGGACGGTACTCCTGCCAATGCGTTGGTGGGAGAGAAAATTGTGAGTTTACCTATTTTATATTTTCGAAATGTGAAATTGTTATGAATAATAAATCGATTACAATGTATAGGAACAAATGAAAATGCTACATGCATCGGGGCCTTCAAGTGATAATGGCAACGATGCTTACTATAAAGTCATAGGGAATGGAAAATATGGACGTGTTAACTTATATGGTTTAGGTGTTAAAGCTGCTGATGTTAATGGAACAGTTCCTAGTCGCAAAGCAAGTCATGTACTGCCTTCTGATTCTGGCGAGAAATGAAGAACTACGAAGGAATTGAGCAATTAAGGTCTATTATGCGTGAGAATCGAATGCAAGGAATCCCATCAGTTCTTCAAATGCATTAACACCCAGTTTATTACAAGTGTCTTTGCTTTTGAGAGGTGGCATATAAATGGACTTCATCAGTAGTAATCATAATTATGTTATATTGGTAAGTGACAACTTTGGTTTGCTTGGCAATACCATATGATTAGCTTGGTTTGTATGATTTATGATGGTGTTGTTGTATTATTCATGAGCCTGGTCTTTGGGTTGTTATTTAATATTATGGTTGTTTTGTAATAAGCTTTTATTTTAGGTTGGTATGGATGTTGTTCTTGAGCCTGCAAATCTTGAAAAAGTTGCTTTGGGAAGAAGTATGTAGTGTGGATCCATCAAGCCCGAAGTTGGAGACGAAATTAGGTCGAGTGGTGTAGAAGTGACTATTCGAGGGTTCCTATAGTGCAGGAGGAGCGATTAATAAGGTCTTATGGATCATTCAAGATCATGGGAGTACTCTTGGTGCTTGATCGCTTGGCCTCTATCTTTGGTATTATTATGAAGATTAATATTTGTTCTTTTATTGAATTCTTTTTATTTAGTTTAAATATTGTGATTTAATCATTTCATTTTTTGTTGCAGCTTCTAGTAGACCATGGTGAAGATCACTTTTGAAGAAGCTATGTTGGTATTCTTGCACTTCCACTTTGCTTTGTTGAAAATTTTGGCATAGTCATAGGGCTCGGATAGTTTTTGCTAGTGTGAGTTGTCACATTTCGAACAAATGTGTTAGATGGATGATAGTTTTGACTTTGAGATTCACACATAAATGTTGGATGTTCACATAGTCAAGCTTATAATACTTCGGATTGTTTCAAGGTTTTGAAGTTAAGTGACTATTCATTTTATATGTAAAGTGCAACATTCTTTTTGCAGTGGTATATACATGTCATAATTTTTGTCTTTCAAGGCATTGTAAAAGTCATAACAAAAGCTTGCAGTAAAGCGAAGAGGCACAAGCAAATGCCTTAACAAATAACAAAAGGGGCGCATGATAAAGAAGTGCCTCAATAGATAAATGGTTGGACAGATATTGAAGAAGAAAAAAATGCCTCAACATATAACAGATGAGACACTTTTTCATGCCTCAAAATGAAATTTAAGAGGCACAATAAAATGCCTCAACTTATGAGGATGGAAGTTTTATTGCCTCAAAAAGGCAATTTAAGGGGCATAATAAAGCAGCCTCGACATATAGTAGATGAGAGCCTTTGTTTCGTGCCTCAAAATGAAATTTAAGAGGCATAATAAATTGCCTCAATATATAGCGGAGTAGAGCCTTTGTTTCGTGCCTCAAAATGTAATTAAAGAGACACAATAAAACGTCTCAACATACAGCAGATGAGACGCTTTTTAGTGCCTCAAAATGAACTTTAAGAGGCACAATAAAATGCCTCAACATATAAACAAAAACAAAAAAGCTAAATAGAAATACCTAAATAGAAAAAAAATGATAGAGAATAAATATTTCAAAAACAAATAAATAAAAATTTTATTAACGTATTTGTAATTTCTAAATCTAATTGGTCTAAAAAAGCTATTATCACAAAAGAAGTTTTCTCAAATTAATTAAAATATATCATTTTCATACTCTATATTTAGGTCAATTCATTTACATGGGCATTAATCTCACATATGAAAATTTATTTAATATGATTTTGTTAAGGATGAATTAAATATTAATATTCCATACATCCATCCATTGAAACATAAAAAAAGAAATTAAAGACAATCAAAACAAATTTGAAAATTTTCCGATCATTTATATTTATTTTTTTCCATTTTACTAATTCCAATTTAAAATGCTCAGTAAATTTTTAATATTTTATGACATACTTTCCTAATTTGATGATGCTCGAAATATATTCTATCATCCACAAAATTTTGGTTTTCGAAAATAAATAAAATCAATTAATTTTAGGTCATAAGATTTGACATATAAAAGTAGGTTTTAGTGAGAGTACCATAGAATGTATAATTAAAAGGTAAAATTATTCTATCTTTGGTTTTGAATTCATTATACTTTTTGAAGCAATGATAAGTGGCGGTAGGTAACACCTTCAACTTTACCCGACAAAAGATACAATATCCCCATCCCTTTGGTGTCGTTTTCCAACACTTTACTTTAATAATAGTAATTATTATTATTATTATTTAATTAATTAAAATACCACAGAAAAAAGGTAAATAATTTCATTTTTCTACAGTTTGAATGACATTTTACAAAAGTGATAAGTAAAAATATTAAGTCGAAAGACAAACCAGTATGTATATAAATATTAATATATGTATATAAAAATCAATAAATAATTATATAAATATTATTAGTTTTTAATTATAGATTTTAAAATTTTAAAATAATTTATTTTAATAAAATATGAATCATATATTTATGATCTCGCGGATTCATTAATTTGCTATTTGACTATCGATCCGACAAATGATTTGAGAAACTTTTTCGATTCACTAATCGGTTCAATTTTGAAAATATAGATAATGCTTTTGTAAAAAAGAAGCCAAAATTAAGGAAAGATTAGATTTTCGAAATTTGGTTTTCAAAAGCCATTTTAATCAAATAACCCTGAAAATATTAGAAATATTATTAAAAAACATCAAATAAACCAAATTTGTAAATCTAACCCTCATATTTTTGTTGAAAAATAATGAGGAATTGGTTTATAAGGGACAAAAATAAAAGTTATTTGCAAATCTAACTCCTTACTTTTATAACCTTAAAACATACCCACTTTAGACAAAATTACCCTCGATGTGTCTTTCTCCATCACTCCCAAATTCAAACATTCTCTCGTTTTTTTTTGGTTTTTCATTCTTTCAAACTTTCTCCCTTCCAAACCTTAAAAAATACGAACTTGGGTTCTCGTTTTTCTTCATTTATCACTTAACAAATTCCAACAATTTCTCTTCACTGCTTAAAAGTTAAAACACAAATAGTTTTTTTTTTTTTTGGCACATTTACCGGTCCTTTTAATCAAATCACCCAGGATGTAGAGAAGAGAGGCAAACCAGGATGTAGAGAAGAGAAGCAATGAGAATGGTGCGATAACGACCCATATAGGAATCTGCAACAAAAGCTCCCAGCAATGGCAGTAAAGTGGTGGTTCCGAACCAGGTGTTTACATTCTTGGCAGCCATGGCCGTCGACTGTCCAGTTCGCCTCTATCCCAGAGTAGGCAGATCTCTCTCCCTCTTCACTACCTGTGTATATATACAGCCTCTTCTTCAACCCATCAAAGAATTATCAAACAGAAAATTGTTAAAGAAAATAAATCATTTTCGAATGCTTACCTATGATGAAAAATACGGAGCTCCAACCGCCGGAGGTGGATCGTTTGACCGGAAGGCCTTTGTGGTTTACCGCTCCGGCGACTGTGTCTTCCAGGAGTGGAGATTGAGAGCTTTCAGGCGTGTCATCAAGAGCCATGTTTGAGGCAAATGCAAGTTAGACAGAGGAGAGCTTCTTAATTCCTCTTTCTTTTTTGCTTCAGCCCTAGTCTACTTCTATTATTAAAAGTCAAGTTCCTTTTCAAAGATAGTACCGCACAAAGCTGGGAGCAATTTTTAACCTCATATAAATGGAAAGAAAATTGAAAAAGAGTTGTGGATATCATACCGCAAAAAGTGCGAGTAAAACGAATAGAACTCCATACAAAGTACTTGATGAAATGGTGAGGATTATGAGTGCCACTAAAACAAATTGTACTAGATGAAATGATGATCATTGTGATTATATTGTGGATAATTTGATTAAAAGACCGTGTGAAACATGAATTTGGGAAATCTAACCCCTAATCAAATTTTTATATTTACAAAAATATTTTTATTGTTTTTTTGTAAAAATAACATTGTTATAGGACTCGTGTAAATACCTAAAATTAAAAAAAGTATTTTTGTCTATAATGAGTTATTTTTTACCAAAAAAAAAATTGAAAGTGTTAGTGTGGACCCCACTTTTTTGGTTTTTATGTGTTTCCCACTCAATTTTTGAAATACGATTTTAAGTCGTCACTTATTTTTGTTTTATTTTAAAAGAGAAAAAATAAAATAAGAAATAAAAACCCTAAATGTGACTCCTTATGGAAAAAGCGGGTCTAGGAAAAATAGAATCTATATTCGGGGGTCAAGTTACTTATCATAAGGCCACGATAGCAGCGAAGTAGCAGCTCTCTGTGCAAGTCGTGTCTCTTATTAAAAAACTAAGGAAAATATGGTTTTCACTAATCGCCAATGAATCTAGAATATAAGCAAATAATCTGAAAAGCATGCGAAACGTATATAAAAAAATAATATAAGTAGTCGTATGAGAAAAAAAATGTATACACAGGTGGCGTATCGAAGTGGTATCAATTAGGAAACAATGTTAGTGCAATAACATAATACAAAATATTCACATTTAATTAGAAATTGATTATAGATTAGATGTCAAATTATGTATTAAAATGATACATGGAATGTCTGGTCCCACCCAAGCCCATTTATGTGTTACACAAATTGACTCCACAAGATTCAATTTTATTGGAATTTTAGAATTAATCAAGTGATTGAAATTTTTGAAAACTGATTTAAAATTGAAATTTTGGAAATGAGAAGTTTGAAACTAAAATTTTGGAAATTGGGAATTTTGAATAAAATTTGAAATTTGGGAATTTTTAATTAAGATTTTTGGAAATTAGGACCTTGAGTTTTAGAAATTAAGATTTTGGAAATTTGAAATTGGTAATTCAAAAATTTGAAGATTAGAAATTTTGGGACTTGATTTTGTAATTAGGGCACTTTAATTTTTTTTTTTTTTTTTTGTCAGGCCATGAGGTGTCCTAAGTAGGCAAGTGCAAACAGAGGCGCACTTTAAGTCATCTGGCACTAGACTAATCACTCATTAGAAGCCCCAGGATGGACCCGCAAAGAGCGATGACCTCACCATAGAACATATTTACATTAAAGGTGCTCGAACTCGAGACACTGGTTATTAGTTGAGACTCCAACCATCTAACCTATATGTTCAGTGGTTATGGCACTTGAATTTTAAAATTATGAATTAGAAAATTTGAAATTGGAAATTGGGGGACTTGAAATTTGAAATTATGACACTTGAAATTTTAAATTAGACGTTCGTAATTTTAAAATTAGAAACTTGAAAATTTGAAATTGGAAATTGAGGAACTTGATTTTTTAAATTAGGGCACTAGATTTTTGAAATTGGAAACTTGAAAATTTGAAATAAGGAATTGTAAAACCCGGGAAAATTTTAATTTTTTTGAAAAATAACAAAAATAGTAAAATTACCGAAATGGTTCAGGGAAGCCTGAAATTTTTTTCTAGATCTCGGATGACGAAATGGACTTCACTGTTTGATTCATCTCGCGAAATCTAGTTACTAAGACAAATTTTGTTGAATTCCGAGATGGTCGGATTTTCATGATTTTCGGGGTATCGGGTGCCTAGTGGATCCCAAAAATGGGATTTTTGAGAAAAAAATAATATTGAAAGTGGAAAATAAATTATGTAAAGTTCATTTAAAATAAATTGAACTTGAACAGAGATGAAATAAATTGTTTCGAGGCAAAAACAGACTCGAATAAGTAATGGACACAGACACGATGTGGGTCATGTCTCCAAACTTAAGAATTAAGTTAGACAAAAGATAAATTGGGAGACGGGGAGCCCATTTTTGGGCAGTACATGAGAGAGTGAGAGAGGAGAACAGAGAGTAGAGAGAGAAGCTCCAACTTCTCTCTACGATCTACAGATCTCGACTGCTCGGTTTTCGTCGGGCCAAGAACTAAAGTCTATCTATGCGATGAGAGCTATGTGTGGGTACCGGAAACAAGGGATTTCACTGAAGATCCAAAGGAAGAGGTTACGGGAAATCGAATTTTTTGGGATTAGGAGGTGTTCTTGAGACCTCATTCGGTTCTTCTACTCTCCAAGAGGTAGGGATTCTTCCTACTTTGGTTTATTTTTCCGTTACAGGGTTGTTTGGTTGGTTTAACGCCACTGAAATTTTGTTTGGCAAAATAAGGGGTCATGGGAATAGTGCCATGTTTTGACCCTATATGATGTCCAGTTTTTGGGGCTGATTTTCGATTAAAAAAAGGAGAATATAGACTAGTATCCTTCAAGGAAATTGTAGCTCTATCTGAGAACTTGATGTTAGGCTTTTGAATCACCCAAGTGGACCTCTCTTGAGTTATGAGTCAGTTTTCGGGGCCCGCCACGTTTGTCTGTGCAACCTAACCTCACATCCCGGATTTTTGGGACTGATTTTCGGTTAGGAAATAGGGAGAATTTGGACTAGTATCCTTCAAAGAAATTGTATCTCTATCTAATAACTTGATGTTAGGATTTTGAATCACCCAAATTGGACCTCGATAATCCAAGTTATGGTTCGTTTTCTTCAATTTGCCCGCAGTACATACATTTTGGCCGAACCCTCTTGTCAGTTTTTGGGACGATGTTTTGGTACGAAAAAGAGAATTTGGACTAGTATCCTTTAAAGAAATTGTAGCTCTATCTAAGAACTTGATGTTAGGATTTTGAATCACCTAAATCGGACCTCTATGACTCAATTTATGGTCCGTGTTTCGGGACTACTATAACTTAGGCTGTTTAATGGTTTGTGTCCATATTTTTGAACTGTTAGGGGGCTAGTTTTCTATACCGAGTTCAGAACTATCCTATGGTTTGTTATGGCTTGTTGTGTGGAATGTTTTGTGAGCATCTCTATGCCACAATTGGTCTTGAGGATGAGGTTGTCATTGCTTGAGTTTGAATGGCATGCTTAGTAGTAATTGATTGGATGTTAATATGTGTGTCCTAATGTATTGACATGTGATGAATGGTGTGTGTAGACATGACCATTACATGGCATGTTTTAGGCTATTTTGTGGACATGCTATGTCATAATTTAACTGGGGATAAAAGTGCGTCGTTACTTGACTAAGTAATGATTTGATTGTGATGTTGATATATGTGCGTATGATATATTGGCATGAATGAAATTTTTTGGGGATTATATGCATGTTTGATATAGTTGTCCATGATGCATGGAAAATGCATGATTAAATTGCTCATATAGCATTCATCATATGTGTGGCATGATATAGCATGCAATGGCACATCGCATTGCATTTATGCACTAGAACATCGCATGACATGGGTGTGAGTGCATGGTTATAATCAACACTGCGTTTGCTATTTGATGGTGGGCTCGGCATGGTGGAGACTGACATCAGTAGATTAAATACGATTAAAATAGAGCTTGAAAAATGAAAATATGTGTCGGGTAACAACAAGTAGGGATAGATACCCCTTCGGGTGAAAACCCCGTTAGTTTTGGTTATACATATGTGTCCAACGGTGAAAGCCCATGAAAGTGTAGGAAGGCTTGCGAAGCCTACGGTGAGACCAAATTCGCTACCCACAAAAAGACACATGATTTTGAATATAAATGATCATTGAGGTGTAACATCCAAAAAGCTTTTGGTTTGAAAAACAAATTAAATTTGTTTTGTAAAATGATCATCGGATGTAATCCAAGAATGATGGATTTTATCACGTATGGATTTCGGAATTGTGTGATAGGAGTCTGTTGGGACTCGGGTTTGATGGAGTCGGTGAGGACTCGGTACATGGGACATGATGAATCACATTTCATTCATGTCATGTAGAATTTCATTCTAGGGTTTGCATAATCTTGATTGGAATGTGTTGTTTTTGGTGACATGACCATTGCATGTGCACTTAGGTGGGGAGTAGTCTCTGTAGAAGTTTACTCTATTGGGCATTGCTCACCCCGTCATGGGACCCCCTTTCAGGTACAAGGAGTGTGAAAGGAGACGACGCTCACTCGAGGCCGCCATTGTGAAGAAAGTCGAGTTGTGGCTTTGGTTCTTACTTTTGTAAAATATATTAGAACAAACTGTTTTGATATATGTTTTTGTTTATAGAGTATTGTAATTAAATTCTTAAGGACTATGGTATTATAGCCTTGTGCATTATGTTTGAGTATGGATAAATGGACCCTATATGGTCATTTTTACTTGTAGATAGAGGTCATGATATGATAATTGGCCCCGGATGGGCCATGCTATTCTCTATTGTAGAAGTTGTATTTTTGGGTTGAGCTCCCTGTACAAAGGAGACTCTGTTTGATTTTTGTTAAATTATGGGTCCATTAAAGGACGAGAATATGTATTATGGGTTACCTGACATCCCACAAATTTTCCGTGGGTTGTGGTTGGTCCAGCGAACCTATATCGGTTTTAGGCGTCATAAGCGATATCGAGGCTTGGGTTTACGATTACCTAGTGCTTGATATCTGATACCAGCGTCACAACTTGGTATCAAAGCTTAGGTATATGAGTACCTAGGGCTTGAGGAGCATAAGCCTAGGCCATGACATTTCTTGTGCATCTAATACCAGCGTCACAGCTTGGTATCAGAGCTTAGTTATGCGAATACCTAGGGCTTGAGGGGTATGGGCCTAGGCTAAGACATTTATGGTGCATCTGATACCAACATCACAACTTAGTATTAGAGCCTAGGTATACGAACACCTAAGGCTTAGTGGGCATGGGTTTAGGACATGCAGTTATGGTACAATGCTTAGGTTTATGATTACCTGGTGCTTGATAGATCTGGTACCAGCTTCATAGCTTGGTATCAAGGCATAAGTATGTGATTACCTAGGACTTGATGGGCATGATTTTAGACCATTGCATTCATTATGCATTTCATGTTTTGTGCTATAATATGCTACATGATTGTGTGCTATGTGTTGTGCGAATTTTATGCATGGTAAAATGTATATGGAAAAAGAGGAACACTAAGGTTAGAGAACATAACCTTAGGGGTTCAAAAAATGAACGAACGGGATAGTTCAGGATGTTGAGGTCTATTAGTAGTTGGCACATGCACTACTAGTTAGACAAGGAGAGGGATCTTAAGGTTTATGGAGATCACCTCCGGTGCCACTAGGATAAGGCTAACTACATTCCAACTAGAGGGCGAATCCCAAGTATGGTGGGATTGGGTCAACGCCTTAAGGAACTTGGAGCCAATGACATGGGAAGAGTTCCGTGAGCTCTTCATGGGCAAGTTTTTCCCAGTGCCTGCTCGACATGCAAAAGCTCAAGAGTTCCTAGAACTGAACCAAGGAACTATGATACTGCTCAAATACGTGGCTAAGTTCATTGAATTAGCTTGTTTCGCTGATGATTATGTGGCCATAGAAATTGCCAAAGTGGGAAAGTTTGAGGATGGTCTGACATTGTCCATCCAAGGTAAAATTATGGGACTCCTCCTACAAGACATGGACTTAATGGTCAAGACAACTATGGCCATTGAGAGGGAGGTGGACAACGCACGAAACATCCGAGAGGCGGGTGTTGAAGATAAGTGAGAGATTTGGGCTTTGAGGTTGAAACCTTGGAAAAGCCGATGTATGTGAGTCCTAAGGGTTATGGACATGTCGGAGTTTGATGTCATCCTTAGGATAGACTAGTTGATGACACATCGAGTCATCATTGATTGTGATCGTAGGAGGGGTTACTGCCTACACACTGGATGGTATTTTTGTTATGTTTCAGGTGGATAAGCATGACACTTTACCCCGAGCAGTGTACAACTCTAGTTGGCACGGGCAATTGATGGGTTGGCTGGCAAGCCTTAATCTGGAAGACGAGGTGAGACAGGGGTTGAGTCTACCTCGGGTGGTTTGTGAGTATGAGGATATTTTTTTCGAATGAACTACCGGGATTACCTCCGTATAGGGATGTAGACATCACTATTGAGTTACACCCTAGTACATCGCCTATTTCTATGACACCGCATAGAATGACACCTGTTAAGTTGTAAGAGTTAAAGGTCTAATTACAGGAATTATTGGACAAGGGTTTTATTAGACGGAGCACTTCACCTTGGGGCGCTCCGGTTCTGTTTGCCAAGAAGAGGGACAAGACTCTTTGGTTGTGTATAGATTATCGGCAGTTAAATAGGGCTACTATCAAGAATAGGTACCCTTTTCCGAGGATTGATGATTTGTTTGATCAACTGAGAGGGGCACGGGTCTAGTCTAAGATAGATCTCTGTATCGGTTATCATCGGTTGAGAGTTAGGGAGGCAGACATCCCTAAGACAACGTTCAAGACACGGTATAGGCATTTTGAATTCACAGTGATGCCATTCAAATTGACGAATGCTCTAGCGGCATTCATGGATCTTATGCATAGGGTGTTCCAATCCTACTTAGATCGGTTCGTTGTGGTTTTCATGGATGACATCTTGATCTACTCCAAGTTTGGAGATCATGAGGGGTCGCGAGGATTGTTCTCGAGCCTCGAGAACATCGGTTAACGACCAAATTCAGTAAGTGTGAATTTTGGCTTACTAAGGTGAGATTCTTGGGGCATGTGGTATCGGCTTCGGGGGTATTCATGGACTTGGAGAAGGTTGAGGCAGTTATGAGTTAGGAGAGACCGCAGTCAGTCTATGAGATACGTAGTTTCTTGGGATTTGCAGGGTACTATAGGAGGTTCATTGAGGACTTCTCCCGGTTATCTGCGCCTATGACGAGGTTAACCTAGAAGGAGGTTAAGTTTGAGTGGGATGACTTGTGTGAGAGGACATTCCAAGAATCGAAGATGAGGCTTACTTCAGCTCCTATTCTGATAGTCCCGAAAATGGGACATAGGTACACAGTGTATTGTGATGCCTCTAAGGACGGATTGGGATGTGTTTTAATGCAGTTCGGGAGGGTTGTGGCTTATGGTTCTCGGCAGTTGAAGAACCACAAGTAGAGTTACCCCACACATGATATGGAGTTGGCGGCCGGCTATGCTGCCTTAAAGATTTGGTGCACTATCTATCTGAGTGAAGCGATTCGAGGTGGTTTCGACCATAAGTCGAAGTACATCTTTACAGTGGGACCTCAACATGAAGTGCCTTGGATGTATGGAGTATTTGGAGGATTATGATTTCACTTTGCATTACCGGTAAGGCAAATGTGGTGGTTGATGCACTCAGCCGGAAATCACGGGGAGTGTTGGCTAGTGTGGCTTCCCGGGAGTGGTAGATGCTCAAGATTGTGGGACAGTTCATGCTACAGTACAGTGATTAGGCTCAAGGTACCTTGGGGAGTTTAGTGGCTACGCCTTCCCCACTGAGCAGAGTAATCGAGTCTCAAGGACAGGACATAGAGATATTGTACATCAGGGACCGAATACAGTCGGGTATATGTGAGGAAGGCTAGGCCATTCACAAGGGTGATAGTCTTCGGTATAGGGGAAGAGTTGTGGTTCCCCAGTTGGCAGATTTGAGAGGAGATCCTCAGGGAGTTTCATTGCTCCTGTTTTGTTGTGCACCCAGATGGCACAAAGATGTATCATGATCTTCGTCGTCAGTATTACTGTAGCGGGATGAAGATACACGTTGGGGACTTTGTTCGACAATGTCTCACATGTCAGCAGGTAAAGGTTGAGCACCTGAGGCCAACAGGATTCTCCAGCCTTTGGAGTTAGCTGAGTGGAAGTAGGAACATGTCACGATGGATTTTGTGACTCACTTTCCACGAACATCGCGAGGACATGACACGGTGTGGGTAATAGTGGACCGGCTTACTAAGTCGACACACTTTTTGACGATGCGAATGACCTTCATGATGAAGGAATTCTGCAGGTTGTATATATAAGAGATTGTCCGGTTACATGGTGTGCCGGTCTCTATAGTATCAGACCGGGATCCCAGGTTTACAACTCATTTTTGGGAGAGTTTCCAGCGAGCCATGGGAACATAGTTGATGATGAGCACTGCTTTTCATCCTCAGATGGACGGTCAGTCAGAGAGGACCATCCAGACTTTAAAGGACATGCTACGGGCATGCGTCCTAGATTTTAAGGGTAGTTGGGAAGAGCATTTACCCTTAGTGGAATTTGCCTACACAACGATTATCAGGCGAGCATACATATGGCACCCTATGAGGCGCTATATGGGAGGCCATGTCGATCTCTAGTTTGTTCGACGGAGGTGGGAGAGAGATCCACCACTATTTCGGAGTTGATTAGAGACACCTCTGAGAAGGTGGATTTGATACGGAAGCGTCTTCTCACGACTCAGAGCTAGCAGAAGAGCTACGCTGACAGACGACTGTAACCTTTAGAGTTTGAGGTAAGGGATCATGCCTTCTTGAAGGTGATGCCTAAGAGAGGAGTGGTCA
This sequence comes from Tetrastigma voinierianum, assembly GCA_016808115.1. Taxonomy (NCBI): domain Eukaryota; kingdom Viridiplantae; phylum Streptophyta; class Magnoliopsida; order Vitales; family Vitaceae; genus Tetrastigma; species Tetrastigma voinierianum. The sequence continues at coordinate 617,382 of JAEQBH010000525.1, forward strand.
TGTTCAGTAAGCGGGGAAAGCTATCGTCGAGATTTATCGGACCCTTTGAGGTACTCGAGAGGGTAAGTACGGTTGCTTACAAGTTAGCTTTACCGCTAAGCTTATCGAGTGTTCATGCTGTATTCCATGTCTCTATGTTCCGAAAGTACACTCCAAATTCGACCCATGTGGTGGATTGAGGAGAGCTTGTGGTTGATGCAGATAAGACCTTCGAGGAAGGACCAATGCGTAACATGGATAGCCGGGATCAGGTTTTGCGAGGCAAGACCATGAGGCTAGTGAAGGTATTGTGGCAGCACCGAGGAGTGGATGAGACAACATGGGAACGTGAGGACACGATACGTGCCAATTATCCTTTCTTGTTTAAGGATGGAAGTGCATTTTCTTAGTCATTTAATATTAAAATGATTGTTGCATATGCATGTGATTTGAATGTGTATGTGTGTGTGAATTTCGAAGATGAAATTCTGTTAAAGGGGGAAGAATGTAAAACCCGGGTAAAATTTAATTTTTTTTAAAAATGGCAAAAATAGTAAAATTGTCGAAATGGTTCAGAGAAGCCCTCGGAGATTTTCTGTATCTTGACGATTTAAACAGATCACCGTCGATTCATATCACGAAATCTAAGTTACCCAAACGACTTCGCTTGAATGAGATAGTCGGATTTTCATTTATTTTTGGACATCGAGTGCCCGTAATTTCTAAAATAGGATTTTGAGAAAAAATCTTGAAAGTGGAAAATACCAAGTAACGCTCATTTAAAAATAAATCGAATCCTGAATCGGGATTAAAATAAATTGCTTGGGCAGAAACTGATCAATGAGTAATGGACACATGGCACGATAATATGTCTCCAAACTTAAGAATTAAGTTAGACAAAAAGATAAATTATGAGAGGGGCAGCCCATTTTTGGGCAGTACACGAGAGAGTGAGAGAGGAGAAGAGAAAGTAGATAGAGAAGCTCCAACTTCTCTATATACACCCTACTGAGCTCTATTGTTTTGGGTCATTTGCCAGAACTTTAAAGTCCATCTCGCACGACTGCAGCTACGGTGGTAATTGAACAAGGATTTCAATCACATCCAAAGGAAGAGGTCACAGAAAATAGATTTTTTTGGGATTAAGAGGTGTTCTTGAGACCTCCTTCGGTTCTTCTACGCTCCAAGAGGTAGAGATTCTTCATACTTTGGTTTATTATCCATTCTAAGGGCTGTTTGGTTGAGTAATGGACACATGGCGCGATGTGAGCCATGTCTCCAAACTTAAGAATTAAGTTAGGCAAAAAGATAAATTGGGAGAGGGGGAGCCCATTTTTGGGCAATACACGAGAGAGTGAGAGATGAGAAGAGAGAGTAGAGAGAGAAGCTCCAACTTCTCATACACCACTTAAGCTCTAAGTTGGTTTTCTCATTCTGCCAAGAACTAAAGTCCATTTATGTGGGACGAGCCACGCTGCGGGTACCGATCTCACATCAGAGGAGGAGCTTTAATCAACAAAATTTGTTTCCTATACTTCTCCTATTGCCGTAGTCAAGCTACTCCAGTGATGGTCTAGTGGTCAATGTGGATGGTTCTTCATCCCAAGGAATGACTCGCATCAAGCGAAAATGGTGAGGCTTAATTTTGATTTTTGACGGTTTCAAAATGCTGAAGTCATGGATGTCGACACTGTAAAACCGAAGTGAAGGCGCAAAGGTAACTTGAAGGTTTAGGTCACTAGCTTGACAACACGCACAAAGGTCCTCAGTTTTATCCTCATCATGGCAAGCAACCTATAGTCCAAGCCATAACCGGATCTTGTTTAACTAGAAAACCTAACCCTAGAAAAACACTTTGTTTGAGTCAACACAGCAACATGCATCTCACACCCTTCGCCTTTAAAACCCTAGCACTAACCAACCTCATTTCCTGGTTCGTAAAGGCTATCTATAGTAACAACAGTGCATCTAATATATGCACCAGACTTCAAAGCATGGTAAGTATTGGCCAAAGTAATGACATTAAATGATATTCAACCCTAATTTGAAAAGCCGGGAGCCATAAATACAAAGCATTCGTAGTATTTAAAACATGAGGGACAACCTCGCAACCGCCCAAAACTGTTAGCAACCCTCCTTCAAAGTTAAGTGAGACTTAGCTAAGCATCTCTTGAGTTGTCATCCTCAAGAGGTTTGTAAATTAGAAAATGAAAGAAGGAGGAGAGAGAAGAGAAAAGCAAAACCTAAAACTAAAAGTCATGGAGATATTTACATAAACAGTGTTGCCAAAGATCGCTTAGGATTACAAAATGATTGGGCTTATATAGGGCCACCCAATGTGTGAAATTACAAGAAAGCCTAATATATTGGCTCATACAATAAGGAGGTAATACACCAAAACGGGGGTCGTTGGCATTAATTACACAAATTTAACAAAGGTGGAATTTCGCTTATGCAGTGGAAAATTTCGCTTGTAGCGAAAATTTTCGCTGTTTAGCAAAATTTCACAGCCTAGCTAAATTACTGCAGATAGCGAATGGGAATTTCGCTATGCACGCGGAATTCGCTTAGTTAATAAATTTCGCTAGCCTAGCGAAAATTTTGAGAGATAGCGAAAATGGAGAATTTCGCTAGGCACAGTGATTTTCGATATATAGCGAAATTCCTCGCTAGCTCATTAAATTTCAATTTCACTAGATTTGCAACTTTCGCTATGGTCGCAATTCAAGAATCCCAAATAAATTTTCTAATCATAATAAATTTCCCGAATTGTCGTTTTCACCGCTTGCCTACTGCACCTTTACGTATCCTCCATCTTCACTTTGCCTTCATTTCATCACCGAATTTTGATATGATGGCTGGAAATAGTTTCAATCTTCATGGTTCAACACACTCGATATCAAATTCGACTAATGGACGAGGTACACAAAAAACCCGCAAAATAACCACAAATAACCTCGAAATGGCATAAGTGATACTAAGTAGACCAACACCTCTAATCGTCTAATTGATACGATTAGTGCAAAACACTCAAACCTATCTCGACTGTGTGGCTCAAAAATAGCACTATTCGGGCACCAATCACACCTCTTAACCGACACATTGCTAGTCCCTTAGCAATGCAAAAAAAAAAATAAAGGCATGCATGCAGTGATTTTCTCAAAAATTTTATGGTTCAAAAAGGGGTATATACATATAGACATTACCTTTAAAATGAACAATTGATACCAAGCTTGCAAACCGACATGAGAGAGCAAAAACCATATAAGAACAATTTTTAGGTCAACATCTGATCCATGGTAATCAACTTGAATTTCCACAAAGATCTAATGGTTCCTAATATAACCAGATTGAGCTAATAGCGCAAATTGTTCTCTCCTCAACTCCAGCTGGCTGTGCATGGCCTTAAGTAGTCAACAACCTAGATAGGAAAGTCTACACCTTATTTTGTTATTGATTACTTTGTGGTGCAATGCTCAAACTCGACACCAAAGTCCGTAACTGGGTCCACCGATGACTCCCCTAACTAATTAAGGTTTAGGGCATCAAGCCAAAAAGATCATTTGACCAACTCTATGTGTTTCACCCCTGACCGAATGATCTCTAGAATCAAGCACCTACACCAAGCAACTCTACCCATTCACCAAGTAGAACGAACACTAAGTCGATGACTCCCAACCAATTAAGGTTTAGGGTATCATTTCAAAGGCTTTCGCCATACCCCCTGACCGTGCTCTCGTTTCACAAAGTGTCACGACTTTATTTTTCTTTTTCTTCTTTTTCTTTTTCTTTTGCTTTTTCTTTCTTCCTTTGAAGACTACATTGGTTTCAAATAATGTGGGTAACATAAACCTATCATGGGTTGCCAACATACCTAAGGCCGGCTATGCAAAGTGAAAGGAGGCAAAAATTTGACAAACTTATTGGTATTAACTGATGTAAGGTGTGAATTCGCTAAGGGGGAATGTCTAAGGTTGATAATGTCAGAACTTCAATCGACCAAAAAATTGCTCTTCAACATGGACTGTTCTAGCATTAAGGTAATATGCAAGGTTTCAATTTTTCAATTAAAGGCACTTAATTGTTCAATTAGCTAAATTCAATTGTTCAATTGAAGACAAAAACTAAGCATACAAAAATTCAGGGACACAAAAAGATTTTGCAAAGTGAAGTAAACTATATATATAACAACAGATAACTTTTTTTGATATAGCCAAAATGGCTAGTACATACATATCAAAGTTAAACATACAAAAATATCACCGCCTACTATGGCTATTACATGAATCCTACACAAAATTAGCAGCGCTGATAAATGAACTATACAAAATCATAAAGAAATCAAACCACCTCACCCCGTGGTGGTGGTGGTCCAGAGCTACCTTCGCCGCCGCCAACATATCCAAAGAAGCCGCCGCAAATGGCTAAACTTCTGGTCAGAACGCGCTTAATACCCAAATGTGTCATGATCTCTACTAAAGATGGAGGACAAGACCTGCATCGGCCCCGCCGAGCCAACCTCCGGTCCCGTACGCCGGGTAGCGCCTGACGAGCATATAAGATCCATCACACCTCGCTATCTCTCGAGCCGGCATGTATGTGTACTCCTAATAACGCCGTGATGTAAATGATGGGCCAGAGTATCGCGTAGTGGGTCGGGTCAGTAGGTAGAGAAAGATGGAGGAGAAACGATCGGGCACTGGACTCCTCTCCATCCGAAGCCGAAGCACGACTACCTCCTCCGTAGAATGCAAGCTCGCTCAAACCTAACTCCTCCCCGTCCCGTCGCTGGGAGGAGAAAAAGATATGGGCATCACCATCGCCGCCCATCGATGTGACCGAGGCACTAAATCTCCGTCTCAATCCGCCCTAGAAAGCCCAAGTGCTCGAGGACCGCATAATAGTCTCAGACGCCAGCTGAAGACTCACCAACCAGCCCTTACGGCGGGACCTTGTCTTCAAAATGCATCGCATGAGGTCATCAACAAACGAGGGATCTAAACCAGATCCTCTCAGATCCTGCAGAAAAGAGCCTTCAGATGGCCCCTCTACGCTGCATCGGCGGCCGGCAAATGGAAGAGGTCGGTCCAATAGGTGATCGATCAAGAAGACTGAGGCGGAGCCGCCCCGAAGAGCACCGGCCCATTGCGGGTGTTCGCAAGAATGCGACCATCTCCCCACAGGTGGTGAGACCAACTTCGATAACCTCTCGACCGCCTACAGATCCGCAGTCTAACGCGGCCGACATGTTCGGCCGCCTAAGCACTCCCCGGCGATCGTCGATAAGGAACCAGGCCTGAGCGTGACTAGGCGCCCCGAGGTCATCGAACGGTAGAACCGTAGGAACCACCCGGGTAATAAAACTTCTGGCCATGAATAGCACAGAAGTAGTGCTCGATCATCAGCCGCATCAGTCCTAACTGGGATCCGCCACCAGCCGGACGCCAGAATATGACCCCCATGGAAGTCCGTCAACGGAAGCGACGCTCCCTAATAGGTGCCCGACAAATAACCCAGCCCCGATCCCGGAGGTCGGCGATAACTCGAGGGCGAAGAGGTCGCCCGTCGCCGACGTGGTTGAGACTGCGCCGAGGCCCAGATGAAGACGACCACCAGCCCGGCACGGCCCGCCGAGGGTCGCCCTCCTAGATCTCCGCCGAGGCACTGTGACGGGGCTCAGGGTCCCATCCGGCCCGATACCTCCCTAAACCCCTCGAGGCTCCTCGGACCGCCTGGGACCGAGTCGTACCGGGCCGGTCCGAGCCGAACCGGGCCCCGCCCTTCTCGCCGGTAATCGAACCCGACCGAGGTTCGTGTGGACCCACCTCGGGTACGCACCATACGTCTAGAAAAGACCTGCAGGCGTGGCGTGGCAGCTACCAGGACACAGGCGTTGGACTGGGTTCACTCGCTAGTGAAGCTCACCGCCGACCTACCGAGCCACCCAAGAGAACACAGACGAACTGTGGCTCATCAGGAGGAGCGAGGGCATCACTACGAGAAGTAGTGTTTCAGTCACAAGACTACACTGTGGGTGCGAATAAAGCAGGCTAGGCACGCAGAATGTCACTGTGGCTCTAAGACTGTGGTGCTCAATGGTCGGTAAAGGTGGCAAGCACACGTGAATCGGTGGCTACGCTACGCTGAAAGTTTAATGAAAAACTGTGGTTCTACGGTGACTTCAAGGCTGGCGTAAAGGGCACTTTAATGTCGGGAGGGAAGCAGAGGAAATGAATGAAAACTTTGGCCCTCCCGGTTTAAATAGTGCGTATGGCAGTCAAGAGTCGTTTCCACCTAATTTCGCTATTATAGCGAAATTCCTTCACCTGCAATTCACATTTTCAACATTAAAATGAAAATTAAAATATTACTAAAAAAAAAAATTATTATTTAAAATATATCTAATAATTTAATATAAGTTAATATAAAATTTAAAACAAATTTACTTAAAATAGAAAGTTACTAAATTAGGGAAATTTTCTAGGAAATAGTCTAAGAAATGGAAATTAACTAAATTAAAATAAAAGGAAAATTATCAACCCAGTCGGCTAGAACACTCAACCAGCTCAATATTACAAAATTACTCAAGGAGGGTCAAGGAATGATCTCTCAACCCCGGGCAGTGGCCCCGAGCCGATTCCTCGTGTCGATCATTACCGCTTGGCTTCTCACCGATCAATTTGAATCGAGCAATTGCCCCAGTTGGAAACCGATGGCAAAACCAAAACCCTCTCACGCACCTCGTCACTACTTTCCCCGCATTTCTCGTCATCATCTCGATCCCCGCACGACCAATTGAACCAATCCCATCGCCATTTGATTTTCATCTTCTAGCATCTTCCTCGCTTGTCGCTCGCGAAATATGTTCAACTCCACCGTCATGTTACCAAATGGGGTTGTAATAATCATCGCACCGATGATCAGACGTGTTGCCGCAAATGGTCTTCCTAGGATGATCGGGTATTACGATCGGGCCTATTTGCAACGGGCTCGGTGTCGAGCACTACAAAATTCCATCAGTAGAATTTGTCTACTACCAAGACATCTTCAATATTAATTTTAGGAATCTTTACCGATCGATCACAATGATAGTGTGATGTTGGTAGTTTAAGTTCACCAGCCTAACCGTTTATACACCAGTATGGCAAGAGGGTTCACACTGTCCCCAAATTCAGCGTTGATTTGTCTATGCTAGTCCCACCTATGTTGACTGAATTGTAACGTGATCCTTGTGGATTTGACTGGTTCTCTATTGGATTTTGCACCTACTTGTTCAATAAATGCCTTCTTCTCAATACCCAACCCCTTTTATTGTACAAAGATCCTTCAAAAATTCAGATAGGCAGGGACTTGTTTCATGATGTCCAAAAGGTATGTTCACTTTTTTTTTTACCCGCCTTTAGACTTGTAGATGCCCGCTCGCCGGATGCCTTCTTCGCCTATGTCAGGGAATGGAGGTCGCATGTAATGCTTCATTGAGTCCTCCTTCAAAAATGTGTTCTGCCCATTTCTTCTCCTTTCCGTTTCCTTAACAAGCCTGGGGTATTGGCCGATCAACTCTTTCCACTCCTCGGGTGATTATAGCCTTGACCTCATCCATTCCCCGAATTGCTAGGATGAACCTACCATGCACCTCTTTGGATTTGGCAATGTTCGGGAAGGAAACCTTCTCTCCCGCACTCGAATATTGTTGATCTTTGTGATTGAATATTGCAGTCAGGTTCATTTTCCGGATTAAGATTGCTCAAGCCCATCTATTCTCTTGCTCGCGTGTTTCTACAAAGAGTCAATCCTTTGCTACGCAAGTAACATTGATCCCTTTTGTTCTTCCACAGTTACCTACCACCTTACTCAAATCTAATATGGCTTGTTCCACTGTGAGATGAGGGATGGGAGGTGGTCAGGTCGAGAGGTGGAACCAACCGGGTGGTTCGGGCACCTCGGGGTACATATGTGGGATCACTCCAGAGAGGTTAGGTGACTCTCCAATTGGAATCAGAGGTATCACATGGAGCATCGGGTCATGGAGGCTTACTTGGACCCACTCAGATCTCAGAGATATTCTGATATCAAATCCTTCACTGAAGGGGCCATAGGATACGCTCTTCAGTGCACAGTGGGATTGAAATCGGTGCATGGATGGTCAGGCAGATTTACAAATACCCGCCTCGCACTTCATGGAGCCTTGACTACCTCCACCTTCCTAGCTAAGGCTGAATTCTAGCCTTCATTTCCATATCCTCCACAAAGGCATACATCCCACTCCTGGGGTTGACTAAAGGCCCATTTTTCCATTTCCCTGTGGTTTGGCCCTCCCAACCTTGAAGTTTCAGCCACATATTAAAAATCCATGGCTTCATCGGGATGCTTGACTAAAAAATCTCCTCCACACATGGTCTCCAATAATCGCTTCATGGTGAGACACCACCATAGAAGTGGTTTACAAGATCCATGTATCAAACCCATGGCGTGGCATGCACCGACGCCTCCATAAATCTCTCCCAACACCGGTAGAACCTCTCACCATCTCGAAGCCGCAAAGGTACCTGTCTCTTCAAATTGTTGGTCTCAGGCACCGAAGAATTTCATTAAGAATTTCGCTCAGCCGCCCAATTTCTAATGGCCTGGCCTCAAGTGAGTTAAGCCAAATCTTTGGCCTGTCTCAGGTTAATAGAAATGCTTTCAAACTTGCAATCCATTCATACCTTCCTTAAAGGTTGTGCATACCTCCTCAAAATCCCTTATATGTGTGTATGGGTTTTCATTTTCTATACCATGATAAGTGGGAAGCAGGGGCACTAGGTAGGGTCTCACTGCTACTTCTTCAGCAGGAGGTATGATGCAGGAAGGGGCACTAACTCTAGGAGGGTGTATGTGGTCCCTCATCGATCTATATACGTTGGATTCATAGGGTACCGGGCCGACTCTGCTCTCGTAGGTGCTCCATGGTGTCACCGTGTACACCGTCTCGCACCGCCTTCAATCAAAATCGACTTCTATAGTCTACCTGATGTCTCTTTCCAAGCAGGCATAAACACTGTTATTAATAACCGAGACACAAGAAATAAACATAAACAAACTTGCAAAAAGGGTTATTGTTAGCAAAATAAAACTGATCAGAAAAAAACAAAACAAAAATGTTATAAAGACCGCCAAGTAGTGAAAACTTGCAATTATAGCAACCAAATTCAAAAAGGGTTCAAAGGTCACACTTGTAATGAGATTTAAGGCACACTTCACCATCATACACGTAGTTCGCACCATCCCTGAACGACGCCTGGCGTGATCTCTGTGCTGACTCAGAGGGCGGTAGCTGAATCAATGTAAAATTTGTTTCCTATGTTCTCCCACGTCGTAGTCAAGCTATTGGTATAGTGGTCTAGGGTCAATGGGATGGGTTTTCATCCTATGAATGACTCGCATCGTCATTGAAATGGTGAGGCTTTTTAATCTGGATTTTGACGGTTTCAAAATGTTGGAAGTTGTTCGATGTCGATTAATTGTAAAATCGGAAGTGAAGTGTGAAAAGGTAACTTGAAGGTTTAGTCTAGCTTGACAACATAGGTAAATAAGTGTCTCTGGTTTTATCTCGTATCATGGTAGCAACTCATAGTCCAAGCCATAACCGATCTTTGTTTAACTAGAAAAACCTAACCCTAGAAACACTTATTCGAGTCAACACAGTAACATGCATTCACACTTCTTCGCTTTAAAACCTCAGCACAAACCTCATTTCGTTGGCTCGTAAAGGCCATCTAAAGAATACAAGGTATCTAACAATAAGTATGCATCGTAATTCTAAAGCATGGTAAGTATTGGCCAAAGTAATGACATTAAATGATATTCAACCCTAATTTGAAAAGCTGAGCCATAAATACAGTACCTGTAGTATTTAAAACATGAGGACAATCGTAATCGCCCAAAACCAGCCAAGAACCCTCCTCTTCAAAGTTTATGGAGATCTTAGCCAAGCATCTCTTGAGTCAGTCATCCCCAAGAGGGGTGTTGGTAGCCTAGAAAATGAAAGAAAGAGAGAGAAGAGAGAAAGCAAAACCTAAACTAAAGTCATGATATTTACATAAATGAAAAGCTGCCAAAAGATCGCTTAGGGTTACAAAAATGACTGGGCTTATATAGGCCACCCAATGCGTGAAACTACAAGAAAGCCTAATATATTGGCTCATATAAGGGACAAGGAGGTAATACACCAAAACGGGGTCGTTTGGCATTAATTACATAAATTTAACAGGGCAGGGAATTTCGCTAGGTAGCGAAAATTTCGCTAGTAACTATGTTAATAGACTGTAGGTTAAGGGGAGCTATGATACTTAAATATTTTATTATGACTTAACCTACAGTCTATTAACATAGTTACTAGACTGTATGCTTTTAACAAAACGTGCATACTCTAATATAATGTAGCATACTATCTTTTAATTTATAATAAAAAGAAAATAACTCATTATCAAAAAATATATAAGACTTTATGGTGGGAAACTAGTTTAAACGATGGAAACAAGACACCTTGTTGGGGATAGTGAAGTTGTGGGGGCACTCGTTAGAACGATAGAAAGAGCAAAGGCTGATATCGAGCATCAAGGTAGCTGGATTATGCCTGGCAGCCACACTACACCTAAAATGTGGTATTATGGCTAAGGTGCATCTTATTAGCAGTTGTTTTAGCGCTTTTAATTTATAATAAAAATGAAAAATACCGTCATCAAAAAAAGGGTATAGTACTTTTTTAGTCCCATTCTTTATAATTGTCTTTCTCGTACTGTGTAAACGAACTTCAAGTCTTAATTGTGTACTCAACGAAGCCACAAAGACAAACAGTGGGCCACCCTCCGATAGTCGACCATATGAATAGTTTCGAAGTCAGCCTCCCGAGGTAATGCTATATTTTAACCTAGGAGCGATTTGCCCGCTTCAAGTCTACATAGCCTGCAGAAATTACTACGTAGATAGCGGTGGGAATTTCTATGCAATGCTGAATTCACAGTTTACGAAATTTCACAAATTTAGCGTAAAATTTTGAGAGATAGCTAAAATGGAGAATTTCGCTGTTACTGGGATTTTCATATATAGCGAAATTTCTACCAATGGGGTTTCTCACTCTCGCTAGATTATAAATTTTCGGCTATGGTTACGAATTTTCGCGAATCCCAATAAATTTTCGCAATCACAGCTTAAATTTCCGACCGGCCGCTCTTCACCGCTTTGCCCATCACCTCTACGTATCCTCCATCTTCACTTTGCCTTCATTTCATCACCGAATTTGATATGTCGATGGTCGAAATAGTTTCACCTTCAGTTCAACACATCTCGATATCAAATTCGACTTTAATGGACGAGGTACACAAACCTGCAAAATAACCACAACAACCTCAAATGGCATGGGTGATACTCATAGACCAACACCTCAATTCTTCATTTGATACGATTAGTGCGCAAAGCACTCAAAACCCATCTCCTGAATAGGGTCAAAAGACTATCGCACTAATCAGTACAACAAGGGATTTCACCGAAGATCCAAAGGAAGAGGTCACGGGAAATCGATTTTTTTTGGATTAGGAGGTGTTCTTAAGACCTCCTTCGGTTCTTCTACGCTCCAAGAGGTACATATTCTTCATACTTTGGTTTATTATCCATTCTAGGGGCTGTTTGGTTGAGTTTTAATGCCCTAAGGGGCTGTTTGGCAAAATAAGGGGTTATGGGAATAGTGCCATGTTTTGACCCTATATGATGTCTAGTTTTTGGGGATGATTTTCGGTTAGAAAAAGGGAGAATTTAGACTAGTATCCTTCAAGGAAATTGTATCTCTATTCTGAGAACTTGATGTTAGGCTTTTGAATCACCCAAATCGACTCCTATAACCCAAGCTGCGTCCATTTTTCTGAGATTGCCACAAGCTGCCCTGTTTTGGCCGAACCTATTGTCCAGATTTTTGGGACTGATTTTCGGTTGGGAAAAAGTGAGAATTTGGACTAGTATCCTTCAATAAAATTGTATCTATATCTGATAAATTGATGTTAGTCTTTTGAATCACCCAAATTGGACCTCTATAACTAAGTTATAAGTCCATTTTCTTCTCGACTGCCATAGGTCGCCCTCGTTTTGGCCAAACCCATCGCCCGTAATTTGGGACTGATTTTAGGTTGGGAAAAAGTGAGAATTTGGACTAGTATCCTTTAAGGAAATTGTATCTATATATGAGAACTTGAAGTTAGGCTTTTGAATCACTTAAATCGAACCTCTATAACTCAAGTTATGGTCCGTTTTCTGGGACTGCTATAGCTATGGTTGTTTAATGGTTCAGGGTCTGTGTTTTGAGACCTTAGGGGCTAGTTTTCTCAATCGAGTTCAGACCTATCCTGTGGTCTGTTATGGCTTGTTATGTGGAATGTTTTGTGGGCATCTCGTTTCCACAATTGGTCTTAAGGATGAGGTTGTCATTGCTTGAGTTTGAATGACATGCATGGTAGTAATTGATTGGATGTCAATATGTGTATCCTAATGTATTGACATGTGATGAATGGTGTGTGTAGACATGGCCATTACATGGCATGTTGTAGGCTATTTTCTAGACATGTTATGTCATAATTTAGCCTTGAGGATAAGGTGCATCATTACTTGACAAAATAATGATTTGATTGTGATGTTGATATATGCGCCTATGATATATTGACATGAATGAAATTTTGTGGAGATTATATGCATGTTTGATATAGTTATCCATGATGCATGGAAAATGCATGATTAAATTGATCATATAGCATTCATCATATGTGTGGTATGATATAAGATGCAATGGCAAGATCGCATTGCATTTATGCATGACATGGGTGTGAGTGCATGGTTACACCCATCACCCAAAAAAAAAAAAAAAAAGGCTGGGAAAAAAATGCTCTGATTTTCTCGGTGGGCCTCTACGGTGGACAACATCCAATAGAGTCAGAAAGTTAAACGGAACGGAAAATGAAAATATGTGCCTGTAACAACAAGTAGGGACATATACCCTCGCAAATCATAGTTTTGTTATACATATGTGTCTAACTGTGAAATCCCGTGAAAGTGTAGGGCTTAGAAGTTTAAGGTGAGACCCTAAATTGCTACCCACAAAAAAATACACATGATTTCAATATAAATGATCATTGAGGTGTACATCCAAAGCAAGCTTTTTGGTTTGAAAAACAAATGAAATTTGTTTTGTAAAATGATCATCGATGTAATCCAAGAATGATGGATTTTATCATGCAATGTGGTTTTTGCATTGTGATAGGAGCCAGGGGTTGGGACTCAGTTTGATGGAGTTGGTGGGAACTCAAGACATGGACATGGTGAGTCACATTTCATTCATGTCATGAATTCCATCTAGGTTTGCATAATATTGTGTTTGAATGTGTTTTTTTTTATGACACTTAATTACTGCATGTGCAATTTAGCTTAGGATTAGTCAGAGAAGTTTACTTATTGGGCATTGCTCAATCCGCCAGGATCTCCTTAGTATGCATGATAAGGAGATGTTGCTTACTCGAGGTGGCCATTGTAAAGAAAGTCGGGTTGTGGCTTCTGCTCTTACTTGTAAAATATATTAGAACAAACTCCGTTTGATGCATGTTTTTAGCAAAGAGTATCAGAATTAAATTCCTGAAGGGCTATGAGCAAATTCTGTGCATTATGTTTGAGTATGGATAAATGGACCCTATGTGGTCATTTTTACTCGTAGATGGACCTAGAGAGGTCATGATATGATAATTGGCCTCGGATGGGTCATGCTATTATGTGTTGTACAGGTTGTATTTTTGGATAGAGCTCCCTATACAAAGGAGACTTTGTCCTATTTTTGTTAAACGATATCCGTAAAGGGGAGACATATGTAGTATCGAAGCGTTACCCGATATGCACAAGTTTTGTGGGCTGACGGTCAATCAACTGATCCTGGCTTTGGGGCCACAAGAATCGGGATGGATTTGAATTTTGAAATCAGGGCACTTGAATTTTGAAATTAGGAATTTGTAGTTTTGAAATTGGAAACTTAAAAAAAAAAATGAAATTGGAAATTTTGGGAATTTGAATAAATTAAGGGTGGGTGATAGTTCATGAATTAATTAAAATGAATTAAATTATTAAACAAAAAACATCGACAATCAATCTAATTAAAAAAATAAAAAAAGCAACAATAGTAGCAAGGAAAATAAAACAATAATAATATATTTAAATGACTAATTAAAGAAAACAATAAATTAAATAGATGTACAAGACAATTAACTAAACAATAAAATAACTAAAAAAAAAAAAAAAGATTTCCTAACTAAAAAGAAAGTCGATGAAACTTACCTGGTAAAAGGGCAGCTCCCCAAGCAAAGTCGCCTCCAAAACCGAGACCGTCTCTAAAGCCGAATTGCCTCCCTAAAATTGGGACCTCAAAACCCAAATTATTAAAACTTTTAAACTATAAGAGTTTTGAGTTTTTCTTCTTTTGAGGAGATCATCCCTTAAAAGAAATAAAAGCTCATTGACAAGTTTGAGCCTCCAATTATAGGCCCATTGTCCCATAATTTGTCTCCCCCTTCAAGAGTTGAAGACCCTCCCTTTTATAGGTAAAGGAAGCCTCTCTCCCTCTATCACTTTCCAATGTGAGACTTCAAATATCCCACAAAGGGAAAAAAACTCATCCCAAGAATAAAACTTGGAGGTCTGCACGGGCCAAATGAACTTTAAGTAGATGAATTTTTGGTGGTCACTGAGGTTGGACCATTTCTATTGGACCTATGACAAAATCCATGGATCACTAGGTTTTACAAGGAAACTGACTTCACACAACACATAAGGAAAACATCAAATTTGATTTACAATTCTCTCTAATAATGTAAACTGAATATACAATCAAGCATCTTCGGAAAAATTTTAGTTCCAATTTCTCTTAATTCCACGGCACAATGACCCACATTCATGTGCTAAAACTCCTTTATGCAAAGCACAATTTCCAGAAGTAATTGTTACCATCACCACAAGCAATATCAAATAGGAATTTGACATTTCCAATTAAAGTCTCATCCTACCAATAATATAAGACACTAGAAAGACCTATTCTCAAACAATCTAACCTTGGACCTCAAATTCTCCTATGTAGATACATAGAAATTGAACAAAGCATTAGCATCACCAGAAATCCAGGTGAGCAAAGGAACATGATTTTTCTAACAATTTTGCTGCAGAAGAAATTGCCATTTTAGACATTGACAGCGGAGATAGATAATTGAGCCATGAATCTAATCATACCCATTAAGACTAGTCAGTTTTTGAGTTAGATCCACCACCAAAAACTTCTAATCAATACAATTAGAAGCAAAAAAAAAAAAAAAAAAAACTGTGATAGGAATGAAACTACATCTGTAATTGGATTTAAGCACTACACAAGGAAAAAATTACATTTAGTTCTATAGTACTTAAAAAAAAACTGCAGATTATAATCAAAAACTAGAATTTAGATCGCACTATAAGGAAAAAGTTAATCAATGACTGAGTTACAATGACACTTCCCTAAAGCGTCATAGTGTAGACTGACATTGTATATGTTTAGATACAACATGACACTCATTTGAAGTGTCATTGATTTTTTTACTATGTCATTGTATATTCTTCATATAATGTCTTACAGACACTTTTATAAGCCAGGCTATTGATTTTATATATACTTTTGTTAGAACCTTGACACTTTTTACAAGTGTCATCATTTTTCTTACATTAAAAATCATATTTGCATCAATTTCATTGGTTATAAATCCTAATATAACATCTCATAATTATTGAAAATCTGTAAATAATATGAAATTCATATAGAGAAGAAAAAAGAAACTATATCAGAGTCATATAAATAAGGAATAAAACAATTATCTATATATCTACATAAAAATTACATTTTGTATATATTCCAAAATAAGCTTAAAGATTATATGAGCAAATGGAAATGTTCTTTAATTAATAGGTAGTTGAGGATCTTTCTACAAGAGAGTGCACTAAGTCCATCAAAGCCACCACATGATCTACCTCGTACACACTTAGTATCAATCCAAAAATATCGATATCACAACGCAATTTTTCGCCACAAAATCTCTGCACGGAAAGCAATTATAATAAGATAAAAATCCAAAGATGCAAAAAATTGATCTCAGAATGATCAATACATAACATAAATTATTTTTTAATATATAAAGGAAAAAAATATTAATGATACAACAAATTTTTATACAAGGTTTATAAAAAAACATAGCACTTCTAGGGTGTGTCTCCTTGTTAATGATGAGGGAACAAATTATCTATAATTCAAGAAATTATGACATAATTCAAGAATTTGCATAATAATTGAAAAGTTCTGAAAAAGCAACATAGAATTTCATTTTTGGAAGAAATTAATTTATTATATATGTCCTAACCTCATTAGAAGAATTATAAGACTCATGTGATTCTCATCTCTTCGGGGTCCGTTGACAACCAATAATCATTTAATACTGGAATGCCTGCAACCCGACACCACATGAAAATCGGCAGTCTCCTTTGTACGAGAAGCTCTCACCTAAGGTACAACCCGTCCCAACTCACATGGTAACCGTCCTACATTTTGCAAAGACCACACCGGTCCTTATACAAGTAAAATGAGTAAACATACTGGGCTTCGTAGATCAATACTCACAAAATACAATAACTATACTGTTCATAATTCAAGAGTTAATGATTACTTACCAAGACATATATAAAAATTTATAGTTCTCATATGTTCTTACAAATAAATACTGCCACAACCCGCTTCTAAAAACACCTACCTAGTGAGCAACGTCCCTCCGTACACCCCACTGAAATTGTGGATCCGATGTGGCGGAGTATGCTCCAAGAGTGATAATTTCCTACATGGGTTACTCCCACCTAAGTATGTCATAACTAAACACAATTCAAAAGGTACGATCTTACTTGAATGTCTACATGTCCAATCCCATGTCTCGAGTCCTCACCGAATTTCACACATGCCTAAGCTAAATGCGACAAAATACGCTTAAACAAAAGCTTTTGTTCTCAAAACTTACTAATGAAGTTTCAGTAAAAATTTTATTGACAACCCTCCGAGGCGAACTTGATAACCTCCGAAACAACCATGGGGCCCTCCGACGTGAATTGTCAGACACCCCCAAACACAATTCTCCGAAAAATCTTCCGTCGAAATCTCTCTCTCTCTACAAACATTTTTAGTTTTTGTTTTCTTCATTTCGTGTCATGCACTCACTCCACACATTCTGGGGTACCTCAAAGGCATATGGAATGCATTATGCAAATCCCAACAACTCATGCTAATATATATATATATATATATATATATATATATATATATATATAACATGTATATACTAACATAATTAACTCTCACATAAATCATGTTATTCAATTTACAACAAATAACACCAAACAGCCCATGGGCTAGTTAACAAATCAGCACCATTTGAATCACCCAAAACACACAAAATCACATTAACATCACGTGAACAAAGGAAAACCCTCTAGTCGGGCTGCTCACGGCCACACAATTAGAGATTTTCTCCCCACTCCTATTCAAATGTGTTTTGAGGACCGAAATTACGGCTAAATCACAAAGCCCTCGTATCCCTGATCTATCACATATTCTTTTAGCCAAAGAGAATAACACAAGAGGCATCCCCTTACCTCTTAAAGTTGTCTAACTCCACAAAATTCCAAGGCTCCCATGCGTAGTCTTTCGCCGCATAGATCGACTTTTGCTTCTAATGAAGCAAAACCAACGGTCCGAATCGGTAGGAATTCTAGAGAAGTCACCTCTCTCTAAAATCTGATCCACCATTTCATCGCACGCTTTCTTCATTTGAAGAAACTATTCCCCCTTGTCTTATTCCCATTTAACATTTCAAAATTCCCAATGTGTCCTAGTTTTGATTTTGCACATGGCTTAATCTGGGCTTCATTCATCTCATCCTCTCACTAATCATGCAACATATGTCACATGGGTACATGGTAGGTGACTTTGTCACATTACATGTCTTTCTACCAGCCGCTTTATAATACCCAAGGCTCGAAAAACGTGAATTCATCGTCTCTGAATTTGATGAAATTCACTTGGTAGCTAGGATTTCACGAGACGATTCCAATGGTGAAGCCAAGCCACATCCGCATCTAGAAAATTTCGAATTTTGACCTAAATTACCATTTTGCCCTTTTTCAGAAAATTAGATTTTCTCAAATTTCACACCATGCCTAATTCTAGGAATGAATTATTCCTATTTCTACTTTGGCGGACTAAATAAAATCAAGATAGACAAAAAAGATACAATCAAATACCTTTTTAAAGTTCTAGATGATCTCTTGAGAAAAAAAACCCTAAGACAAATGAAAAGAAGCATAAGAAATTTGGTAACCCATCATCAAAATGGAATACTAAAAAAAAATCAAGTAAAAGACAAGTATATCACACTTGGCATTCTGTTGAAGATTTACACATTTCATTCCATCTTGCTTGAGGATATTAAAAGCCCTCTGGAAAAAAAAAAAAACAAACAAACAACAAACCTGTTTAAAGGGTCATCACTAACATAATTTTCAAAGTTAGCACTTTCATCCATGCCTATGCCCTGAACTAGATTTTAATTTTTAAAACATCCCATGGTACCTCTCTCTATATATACCACAGAGAATTATAATATCTAATGATAGTTATTGAAGGAACCCTAGGTGATTGACTCAGATATCTTAATATGAAAACATGAGTTATAAAAATGTACACACACTCAAGTGGTTGGGCCAAACCATTAATAAAAGGTTGTCCACAAAACATGAGTTATATATATATTAAAGTTGGCATGCATGTGAAATGGTACCAACCATTGTCATAGTCAAATAATTAATTGATTTGTAGTTGAACCTTCCTTTATTTATCTTATTGTTTTTAGCCTATGTGCATGGATCACTAACTCACTCCCTACCAAACCATCATAAAACCAGTAGCACTGGCCTTGGCATACCAAATTCAGGAGTAAATGTGTCTATTTCGTGGCAAACATTACTAATCAAAAAACTTGAGGCTTCCATGAATTCCAAATGTCAACTACTACCAAAAACAGAATAAGACCAAGAGGGCCCAGACTCACTACTTGACTACAAACCTGAAAGAAAGAGGTCTAGGAAGGGTCGAGAATTGTGTTACTCAATGGATAAATAACATAAATAGGAGCAGTTAATACAACACGAGCAAGAGTTCCAACCTATCATAATATAATAAAAAAAACATGATAAACATGTATCATTAGCACAAGGAATATATTTATTGACCAACCAAATACACTACTATAATTCCCATTAGAAATTAATTATGTATAAGGTGCATTGACCTTATAATCGTATGGAGCTGGGAAAAAGAATACAAATGAAAGCCAAAAAGAATGTTGAATGGATTTTTTTCCTTTTTTTTATCATTCATGTTGGGGGCATACATGTATACTTTTACCAGCTAATGTGAAGAGTCAAGATTTTCTATTTTTTGTTTACAAATCGTTTAGCAACTAAATAGAGCTCCGCAAATTCCACCATCTTTAAAAGCTCTCTCCAATCATGTTTGATGTCACTGACTTAAATAAAACCTTACGCATTCAAGAAAATTTGCAAAAAAAAACTAATCATGAGAGGATAAATGGACGAATCTTCAAAAAAGGTTGGAAATTTGCAAAAGAATTTTTATGACCAAGATGTTCCAAAGACGACACCATAAATCCATGGATAGAGTTCAATCTAACAGCATCATCCATGAGAAAAACATAACTAACTTTTAAGGGTTTGACAAAAAGAAGCCATATAATTTGAGCAGCATATGAGGATGATTAGTACCTCCCAATGTAAAAAATTAGCCCAGATGAAGAGAATTGACCCTAACATAATGATGATGTCATGGTATACACCTATGTTCATCTTGTGTATCACAGATTCAATTGAATTGTGGACAACTTTGTAGCATATCACAAATTTCATGTTGTAAACTAGTTAGAGAAAATGGGCAATAAATTGGTGAGGGCACTTGACTTTTAAGAATATATGGGGCTAAGAGAGATTTGGGGTAGTTACACATCCACTGAAATCAATAGATGAGGTAGGCTTCATACTATTTTCCTTGCAATCAAAAGGTATCTCTAGGTATAACAAAAGTAAAACAAAGCAGACACTTTTCAAAGGAATTTTTTTTTGGTAAACCCTCGTTGTGAGATGCAAATATACCATCTTAAAATTTAATACCACCAGCTACAAAATTAAAAGCATGGTACCATAAGATACACAATGAAAAATTCACTGCCAAGAAACCCTCCCACCTACTAGAAGGATCTCTACTTCATGAAGTGAGATGGTTAACTAAGCTATCTAAAGGTAAATCTATCAAATGCCATATTGAATAGATTTGATCTCTTGATTACAATACCGGGCTGAAATAATCCTCGGATTAATCAATACCATCACCGTAAAGCGAGGTGACAGAAACCATGTACCAAAACATGAGGTCAAGGCTGAGACCGATGACGGGGCAAGCTCCCACCACCACTTATAGACAATGCTTGTAGCGGAAAATGCCTTTGCTTTAAACGTATTCTTTAAATTTATCGTCGATGATCTGCCCCACCATGGTGGCTAATGTAAAATGTGAGTCGTCGATGAGCTCTGCAGTGTCAAGAACATTCCAAAGATCGAAATTGACCGCACGCCCCTTCCACTTTGTTACCTTAATAATCGTGATATTATGCTATCTAGTGAAACAAAATCTCCTTCCACCACCAACATAACCAAATGGGAGAGTAAGTTTGTTCAAGGGATCGTGAGTATGTAGACATACAATCAAGGTTCTCCCATCGCCTAACAACATCCTGAAAAATAATGGTTTCACTATCGCTTAGGGTTTGTGAGTTCTCAAATGGAGCAGAGGAGTTTTGGTGGGCATCGTGGAGGATAATTGTATTTTTGAAATTTTTTTTAAATAAATCAATGACACTTCAATAAAGTGCCAAACTTTAATAATAAAAGCATGACATCTCTAATAAGTATCATTGTGTATGTAAGCTGCTGAGTAAATGAGAGGATTGAACCTTGACACCTGCTAAGAAAATGTCACAAGATATAAAATTTTGTTTAATAAGGACGTTTTATTAGAAAGCTCATGGTGTATCCAATTTAAGCTTAAATAATGACATGTTTATGAGCTGTCATGAAATTGAGTCATTATAACTAAATTTTTATAGTATGAGAAACACCAAATAGGGACCGTGGAGTGGTAGGATAATATCATAATAAAGTGACCTAAATGGAAAAATGAGGGAGATATAGAAAATTATAGAACAGCGGGAAGTCGGGAAGACAATCCAAATTGGGCCCACATATCAAAACCCAGATGTTTCTCCCTCCTCTCACTCTTTCGACACTCTCCAAGAAAGTCGATCCCTCTCATAACTGCTTCTCCCAGAAACCCCACTAACCCACTCTGAGTAACCTCTCCCCTAAGAAAGGCATCTCTTGCCTTTTATACCCTAAGACCATCCTTTTAAAGCCATCCTCACCCTCAATTTAGCTACCTCTCAAGCCTACACTTGGCTTCTAATAAGAGAACACTCTCTAAGGCCAAAAAGGGGGAAAGACAAGAATACCATAAATTGGGGTCTACAAATATGCTTCTCTTTGATAGAGTTCATGAGTGTAGCAAGCACGAACAATGGAGTGAAACGAATTTGCGAAAAGTGAGTGAAATGAGATAAACTCTATCAAAGAAAAAAAAAGGAGACCCCAAAATGAGTCCAAGAAAAAACACTAGCATGCTCAAACTGGAGCAATCAAATGGGCTCTAAAAACATTCCAAAAGCAAGCAACAAAACAAAAGGTATAATCCACTAAAGTCATAATGTGAGTTCAAACTCCCTCCAAATGGTCTCCAAATGTGGCACGAGAATCAATGTCGAGAACAAGTAATAGTTGGACCACCAAGGAATGAAAGAATAAACACACATAAGGAGAATCTACACTCTATATAAGAAGGCACTAAGGAGTAAGACGAGACAACTGCACAATACTTAAAGGAAAGCTCAACCTAATCAAAAACTCAAAAGATGTATGTGGTCTCCTGAACTTTTTGAATCACTGAACCGTTGAAGCATGAACCAGCTAGTGAATACCTACAAAACAAACAAGAAAACGACGGTTGTTTAAGTTAGATTCGTCTCTCTCAAGAGGGAAAACGCTCCTCTTTTTTAGTATGGAATCACGTACCTTTTTCTTCTATTCTTTCCTCCCTTTTATCCCGAAGGAAGGCGATCCTCTTTTCATGGAAAGTAGAAGATTTCCTTCCGAAACGGAAGGGGAAGGTGGCGCTTTCCTCATGTGTTATGACCTATTCTTCTTTATACTTACCGCTTCACACTTTCACCAAGAATGCTCAATTACCCTCAGGTGGTTATGAGCATGACTGTACTGTTCCAGCTCAGAGGTCATCTATATGCTCTTTTACAAAGTTGGTCCTACAATAGGATGTTGGTTCAAGAGGTATATACCCTACTCGGATGGGGATATACGTTTGGACCTGACTGATAGAGAAGAGCGATTAGGCCCGTTGATTGGGCCATCATCCGTGTCCCAGTTGGTCAGGGGTGGCGCGAAGGGAGCGCGGCCTTGGCCCTGTACCCACAATGCCCCCCTTTTCCCGCAAGTAGGAGGGCGCTTATTTCTGGCTGAAAAGAAAACGACACCCACCTAGTACGGGGAATTAGTGGACAATCACTGGTATGTTCCAACGCCGAATTTTCTAACTTTTACTAAGATTGCCATGGTCGCTAGGATTCTCGAGGTCGGAGGGCTCTATAAAAGGTTTTCGAGAGGCTGATTCCTTCATGCCACTGTAACTTCTCAGTTCAATGGAGAAGGCCTTTAGACGCCACTGAGTCACTCGGGGTTTGCTAAATGAAGGATGATCATGGTACACTGGTTGAACGTAATTTGCATAAAATGTATCAAGATCGAAGGATCAGATCTTGACTAAAGGTCCATTCTGGGCTGGCCCCGGGTGGTTCTTAAAACTCGAATGGAATCCTCTGCATCCAAGGACACCCCCTCTCGCAACAAGGTTGAAAGGTTCCTTTCCACTTCCATAGGGACCTTTCTTCAAATTTCGCTTTTTCCCGCTTCCGAACTACGCCTATAATCGCTTTTGCTTTGAAAGGCCTGTATTTGATCCGAATGGACTATGTAGTCATATGTCACTAGAAAAACAATGTCGCATCATAATCATTCTTTGCAGGGATTAATGAATTCATATTTCTTGAAATCTCTGCATACTTGCATATTCTGTTTCCCTGCCTTCCTCATTTGCTGGCTAGTGACAATGATCACCATGGTCAAGGCTATGGTATTTAAGTACAAGCTAATCGAAATGGGCTGAGTTCGGGATGATTAAGAAGCCGGCCTACGCTGTTTAAGACTACAATGAGCCCACGAGTTTGACCTAATTTTCTGTTTACCCGCCAACAAGCAAATTGACGCTTGATTCAAACCGTCATATGGACGCTGATGAGTCAACAGACACGCGTCCCGTGGCCTATGCTTGGTATATAGGACAATCACTTGTTGTTTCTCCCATTTCGTGTTTATTCACTGTTTTCTTCCTCGTTCAAGTTTCACAGTTCATCATGATTCTCGCATTTTTCATCAACCACTTTCAGACGTTTACTCATCATTCATTTTACAAGTAAATCTCGCTTTTCCTTTGTGTCGAATTCAGTTAGTGCCAATTCTAGCCATAGGAAGTTCCCGAAGAGGGTATATTTCGAACTTTGTTCAAATGATCCTTGCCTGTGCTTGCGACTTTGCCTTCTTACCGCTTGGTATATGACTTAGGGGCTCACGCTTGTTTTCTCGCCTCCTTTTGGTCCCCGCTATGTAATGGCGAGGTCAGAAACGATCACCGCCAAAGTGTCATGAGAGAAGACTTACCCGGGGGATGCCTTCTGCAAGTAGCATCATCTCATCCCTTATGATGGAGGAATTGAGGGCCTACTGCGATGTCCCTGCTAACATCGACCTCAAACTAATGGAGGAGTCGGATGAGTGTACTCTAGGTGGAGAACACAAAGCCATGTTTTTTACTTGGGAGCACCTTGCAGTCAGGCTTCGCTTCCCCATGCCTGCCATTGTTAAGCAGTTTTTACATTTCACTAGGGCGTTGCCAACCCTTATCCATCCTAACATCATTCTGATCAACCTGATGTACGGTATCAACCTCTCTCAGACTAATCCTCACCTTCACAACAGATTTATTTTGCCTATTTCTTAAGGGTAGCGCAAGGTGGATGGATGTCCATGTCTACCAGCCCTGTAACGCAATTTGTTAATGGACTTCGATTCACCCAAAATGGAGGCTAAGGTGTGCTACTGTCGGGGGCTCAGATGACTCTGCCCTCGGGCTTCCATTTGATGTTAACCGATCATAGTCTTTTCCAGGTTTGTGTAGGGGGCAGATTGAGTCTAACAATGTGTGTGCACACATATGAATTTTTATGCATACCTGACTATGGATTATTGGTGCAGAAAACCTAGGGTAGTCGGGTACACTTCCTCGTGGAAAAGGCTACTTAAGAAAATCCACCTACTGCCGAGATTTTCAACGTGAGCGCCATTACGGTGTTCTTCACTTAAGAATCTAGCCGATGTGACGAACCTAATCCTTACAAATTCCTTTTGATTATCCTTGCACTGCCTTTTAAATTGTGTACTGGGAACATTTTGTCATCACGACCAAGCAAATTTAACCGCAGCGTTGGTCTTCATCCAGTGGTCCTGATGCCGAAACATCGAGTCGGAACTAGTGTCTCTGACCTCGTGATCCCCTCCGCCTACCTGGGGGTCTCCAGCTTCACCTCACGCGCCGCTTAGCTAGGTAAAAGGGGTTACTACCACCCGGTGCCTCGCTACTCAAAAAGGGGACCGCCCGCCCCGGGTACTAAAGACTGCGGAGGGACCCTCCCTAGCCACGAAACGCTCCTGGGCCCAAGTGAAAGATTTTATTCCTTGGGTTCGTCCCGAATCTAGCCAACCCGCAGTTTTGGAAGAAGATGAGGAGGAGGAAGAGATGAAGTGGTCTGACCGCTATGCCGCCAGGAAATGTGCTTTAAGAGAGTCGAGAGGAGGTCGATCAGCCGAAGGATCGCATCGCCCTCCACCCGATGGGGGTTCTGAGATCCAGTGATCATCATTCCGGCCTCGCCCTCGAGATAGCCACCAACCGGATTCGATGGTGTCGCCTCGAGGGAGCCAAGGGATGCTTCACCGATCCCACCCGCACCGTGTGTGATCTCACCCTCCCTCGACGGGGCAAGTCGTCCGGACACGGCCAAGCTTCGCTCTAGCCGCACAAGAAGCCATCGCCGCCGATCACACGTCAATTCTTATCTCCCCTTCGCGGGCTCCGCCGCGTGTGCATGGAGTGGCGACCGTGTCGCCCGAAGACTTCAAGCATATTCCACCTCTCGAAGCTTTTCAACCCGGTGAACGGTTGTCGATCGCCTAGGATGACTTGTACCGAGAATGTTGGCGATGACCCAGAATCGCCCGCCTGGATTGGGCTAAGAGTATTCGGGCTGTCGTTCTCCTCAGACCGGAAAAAGAGGATCTTCTTGTGATAGTCGAGACCCGATGCGCGCAATTGGACCACGCCCAATCGATCGAGCTAGTAAAGTAAGAGGTACCATAAAAGCGTGATGTCATATCCTATTGTAATCTTAATATGCTTCTTTTCAGGCAATCACCGCCATCCGGAATATGGCCTTCCAGCATCATGAATTCCAACTCCGCTTAAGGGACGCAGAAGCTTTTGCCATATGTTCACCAGGCTCGACCAGAGAGCTTATATGCCTCTATGGCTGAGGCTCAATCAATGCCCGGTTAATCGGGTCGAGGCCATGCGAAGTCAGGGATAGTGTGGTTCGTCGGCAGAGGGATGCCACCAACATGAAGCAAATATGGCGCCGGCCTCGAGGTCGACTCTGCGGTAACACTGCAAGTACGATGGAACCCGAGTTGACCCGAGTCCATCATGCCTTGACTACTGTAAGGTGTCCCAATGGCAGTCTGATTGACTCTATTCGAAGAAGCCTTGGCCATCACAGGAGGCTCCTACAAAGCAAGAGTAGGAGATATATGGCCTGGCTGACTGGATGAGCGACCACTCTAATCATGGAGCTCTGGGGCTCAGAAGGAGGAACTTGCAGCTTTCCAAGCAAAGGAAACTGCGGAAAGGAAAGCAATGAAGGAAGAATTTGATGCATGATGATCTTTAATCTATGGTTACACACGCTTATAAGATGATAAATGTTGGCAAACCCATGATCTCACTAATGTCTGATACGCGAGCCGCCGCTCTGAGTTTTATCCACCCCGATGGCCCCCAAGCTTCCCTCCAAATCGGCCGCTACTATTAGGGAGGAACCTCTGGCTTCAAGTCCTATAGTCGTTGTTGATGGGACAGATATGCCATAGCAGCCTCCGGTTAGAACGGATGGCAAACCCGACGTTGCAGTTGATGGATAGGGTTTGAACCTGCGCTCGCTGGCCGAGCCTTTTTACCTTTTGCTGTATTTTAACATTCAATACCTATTAATTTCAGTTTTTATGAAATGTTCCGAACTTGGTGGTGGATGAAATAGTTTCTTCTTATATAGCCGAACGGGTGTATGTGGGTGGCCAACTAGGCTTTAGGCCAGATAGGCTATTAATCGGATTGCGTTATCCGGGCTTTTAGTGTTGTCCAGTTTGATGTTATCTACACTATCGATAGATCATCAGACCGCGCCATCCCAAGCCATTCGCAGATGTTCTCCATATCGCCTGGGATAGGTCATTTACTGTGCCATCTTGGCTTTTAATGTTTGACCGATTAAATGTTATCTATATTGGGCCGGACAGGTCATTTGTTGTTCCATCCGGGCTTTTAATGTTTGACTAGTTAGATGTTATCTATATTGGGCTAGACAAGTCGTTTACTGCATCATCCGGGCTTTTAATATTTGATCAGTTAGATGTTATCTATACTGGGCCAGACATGTCATTTACTGCGCCATCCAGACTTTTAATGTTTAACCAGTTAGATGTTATCTATACTGGGCCGGATAGGTCATTTACTAAGCCATTCAGACTTTTAATATTTGACCAGTTAGATGTTATCTATATCAATGAATAAAGTCATTTACTATTTATCCGACTTTAATACCATTGCTGATGTTATCTATACTAGGCCGGACATGTCATTTACTACGCCATTCAGGCTTTTAAGTTGACCTTGTATGGTGAGAAAAATGGGCAAACATATGTGTAAAAATATTGAATCATCCTTTATTGATAATACCTTTTGAGGTGCATGGCATTCCACATTCTAGGTATTGTGGGAGTTCCCGCTAAGATTGTCTAGCATAGCATCCGATTCGCCATTGTGTTACGATATATGGTCCCTCCGCCTGGGTTGAACCCTCCGTCACTGGCCTGGGCGCATTCAACATCCTCCTTAAGACCAAGTCTCCAAGCTAACATCCAAGGCTTCACCCATTTGTTGTAAGAATTTTTGCTGATATCAGGATACAATGATTGGTCACACTGAGTTCATCCACCGTGTCCGTGTCCTCGATTACCAACTCCCCGATTTTCTCCCGGCTTCTGGGCATAATACTCCGATGGTAGGCATGCCGACAAGAGGATTATAGCTTCCATCCCATAAGTAATCGCAGCGGGGATATGCTTCTAAGAGATCTCGGGCGAAAGGCAGTTCCGTGGCTCAAAGCACCTCCGGAGAGTTCATCCACCATTTACCTTTGCCGAATCCGCTTTTCGTATAGCCAACGTGGTTTTGTTGTAGGCTTCGCTAGTCCATTGCTCCACTGGATACCAGTGGAATACGTGATTTTTTATTTTCTATTCTTAGAAGAAGTTTCGATAGATCCGGGTCATTAAATCAGTCACTGGTTTGATAATGATTGATTCGACAAATGATAAAACAATATTTTTTCTCAAATGAACTCGAGTAACATCCTTGTCTTGATCGATGAGCAGTTTCATTTCCTACCCATTTAACATCGGGAAATAGTCGATCGCCACCAACACACTTCCTTTCCCCGAGCCTGGCCATTTCAGAATGCCGACTATAACACCCCCTATCGGGAAAAGGGCCAAGGGCTCGAGATGGATATCGATCTTTGCATCAGATTTTCGTGATGGGAGCCAACCGCTGGGCAACTACACATTTTTGGTATGATCAGCGCTATACCTTCATGGCTCCGCTATCAGTACCCTCGGTGTAAGCCCCGGTGCCAAAGTTCACACAATGGATACTCCATACTCTCATGCGCCATTAACATATAATGGCCCCTGTCAAGGCCAAACATTTCAGATACGACCGGCCCGTGGATCTTTGAACAATTGCCCATCGACAAGGGAAAATATGGTCGGATCGACTTTGCACCTCATGCAGCCTCGTCCTTTCCTCACTGTGGAGTTCCCCCGCGCCGATGTAGTGTAATATGGGGTCCATCCATGAGGGGAGTAACCCTCCTTTACCCGCTAACTCTGGGAGGGAGATGAGGAAAACTAATGGCAGTAGATGGCGTGGAATACTGCTCTCGCTACCGGGCAAAGAGGCCGCCATCGCTACCAAGGCATCCGCCTTATCATCAGTAGCGTCAGGTACATGTTCCAATAGATCAAAACTCCGCCCAAGCGTTATTTTATCGTGGAGACATATTTCAGCTCTATTCTAATTTCGCTGACTCTGGGTTCGACGACTACAATCGGGAGTCACTCTTAATCAGGAGCTTGTTGGCGGATACAACGGCAGCTAGTTCAATTCCGGATAAGAGGGCTTCATATTTTGATTTATTATTGGGAGGCTGGAAGCCTAACCGATTGTTTGCCTCGATCCTTTTCCCCTACAGGATTTCAATTGCACCAATTCCAAATTAGCTTACCTTGACGCCTGCTTACATTAAGTGTCTACCACCCGAGTTCTCGTGTTTAGACTTGGGATTTACTATAAGCTCTGGCTACACCGCCCCTGATAGCCTCGTTTGTACTGATGTCGCATTAGCTAGTTCGATTGTCCAACGGGCCATTCTACCATAGAAGTCAAGCTTATGGAGTGTGCTCCGGAGAGGAAGGTCGGTTAGTACCACAATGGGATGTGCCTAGAAATATGGGCGGAGCTTCTTAGCTTATATTCGGAGGGCTAAGGCTGCTTGCTCAAGGTGACTATACAAGGTTTCAGCGTCGGCTGGGGATTTGCTGACGTAGAACACTGGCTTCTGACTTATGTCGCTATTTTCTTTGAATAGGGCGGCACTTATTGCTACCTCTAAGACTACCAAATATACAAAAAGTGTCTCACCAGTGTCCGGACTAGTAAGAATTGGTGGCTTTGCCAAGTACTGTTTGATGTGGGTGAAAGCCCGATTGCACTCTTCATTCCATCCGGTCCGGCCGCTTCCCCGAGGCGACAAAAAGGCTTTACGGTCCGTGGATCCGGAAAATGAATCCCCAGTGGCATCCAACCGACCGTCGCCTTTGTATCCCCTTTCTCAGAGCTGGGAGTCGAGATTCAAAATAGCTTCAAGCCGAGCTGGTCGACCTCTATTCCTCTCCTCGGAAATACCATGAATCCAAGAACCACCCGCACTCCACCTAATGCACACTTTATAGGGTTGATTTTCATGCCATATGCTCTGAGGAGCTCAAATGCTTATTGCAGATGCGTAGTGTGATCCGGGCGCTCCTTGGATTTCACTAACATATCGTCAATATACACTTCCATAGTTTTTTCGAGCAGCGGCCGAAACATCTTAGTTACAAGTCTTTGATAGGTGGCTCCAACGTTCTTTAACCCGAATGACATTACGTTGTAGCAAAAGAGCCCGTGGGGGGTGATAAAAGATGTTTTCTCTGCATCAGGTGGGTGCATAGGGATCTGATGATACCCTGAAAATGCATCAAGGAAGGACAACAAGCCATGCCCCGCTGAGGCGTCAACTATTTGATCTATGCGAGGTAAAGGAAAATTGTCCTTAGAACACACGTAATTAAGATCCTTATAATCTATGCATACCCTCCATTTGCCCCCTTTCTTAGGAACCACCACCACGTTGACAAGCTATTCCAGGTATTTGACTTCTCTGATAAACCTAACTTTCAGAAGATTATCCACCTCACCGGATGGACTGGTGGGAGCACCTTACCTTTGACTGGCTGTGTCCGGGCGAATGAGACAACATTTAACTTAGAGAAGCATGCATAGGATCACCCCGTCATATCTGAATGGGCCCAGCGGTCACGCTTGGCACACTTCAGAAGAGACTCGGTGTAATCGTGTCCTTCCTCTTCAAGGAAGGGAATCCAACATAGGTGCATTTACCGGGCCTGCCAATGAGTATGGACTCTAGAGGATCTACTGCCAACTGTTCTCTATCTTCCACAACGGCCCGGGCAGCGATCTGTGATTGCTATTATGAGGGTTGAACTGGGCCAGTCGCCTGAGGCTCTTATCTTTTCACGCCCTGCATTGATAACTGGTAACACTGACGAGCGGCTAATTGGCTACCTTAGAGGTCAACCTGCCCGGATGCAGTCAAATAACTGATAGTTTGGTGATAGGTTGAGGGGATTGCTTTCATAGCATGTAACCAGCCCGACTCCATCGAGGCATCACACTCATCCCAGTCCTCAACCATTGAAAACACATTACAGTTAATCGCCCCCGCCTTTGATGGAAAGAACAATATCACCCACCGTTAATGTGGGCGGCCCGTTTGAACTCCAGACATAAAACTCTTGTCACCGAACTAAGACGGCCGCCGGACTTTCATCCGCCGGAAGGCCAAAGACGCAACAATCGCCGCGCCGCCAGATCAACAAGAACTCGCGGCACATCAAAATCTGTTAATACAGCAAGCAAGGCATCATAATGAGGGAGTGATTACCCTACTTGCCATAGGAGGAAAGATATGGGGCCACAACCCATCGAATTGTCACGCTTCTTCTGGTAATATGGTGTTTATCCGTCGAGCGAGGCCGCGCTGGCATTTTTCTCTTCTCCGTCATTTAGATTAGTACTGGGCCAGGTCGTGGGCCTCCCAATATGAAGGATGGTGGGCCCGGGCTGAGATGCATGCTCAATACGCTTGAATTGCCCCGTCTGGCATTAGGGCAATTTCTATTCCGCGGGTCAGCTCCTCGAATATAACTTCTGAGGTGCCCAGCCCGAATCAATTTCTCTACCAGGAACTTTAGGCTTTAGCAGCGGTTGGTTTCATAGCCATGGTTCCTGTGGTAATCGCACTGGGTACCCGATTGTCATCAAGTGTGGGCCACTTAAACGGGTGGTCCTGCATGGAGAGGTAGAGCTAGTCATAAGAGATGGGAGTAGTGGTGAATCTGGGAGGCCCTTTTTCTGATTGTTCTCGAGTATTTTTGATTCTTGTTTTGGCTTCCTCTCTACATCTCTGGGCTCGCCCTTAGTGGCTTCCTCGTCGTCCTAAGCTTATCACTGCCTGGGAAGCGGTCTGATATCCCCTGAAATGCGGAATACTTCACCGCCACGATACAGCCTCCTCCATCACAAGGGAGGATCCAAGGATAGAGATTGAAAGAAGGTGGTGTCGCTTCTTCTACTTCGCTGACTACTCATGCCAGAATATTAATTTGATGGACGGCCACTTCAAATCTTCTGGGTGAAATCCTCGATAGATTCATCTTCCCGCTGAGATGGCCTGGAGCGCTAATGTTTCTTTCGACGCATGCAGCATAAGGCATTGAAACAACGCCGCCACAAATCGACGAGCGAGACCTCTCGAGTTTGTGGAACTGTGCCGTAGCGGCCTTCAGTTAGCTGGGAATACTCTTGCACATGAGATCGCCATTACCTGTAAGTAAGAACCATTGTTTGGTTAAAATGGGCATATATCGTGCACGGTCAAGAGAGCCATCGTACATAGAAAATGAAGGCATAACGAAGCCGTAGGGGGGCTCGTAGCTTAGGATATGCGGGCCTTGGGGTGAGGACAACATATCTTCTAGCCCTCGGACAATAGGAAAAGAATCCAAATGCAGGGTGGAGGCTACCCGAATGACGATGACTGGCGAAAATCGGTGCAACCGCGCTCCTCGAGCCGGAGCAGGCATATTCAGCCGCCTGAATGACGCCCTGTCACGCCAGACCGGTGGCAGCGCCACCACAAATTGACTGATCGGCGCAGGGGCCTCTTTTCGACTTAGCCTCGCATTATTCTGTGGTAAGAAGGGGCAAGGACGGAGTCGAAGATAGTTCAATGTTTGTCAGATCAAGCTCCCATGAGGATGGGTTCTTACTTATTTTGGCCGAGGGGGCGCTGATAAATGGGCCCTTTCGAAAGGTCACCCCGCTAGTCTCCTGCACAAGTTCCGTTGTGCGCTCATTCTCTCACAGAAGCGATCGCTGTTCAAGTAATTTGGGCCATCTCTGTCTGCCTATTCTCCGCTCCATCTCGGCACCAAATAAGAAACCGATCCCCGAAGTAGGCTAGTGCTACCGGATTGTTAGACATGGCATAAACTCGCACTTCCGCTCGTGAATGATCGGGAATTACCAAAGCTTGGGAACGGAGATCACTGAGAC
This sequence comes from Tetrastigma voinierianum, assembly GCA_016808115.1. Lineage (NCBI taxonomy): Eukaryota > Viridiplantae > Streptophyta > Magnoliopsida > Vitales > Vitaceae > Tetrastigma > Tetrastigma voinierianum. The sequence continues at coordinate 650,080 of JAEQBH010000525.1, forward strand.
TGGGTGTACCCACTAAGCTCTCGCCAGACGCCTATGAGATTTCTGCCGACATTCCCACGACTGCCACCGCAGCCTCCCGAACTTTCTCGAATCACCGAACCATTGACCACGAACCACTAGCGAACACCGTTAAAACAACAAGAAACGATAGCTCGTTGCCCGCCGCCTCTCCGATGCTTAAATTAGATTCGTCTCTCTCGAGAGGGAAAACACTCCTCTTTTTCAGTATGGAATCATGTACCTTTTTCTTCCGTTCTTTCCTCCATTTTATCCCAAAGGAAGGCGATCCTCTTTTCATGGAAAGTAGAAGATTTCCTTCCGAAACAGAAGGGGAAGGTGGCGTCTCGTGCAAGCATGCACTGCTTCTTCCTTGTATAGCCCACGCCCGCACTTTCTACCTCACGAATGTTTGGCCACCCTCAGGGTGGTTATGAGCATGACTTATACTTGTTCCAGTTCGGAGGTGTCATCCGGATGCCTTTTTAAGGAGGTTATCCGGCCAGGAAGGACATTGTCTAAGAGGTATATACCCTACTCGGATGGGGATATACGTTTGGACCTCACTGATAAAGAAGAGCGATTGGACCTCACTGTATGCTATAAAAAAAAAGGAAATATTGAAGTATGAGAGCATTGTACGCCTGAAAAAAAACACTACTAAAAGATGAGGGAATTGTACGCCCAAAAAAGAAATACTAAAATATGAAGGCACTGTACGCCCTAAAAAAAGAAATGCTAAAAGAAGGGGCACTGTACGCCCAAAGCAAGAAATAATAAAAGATGAGGACATTGTACGCCCAAGAAATAAATACTGAAAGATGTGGGCACTGTTCGCCTAAAACAAAATCGCTAATAGGGGGATGCCCTAGAATGAAGATCAACTTTTTGAACGAGGGTCTAAGATAATCTGTAAAGAAGGAAGGATGCTCTTGATGATGATCTACAAGAAAGGAAACGGGTAATCTAACTAAAAATAAAGAGCAAGGATCTAAAAAAAAAAAACTAAACATGTAAGCTATGGTGAAAATGGAGTAATGAAAGATAGGGCACTGTACGTCTAAAGCAAGATCGTTGATACGAGGATGCCCTGAAGTGAATATCAACTCTCTAAACGAGGATCTAAGATAAACTCTGAAGAATGAGGGATGCTCCTAGTGATCTAGAATGAAAGAAGAATAAGCTAACTAAAACTAAAGAAAGGGGATCTAAAAAAAAGAACTAAACATGTAAGCTATGATGAAACTAGAATATTGAAAGATAGGGCACTGTATGCCCAAAGCAAGATCACTGATAGGGGGACGCTTTGAAGTAAAGATCAACTCTCTAAACGAGGATATAAGATAAACTTTGAAGAATGAGGGATGCTCCTAATGATCTAGAATGAAAGAAGAATAAGCTAACTAAAACTAAAGAAAGAGAATCTAAAAAAAAGAACTAAACATGTAAGCTATGATGAAACTCGAATATTAAAAGATGGGGCACTGTAAGCCCAAAGCAAGATCGCTAATAGGGGGGATGCCCTAAAATGAAGATCAACTCTCTGAATAAGGATCTAAGATAAACTCTGAAGAATGAAGGATGCTCATGATGATCTAAAATGAAAGAAAAATAAGCTAACTAAAACTAAAGAAAGAGGATAACAAACTTAAACTAAACATAATGAATAACTACAAACTGTGATGGAAATGAAATACTAAAATATGAGGGCACTGTACGCCCAAAGCAAGAGCTAATAAGGGGTGCCCTAAAATGAAGATCAACTCTCTAAACGAGAATCTAAGATGATCTATAGAGAAGGAGGGATGCTCCTCATTGATCGATCGAGTGAAAGTATCTATAACTGGAAACACCTAAAATCAAACCAAGACAAAGGATAGTGATGCAGAACCTAAAGCAACTAAAGAAGACTATATGAAAGCGGCGACTCTAAATGAACTCACTGAAAAAGGGGTATGCCCCTATAGAAAAAGCTCTATAAGAAGAAAACTCTCAGCGATGACTCACAAAGATCAATGAACATATCAAATGTCCAAGTAAATCAAAGCAGTCAATAACCTCTAGAAGGGCGTATGCACCAGTACAATAACTAACAAGTAACAACAAATAGATCAAGCAACCATGAAATTAACAAAGATATGGTAATCTCGATGAAGGGGGTTATGGCCCAGTGTCGAATGATGATCAAGAACACTGATAAATCTATCTGACTCCATACTAGTCTGAGGCTATAGTAAATATCAATCCTCAATAATTTCAAAATCTGCATATGGTAATAGTGCCCGATGGCAAATAAAAAGAAACTTAACCCTAATACTGAAAAGTCACTCTATCAATCAATGCTCTATCAAAAAACAAGATATGTATCAAAACTCTATATGACTCAAATATGTGACCACCACCCTCACATCTGAATGAGCTACTGAGAATAGTGAGATGCTGATAAAATGCTCCACAATAAAATGACATCAGGCTCAAAATTCGATGAAATATCTTTATGCTACACAAAAAGGTCTATTAGTAAGAAAATATCATCGAATCATGCATACTACTGATGACACCAAATCACCGATCAACTAAATGGCTCAAAACACAGATCCAAGAATCGTAATAATCCCAAATGCCTCCGACTCTAAAACAATCTATTCGGTGCTCGTAATCAACTAACAAAGATACAACCAAAACATCAAGGAACTCAGTGATCCTAAGGTGGAATCATGTCTCTAGTGAAAATCGATTGAATCTCATGAATATGAAATCTCAATTGGGAGGAAGTATGCCCTGCCATATAAAATCGACATACTACACTATGAATATAAACATGGTCCAAAAAGTCAAAATGAATTGAAGAAACCATCAACATCTCAGAGAGAATATACCGGATCAAATCTCATAAGAATAATCCAACTGATAAGGCATCAGAAGATCTCAAAAGAAAAAGTAGGTCTCAATGAAACTCAATCAAATATGATAACCTTAAAATGGGGGGCTATACCCCAGTATGCAGGGTCTACAAACTATTTCAGGGACTATCCCATACTCTACAACAATCATCCAATATATCTTGATGGTAATCCACTAATCCAAGAGGACAAATGATCTATCTCAAAAGTACCTTGCTAGGGACTGTCTATGTATCGTGATGTGCTCCCTTAAGGAGCTAGAGGGTGCAATAGTCAAACTGACCCCCCTTAACAACATACCACCAAGGGAGTCATGATAAAACTGTAACAAACTCAAAAGGATGCTCTGCCCCAAACTAATGCTATATCAAATCAATCCACCTTGACAAATCAGGTCAATGAAAACAATCAACCTCAAAGGAACTACACCACTAGGGACTTCTCTCAATCTAAAGAAAATGAAATATGCCCTAGTATAGCAGCTGATGTGTAACCTCAAGTTTACTTTGCCAAGAATCTGAAAGTAATCATGTAGAGTTGCACCACTAAAAGTATGGATGAACATAATCCTCACCTAAGGTAAATCCATCGAGAATAATATGTTGATATCCTGAACTATGAACCAGATCCATAAACCATGAGAGACTATGCTAAATGAGATATGGTATACCTCAAAGTAAAGGTCAAACAACATCAAATGATCATCAAATCAACCAATCATCTATATCTAACACTGAATCAACCCTAATCATCAAAGAAGCATCTCCTAGAAAAGGAGCATGAAGACACCGTTTATCAGTTTAATCTCAGGCACCTGCCCAAATAGAGGTTGACGAAGATAACATCTGATTTCATGGCCTCAGAGTGGTCTTACGACTCAGACCGTAGTGTAGGCTCAAGGTAATAAGGTAATAGAATCGAAGGAAAACTAGGCTCAAATCCCTAATGATCAAATCCCTCACCTTTATGTGTAATATGCATCATGTCCAAAAGATCTCATAAGCCATGAACCTAAGGATATCTAATGTAAACACATTAGTAAGGAAATCAAGGAACAACATGAATGTATCAACAATGATAAGGGGTGAGAAATAGTATAAGTTAATCGACATGATATATATGAACGGTGGGGAAGATGTATCTCACATGGAAATGTGGATCAATAGAAAGAAGAGTGATGTAGGCAAAGATGGATGTGATAAAAAAGATGACAAGAGATTGAAAGGAAAGAAACAAAAACAAAAAACAATCCCCTCAAATCAAAACATAGAGAATGGTCAAATCATCAATGGATGAGATGATGTAAAGAGACAATAGCATAGAATCCAAAGGAGAAAGTCAACTATCTCTCACTTGCCAAATATATACAAAATAGACCTAAAGGATATGGGGGCCTAGAAAGCTCACATATAAACTCACAACATCAAATAAAACTCAAAGAACAACCATAGATGGTCAATGCATGTCTAACTGCGAAACATACTGTATAAGTGTGCAAGAACTTTTTTTTCTTTCTTTCTTTTTTTTTCGTTGTTTTTTTATTTTTTATTTTATTTTTCATCATACATAGAGAGATATACTCTCAAACAATGATGTACAAAGAGGCTCTCTTTGATAGAAGAACCCTCTCAACTAAGGATCTCCATATCACACTATCTATAAGATAAGAATGGAGATATGATATAACCCATCCCTTATGTAATGAGATGTGAAAGATCATCATTCAAGATAGGTAAAGAACATGAAACCAAAGAAAAAGAGAAAGTGAGAAATATAAAGAAATGAGGTATGATAGAGGATGATACTGATATGACCACATAATAGTGAAAAGGTGGGTTAATAAGTTCATGGCTCATGAAACTCTTGAAAACAACACATATACACTAAAGGGCCCCTATCCCAATATAGAAAGTAAGCAAGGCTATAAGAAATTAAATGCTATAATGGTCATGTGAGGCTCAAGGGGCTAGCAACGGTCTAAATGTCTACAAAAGGGTGATAACTTATGAAGCTAACTGAAATGATGGCCACCCATCCTACAACCATGATCTCAAGTGTCAAACTTCCTCAACAAATCCACGTGGGAAGGTCCTAAGAACTAATGAGTCAGTCAATCAATCTACCTCCCTCTAAGATCAACTCTCAAATGACATGAAGTCTACTCTAAATGCTATTGTGAGTTGTAACAGATGGTAAACGGGATACATAATGGAGAAATTCCACCTCACAAGTAAAACAAATACTCAAAATGCTCCAATCCATATATGAAAAAAAAAGGTGAGCACATAACCCTAATAAGGGATAAATCCCAACAGTATATCAAAAGAAGATGGTGGGCCCACAAGATCGGGCATAACATCATTAGTAGAAACAAAACATCCCAACAAAACTAAAACAAGAACAAACTTAAGCTCCTCTGAACCCTTTATATTAAAAACATATCCAAAAGATGAATCTCCATAGCTAAAATGTGACGGCTATCCAACCGTCATTGATACATCTATCTCAATCCCAATAAGGAGAAACTCTATCATTCATATCTCTAATAGGAAGAAACCACTAACATCATCCAAAAGATCTCCTTTCCTCCATGAAAGCCTCTGACCTATCACCCTCATAACTCATCATCCGTGTATCAACATCCTCAACATGACTAGCGAAATGAGAGTCAACTATAAAAGGAACCAAAGGGTCTGCAACTGTTCCTAACTGATCCACACTAACAAAACCTTATTTAATGATGTCTTGAATGACATGTCGAAGAACTGTACACTAATCTGTATCATGTCCCCGACTTGGATGGTAAGAGTAGTATAAATCCATCCTAAATTATGGTGGCATAGGCTAAGGGAGTGGTCTGGGCTCCAAGGGAGTCAATAATCCAATATCCATAAGCCTTCGAAGAGCTTTACTCGAAGATACGCCTAACGAAGAAAAGTATCGTGATATCTTCGAACCATATGAGGTATGAATCTGTAGGGGTCTAACTTTAGGAAATATAGTGCGAGGACTCTCAGAAAATCTAGTTGTATAGCATGACTATGGTGTAGTGTAATATGAGTATGTCAAATCAAAAGGTCAAGGTGGAACTGACTGTGTGATGATGCCAAGGGTAAGGTGAATATGCATCAATAGACTGTGGAGTTGCCCGACGACATCTGGTAGCCCTCTGACTGGAAGGGGGAGATAGCACCCACATCTGAACTCTGCTCCACTAATGGTTTCTTTCCCTTAGGATCTGTCGGGAAAGAATTTGGCCACAAACCTCTAGCAATACCCTCCTCTACACCAAAATGAGCTAAAGTCAATGAGGCAAACTCTGTGAATGCCATCCTAATCAAGTGCCTAGCAATCCCGGGCTGTAGTCTCCTCACTACCATTTGTATCTACTCTATCTCAAAAGGCCATCCAACAATAATATGCACCATCTTCTCACGTCGACGGGTGAGAAAAGAAGCAACAGTCTCATCTAATCCTTACCTCAGAGCATCAAGCTCTTTCCTCGATACATCAATTACAGTACTAAAGGAATATTGTCACAAGAACCGCACGAGGTCATCCCAAATCCTCCATCTAGATGGATCTAACAATGCAAACCACTATTGTGCTGGACCACTCAAGGATATTGGAAATAGGGCAACTAACTGTGTATCATCTATGTCAAGATATCTCATGACTAAACTATAAAGTTTGAGGTGTGCTCGAGGACATCCAATACCTGTAACACCCCGAATTAAACCCTAGTAGTTTTATTTCAGTTTTGTAGTATAAGAAAAGTAAAAAAAAATTATTTTTCGGGATTTAAGTGCTAAAAGTGAAAAAGGATAAAGTCGGGATTAATACATAAGTCAAGGTTAAAATGGTAATTTATAAATTAAGGACCCAAGTGACATAAGATGAAAAATGTATATGTTGAAGTATGATTTGAATAAGTTGATTTCTAAATAGAAGAAAGTGGGGGGACTAAATTGCAAAAGAAGAACTTTAAACCAAAAGAAGATAAGGCCAAACATGGCCTTATGATAAGGGCAAAATATCTCTTCTTTTTTTTGGGTTTGGAGTAGAAGGGCTTTCGATTGAGAAGGAGAAGGACAAAGAGAGAAGAGAAGAAAAGAAGAAGAAGAAGAAAAAGGAAGAAGGAGGAAAAAAAGAAATCCTGTGTTTAAATTGATGGGTTTGTCAGGAACATCTCTTTGTTCGGAACTCTTGTATTTCAAAGTATGGAACCTATTTGTATGGTTTGCTGGTTGTGAGACCCTTCTAGCTCTTTTCTTGCCTATGTTTGGGATTTGAAGAACCCCATCTCCGCATAAAAGTGATTATACCGGTTTTATTCTGGCTGAGATACATTGTCGAAGATTTCCTATGAAAATGGTTAGAACTCGGCCATTTCCTCGCAAACGCAGTATACTTTGTATCAAAGCTGAGTACTCCGGTACTCAAGGTTGTTTTTAGCCTAGAAGAGGTGAGTACTAGCATCGAGTCGAAAATTCCAGATTCTAAAAAGTCGCTTTTCACTAGAGGGTATCGAGCACCTAGACTCAAATGAGTACTCCAGACTAAAGAGATTTAAGGTCCATAGAGGTTGGCACGCAGACTCAAAGGTTGAGTACCAAGATTTACAACCATGTTTCTATCATGTTCCTCCATTAATTCCAAATGAAAGGGTTAATACATGTATAAAAGTCATATGAAAAATGTTATGTACGTCGCCGGCAAGGCAAAGCGAATTTTTTCTTGCCCTCATTTGCTAATGGGATTAAGAATGATATAACGAGTTTTGAAACACATAATTGTATGCTTGCTTAAGACCGAATAATGAATGAATAGATCGCCTCTCGATCGCTAGCTTCAAGACTTACCAATGCCACGACACTTTGTTACGTGAGCAAGCATCGCTTCGATCGCTACTAAAGACTTACCAAGGCAACGAATAATTTCGTTACGCGGGCAAAAAGTACTGTTCAAGACGCACCGTACCTCGGGTACCTATCAGATCAAGGCCCCTCTCATTCATTGTTACTGGTCTATGCAGGCATATACTTATATGTTGTTCATCTGAATAATATGACATAAGAAAACATTTATATGATAAGAATCTGAAATTGAACAAAAAGAAAGCATAAGAAATCAGTTCTGTTCTATAATGTACCTATGGGTACCTTCTGTACAAGATCTCTGTTCTAAACTCCTACTGAGATATGGGAATTCAAGTATAATAATTGTGCTTGTATGAACTTCAGAATGTGGACCACTCAAGGTTTGTTATCCGTTTTCCTCCACTGCTTATAAGCTTAGTACCTGGTGTCATCCGTAGTACTTCAAGAGACATTCAGGCATTTCCGTATCCGCCGTAGAGCTAACATAAGAATAGAGCCCACCCGATGCAGGCTTTGATTTTGATTTTGTTTTAAAATGTAAATTTAAAGTTTTGTAATAAGTGGAATCTGTATAAGTACAAGTAAATGGGACTCGTATTATGTATATGTGGTCAGACATTTTAAACACCACTACGCGGTACTTTTACAAGATATAATTAAGTTATATGGATTTGTATATTGAAACGGCCCACTCAAGATCGTAGCCAGTAAAGGAGTCTCAGTCCCGTGCCACACCCTCTCTCTTCTCCCAATTGGGGGTAGGGGCGTGACAATACTAGTGAAGCTCTCGATGCCGAGCATCTAAAAACCGACGAGCAAATTAACTATAGGTGGTCTATCACCGTCATCCCAAACAATGGTCATGTCGAATACTCTCATTTTTCCTAACTACCACTCAAGCCTATCTAAGCGAGCATGTAGGTCCTCATAAGTCAAGATAGGCATGGACACATAAGGTTGTAGTGGTGTATGATCAAGCTGCATAACCTCCTGAGTCTTGGCCTGTCGAACCTACTGCTCATCCACTCTCTGTCTAATTAATGCTAGAAATGGTCTCCTGAACTGAATCTATAACTGTAGTGAACTGATCCATGGTGACTTTTTGCGGCTCCATGTCTACTCTAATCCAAGTACTCCAACAAGTGAGTATGCACTAGGCTCTAACTCTAAGTGAAAAACCCCAAACTATAGCAGAAAGTAAGTTCTGAAAAGTGTAAAGGAAGTGAATAAGATGTACTACAAGAAAAGCACCAAGCAAACACTAAACTGTTAACCTGCAAAAAAAGGATAGACTAACACAACTATGAAAGGCTTTCCAACTAGAACTCAAACTCATATCGTTCTCTAAGCACACCTCACTAAAGACTAGAAGAGGGAATACTAGACCCAACTGCGACGAAAGTTGTAAAACCCGGGAAAATTAGAAATTTAAAGAAAATGGCAAAATAATAATAATAATAATAAATTTCCATAATGGCTAGAAGCTTCAGAATTTCATATCTCGATGATAAACGGACTACTTACTGATTCGCTCTTCGAATTCATACTTTATCGAATTTCATTTCTGATTCTCAGATAGTCGAAATTTCACGCTTCGAGAGGCACCTGTGTCAGGTGACACATGGCATGATCATGTAGATTCCACATGGAACCTTAGGGGAGTGACACATGGCATGATATCCATATGGTGTAGCAAACTTGGATGCATGGCTCACATTGAGCCATGTGTCAAATGAGGAATTATGGGGAAAAAAATCATGAAAATAAGGAAAATTGAGAGAATGACATGTGTCAAGGAGGGAAAGTGGGGAGAAAGTTTCCCCACTTGACCAATTCGTATGATGAGGATAAAATAGAAAGAAAAGAGAAAATGAAGGAAAAGAGAAAAAGAAATAGAAGAGCAAATGAAAGAAAGGAAAAAAAAATGAGAGAAATAAGAGAAAAAGGAAAATGAAAAGAAAATGATGAGAGGAGCAAACAAAAAAAAAAAGAAAAAAAAGGAGTTCGAGTGGATAAGAACAAAAGAAAGAAGGAGGAAGGGGGAGAGAACGAACGGAGAGAAAGAGAGAAAAAAAATGGAGATTTTCCCCGTGTTCCGACAGTCCGAGCTCGACGGTCCGAGAAGAAAAGTCAATCCACGCATCGCGAGCTATGTGTGGGTACCAAAATCTTGGATTTTCGTCAAGCTCCACGAGGTAGGGAATTTTCCTACTTGGAATATTTTTTAGCCTAAAAGTCATCTAATGGCATAAGTTGTCTTTAAAAATGATAGGCCGTGATTTATTCTAAGATTTTGGACCGAATATTGAAATTTTTTTGACCGGTTTCAGCCGTCCCGAACTCGTGAGGGGCTCGCTTCATCCCGGACTCCGATGTCTTGCTTGCTGTGTTTTGGTATCACACACCCTATGACGAATGGAACCAAAAATGGTTCATGGCCATGAAGGGACCAAGAGGTGCCCCGCTTTATATGGGTCCCAGATTTAGCCATTTTGTGTATAGTCGAAAATAAATAATATGTCATGTGTGTAAAAAATCATGTTAATATGTGCTTGAGTGATGTATTAACATGAAAATTGTGATGAATGGAAATTATATGTAGGAAATATAATTATCCAGAATTTATAAATGTTGCATGTAGCATGACATAGCATGAAATGGCATGATTGTATTAAATATGCACGGTCGCATCACGTCGAGTCGGTTGTGGGTACATGGTACTATTATTCACCATTCTTGGTAAATGTGTGGTGAGCTCGGAAATAAGACCACGTCCAAAATCGAGACTCACGGTTGTATAAAACAATAATAAATATAATTCACGTGTGTTCAAGGCAGCAAGATGGGGTAGATCGCCCCCCAAATTTCCGTGGTGAAAGACCAAAATTTATATGTTAGATTACGATCATCTACAGGAAAGCCAATAAAATTTTCTAAGGTGTTTCGACGATCTCATTGCAGGACCTCAAAAGAGACGTGGCCCATGAATAACACATGGGTTTGATAAAAAATCTAAGGAATATCGAGGTTGTCAAATAGTTTAAGTCATCGTTGAAACACCAATGATCGGGTTTTCACACCCTTAGCACGCAGTGTAAGGAGCTCTGGCTTCTGGGACTCGTGTCAGAAGTACGAGGAGTCTCATTCATGCATGACATATAATATTCCATATAGAATTGCATTATTTATATGGAATGTGATTGACATTTTCATATTGCTATTGCATGTGCATTTTAGCGGGGAGTAGCCCTTGTAGGGAAAATTTTTCTTACTAGCGCTTCTCACCCTGCTGGGACCCTTTCAAGCACAGGAGGCATGAGACGGCGCCCTAACAGGCCGTGATCGCGGGCGAGCCTACATGTGGCCTTGAGTAACATTTTTTGTAAAAGTGTTTTGTATAAAAGGACTTTTATAAAATTCTTTTAGACTATTGTATAAATAGTAGGGTATGTAATTATGGTAAAAGGGTCGTGATCAGACTCTTACGAACTGTAATTAAGTGTTTTATTTTTATATTTTAGAATTCAATGTGAATGAATGGGTCACGGTAAAGAGATGTATATTGGGGATATGGGACGTATTTGACCTCATGTGTGGTCACTACTTCAAGAGACCGACGGGTTATGATTATACTGTTACACAGGTTGTATGTTGGGTAGAGCTCCCCGAACAAAGGAAACTCTGTCCGATTTTTGTGAAATTATGGATCCCGATAAATGGGACATAACAATGTGGTATCGGGTCACCCGAAATCCACAGGAATTACGTGGGTTAACTGGTTGTTAACTGGACCCCCGGATTTAGGGTGTCACTGTTCGTTATCTAATTCTCCCACAATGTAAGTGTGAGTGATGGATCAAAACATCAACACAAATTTATAACGTTATTACCCAAGGACTATTGTCTAACTCGCTGAACAATGCCAAGGAAACTTGTTTGTTATATTTCTGGTAATTATACTGGATTAAAAACGGTTTCCTTAAGAGTAAATAATTTTCCCTGCTTGATCCCATGATCTCCGCAAGTGTACAGGCCGAACAAGTAATAAAGTGGATTTGTCCGTGATATCGATCCCACTGAGATCTCAAGAATTCTTAATCAACTACCTCGACTACTCAAGCTCTATATACTATTTGAACTATGATAGGCAATTGATAAATCTAAGTAACCTTTAAAATAATAAAAGAATAAAGATATTTAAACTAAGAACAAAATGAAATAATGCTTAAACTAAAATAAAAATTAAAGAAATAGATCGTCATTTAAAGGGATGCATTGAAAATACAAATTTATTTGTGGAAATAATTCCCCGCAGACGACTCTATAACTTTTTGTTTCAAGAACCTCGGGATGAATCCAGCCCAAGGAAGACAGGTAATGCCATGTGGATTTCTCTCTCCCTTAACTATGGATTTCATCATCTAATCTTCCTATTTCTTCGAAGACAGGATTAGATAACTACTTTTAATACGCGTTGCCTGCTCCTGGTATTTTTCTGTGATACTTCATACTCATAGATCATGGACTCAGAACCTTAGCCCTAAGACATAGGCTACATGGGCTTCATTTCCTCTATACCGGTTTCTCATCCTCAAAATTGGAACAATTCATTCTTTTCCGACAGATCCTTGCTAACACTGATTGAACTTATCTGTCGAATCGAGGCGAACTCTCATTCATTTTAATTGATAAGTCATTCAACTCATCTGCTTCAAGTGAGAAGAGATTTATCGATTAAAATTCACAGAGCCCATTAGATCCCCAATAGGTTCGTGATACCCTCGAGAAATTGTTCATCACTCTCAGAATACTTCAGGCTACCGTAGGGCCTCCTAGAAATCAGACCATGAAACAATCCTATTACAGGTATAGGACACTGATATTTGGATCAGATACAAAAATACACAAAACCACCAAGTCTTTTTTGGCTCTAAAAACTCATATTTCAAATGATCAAAGAACCTTCAATGTTAACCCTTCCGCACTAAGCCGCCCATGAGTTTGTTGTTTCCGTCGCTTCACTTCATCTGAATCGTTTTCATTTATACTCGACCTGCTTTCATTATTAAACAAATTGCTGCGTAACTTCACACAATCAAAGCTCTCAAGGTAATCGAAAATTCATCTCACCTCTATCAAAGCGCTTAATGATACAATCGTAATTCACTTCATCATTGAGAAGGCTATTGCTTCTACAATGTACCATACAACTGTCTTCCTCTCTTACATTAGGATGTTCCACCCTATTAATATTAAAATGAATCGCCCATTCCCAACTCGAGGCCGCTCACCTTCAGACACCATGCAGCCCCGTTGCTAAAGAAAGGTCTTCCCAAAGAATGTAGGAACTCGAGGATCTCTCCCCTCCATCCGCATGATAAATTCACTGGAAAAATGAATTTCCCACCACGAGTACATTCCTGCATCGCCCTCCGGTCAGGCTATCGATCTATCACCTATCCGTAATGTAATCGCTTATCAAGTTGTTCCCCAAACTAAGTCTCGCACAACCGATAGAGGTATCAAATTTATACTTGCTCCGCAGTCACATAAAGTTCAACTCACATTTCCTATATAGAACAGTGGAATAGTGAACCGCCGTGTCTTTCATCTTCGTTTGAGCTTCGTTGATAATGGCAATCGCATAGCGCCAAGTTAACTATACCCCTCGCCTATCTTCTTTTCTTTGCCAAAGACCTCCTTCCGTAAATTTTGCATAAAGAGGCATTTGACCGATCACCTCATAATAAGATATTTATTTCTATTTTCTCAAAAAAGACCAAGAATTTAGAAAACTCGTTTCTTCTTTGACTTCGTCTCTATGGGAATGGCACTGCAGGAGCATAAGCTGGTACTTCTTCTTTCTTTTTCTGGTCATTTCTTCATTTCATCTGCTCAATCAGCCATTCTTCTTCTTTCGCCTCTTCTTTCGCCCTCGCCTTTTCTATCTCGCCATTGTCGCTTCTCAAATCCTTCCCACTTCAATTGAATTGCCATGCGCCTCAGTTCTTCTGGGTGTCACTAGGAATGTTCCCCTCTCTCGTTCGATTTGGCATATTCAAAATAATCGCCTCTACTTCAGTTCATATAGATTTTTCAAAGGAAGCACTAGCATTCTTTAAAACATCCGGGGCATCGTACCTGGAAGTTTCCAAGTCGTGATAGCTTCGCTCAGGGTCTGTAATAGCCTCCTTGTTGTCCCCCATGAACTCCTAAAAGATTTGTTCCCTCAAATGGTCAGTCTCTCCCTCAACCCCGTATTCATTTCGCCTCACTTCCTTGTCAGCCGGAACCTCTCAGTGGCTGGGCCGGCATCCTTACCAGGATGTCGCCTCGCTCGGGGCCATGTAATGCCCCTCCACCATATGAGAAATTTCTGGTTCCTCGTCGATTGTGCACAAGTGTGTTAGGATTTGGTTTAAATGATAACTTTTTGCTCGTTTCACATACTTAACCTCCTCAAGACCATAAGAATCTTCTCGTTGGCACACACACTTCATCAATTCTCTTTCTACTGCTCCGCCTCATGAGCGTTGTGCATCTTCCTCTTGTTTCGTCCATCCTATGCATTATAGCATCCAACTTAGTTTCTCCATGGTCATTGACATCTCAGTTTCACCTCTATGACCCCTTTTCCTCCGCTACTGTTCCTCTTGAAAACTCAAATGGAGCTTCATTACATTTTGCCGTGTCCTCTATCATATCTCTCATTCTTCAACACTTTTTCGCTTGAATGCTCCACAAGATGAAGCATCGATAATACCTGGGATATCATCTCAGAGCGTGATACACTATAATCCATCTAGGACCAAGTCTATTCCATGCATTCACCTCTTCAACAATCTGAATCTTTCCGGCTTTACATACAGCTCTCATCTTCCCTTGGTTGAATACAATTATCTCTCGCCTCTGGCGGAGATTGAAAGAATCGCTTGCTGAAGCTTCCTACCAACTCTTCCTAAGTATCGTAACCATATGGTAATGATTCATACCATGTGGTCTTATGTCTCTCAAAGAAATGGGAAGAGATGAGCTTTATCACCTCCGGGTCTCACACCGTTCGCTTCATCGATAGCCATCTTGGAGAAATCTTCCGTGTGCTCATCTGGGTCTTCTGCGGATGACAAGTAAACCGATGTCGCTGAACCACGTACTAAGGTCGGCTTTTAGTTCAAAATTCGCTTGCATCCATCAGAGGTCGTCCGACATGCACATCACTCTTCAATAACAGCCTGCAAATCCTCCATCGCGGCCGCAATGGGGGTCTTCCGCCGCCAGTCTCCTGCCTCCTTTCGTCATGTCTCTCTTTCCGCCATAGCCAAGCTTCAAGCCATTTCTTAAGCTCCCCGAGCGCTTTCTCCACTATTGTCATTGAATCAGTCGATCCTCGTCACATCAAAGGTTTTCTCCCGAAATAAAAGCATACCATATTAATGATTAGTCAAACAACAAACATTTTCAACATGGCTTGTTAAAAATTAGTGACTAATGTAGTCACCGCTGAAAGCTATTTGTCTTTCTAAAAATGTCCAAATTAGTATTTCCATTCTTTCTTCGTCGAATATCGATTCATCTCAATTCTTTCGATCCTCGATAATGTCGCTAAAACTTGTTCATACACCCTCCCACAATGTGTAAGTGGAGTGATGGATCAAAACATAAACACAAATTTATAACGCATACCCAAGGACTATTGTCTAACCCTGAACAATGCCATGAAACTTGTTTTTATTTCTTTTGCAATTATACCGATTAAAAACTAGCTCCTTTAAGATATTTAATTTCTTTTCCTCGGGTTTGATCCATGATTCGCAAGTGTACAGTTGAATGCTAATAAAGTGATCTGAGTCCAGATATCGATCCCACCTGAGATCTCAAGAATCTCAATCAACTAATCCCGACCACTCAAGCCCCATACTATTCAACTATGATGTGCAATTGATAAATTCCTATGCAACTTTAAAATAATAAAAGAATAAAGATATTTAAATTAAGAACAAAAATGAAATAATGCTTAAACTAAAAATAAAAATTAAAGAAATGACCGTCAGGCTTAGCTTAAAGGATGCATTGAAAATACAAAATTATCAGGAAACATCAATTTCGCAGACGACTCCGTAACTTTGCTTCATGAACCTCGTGATGAATCCATTCAAGGAAGATGGTAATGTCATGTGGATTCTCCCTAACGACACATTTCATCATCTAATCTTCCCCTGCTTTCTTTCGAAGACGTAGGATTAGATAACTACTTTAATATGCGCTTCCTTGTTTCTGTATTTTCTTTTTCAATACTTCATACCCAGATCATGGACTCAAACCTAGCTCCTAAGATGCTAGGCTACATGGGTTTACTCATAATCGGTTTTCTCATCCTCAAATTAAACGCTTCATTCTTTTCCCTTTGATTAGATCTCATAACACCTGATTGGAACTTATCACTGAATCGAGAGCGAACTCTCCGCTCATTTTAATTGATAAGTCATTCAACTCATTCCCGCTCAAGTGAGAAGAGATTTATCGATTAAAAATTCACAAGAGCCCATTAGATCCCCAATATTAGGTTCGCAGATACTCTGAGAAATTCGTTTAATACTCAGAATGCCTTCTCTCGTGGCTTCACTGTGAGGGCCTCCCGAAATCGAGTATGAAACAATCCTCTATTACGTGTATGTACACCGATATTTGACTGGGACATAAAATAACAAACCAACAAGCGTATTCAAAATCGGTTCAATAGACTCGATAAATTTATGTGAAAGATAAATTCTTAACAATAGAGTAAATTCAACGGAAGCTGGTTTCTAAATTACTTCATTACACTAACTGTGAGCTCCTGGATCAAAAGAATCCATCAGAATCAAACCTGGTCTGACCTTAAAATTTGTTTGACTCCCAAACGAACCAGCACTTGAAGAAAATAATACCGCATTCAAGCCTAACTTCAAGAACTAACATCCAGATCCGTAAATTCAATGCAATAACAATCTACTCTAATCTAATCTAAAAATAACAAAGAAACAAAGAAAAGAAAAAGAAAATTAAATACATGAGCGCCTTCTGGGCCACCCGCATTCTCTTTCTCGAGCCGCCAAGAGCCGCTTCCTTCCGTAGCCCGCTATTTACAGGTTCCGATTGGGGCCCTAACTTCACAGACTTCCTCAGGGGTTTCAAAATAATCGCCCACGGTTTGTTCATGTCACTACTCAGGCAAGGCCGCGACTCGACTCTGATGTCGCTAATTTCTTATCTCGCATGTGAGTTGTTTTCAGGTCGCCGACCTTTCACGTCATGACTTCAATGTTCGCTTATGAGCTGCTTTTGATGTCGCACCAATCATACGTCAGCGACTTCGTTGCTCGCCCTGTCGCGGTGGCTTTTATCCGTCACTTGCATTTAACACTCCTTGATCCGGCGTCGGCGCCTAAAATGATGTCGCAACCTCCATTCTTTGTAAATGATGTCGCTACCACCGGGCTGACGTCGCACCTTCTTCCTTTTGTAATCGGCGTCACGACCACTCGGCGCGATACGCGACCATGATACTATGGCAACCGATGTCGCTAACACCGACGATGTCGCCACCATGATACTGCACCGATGTCGCGACCATCGGCTGACGCCGCGACATCTTCGGGACCCAAATGTTGATGTCGCTTATCTTCCAACCGCCGTGACTCTATGTTCGGCCTCTTTGAATATCTTTGTCGCGACTTCTATTTAAAGGTCACGAATTCTCCATGTTCCATCGCGCTTTCATTCTATCGCGACTAAGTGGTGTCGACATCATGTCCGCTTTCTTCATTAATTCGTCACCGATTTGAGTTTCGCGATCTTGGTGTTATTCTTCATTACCGCTGGCAATGCGACATCAAGTCCTTTCTTCAAAATTACCATGACTTCTTTACTTGGAGAAGGTCAGTTCAAGGCTTTGAATACGCCTCCTTGTCGCGACCTCATGGTGGTATCACTACATCATTTATCTCCTTTATGGTGTCGCGACATCGCAATGATGTCGCGACATGAACTTTCACTTGACTGATCTTTAATCTCACTCAAGTCATTCTCGTCTCAACTTTTCTTTCAAGTCGACTTCACTCGTTTCATTCTTCGCTTTCTTCTTCAAAGCCAAATTTGTTGGATGTCGCGGACTTGAAATTACCGAAATCGCTCTTTCCCGTCGCGACTTAAATTCCGCTTTTGACTTCACCTCACGCAGGTCGATTTCTTATGATTTTCGCTTAAAATTTGATTTTCAGATTTCTCGCAAATTGGAATTTGATTTAATTATCATTTTTCTGCAGACAATTCATCATTATTCTTATTATAAACTCGTAAAAAATGGATTAAAATCTAATGAGTTTTTGACCTCATCACCCCAAAACTGGTAAATTTGCTCGTCTCAAAGAAGAAAGAATTGTATATCCTCAAACAATAAGCTTAGAAAATTTTTAAGACATTTTTCTGATGACCTACGCCTTTCATTCTAATTCTATCCGAATTAAAAGATATCACTATTATTTCAAATTTCGCTTTGATGCAAGAACAAGGCATAGTGTACTTATTACAAAATCTCTCATAAAAACAAATGTATTTAAACAGCTTTATTTAACAAGTCTTGTTCTCAGGTGTGCGCAGGTCATCAATCCTTTTCATCTTCATGTCAATTAAGCACTGAGTTTCTTAGACTGCTATCAAAGTCTATGCTTGTTTTTCATATTGATCTCCACTCAATGTAGGTAAATCTAACTCCCTTCAAAATCAATGAGGTTCTTCACTTGTAATGTCATTTAGGTAATCAGGATAATGGAAAATTTAGGTTGTAAATTACCCGCTTCCATCTTATCTCTACATTGTTGCTCCAACTTTCTTCCTCTTTTCTTTCTTTGTTCCTTTCTCGATTCTCCTCAATCTAGCATGATTCCTTTAGAATTCTTTTTATGGAATTTCAACTTCCATATGTACTTCGATTCAAAGTGTATTCCTTTTGTTCTTTAACTCCTTTGCTTTTATTTCTTAAGATTTGGAATAGTGCAATGTTTTGTCTTTCTTAGGCTTTCTATTACTCTTAGAGAACTTTCACAAGAACTCCCATACCAGCCAAGTATTAGGTGCTAGTGTTAAACACTCACGAGCTTAATTGTTCAAGGAATAGGCCAAGACAAAACTTATTCCTTATTTCACTACTTCGCTTTCTTTACTTCTTCAACCCCTTTCTTGTCAAAATTTGGAAATATTATTCCCCAAACTTGTTTCTTCCTTTATACTAAACTTTATGAACTAGAAACCGGATAATTGGTTCTTTTACTCGTGTGCTTATTGTACAAGGGAATTTCGCCAATTGCTGCTTATCAAGAAATCGGGCTTATTCGCTCAAATCGAACTAGAGGTCATGCTTTGCCATTTTCGAGGGGTAGGCTTAAAAGGCCTGCCGCTAAGGATGGCCTCTATCATTTCGCTGCTGTTTTCACCTTAGGATTTCGCCTCAATCAATAATCAAACAAGTTCTGTGGATCGTGACTCTAAATCCTTAATTTCGTAAGATGTTCCTAATTCCCGCCAAAAGTTTTACAAGTTTTGTTGGACCGATGTGTGGCTATTTCTTCAAGACTTGTACTTATTCACTGCCTACTACATTATTTTAACCAAGTATTTGCTCCATCATCAATAACCAATTTTCCAATTTTTGCAATCAAATCAATTCTTAAACGTAACAAGAAATACCCTAATTCCAGCTTTCTTTATTCATGCCCCTTTGATTTTGCAATTATTTGTGTTCATGCTATCTCTAGTCAAACTACTTCAACTAGTTCGCATTATGATATTTCAAAGATTTTCATTCTCGAACTAAATCCTAATGTTATTTTCCTAACAAGTCAGTTAAAAATTAACACAAATCTAACCGCAAGGCAAACATTTCTTTCACAAATTTTCGTTTTATCTTATGATGTGATGCAACAAATAGTGAACAACAATCAGAAGAGGGAAAAAGAAGGATAAATCAACGGGAGGGATTACTCCTTTTGGGAGGAGCAAAATGTCGAGTGGATCCGGGGACAGAGTAGCCAAATTAGAAAATCAAATTTACTTCCACTCTCTTCTTCTTCACATTCTCCCTTTCTATCCTGCTTCAAGGATCAATTCATTGTGAGAGATTCAACCTTTTGTTCAAAATTCATCTGTCTTCAGGCCCATGTGTTCGCTGCAAGGCTCCATTTCATTTCCTTCATGACTTCTAAAAATTTAAGATTATTGTTGATCAAATCCAAATTTTCAAGCTTTACTTTTCTTTCCGAAGGCATCTTTATCATCAAGCCTTTACTCCTGTCTTCATCCTTTCGGTCCTTTGAATATCGACATGTATAAGAACTTGAATCCCTTGATTCGCCTCCATAGTCTTGGCTTCTTGACCGAACCCTTTCTTTATGAGTTTTAGAGTTGAGAATCACGATCATATTGATTATTGTTGTAGAATGATTCATGGCTTAGCTTTAACTTCTTCAAAGATCTCGATCTCTTCCTCCCATTCCTTCTTAAATTTTTTCCTCTCAAGGTTCCAGATCTTTTTCATCCTATTCTTCCCTTCTCGCTCATCTCTTCTTCCCATTGTTAATCTCTTCTTTTTCATCTCTACTTCATACTTCTTCTTCTGCTCATCTTTTCTTTCCCATTGTTGATCCCTCTTCAATTCTTTTTCATAAACCTCTCTCCGAACTTTTACTGAGGTTCCATCGCTTCTTCTTCTTCCATACTCTTCCGAATGGAACCGAAAGCATCTCCACATTTGATTATTCTCCGTGCTCCCTGTAGCTTTCACCAAGCCTTTCGAAATCAATCGTTCTTTACAGGGGAGAGCCACAAAGGCTGAAAACCCATAGACTTCCATAACCTGTTCTCCTCATTACTCCAAATATGAAGGTATTCTCTTCTGGATGCGCTTCTGGATCTTCTTCTTCCTGATCTGCAACCAGAAGTGTGTCCTCTTCCCGCCTCAGACATTTTCTTCTTCGACCGCTTCTATTATACCCCTTTTTCTTCATTCCTGCCCTTTTGCTTACCCCTCACACGCTTAGTGGTGACATTTTGTGGCATCTTCTTCTTCTTTCTTCCCACGCCTCCTTTCACACCAAATTTCAAGCATAACCTTGTGATAGTCGACGAGGATCAAACCTCTTTTATTCCTTCATGGTACCTCATTATAGAATTTTCAATAACTGTGATCTCAGCACTCCCTTCGCATAGCATAGAGAAGGATCGCTCTCGTTTCTTCATCGTGCGCATGCTTCGTAAGATCTACATTAGAGGCCAGGAAGTAAACCACACTTTTTACATCTTCTCTCACAAATCTCCCCGTCAGTAGTCTTTTGCTCTCCTTTTCCTTTCTTCCACTTCCTTACCGTCCTCATTAATTTTCAGCAATCTTCACTAAGTAGGTCAGCTCATCAACTTCTTTGAATTTTGATCCATTTTTCCGCCCCTTCCATTCCATACATTCCTCTATTAATAGCCTTCGCTCCATAATAAGACCTAAACTCCTCCACATAAACAAAGTTCTCCTTCATTCCAACTGGGGATTGGGAGTAAAATTGAACGATCACGATATCCGTATCTCATGTTCCGTGTAATTCTCCCCAACCTCTCGCTTCTATTAATTCCTTTGAAAGGAGAGATGAGCCTACTAAGCCTCTTCTCCTGCTACAAACCCTTTCCAAAGATAAGGCTTTTTCCGTGACGAGAAAGCTTCTTTTCCCGAGACGAACTCATCTTCCTCTCTCCTTCTCACGCTTTTCTTTTCCTTTTCCTCCTGCTTTGTAACTGTCAACTTCCGGTTGTTCCGAAGGCCTGCTCTCCCTCGTGTTCCAGATGAACTTCCCTTCTATTCCTCGGTATACCTCCATGATTTCGCTCGATTGGGATTTAGGTCAAGGTTTGGCCATTAGAGAACCTAAGGTTTTAGAAGAAGTTCGGATTTGGGGGCTCAATATAAGAATCAGAACCGTAGAATATGCGAAGATGAAGAGTTGTATTTGCTTCAAGGAAGGAGATGATCGTGGAGGGAGTTTCAACAACAGAATTCAATTATTATCAGGCTCTTATTACTTCATTTTATTTCATTGCCGCGACTTTAAATTTCAGTCGCGATCAGGTCACATTAAATTTAAAAAGAAATTAAAAACTGCCCAGTTGGCACATTTTTTCTCTGATGTCGCGACTTATTCTTGTTTGTCGCGACATAAGTAAACTGTGGGAGGATAATTTATCATCAAAGCCGCGAAGATCGATTTATGACATAGCTATTGCCAGCGACCTCACCACTCTCCTTTCAAGGATTGTTCTCGTCAGCGACCAATGCGTCTGGTCGCTACCTCAATTTCTCTGCCGCGACATAACTTTTTGGTCACGACATGTGCCCTTTTTCCCTTCAAAGATCGAATTAAGCTATGACGAACTTCTCGTCACACATAAAATCCGTCGCGACTTACCCGCATACGCCCTAAATTTGATGATCGACACTAATTCTTTATTAATTCAGACATTCTCAAGATCCATTTAATCATTCCCACACGTAAATTCAAAAATGTATTCCTATTCAATTTTCATGTATTCTATGTAGGAGAAAAAGTACCCTTTTTCGAGTTGCTCGTCCCGTGAAGTGTCGGGAGCAAAGCCCCGAGTTTGTTCCTTCTCGCCCGAGCCATTTGATCTTCATCCGCATATCAGAATAATTCCAAAAAGGATTAAATTAATCTAATACTAACCTAGCAATTTCTAACAAATCATGACTAGAACTAAAAAAATTCAAAACGTTGTAATAATAAAAAATTCAAGTCTATATAAAGAAATTTAAAAATCTATATGGGTCAGCTTCCTACGAGTCGCCCATTTTGAGTCTTTAGCCTGACTAGTTGTTTTAAGCCTTCTCTCTCAATTCACCGCTTGGAGTTCTTCCTTTCTTCTCCTCATGAGATAGTGTTTCGCCTTGCCCATTTAACTTCGAATTCTCCCCAAAGATCGCCCGAGGTCGCTTCCAAAGATAAGACTTGACACCACTCGTATATGGTCCACTCCATTTTGATTTCAAATTTTCCCCCCGAAATAATCTTAATCTCGAGTTAAACAAAGAAGACCCGATCCACAAACTCTCGAACTCTTTCCTCGTAATCCTTTGATCATAATTTCTTTGTCTGTCTGTATATTCTCAGCATCACATAGCTTCGCTTTCTCGCCTTCCAGCTCATTCGCTGACAGTCTCTCTTCCTTTCTTGCAATTTTGAAATCGAAGTTCACTGCTTGATGGCCCACATGGCTTTGTATTCCAAGCCTCAAGAGGAAAGACATGGTTTTCCAAAGACAAGTCCGTATGGGGACATTCCAATGGGGAGTTTTAAAAGCAAATTCAGATGCCCATAATGCATCATCAAGTCAAAGACCAATCCTTTCGCAAGATAACTCATAATCTTTCCGTAATTTTCTTATTTCTCTCGTTGGAAATTTCATCGCCCATTTGTTCGAGGATGATAAGCCAAGCTCATAATGTGTTTGATACCATATCTGCTCATGAGCTCATTAAACACCCATTTATAAATACTTCCTCCATCACACTATAGTTCTCGGGTGTCCCAAATCGCAGAATATTTCAGAAAACCCACAACCGTATCGCATCATTCTTAGGACAAGCTGCCGTTTACCCATTTTGATACATAATCCACGCTTCAGAAAGATGTATATATTTCCCAAATCCAAACCGAAAAGGGGCCCCATAAATCCATTCCCATACATCAAACAATTGCACCACCAGATACCTTTACTGTGGGCATCTCATGCCTTTTGCTGATATTTCCCATTCTTGGTATTGATCACACAATCTTTGCTCCATTCAAAACAAGCCTCCCAGAATCGTAGGCCAAGAAAAACCCTGACCGGGAGAATTTCAGGGTCTTATCTCCCGTAGTGTCCTCCATAAGGTGATGCATGACATTCTTGTTAAATTGTTTACTTCACTTTCCGGGTATTACATCTCCTTATAATCAGATTAGCTCCTCTTAAACAAATATGATCATCCTGCATGTAGTACCCGGCGTCGCCTCCTTAACTTTTTTCACGTAGCTGAATTCCGTGGTATAATTCCACAAGCTAAGAAATTCACAATATTAGCATACTGTGGTGATCGAGGACAACCAAATAATTGCTCATGGAAAATTTTCTGCTATTTTCTTCCTTTTTCAGACAGTTGATTCCTTCTACTTGACAAGTGATCCGCCATCACATCATTAACGCTCTTCTTGTCTTTAATTTCTAAATCAAATTCCCCGCAATAATACCCACTTGATCAATCTTGGCTTTGCTTCCTTCTTTGCCATTAAATATTTAATTGTTGCATGATCAGTGTGTATAACAACATGGGACCCCAAAATATATGGCCTGAATTTTTCACATGCAAACACTATTGCCAACATCTCCTTTTCAGTAGTAGAATAATTTTCTTGTGCTTCATTAAAGGTTTTGCTAGCATCAGAGATGGCCTTGAACACTTTTCATCTTTCTCGTCCCAATACGCCCCATTGCAAAATCACCATCACACATGATCTCAAATTCTCTGCTCTAATATGGTTTTTCCATGATGGGAGCTTCCACTAGTCTCGATTTGATTTCTTCAACAAGCTAAGTGTGATTCATCAAAATAAAACTTACTATCTTTCTCTCCGAAGAATCTCAGACAAGGGTTCAGCAATTTTGAGAAATTTTCGATAAATCTCTTCTATAAAATCCAAAGATATCCTAAGAAACTTATGATTCCCTTGATCAGAAGGGGTGGCATTAGGTCTCTTATAATTGAAACCTTGTTTACTACTCTAAGCCCTCGTCGTTAAACCATGTGCCCCAAGACAATCCCTTTCAGAACTACAAATGGCATTTTCCCAATTCGTAGCTAGATTTTATTTTGCACCTTCAAGTACTGCCCTGTGTTATGTGCATTGCTCAAAATCGATCCATAAACCGTAAATCATCCATGAAGATCTCCATAACTTCTTCTCGTTAGACGTAAAAATATAGACATCATGCATCTGGAAGGCACTGCGGAGCATTACTAATGCATCCAAATGGCATTCTTCTGGGGTGTGCCAAAGTACCAAATGGGCATGTAAAAGTGGTTTTCTCCTGATCTTCAGGTGCAATAGCTATTTGGTTATATCCAGAGTATCCATCAAGAAAACAAAAATGAGGGTGTCTCGCCAACCTATCCAAAGATTTGATCGATGAAAGGTGGGGAAAATGATCCTTTCGGGTTGGCCAAAGATTCAATTTTCTCAGAAGCCGATACAAACCCTCCATCTGGCGCTCAGGAATAAGTTCATTCTTTCTACTCGATTATACAGAATCCACCTTTCGGGAACCACATGTACCGGGCTTACCCAAGAACTGGCCTGATATATATATAAACCCGCATTTATCCATTTCCGTAACTTCTTTTCTCGACAACTTCTTCATGACTGGTTCGCACTCTTTCGATGCTCGCCAGCTAAGTTTTTGCATTATCTTCCAACAATATTTTGTGCATACAAATGTGAGGGACTGATACCCTTCCGATCTTCACTGACCAAGCAATCGCTTCCTCAGATTTTCTCAAAATTACCAAGAACTCGTTTCACCCTCGCCAACGCAGACCGATATGATAACCGGTTTTTTTCTTTTCCCCTCGCTCTAAAACTCATATTTCAAAATGACTGGCAACCTTCAACGTTAACCCTTCGCACAAGTTTCCGCCCATGAGTTTGTTGTTTCCCCGCCGCCACTTCATCTTCGATCGTTTTCATTTATACTCGAGGATCAAGCCATTATTAAACAAATTGCAGCGTAACTTCACAATCAAAGTTTCCTAAGGTAATCGAAAATTCATCTCAATTTCATTGATAGCTTTTTGAATTATACAATCTAATTCACTTCATCATCGAGAAGGCTATTGTTTACAACCATACAACCGTCTTCCTCTACATTGGGGATGTTTTAATTCTATTAATATTAAAATGCACCGCTCATTCCCAACCTAAGTGTCGCCTCACCTTCGCACGTCAATCAAGGCGCCTCCCGTCGCTAAGAAAGGTCTTCTCCCAAGAACAGAGGAACCTGAGGATCTTCCTCCATCTACATGATAACAAATCTACTTCGAAAATGAATTTCCCAACCTCGACGAAAGGGTATCTGTATCGCCCTCGGTTGCGCATTGATCTATCCCATCCGTATCACTGGGCTGTCAGTTAGTTCCCCAAACTAAGTCTCGCACAACCGGGAGAGTATCAAATTTATACTTGCTCCAGAGTCACATAAAGATTTTCAACTCACATTTCCCTATAGGAATAGTGGAATAAAGTGAAACCGCCAGTGGTCTTTCATCTACTGAGCTTCGTTGATAATGGCAATCGCATGAAGCGCTGCTAACTATACCTCCTACCTATCTTTCTTTTCGTCAGCACCTCCTTCGTAAATTTTGCATAAAGAGGTATTTGACTGATCACTCATAATGGGATATTTATTTCTATTTTCAAAAGATCCAAGAATTCTAGAAAACTCGGTTTTCCTTTTTGACTCTCAAGTCTCAGGAATGGCACTCAGCAGGAGCATGTCGTACTCTCTTCTTCTTTTCCTCGGGCCATTTCTTCCTTTCATCTATTCAATCAGGCCTGCTCTTCCTCTCTTTCCACTCTCTTTCCGCCTCGCCCTTCTTTCATCCGTCTTCCGTCAGCCGCCCAAACTCCTTCCCACTTCACCTGAATCGTCATGCGCCTCAGGGTTCTTCGCGTCACTCAGGAATGTTCCTGCTCGATTTGGCGACATTTTGTACAATTCGCCCTACTCAGGTTCCCTAGATTTTCAAAGGAAGCACTAGCATTCTTTGAAATATTCGGGGTATCGACTTGAAAGTTTCCAAGTCGTATAGTTTCGCTCATGGAATTGTAATAGCCCTCTTTGTTATCCCCTTATGAACTGCAAAGATTTGTTCCTCAAATGGATGGGTTCTCCTTCGACTCGCATTCATTTCCTCGCCTCACTTCATACTGAACTCAGCGGTTGTCGATATCCTTGTCGAGGATGCCGCCCCTCGCTAAATAATGCCCTCCCACCATATGAGAAATTTCATGGTTCCGTTACCGGGATTGTAGTGTATGGGCGGTGTTAGATCAGCTTGAAATGATAACTTCTTTGCCTGCTCACGCATTTCACCTCCCCAAAGACCATAAGAATCTTCTTATGTCAGCACACGCACTCTTCTCATCAATCTTCTCTTCTAACGGTCCTATTTCATGAGCAGTATGCATCTTCCTCTCTTGTTTGTCCATCCTATGCATTATAGCATCCAACTTAGCTCTCCATGGTCGCCATCTTGCTCACTCTATGACCCCTTTCCTCTCTAAGCACACCTCTTGAAAACTCAATGAGTCTATATTACATTTCACGTGTCCTCTATCATCTCTCGCTTCTTCAACACTTTTTCGTCAATGTCTTTTTTAATAAAGATGAAGCATCGATAATAATCTCGATGTATCATTCGCAGCGATACACTATATCCATCCGGGTCTTCAAGTCTATTCCATGCATCTGCACCTCTTCAAAGAATCTTTAATCTTCGCTAAGCAAACATACGTGCTCTCATCCTCCCCTTGAATACAATTATCTCTTCATCTCTCAAGTGAGAGATGGGAAAGAATCGCTTAAGTGCTTCTACCAACTCTTCCTAAGTATCAACAGAACCATATGGTACCGATTCATACCATGTGGTCGCTATGTCTCTCAAAGAAAATGTGAAGATGTAGTTTATCACCTCGGTCTACAATCGCTCAAACATCAGATAGCCATCCCGAGGAAATCTTCCTGTGTGCTCATTCGGGTCTTGTGGGATGACAAGTAAACCGATGTTGTCGAACCATTGTACTTAAGGCCAGGCTTTAGTTCAAAATTGTTTGCATCCACTCAGAGGTCAGTCCATCATAATTCTCTGAATACAGCCTCCGTAAATCCTCCATTGTGTCAAGAATGGGGGTCTTCGCCGTTGTCCTCCTGCTCCTCGTTTCGTCTATAGCCCTCTTTCCGCCATAGCTGCCGCTTCTTGTCTCTTCTTAAGCTCCCCGAAGCTGCTTTCCACTCGTTCATTGAATCGTGTCGTATCCCCGCTTCTATACTAAAGGTTTTCCGAATAAAAGCATACTCATATTAATAGATTAGTCAAACCTAACAAACATTTCAACATGGTTGTTAAAAATTAGTGACTAATGTAGTCATGAAAATCTATTTTTGTTATTTTCTTAAAATGTCCAAATTAGCATTTCCTTCTTTCATTTAATATTGATCTAATTAATTCTTTCGATCCTAAGAATGGCGCCAAAACTTGTTCGTTGTCTAATTCTCCCACAATGTAAGTGTGAGTGATGGATCAAAACATAAACACAAATTTATAACGTTATTACCCAAGGACTATTGTCTAATCCCCGGCAACAATGCCATGAAACTTGTTTGTTATATTTCTTTGCAATTATACTGATTAAAAACGGTTTCCTTAAGAGTAGCTGAATTTTCCTGCTCGACCATGATTCAAGTGTACAGGCTCTAATTAAGTAATAAAGTGGATTTAAGTCCAGATATCGATCCCACAGAGATCTTAAGAATTCTCAATCAACTACCCTGACTACTCAAGCTCTATACTATTTGAACTATGATAAGCAATTGATAAATTCCTAGCAACCTTTAAAATAATAAAAGAATAAAGATATTTAAACTAAGAACAAAATGAAATAATGCTTAAACTAAAATAAAAAAATTAAAGAAATAATCGGTCGGCTTAGCTTTTAAAGGATGCATTGAAAATACGCTTATCGGTGGAAACATCAATTTGCATCGACCAGAATCTCGTTTGCCATGAATCTCGCATTTAGAATCCAGCCCAAGGAAGATGGTAATGTCATGTGGATTTCTTCTAACGACACATTTCAATATCTACCTCTCCCCGTTTCTTTCAAGACGTAGGATTAGATAACTACTTTTAATATGCGTTTGCCTTGTTTTCGGGGTATTTTCTTTTCACTTCATACCCGTGAATATGGACTGTAAATCTTAGTTCCTAAGACATAGTTAAGTAATGGCTTACCCATAACGTTTCTCATCCTCAAAATTGGAACAACTTCATTCTTTCCTTGATTAGATCCTTGCTAACACGAGGGTGAACTTCTTGTTGAATCGAGGCGAACTCTGCTCATTTTAATTGATAAGTCATTCGCTCATTTCTCGGTTTCAAGTGAGAAGAATTTGTCGATTAAAATTCACGAGCCCATTGAATCCCGATATTAGGTTCGCATACCCTTGAAATTGTTCATATGCCGGGAGTGCTTCATATCATCACTCGAGGGCCTCACGGAAATCGAGCATGAAACAATCCTATTACGGTATAGGACGCGATATTGGATCGAATACAAAAAATAAACAAAACCGACAAGCGATTCAAGCGAAGTTCGGTGGGCTGATAGAATTTATGCGGGAAAGATAAATTTTAACAATAGAGTAAATTCAGCGGAGCGGTTTCTAAGTGCTTCATTACCTTGCAGTAGCTCCGGATCAAGAACTGCGCCAAATCCGAGAGTGAGTTCGAATTCCAAAATTTGTTTGGACTTCAAGCGAACTTGACGTGGTGAAGAAAATAACGATCTGCATTCGGTTTTGACTTCAACAACTAACATCAGATCAGAGAAATTCCAAATGCAATAACTAATCTACTCTAATCTAATCTAAAATAACATCAAAACAAAAGAAAAAAAACAGAAAATTAAATACCTGAGCATACGTACCAGACTTCTCTTTACGAGCACTTGAAGTTTGCTTTCCTTAAGCAGCAGCTGCTTGTTATAGGAGTTCTGAATTTGGAATGGCTAACCGATGCGCCTTGTGGGTTTCAAAATGGCCAGCCCATTTGTTTGTTCGTAGCCGACTCCACGATGGCGTCGCGACCTTGACAATCCAGCGACCTCTTATCTGCATGTGATTGTTTGAAGTCGCGACCTTTCCACACGTCGCGACTTCAATGTTACGCTATGAGCTGTTTGATGTCGAAGACTTCAATCATACGTCGCGACGCCGTTTTTTACGTTGGAAATGCATCACGGAAGCTTTTATCTGATCGTGACTGCATTGCTGCCTTGAATCTGATGTGCGACGGCTAAATGATACTCCGACCTCCCATTCTTTGCGGTGATATGCGTGACCGCGAAGGATATCGACCTTCTTCACTATGGCGATGTCGCGACCCGCGAGGGCGTCACGACCATGATACCACATGCGGTGATGTCGCGACCGAATGATAGCCAGCGACCATGATACCCTTCGGTGATGCCGACCGAAGGACGTCAGCGACATCTTCTGATTCGATGTTGATATAGCTATCTCTTTCAGTATCGCGACCTCACATGTTCGGTCTCTTTGAAAATCTTTGCTCCGACTTCTATTTAGTGTCCACGACCTCATGTCTCTTTGCTAAGCTTTCAGATACGTCGCGACCTCGAAGTGGTCAGCGACATCTCTGCTTCTTCATTAATTCTTGGTCGTCACGATTTGGGGTTTTACGTTGCGACCTTGGTGTTATTCTTCATTCTTGTCAAGGTGAGCATCAGATCCCCTTTCTTTCAAAATTAGTTGTGACTACTTTTACTTGAGAAGGCGATGCTTGTGGCTTTGAAGACGGCTCCTTGTCGCCGACCTCATGGTGGTATCCACGACATCATTTATCTCTCCCTTTGGTGTCGCGACATCGCAATGATAATGTGACATGGGCCTCTTCATTTATTGCTTCTTTTAATCTCGACGAGTCGTTCTTTGTCTCGACTTCTTTCTTGAGTCACGACTTCACTTGTTCATTCTTGTTTTTCTTCAAAAGCCCCACAGTTGGTGATGTAAGTGACTCACTAGGCTTTACTCTTCACATCAAGCTACTTAGATTCGATTTTGACTTCAATTCTACTACGGTGATTTCTTATGATTTTGCTAAAATTTGATTTTACGCACAGTATTTTCCTGCAAGTGGAATTTGAGTCAATTATCGATTTAAGTAGACAATTCATCATTATTCTCATTATAAGCTTCAGAGAAAAATGGATTAAAAATCTGTGAGTTTTTAGACTCATCGATCCGCGACTTGGTATCATTGCTCGGGTTAACGATTACTGGGAGCTGGTGGGGTATCTCTGTGTTTTGGATATTAGCTTGTCATAGTTGAGTATCGAGAGTTAGGTGTCCAAAATACCTAGGATTAGTAGGTATGGGTGTAGAACACGACATTGTGTGCATTGATTGCTTTAGTGTTCCCATATGTACCACGGGAGATGTATTGTGGTTGTGTGAATATATGCATGATAGAATGTGAATAGAAATTGAAGAACACTAGGGTTAGTAAACGTAACCTTAGAGGTTCAGAAAATGAATAAGCATGATTACGTAGGAATGGTTATTTATTAGTGTTTGGCATTATGCACCACTAATGTGATAAATGAAAAGAGAGAGAATCTCAAATTTCTATATTAACTTGTGTAGATGGAAAGTCAAGGGCATGGACGTAGAGGTCGTCCACGAGAAAATAGTCAACCACCACCTGTGTTTGACCCACAGTGCCTTTATAAAGGCTATAGGCCCTGCAGTTGCCATCATTGTGCAGGCGAACGCCGTGGCTACTACCACTACAAGGACTAGTGTAACGGTGGGCCAGGGAGGGATGAGTAACCTCTAGGGGTTTCAGGCACATCATCCTCCGACATACATGGGAGGAAGGGACTCTATGGTCAGGACATCCTTGGCCATTGAAATAGAAGCAGATGACACCACCGGGCATCAGGACATGGGTGCTAGTGCTAAGAGGAGAATCCAATCTTCTTCTAATTCGGGATAAACATAAGACTTCTATTCCCACGGGGATTCGAGCCAGGCTGGGTTATCAGGTAAGGCGGGAGTCGGGGCTTCTACCGACTGGGACGGGATGACATGTTATTTCTGCCATTAGCCTGGACATATGAGGCGGGATTGCCCTCAGAGGCAAGGATCCCAATGTTTTGAGACTGCGTAGTCCCGGTCATCAATGGGACAGGCGCGAACACAGGTTGTTCCTTCTCACCCTAGCGCGGGCCAGAAGGACCAGTATCAGTCTCAGGGTGCTACATAGGCACCTTCTACTACTCAGATAGGCTAAAGAGGCCATGTAGTATGGGTGAGTCGAGACAAGACTCACGAACGAGACTTCAGAGATCGAGGGCATGTCCACGCTATTGCTTTATGAGGCGAGCTTGCATGTTTATCGATCTGACCTCCCAGGGTACATTTTCGCTCTCACAAGAGTGTCGTTTAAATTCGGATGCATCATATTCATGCTTATTGTTGCATCTAGTGTGGATGTTTTTGGATTAGAGGTGGAAACCTTGGAAAAGTCGTTGTATGTGAGTTTTTCCCTAGGAATTAGAGTGAGTGTTGATCAGATATGTCGAGATTGTGAGCTAGAGATCTTAGGGATTCTACTCACTGTGGACCTGAGGGTCATGGACATAATGGATTTGGATGCCATTCTTGGCATGGATTGGTTGACGACACATCAAGTCGTCATTGATTGTGATAATAGGAGGATTACTGCCTACACACGGGATAGTATTCGTGTGACCTTTCAGGGGGAGAAGCATGATGCTTTGCCCCAAACCGTGCACGACTCCAGGTGGAGTAGATAGTTGATGAGTTGGCTAGCAAGCCTTACCCTAGAGGATGAGGGGAGATAGGATTTGGGTCTACCTCGGGTGGTTTACGAATATGAGGATGTCTTTCCGGATGAGCTACCGGGACTACCTCCGCATAGGGATGTAGACTTTGTTATTAAGTTACACCCTGGTACATCGCCCATTCTTATGACTCCTCATAGGATGGCACCGGTTGAGTTGCAGGTACTCAAGGTCCAACTATAAGAATTATTGGACAAGGGCTTTATTAAACCGAGCACTTCACCATAGGGCGCTCCGATTCTGTTTGCGAAGAAGAATGACAAGACTCTTCAACTGTGCATAGATTATCGGCAGGTTGAGCGAGTTCTGATCGAAATCATTGTCCTGCTAGAAGATTGATGATTTGTTTGATCAGCGAGAGGGTGTGAGTCTAATCCAAGATGGGCAACCCACAGTTTTCCTCGGTTGAGTTAGGAGGTTGATATCCCTAGGCAGTTTAGGATGCGGTATGGGCATTTCAAGTTACAGTGTGCCCACTTCGGGTTGGCTTGAATACGCCATTTGTTCATGGATCTCATGCATAGGGTGTTCCAGCCCTATTTAGATCAGTTTGTTGTGGTCTTTGTTGACAACATCTTGATCTACTCCCAATCTTTGGAAGAGCATGAGGATCATTTTCGGATTGTTCTCCAAGCACTCAAGGACCATAAGTTGTATGCCAAGTTCAGTAAGTGAAAGTTTTGGCATCTTGGGTGAATTCTTGGGACACGTGGGTGTCGACCCGGAGTATGTCGATAGACCACGAGAAGGTAGAGTTTGTTATGAGGTTGGGAGAGGCCGAAGTCGGTCTTCGAGATGCGTGGTTTCTTAGGATTGTGGGTATTACGGGAGGTTTGTGAGGATTTCTTCCAGGTCTTAGCACCTATGACTAGATTGACCCGAGAGAGGAATTGATTTGAGATGGATGACTTTGACGAGCATTCCAAGAGTTGAAAGGGGAAACACTAGCTCGCCGATGAATCCTGGAATAGGGCGAGTACGGTGTCTTTGTGATGCCTCTTGGGACGAACTGGGATGTGTCTTGATCGCGATCCGAGAGGTTGTAACTTAGGGTTCGAGCTAAAGAATCATGACGAAATTACCCTACATGATGCGGAGTTGGCGGTGGCCGTTGTGTTGCGCCAAAGATTTGGCACCACTACTTTAACCATGGTGGCAGTTTGAGGTATTTTCCGGACCACAAAGTGCGAAGTATATTTTACAACGAGACCTCCAATATGAGGCAACAGTGGATGGGTGCACGCCCCATTCGAGTGTGTACGATGCGATGCTTAAGTAAGGTGGCATGTGCGCGAGGGCTTCCTTAATTAGTTGAGTGTCATAGTAGTATTTTTGAAAGTTGTTTTAAGGATGAAATTATAAAGTTTTCAAAAAATGGTGACACTTTTGCAATTAAGGAAAGTGGAGGGGTGAAAGTACAAATCATGGAAACTTTAATTAGTTAAAGGATAATAATAATCATAAGTACCATAATAGTTCGAGCTTTAGAAAATTCTGCAGATCTCGGATAGCCAACCAATTTGCTTTCAGATTAAATTTGTCTTGCAAAATCTAGTGACCCAGAAAAGTTTCGTCGAATTATGAGACAAGAAAAATATTTTTACGATTTTCTAGGTGATAGCCGTCGTGACTATTGAAAGCGAGATTTTAATCTCAAGGGAGTCGGAAATAGAGAAGCGAGCTAGTTCATTTAAAATAAATTAAATGAAATTTTTCCAAAATTTAAATGCTCGGAATGAAAAAATATATACAACCCGAAAATTTTGCAGAGAGTCAAATGAAGATCCAAGGGTCCTAAATGAGAAGTGTAAGTGTTAAAATGTAAATGAAAGGAAATGAAATGAAAATGAAATTGAAATGAAGTGTTAAAGTGAGAAAAATGAGAAATGGGGATTTGTGTAGCCAAACAGGGCTAATGAGACAACATGGGATTTAAGACCACATTTTTGTCTTTGAGACAAAACTCTCATTTGGGCATTTTGTTTGAGAGAGCTAGAGCATCATCCGGTTGAGTGTTGGCGAGGAGAAAAACGGTGTTCTCCATGTGAACAAGAGATTTGGTGATCGAGAACAAGAAGAAACCTTGGTATTGAAGAATCCAAAGATTTGAGGTAAGAGACAAACCCTAAACCCTTCTTTTCTTATGTTTAGGTTAGGAGAAAAGCCCTAGCTTTGTGCAAAAATGTTCTTGGATAGTTTTAGTTCAGTTTGAGGTTGTTTTGTATTTTTGGTTGGGATTGGTTTAGATTGGTTTGGAGGAGTGATTACAGTAAAGAAAAGTTTGGGTTATCAAAATAAGTGAAATATTGTCAAACTCTACGTTCTTAATTTAGATTATAAGTTAAGTTATAATCATCCAAATGAAGTGATTCTAATTGGTAAAGAACCATAAGAGATAGGGATACAAATGTATAGAAGGGATCAGGAGAAAATTGTAGTTCTAAGGCTCCCGAATACAAGCTTAAAGGTGAGCTTGGGTAGCTCACGGGTATGCTATGTTTTGGGTATTGTTATAGTGTTTTGGCCATAAGTTGAGTTTCACTCATGAAAATTAGTGATTAAATTCACCATTTAATATACTTCTAGGGAATAATTTACTTGAAGAAGTGTATGAAGGTATAACCCAAAGGGTACTTGAAATCTGTCAAAGTGGAGCTATGCGAATTATGTTTTGCACAAATTTGAGTAATCTAGATGTTAAGTTAAAAAGCGTACCAAGATGAGGTTGTGGATTTTGAATGCTTAGGGGTTGGTTAGACCTTGGTATAAGCTAATAAAATCAATGTTTGAAGTTAATTTTGGACAACATTAGGATTGGTTTTGGTTAGACGTTTTAAAGGTACTGTTGTCTGAAAAAAAAAAACATAATGTTTTTCCCTGTTTGTGTTATGCGGTTGAGGGCCTTAGAGAAGGAATTTTAAATTGAAAATTTAAATTAATGTCATTGGATATATAAGGGACTAAATTGGAGAGTTTCATAATTTTTGAAGACCGTTTGAATAATTTTTGGGTAATAAGTCAGTCTTGTTGGAAAAAGTTAAGTGAGTAGGTTTTTTAGGGGCTTTGTGCTCAAAATTATTTGGTCATTTGGATTTATATGAATGTTTGTGACCCTAATGTGACTTGCGTGTGAAGTTCGTTAAAAAATCTGAATCCGTTTCAATATGGTTGCTTTGTGAGCCTACGTTAAGTTTAGCGAGTGCAGCGATTAATGTTTTGTAGTATTTTCTTAGTGTGTAAGGTAGGAGCGGAGAATTGTGAAGTCATGATCAATTATTGTAACCTGAAATGTGAGTGTTCTAAACTTTGTTTTCAATGCTAGTGTATTATTTTTATAAATCGTTTTACGATTTGAATGTTATGGTTTTAATTGTTAAACCATATTTTATAAAGCAAGCAATATGCTTTATTAAGCAAGCAAGCAAGCAAACATATATTTTAAAGCTTATGGCTTTGATTTGTTAAACC
Organism: Tetrastigma voinierianum; assembly: GCA_016808115.1. Taxonomy (NCBI): domain Eukaryota; kingdom Viridiplantae; phylum Streptophyta; class Magnoliopsida; order Vitales; family Vitaceae; genus Tetrastigma; species Tetrastigma voinierianum. Next base: position 686,119 of record JAEQBH010000525.1, read on the forward strand.
ATATTTTATAAAGCAAGCAATATGCTTTATTAAGCAAGCAAGCAAACTTATATTTTAAAGCTTATGGTTTTAATTGTTAAACCATATTTTATAAAGCAAGCAATATGCTTTATTAAGCAAGCAAGCAAACAAACTTATATTTTAAAGCTTATGGTTTTAATTGTTAAACCATATTATAAAGCAAGCAATATGCTTTATTAAGCAAGCAAGCAAGCAAACTTATATTTTAAAGCTTATGGTTTTAATTGTTAAACCATATTTTATAAAGCAAGCAAACTTATATTTTAAAGCTTATGGTTTTAATTGTTAAACCATATTTTATAAAGCAAGCAATATGATTTATTAGCTTGAAACCAAGCAAAGCAAACATATTTTAGAAACATGGTTTAATTTGTTAAACCATATTTTATAAAGCAAGCAATATGCTTTATTAAGCAAGCAAGCAAACTTATATTTTAAAGAATATGGTTTTGATTTGTTAAACTGTATTTACCGGACTAGGTGATGTGGACACAAGGTCCTTCCACCGGCACGGTAGAACTTATTTATGTGGTGATGGAGCATTCCACCATATTTACCTGACTAGATGATGTGGACACAAGGTCCTTCCACCGACGGTAGAGATGGGTTTCCATGTTTGCAGGTGCTTGGGTGTGTGGACGAGGTCCTTCCATAGGTACGGTAGAACCACGGGTTTCACGTGTTTACCAGGGTACTTGGATGATGTGAACATGAGGTCCTTCCACAGACATGGTAGAGACATAGGTTTCCCGTGTTTACCAGGGTACTTGGGTGATGTGGACAGGAGGTCCTTCCATCGACACGGTAGAGACACAGGTTTCTCATCTTTACCACGATACTTGGGTGATGTGAGGTCCCCTTCCACCGGCACGGTAGAACCTGGAAATTTCCGTGTTTACGAGTACGGGTGATGTGGACAAGGTCCTTCAAACGCGGTAGAACCACAGGTTCAGTGTTTACTAAGTACTTGGGTGATGTGGACCGATGTCCTTCACCGACACGATAGAACACGAGGTTTCCGTGTTTACTAGGATCTGACAAACGAAAAGGCATCCGAGGGTCGATCAAACTATATTTATAAGCATTTTACGCCGGTTTTAAAATGCGACCAGCGATAAACAACAAACATTTTAAGAAAAGTTTTAGAAACTTTTATAGAAAAGCAAGCAAGGTTTTTTTCAAGTGTTTTGTAAAATATCGTTTTTACAGTTTTGAGACATTTTCAGAAAAAGCAAGCATTTTTTCGAAAAGTTTTAGAAACTTTTACAGCAAAGCAAGCAAGGTTTTCTGAAAGTGTTTTATAAAAGATCTTTTTTACAGTTTTGAGACATTTTCAGAAAAAGCAAGCATTTTATAAAGCATACACTCACTGAGCTCTCTTAGCTCATTATTTTCTTATTTTTAAAATTATCTTCCAGGTATAGGTACGCCGGACGCTAGAACATATCAGGGTCCTCCTGACTTCTATTTATATGTGTTGTATTTACTCAACTGTAACTAACTTTTATTATAAACACTTTGCACTTGTATAGTTGTGTATATGTATGTACATAGTTTTATTTTATGAAAATGTGATGAGCCTGAGACTCTTTTTAAGAAATGTTGTTGGTTGCCATATTTTATAAGTGTAAATTGTATTTACAGGTTTTGAGACATGTCCTATATGTGGCTTGTTATCTTTGCAGAAATTCTATAAAATCACAAGTTTAGAAAGAAAATTTTTATCTGGGTTTTTCGGCCAAATGACACGGCTTAGCTTCCACGGGATTCTATAGTCGTTGAAAGTGTCGGGTTAGGTTCTTTGGGGTTCAGGCCACGCCGCTTTCTTATTAGGGGAGTAGGGGTGTGTCATGGAGTATCTGGAGGTTGTAAACCACTTTGCATTACTATCACGGTGAGGCAAATGTAGTGGCTAATGCGCTCGGTCAGTCATGGGAGTATTGGCTAATTAGCTTCCGAGAGTGTGATGCTTGAGGCGTAGGCGGTTGAGGCTGATCTGGTGAAGTCAGGCTGAGAGTGTTAGGGAGTTTGGTAGCTACGCCATCCCTACTGAATAGGGTGATTGTGTCCTAAGGGCAGGACACAGAGATATCGTCCATTAGGGATCGGAATTACGGTCAGTCTGGTGACGAGCAGGCCGTCCCACCTGAATGAGTAGTCTTTGGTATAGGGACGGGTTGGACCCACTAGCTTCTTAGGTTGAGAGAAAAGATCCTTGTGGAACCCAGCATCGGGGTGACTTGCCAGAGATGTAGTGAAGTCTTAGCCCGGTGTGGAGCAAGATGAGCGAGGCGTTGGATATTTTGTTCCTTCGATTGTCTCGTAGCCATTAGGTAAGTAGGGCATGAAACCAGTAATTTCCTCGCCGTCAAAGCTGGCCCGGGTGGGAGTGGGAGCATCATCACGATGGATTTTGGCGACACACTTCATGCGGACACGGCGAACATGATCTTAGTATAGGTTATAGTGGACCGACTCACTTAGTCGACACACTTTCTAACGGTGCAGATGACCTTCACACTAGAGGAATTCTGCTAATTGTATATTCGTGAGATTATCCGATTACATGGAGTGCTAGTCTCTATCGTATCGGACAGGGATCCTAGGTTTATAGCACACTTTTGGAAGAGTTTCCAAAAGGCTATGGGGACACAGCTGACAATGAGCACGACGTTTCATCCATAGATAGATGGTCAGTCGGGATGTGTCTGAGTTTAGAGGGACATCTTGTGAGCATCGTCTGGATCTTAAGGGTAGCTAGGAGGAGCATACCCTTAGTGGAATTAAACACAACAATAGTTATCGAGTGTATTCGGATGCTTTCATATGGGGCCTTGTGGGAGGCGAGTCGATCCCAGGTTGTTGGACGAGAGGTGGGAGAGCTTCATCGCGGTCGTTTGATTCGAGACACCTCCAGGAAGGTGGATTTGATTCGGGCGTCTTCTCGAGGCTCAGGCGGGCGGAGGCTCGCCCATGAAGATGTGGACCTCCTAGGTTTGAGGTGGGTGATCACGTCTTCTTGAAGGTGATGCCTAAGGAAATGAGTGGTCGGATTCAGCAGCGGGGAAGCTAGCGGCAGAGTATATTAGGCCCTTAGATACACCAGGGAGGAGTGAGGCGCCCAGATTTGCATCTTGGTTGGCCTTTACCATCGGAGTTTATCGGTCTCCATAGGGTGTTCACGTCTCCATGCTAGAGTATCACTCTAAATCCAGTTCTGTGTAATTGGATTTGGGAGAGATTACTATTGATATTGACGGGACCTTCGAGGAAGGACCAGTGCGTATCTTGGATAATGGGATCGGGTTTTGTGACCTGGGCGTAGGAAATTTAAGTAGAGAGTCATTAGTAACAGCCACAGAAGGGGTAGGGAGAGGAGAGGCTGACATGAGACGTGAGGACACAATGTGTGCCAGTTATCCTTTCCTATTTGAAGATGGAGCTATGTCTTCTTAGTCATTAGGGGTTTAATGACTGTTGCATATGCATGTGATTTGATGTGTATGTGTGTGTGAATTTCGAGGACGAAATTCTTTTAAGGGGGGAAGAATGTAAAACCCGGGAAAATTAGAAATTTTAGGAAGTAGAATAATAATAATAATAATAATAATAATAATAAACTTCTGAATAAATCAGGAAACTGAAAATTCTCTAGATCTCGGATGATAAGCAGTACATGTAGTTGGATTTGTCTCGTGAAATCTAGTTACCCCATCAAATTTTGTTAGATTCTGAGATAGTTAGAATTTCATGTTTTTTGAGGCATCAAGTGTCGGGTGACACATGACATGATCTTGTAGATGCCACATAGGTTGTAAAGGGAGTGACACATGCTTTGATAGCCATCGCTGGTCATGCTTAATAAACTTGGATGAATGGCTCACATTGAGCCATGTCAAATAAGAATTATGAAAATCCATAAAGAAATAAGGGAGAAAGAAATGGGAGAGAGAATAGACGTAATTTTTCAAAGCATGGAAAGTGGGGAGGAAAGTTTCCCCATGAGCCAGGTAAATATGATAGGGATCAAAATGAAAGAAAAGAAAGAAATAAGAGAGAAAAGAAGAAAAAGAAAATAAAGAAGAAAAAAGAAATGAAAAGAAAATAAGAAAATATGAGAGAAAAATGAAGAAATGATAGGAAGGGCTTGTTGAAAAAAGATTTAGGAATTGGATAAGAAGAAAGAAAAAGGAAGAAAGGAAGAATAAAGCTAGGGAAGAGGAGAAGAGCAGAGGCAGGAGGAGAGAGAGAGAGAGAGAGAGAGAGAGAAAGGGGAGAGAAACGATATGTGAGATTTTCTGGCGTTTCCTACGAGTTTGGGGCTCTGATGAGGAGAGAAGAAAGTCGATCCACGCATTGCGAGCTACGCGTGGTACGAAATCTTGGAGTTTAGTTAAGCTCTTAGTGAAAGTGCCTATTTGGAATATTTGCTTTTAGCCTAAAAGCCATGCAATGACATAGGATTGTCTTCGGTAGTGTGATTTGGTTCGAATTTGGGGCCCGAATATTGGAAATTTTGGATTGGTTTCGGCTTGGAGTCTGGACTATCTGAGGTTTGGTTTTGATCCGAGACTAATGTCTCTGAGTTTTTGTTCTGTGTTTGGTATCCACGGTAATTCAATGGCGAATGGAACCAAAAATGGTTCATGGCAGTGAAGGGACCAAGAGGTGCCCTGTTTTATATGGGTCCGAGATTTGGGACATTTTGTGTGTATTGTTGGAAAAATAAATAATATGTTGTTGTGTGTAAAACTCATGTTAATATGTGCTTGCGTGATATATTAACATGGAAATTGTGATGAATGGAAATTATATGTAGGAAATATCACTACTAGAAATTTGATATTCCACGACTACGTTATTCATCCCAAAAACAAAATTTCTGGTTGCGAATAATAATCTGCAACCAAAAAATGTTGGTCGCACAATCGTCATAGTATGTCCATCGGGGAATGTTTTCTGCGACCTTTCCTTAACTTTGTCGTACATAATTTGTTTGTGTGATGGATGATATTAGTCATTAATGTAATTTTTTTATGTCCAACATCTTGGTGGCAGATTTCACTTTCTACCATCGATAGTAATTGGTTAATTTTATTTTTGCAATGAAAACATTTGTCCTTGTTTGAATGTTTCGATGGTGATCTAGCAATTTTCGTGTTTCTCACGATGAATTAACATGGTCATAAATTGGTGTTTCTATGATGAATTTACATGGTTTCAATTTCGTTTTTCTACAATGAATTTACATGGTCCCAATTGTTTGTTTATATGATGAATTTACATGATCGCAAATTCATGTCTCTGTGATGAATTTACATAGTCGCAATTTCGTGTTTCTACGATGAATTTACATAAGTCTAATTTTGTGCTTCTATGATGAATTTATATAAATTAGCAATTTCGTGGTTTTACGATGTTTTCATGGTTGCAATTTCGTGTTTTTATGATGAATTAACATGATCGCAATTTCGTGTTTCTACAATGAATTTATGTGGTCACAATATCATGTTTCTACTATGAATGTATGTGGTTGCAATTTCATGTTTGCACGATGAAGAACAACTAGTCATGGTTTATAAATTTTCATTATGAAAAAATTTAGACATAGTTTAAATATTAATAGGATGAAATTAAATGGTCACAATTCTGAATCCATTTCCATAGCGAATAAATGGTCTAAATTAATCTCAACTATGACAACAATCTCATAACAAATTGCAAGCATAAGCACATAAGCGGTCTCCTTCTTCTTTTGTAAATGATAGAATTCTCTCCATTCTCTAATAGTACATCTAATCCTTTTCCTTGAGATGGGCCTCGCCTCTTTCTTGTTGTTGATGAACCTCCTATATGACAATGACAAAGAGATTATATTGATTGAAACAAGCCTATCATAACAATTACCTTCTTGATAGTTTTACAAAATAATACCTTGTGCAATCATGTTGACGATGGACAAACAATGTTGGTGATAGATTGATACCACCTCAGAGCCATGTAACTGCTACAATATAATATGATACAATAATATGACAACTAGTCGAGATTATAGATTTGAGATACCTATATAATTTATTTCAAATGGTGAATAAGTTGGCTGACATAATATTATTATATAACCTCAAATAATATTGAAGTAGTATGGAAAATTAATTTAATATAAAAGACAACCTAAATAAAAGGAAACAAAAAACATTTAAGTTTTTATAATACATTTAAGGATGCTTTTGAGTTTACAACTGCTGCTACAAAATTTATTCTTGCAAAAATTACTAAGATAGTTTGTCTCAGTTCAAATCTATAAGAACATCTTTGGCCAATTATAAGAGGCAAATATTTTCTAACACTCTAAGGATAAAATGACAATTAATCATATTCACAAACCAAATAAATGCTTCAATGGAGATCAGTATTTGAGGTCGAGGATTATATCGAGGATGAAAAAAATTAAGATGATAAGAATAGCAAACAAAATTTCTTTCACCACTTATAATGGTTTGGAATTAGAAAAAACATTAGCACAACTTACACTTTTGAATATTCTTATAGGATTAAAGAATTTCAAATGATCCATTAAAATTAGTTAAAAAAATATCCAAGAGTTTTAGGAAATAAGAATATATTAAAAATTCAAAACCCAATTCTAGGTCACCTTGAATCCTATATGTATCGAGTAATAACATCTAAAGATGCATGTTGGTTTAAAAGGTACTTCCTTTACCAACAAGTGTGCTTCTTTGGAATATCTAATGTTTGCCAAGAAGTCAACCTTACATAATGTTTATCATTTTTTATGCATGTCCATTCTGGCTATTGGTTACAACCATATAACAATCAACAAGGAACTCATCCTATCCCAAGAAGCTGTGACGCCCCAAAACCGGAGTGTCCGTTGACAACCCGTCAACCCGCGGAATACTGTGGGATGCCCAAACCTCGACACCGCTCATTTAAAATCAGGCGAGTCTCCTTTGCACGGAGCTCCCACCCAAGGTACAAACCTGTCCTAACAATTCACAATGACCACACAGTGGTCCATGCAAGTAAAATAATGGCCACTTAGGCCCCTGCATCAATACTCACAAAATGCATCAACTATATACAATAGTTCAAGAGTTAATAAATTACTCTTAATTCAACATATATTAAAATGTACAATTTCCAATACATGTTATACAACAACATCAAGCCACAAGTCGACTTTCTTCTCAAAACGGCCTCTAATGAGTGCCGCCTTCCCGATCGCTCCCTGTACCTGAAATAGTGATCCCTCGACAGGGTAAGCAAAGCCCAGTAGTGATAATTTCTTACATGGGTTACTCCCCACTTAAGTGCACATGTCATGGCAAACAATCACATTCAAGCAATTTCATGAACCTACTCGAATGTCTACATGCCCAACCCATGTCTCGAGTCCTCACCCACCTCACATGCCTCTGCTTAATGCGAGTAAAATATCCAGTTCTCAAAACAAAAGCTTTTTGTTCTCGAAAACTTACTACCGAGATTTGGTAAAATATTGGACTACCCTCCAAGGCGAATTGCTGGATAACACTCAAATACCATGGTCCCCATCCGCTGATCCGTCTGACGCACTCCAAGGCAATTCTTCTAAAATCTTCCTTGAAATCTTCCTTTCACAAACATTTCCTGCTTTTTCTTCAATTTCATGTCATGCACTCACTCCTAATATTCTAGGGTGCCCCAATGCATATGGAATGCATGATGCCAATCCCAACAACTCATGCTAATATATAAAACATGTATATACTAACATAATTAATCCACATAAATCATGTTATGCAAATTCACCATCAATAACACCAAAATTAGCTCAAATGGGCTAATTAACAAACACAGGCAATTCATTTTGAATCACTCAACATCATAAAAATCACACCAAAATCATACCACTATTCATCCATGAACAAGGAAAAACCCAATTGGCACTGCTTCACGGCCACAACAATCGGAATTTTCTCCCACTCGATTCAAAGCTTTTTGAGACCGAAAAACACTCCGCTTAATCCAAGCCTCTAACATCCCCAACCATTTACATGGCTCCAACCAAAGAATAACTCAAGTAGGGAAAAGATTCCTACTCTCGAGTTGTCAGAACTCCACCAAATCAGTGTCCACGCGTAGCCCTCGCCGCGTAGATCGACTTTGCTTCTGTCTGGTCGAGAACCCATCATCGAATGGTCGAAAAATCTAGAGAGAAGGCACTCTCTCTCTCTCTAATAATCACAAACCTAAGCTCAGTGCATCCAAATTCCATCCACTGCCCCTTTTTTGGTGTTTTAATGAAGAAGACAACTATTTGCTATTTTGTCTTATTCTCATTAACATTTCCAATAATTCCCAATGTGTCCCTTTTCTTGATTTTTGACACTTGGCACAATCTAAGCAATCCATCTCATCCTCTCTCTACTCATGCAACATATGTCACATGGATACATGTAGTAGGTGACTTTTGTCACATCACATGTCTCTCAAACCCGTTTTACGACACCCGACACTCAGCGCCTCAAAAAATGTGAAATTCTAACTATCTCGGAATTCGACGAAATTCGACATGGTAACTAAATTTCGTGAGATGATTCCAACGGTGAAGTCCGTTTCGTCATTCAAGATCTAGAAAAATTTCAGGTTTTGACCGAAATTACCATTTTGCCATTTTTCCGAAAATTGGAATTTTCTCGGGTCTTACATTCTTCCCTCCTTAAAAGGAATTTCCTCCCGAAATTCTGGACAATCACAACAACTCACATGTATATGCAACGTGCACCATACCATGCATGTAAACTAGTCATTTAAGTATTAAACGACTAAACCATGTACCTTCATCCCTGAACAAGACGGGATATGTGGCCCTCATCGTGTCCTCCTCGCGCCCCACGCGACTCCTCCACTCCACCTGCCACCATAAGACTCCTCACTAGCCCGCCGCCCGCATAGCAAAACCCGATCCCTGGGCTATCCATAATGCACAAAGGTCCCTCCGGGCGCCCTATCCGTGTCAACCTCTATCTCTCCCCAATCCACTATATGAGCTGGATTTGGAGTGTACATCTTGAGCATGGAGACGTGAAATACCTCATGGACACCTAACATGTCAAGGTAGCTTCAACCTAACACTACAAAGGCTCATCCTCTCGAGTATCTCGAAGTGGGCCCAATAAAATCTCGCCGGTAGCTTCACTTGCTACAAACCCGACCACTCCTTAGCACTAAGAAGACGTGATCTCCAACCTCGAACTCTAAGGGTCGACGTTGCACACGCATACTCTTCTTCCTGCCATGATCCGTGAGAAGACGTATGTCGATCAAGCTCACCTCTTAGAGGTGGCGTCTCAATCAGATCAGACCAGTGATGGAGCTCTTCCCACCCCTGGCCCAACATAATCTGTTGATCCGCGATGGCCTCCCATGGCAATGCCTCATATGGTGCCATCCGTATACTCGTCGATAACTCCGGCCACAGAGCGAATTCCACTAAGGGCAAGTGCCTTCCTGGGCCCACCCTTATGATCGAGGACGACAAGCTCGCAAAGATGTCCTCTAACACCGTGATAGTCCTCTATGACTAACCATCCGTCTCTGTGGGTGAGTTGTACTCATGGTCACCAGGCCCATACTTTGAAGCCTAAAAGTGCGCCGTAAACCTCGGGTCCCTATCCGACACTATGGATACTGGTACTCCATGTAGCCGAACTATCTCTCGGATATACAACCGGTAGAATCTCTCCAATGTGAAGGTCATCCGCACTAGAAATGTAATACTTCGCGGAGTCGGCCCACTGGCCACCCATACCACATCACGCCCCGGTGTCCGGTGGGCAACAATACAAAACTCGTTAGTAATATGCTCTAGGCCTATTGAATGGACATGATATTTGCCTATTTACAGAATTCTATTATTATGATGTACTCATTGTTTATTATATATAATGTCCTCGAATATTATTAATTATTCTAAATGTCCTTAATCTAAGTATTGTTAGCTGGAATAAATGAATTAAGATTAGTATAAGTTTGATTGATATTCATGGGATGAATATGTATGAGATACAAATCAAATTTATATCTATTTGTTGAGAACAAATATTGGATGCACCCGTCTCGAGATTAATACATGGATCAAAGTCATGTTAATCTCTAATAGTCACACATTGAACTTTGACCGAGATCGCTATAGTTCTGGACCCTAATAATGTCAGGTTTGATATAATCAAACGCTGTCTTTGGATCTGATGACTATAAAGGTTATACTTGAACATAATAAGAATTATGTAGTGAGATATGAGCGATTAAGATGTGGAATTTGTCCTCTTATTATAAGAGAGATATCTCTGGTCCCTCGACAATCGGGAGACCGAGAAATGCATGGTCGTGCCTGTCGAATCTATGGAGATCAATGTCATTTGTTTAATACCTAATTGGGCTTCGAGTAATCAAAGATAGAACGATATAAGGCTGACTTGGTCCATGCCTTATATTCTCACAAGATATCATGAGACAAAAGGATTATGTCATTAGCTATATTAAGGTCATTCCCTGATCACGAGTTTTCATTTAACCTGGTACTATAATGTTCGCAGAGGCCACTTATGACTTGTAGGATCAAATGTGATCTCGGGCCTACCGCCAATGTTAATTGAACCTATAGGGTCGTACATTAAGAACAAATAATAACTAAGTATGGTTTTCACTTATAATAAATTCATTTATTACATACGCTATGGTTTTCCTGTAATAAATTCGCTATTACATAACGGTTATGGTCTTCTCGTAATAAATTCGCTTATTACATAATCTGCTATGGTTAATAAATTGTTACTTATTACATAATCTGTTATGATTTTCTGTAATAAATTCGCTTATTACATAACGGTTATGGTTACTGCTATGGTTAAATATTTAATTGGGTTTCTTATCAGATAAGGATTTGAATTTAAATTATTATTATTTAAAAGCGCTTTAAATATATAAATAAATTCAAGTTTGATCGAAACCCTAGAAGATCTATATAAATATATATGTGAGACATATATATTCAGGTGTAGTTGTTCTTTCAAAAAGTGAACCAACCTAAAAATGTAGAGAAAGAAAAACCCTAATTTCGTTTTTGAGAAGACTAACCTGAACTAGCATTCAAAATCGCTTATTATTTGTTCGTGGTAAGATATTTGGTGTGAGGGTGGTCGCCGTAAAGGCAAGACCTTCAAGATCCGAACAAAACCAAGACGCAAAATTTCGCGGCACTCGCTCGATCTCGCCTCGCAATCGTTAGCGGAACCGCCACAGCTCGTAGCACCTATGAATTTAATTGGTTTTAAACATGCGCCTATTATAATTTATTTCTTTTAATGCAAATTGTTTATGCTATATGATAACATAATATATTTTCAGATGTTATGTTGCTTCACATTGTGTACGTGATGGCCTTTTGCATCAATGTGTTTGGCGTGTTATTATTATTATTATTTTTACAAGGGTTGTAATTATTAAATACGGCTTCTGTATGCCGCTTTTGTTTTATTGTAATTTTATTTACTATTAGTAGTATTTATTTAATTGTCAGAATAAAACAAGAGACAATGCAAGCCATTTGAAGTCATGCAATCCAACCCTGATGATGGAGGAGCTAGGTGTCTATGCAAGTTGGTGGTCAAATCGACATCATGGAGCTACTTATTACAACTCAGCATGACTGTTGATCTCATATCGGGTTTATGGGAGATCAATTTAGATAAAGGCCATACTGTGGACACATTTATTATATGCATGTATGTGTATGATGTTACATGAGTATGTGATACTAGATATGATGAGATCTATTAATTGAAAATTAAAATCAATCAAGATCCTCACATAAAATTTAAAGTTAACATGCCATCCATATCTAAACACTACAACCTTGGTCACCTTAATGTGGGTTCTACCAAAGTAGCACACATTAGGTTACATTAGTGGAGACAAGATTTATAATGGTGCTACCCATATGTTTAAAAATGGTTTAACTTATTAGGTTATCAAACGGTTTTGGGCCTAATGGCATAAGATGGGATTTAAAACATACCGACATATGATGTCAAAATCCCATAAATATCTAAGAGTTGCAATGAGATGTAATTGGTAAGAGTTACCTACCTAACTTAATTTTAAGTGTCATGCCAAAGCCGACTTAAAGTTGAGTAAAATATGGATCTTAGCTCACTAGATTAATATGATTATTCTTGAGGGTTGTTAATTTATGAGAGAAATTTCATAATCAAAATAATTTATCAAATCTTGCATTCATCAGAGTGGCCAACAATAACAACAACAATTCTACTATGTCACCGCGATCACCCTTGAGAAGGATAAACTGATCGGGACTAACTTCCTTGACTCCGGTTTCAAATTTGAGAATTGTTCTCAAACAAGAAAGGAAGCTTTATGTCTTGATGAACCTCCTCGAAGAACCAGTTATTATAGAATGTTCCTAGAGGGCCGAAAAGAATGCTTATGAGAAGCATCATAATGACTCCTATCGATGTTGCATGCTTGATGCTAGCTACCATGAGTTCCAACTCTTTAAGGATCTCGAAAATATGGAAGCTTATGATATGATCTCCAATCTTAAGGAAATGTTCCAAGAACAAGCAAGGGCAAGAAAGGTATGAGACTACTAAGGTAATCGCATTCTTGTAGCACGGCCGAGGGTACTTCGCTAAGACTCATGTTCTAAAAATGAAAGGCTATATCGAGCACCTTGATAGGTTTGGATTTACTGAGCCAAGATGCTATAACCGATTTGGTCCCGAATTCACTTCCGGTAGTTATGGGCCATTTGTCATGAACTATAACATGAGTGAAATGGACAAATCTATCTCTCGAGTCGTGATATGTTGGTTAAAACCGTCGAGCAAAATATTATTAAATCCAAGCCCGTCATGTTCGATGGTTCAAATAGAAAGGGATTCAAGGGAAAGGGGCAAGGCAAGGGCAAAGGAAAGTCAAATGCTCAACCCAACACAAACTCAACCCAAGGCTACCCTGTGTAAAGAGGGTGTCATTTTCAGAATGAACCCGGCTTCACAAAGAAACTCCGCAAGTTGTATTTAGAGGATCGAAAGAAAAGAAGAAGACTGTGAGACTAGTTCTTCGGTATTTATGTTATGCTGCATTAATTTTTCTCCTTCTAGTTCCGGGTATTAGATAATTGATGTGGATCTCACATTTGTACAAATGTGCAGGGGCTCAAAAGGAGTAGACAACTGAAGAAGGACGAAGTTGATCTACGAGTAGGCAATGGAGCAAAAGTTGCTGCTTTAGCTGTAGGAAGTTATGAACTTACTTTGCCTAGTGGGCTTTTGTTAGTTTGACAATTGTTATTATGTTCCTACAATATGTAGGAATATTATTTCATTTGTTCGATAATGATGGTTTTTCTTTATTATTAAGAATAATAATTGCTCCATTTTTCATAAAGACATGTTTTATGCAAATGCCTATTTACAGGATGATCTTTATGTTATGAACCTTCAAAAATCCAACAATTCTCATGTCCATAACATAACTACTAAGAAATTTAAGTCCAATGATTTAAATTCAACCTATCTTCGCATCAATTCCTCGCCATATAATGAGAAACGTATCTCAAAAAACTCCATCAAGTTTGACTTTCAATTCATTTGATTTTGAATCATATGAATCTTGTCTATTAAGATGACAAAGGATCCCGACTGACACAAAGGGAAAGGGCCGTGGTCGTGGCGCGCACCGAGCCTTGTAGTGGTCGTGGCCCCGACCGCGGTCAGCCCGCGGGCCACCGTGTCAAGGACTTGTCACGCGGCACGCGCGCCTAGCGCCGTCGTGTCGCGCCTCCCCTCGATCACGATGCTGCCTGTATCGCAACACAAACTCGTCGGCGCCATGTCACATCATGTCGCGCGCCTACCCTGCCGTGTCGCAACGCCTGCACGGCCGTGTCGTGGCCTGTCTCGCGACACAACCCAGCAACCAAACCTCCGCCTGTCACGATATAATCGTTTGTATCGTGACACGCCTCACTAACCAGACCGCCCGCCTATCACTATACAAAGACTGTATCGTGACACAACCCCAGTGGCCAGGCCCTCGCTCTTGTCACGATACAAAACTTTGTATCATGACACTCACCCCCCGGCCAGGCGAAGCGCCAGCCTTCTTCGGCGTATCAGCGGCTGCTGCCATGTGGTCATATCGTGGGCGGCGTTGGGCGTGTAGTGACTTAACTCGTCGTGTGGTGGCGTACTGTGTTGCCTCCCAACCTTACTGTCTGTCTGACTGGCTGAGATTGTGACTCAAACTAAAAATTGGGCAGCCTGTCGGTTGCCTTCTAAGCATTTTTTATGCCATTTTTTCTCATTCCTGCTCTTGGAAAAACCACCAAAAAAAAAAAAAATATATATATATATATATATATTCAATTTCAAGTATAACAAAATAAATTCCTAAAAATTTATTTTATTTATTTTTTTCTTCCAGTTTTACCCACTGTAAAACCTTAAAAAAAATTTCTTCTATCATTTTTTTTTTCTATGTGTTATTCACTAAGCACACAATCACACAACATACCACACACAATTCATACACAACAATTCATGTTATGCACACCCAATCACACATTAACACAATGCATGCAGTGTTCTAATCCTGTCCCGTGATTGCCTAGGTAATCACATACCTAAACCCTAACATTGAGCTTTACTAAGCTGTGATGCTCTTACACCTTTATGACTATGGCCTAAGCTGAAGTCCCTCAAGCCCTAGGTACTCGTATACCTATGCTCTGATACCAATCTGTGACGCCCCAAAACCGGGGTGTCAGTTGACAACCCGTCAACCTGCGGAATACTCGTGGATGTCGGGTAACCCGATGTGACACCCCAAAACCCGGGGTCCGTTGACTACCCGTTAACCCACGGAATACAAGTGGATGGCCGGGTTGCAGAAGCGCCGCCAGCTCGGCGAGTCTCGCTGTGCGAGGAGCTCCACCCAGATACAATACACAGTATAAACCTGTCCCAAGCAGTCAATATTATATCATCATGAGTAAAGCGTATGAGCCCATAAGCATTAATCATAACAATATACGTAAAACATACCAACTATATGATAGTTCACAGGATTAATAATTTACTCTTATACAACACATATATCAAAATTAGAGAATTCTAATACATGTAGAAAATCATCAAAGCCACAACTCGGCTTTCTTCACAACCTCAGTCTCTAGGACGAGCCGTCCCCTCGCACGCTCCCTGTACTTGTAAAATAATATCCCTCAGACAGGGTGAGCTAATGCTCAGTAGTGGAATCGCCCTAAGTGGGCTACTCTCTACCTAAGTGCAGTGAAATGTTCCAAAATAAACACACATTCAAGCGAATGCATGGTCGCAGATGTCTGCATGAAAAAACTCGGATCAAGTCTCACGACTCTCACATCGCCTAAGCCTTGTATGAGAATTATTATTTGATTTGTTGTGGACAACCCTCAGTGTATATATATCAATTGGGCCGTCTCAGTGATTGATATTATTTGTGGACTACCCTCCGATGTATATCAATTGGGTTGTCTCCGACGATTGATATTTTTAGTTTGGACTACCCTTCGATAATTAACATTTTAGACTACCCTCCGAACCATTTTCTCTAGATCATCCATGCACTCACTCTATAGTCCAGTGTTCCAAAGGCATATGGAACGATGTATGCCAATTCCAATACAAATTTAATTCATACGTAAATATATAAATACGCATATACAAAACATTCAATTCATTAATAATCACGCTACGTGGAATTCATTTCATACATCGTACTAGCTCACTAAGCTAATGATTGAACACGAGCAATTTAATCCTGAATCACTCGACCATACACGTTTTCACAAAAAAATATATTTTGAGAACACTGTTTCGGGAATAGGGAAACCCTCGGTTACTATTCCCGAAAAATCACACCACCTGGGCTCACTCTCAGGAACCCGCATTTCACGGTCATTTCCGGCCTCATTCCAATCAATACATGATTTATCAGCGGTGCCACACCAATCTAAACCAGCCATGGCCGGTCACCACCAGACCACTGGATTTCAAAATTCATATCAATTCTGGCCCCAAGGTTCGAACCGATCAAACCATACCATGTATTCTCATTCGACCAAACATTCGCAAAGCATCAAAGAAGGAATAAAACCCAAGTAGTGAGAACCCTACCTCACAGTTTGTCAAACTCCTCAAATTCCGATGTCCACGCGCAGCTCGTCCGCGCAGAGCAGCCTTTCCTCACCTCGAAGACCCGCCGACTGGCCGGATTTGTTCAAATCCAGAGAGAGTGCCTCTCAAAAATCTCTCAAAAACCCCACCGCCAAGCCTCAAGCCGCCTCCTCTCGCTCCAAGATCGCCCTTTTCCTTTTTTGAAGAGACGACACTGTCATTTTGGCATATCCTCATTTAACAATTTCTAAAATGACCATTATGTCCTTCTTTTCCCGCTTTGACATTCGACACCTGCTCCTCGCCCATTTTCATCATTTTACTACTACCTTATGCATACATGAAAGATATAATGTTATATGCGATTTGGCAGATCGTAAAATCTTTACGCGACTCAACCGCTGACATGTCCTAAAATATGTAAAATCTGACCGTCTCTCGAATTCGACGAAATTTTACGCATAATATCGCAAGATGATTCCACCCGTGAAACTGCTTTCATTATCCGAGATCTAGAGAATAAATTCTCGATTTTTTAACCTAAATTACATTTTGCCATTTTTCCGTAAATTAGAATTTCTGCCTTACACCCGACACCACTCATTTAAAATCAAAGTGTAGTCTCCTTTGCATTTAGGAGTTTCTACCCAAGGTACAAAACCGGCCTAACAATTCACAATGACCACACAGGTCCACATGGTAAAATAATCAACAATTTGCCCCATCAACATCACAAACCACTCAACTATATACAATAAATTTCAAGAGTTAATACCCATTTTAATCTCAACATATATTAAAACACAATTTCTAATATATGTTATACAACAACATTAAGTCATGTTTTCCGCTTTCTTCTTAAATGTACTTCAATGAGCGCCGCCTTCCAATCGCTCTCTCGTAATTCGAAATAGTTGATTCTCGCACAGCAAATCCCAGAGCCGATAATTTCCTACATGGGCTACCCCCACCTAAGTCATATGTCATGGAAACAATCATGATTCAAGCAATTTCATGAACCTACTCGGTCGTCTACACGCCCAAACCCATGTCTCGAGCCTCACCCACTTCACAGATATGCCTGTCAACGCGAGAAATATCCAGCCAAACAAATGTCTTTGTTCTCGAAAAACTACTACCAGATCTTAATTATCGACTACCCTTCGAGGCTAATTGTCAATAACGTCCAGAAACGCCATGTCAACATCGGCGGACTGGTCGACGACTCAAGGCAATTCTTCGAAAATCTTCCTTAAAATCTTTCCATAAACATTTTCGCTTTTTCTTTCAATTTCATGTCATGCACTCACCCAATATTCTATGCACTTACCATATGGAATGCATGATGCCAATCCCAACAACTCATGCTAATATATGTCATGTATGATATTAACATAATTAATCCACATAAATCATGTTATGCAAATTCACCATCAATAACACCAAAATTAGCCTCACAATGGCTAATTAACAAAACACAAGCAATCACTTGAATCACTCAACATCATAAAAATCACACCAAAATCACATCACCATTCACATGAACAAAGGGAAACCCCTGGGCCGGGTAATCGCTCACTCGCCAATAAACAATCGATTTTCTCCCACCTCGCTCAAAGCTTTAGACCGAAACACGCTTAATCCAAGCCTCGTAATTATCCCTCTCAACATTTACACAGCTTCTAAATGCAAAAGAATAACTCACAGGAAAAGATCCTCACCTTCGAGCTTGCCTAATCCCACTAAACGCACCACTGTGAGCCTCCTACAACAGAATCGACTTCTCGCTTTCATCTGGTCAGTAAACTGTACATCAATGACTAAATCTAGAGAATGCACTCTCTCTCTAAAAATCACAAACCCATGCTCATTAATCAATCAGCCATCGTCTTTTTGGTGTTTTAAATTGCAATAATAACTATTTGCTATTTTGGTTCTATTCTCATTAACATTTCCAATAAATTCCCAATGTCCATTTTCTTGATTTTTGGCCACTTTGCAATGTAATCTAAGCTATTCATCTCATCCTCTCTGGCTCACAACATGTGTCATATGGCATATGTAAAGTACTCTTTCACATCACATGCCTCTCAAACCCGTTTTACGGCACCCGACACTCTATGCCTCGAAAAACGTGAAATTCCAACTATCTCGGAATTCGACGAAATTCAACATGGTAACTAGATTTCGCGAGACGATTCCAACGGTGAAGTCCGTTTCATCATCTGAGATCTAGAAAATTTCGAGTGTTGACCGAAATTACCTCGCCATTTTTCCAAATTTAATTTTCGGGCTCTTACAGGTATGACAATGACCACCCACCAATAAACCATAATGATAGCATTTCAAGTAAAGGCAGAATTATTTATTAGTATATATAAAGTTTTGGAATACAAATTTGCAAAGCTTCAACTGTGAGCAATAAATAATGAGCGCTCATCACAAAAACGTAAGATAAATATATTAAATAATGATAATTTAATAAGTATCCTCAAGATATGTCTTATGAAACAATGTTTCATTTAAAGTAAACTGAATTTAACAAAAAAAAAAAAAGTAGGTCTTCATATGCTGATACAAAGGAATCTAACAAATTTTTCTAGCTTGTTTCATTTTAATCATGCTACTTTGCAAACAAAAATTTCTTTACAAATCAAACTTTTCACAGAAAGACACTACTTCAAAAGCCTAAACAAAAATTAAATAAAACTAACCCAAAAAAAGCTACATGGTATTTACACTTGCTTCTAGTTTCTGAAAGACCAAACACAATACCCGTTTGTACATATTTCTTGAGAGAGAACGTGAGAAAGAAACTAGGCTTGTGTCTCTTATATTTCTTTAATGATAATAATATTAATAAATTATTAAAGATAATTTACTTTTTTTGAAGAGTGATAATTTAAATATTTAATTTAGTGATAATCTAAACTAGGGCCTTTATTATTACAAATATTTATATTTAAATTTAATTTAATAAAATACAATTTAATTTCTTAAGTATTTTAGGATAAATATGATTATTGTTTTTTCATGTAATTTTTATTGAATTTTTTTGTTTGGTTTTAACTTTTATGATTTACGTTTCAAAAAAAGCTTTTATGATTTATGCAACAAAGTAAAAATGGAAGTGAAAAACCATAAAATTTAAAAGATAATAATAATATTATAATTTTAATTAAATATAATATTTGTATTTGAAAACAAAAGTTACTAATAATAAGATTATTATAAGATTTTAATTAAATATTTAAAAGATAAGAATAATATTATAAAATTTTAATTACGTTTAATATTTTTATAGTTGAAAAAAAAATAGTTACTGGTAACAATAATATTATAAGATTTTAATTAAATATAAATTCTAAAAGTTATTGATAATAATAATTTTATAAGATATTAATTAAATATATATTCTAAAATTTATGTGCTAATTACAATTTGAAAAAATTTAAAAATAAAATAAAATCATATGGACCAATTACAATGCCTCCTCGTCATTGTTATATTAAAAATCAAGGCACGTATTGAATTTTAGGAAAAGTGAATAAAACATCAAAATCATGTTACTTATCCTTAAAATTCAATTAGTAATTACCAATATATTTTGGGTTTATTAATACTTTCAAATCCAACCATATTTATATCAACATCAAAATTGATGTTTATCCAAACTTAAAAACATGCACCTTTTATATGTTAAACCGTATGAAAATAGTTACTAAACTATTTTAATATAAATATAGTTTTCCACTATTATCTATTGTTCACACCATTAATAATTTTAAATTATCTTTTATAAATGAAAATATTAATAAACACTGGATATATTTAAGGAATTTTAAGATAGTTTAAAAAGGTGTTAATATAAATCCATAAAAATTTAAAACCCAATTTTATATCATTGTCTAACTAACAAAAATAATAAATATTTTATAGATTTTGATCAAAATAATTTAGAATATATATATATATATATATATATATATATATATATATATATATATATATATATATATATATATATAATTATTTAGTACAATATAAATATAGTTTCTAATCATTATCTATTGTTTTCTTTACTTCTAATCATTGAATAATTTAAATTATCTTATAAATGAAAAATACACAAAAAAAAAAACACTGAATATGATTTAAGGAGCTTAAGATAGTTTAAAAGGTGTTAATATAAACTTCATAAAAATTTAAAACCCAATTTTATATCATTGTCTAACTAAATATAATAAATATTTTATAGATTTTTATCAAAATAATTTGTAATATATATATATATATATATATATATATATATATATATTATTTATACACAATATAAATATAGTTTTCAAATATTATTCATCGTTTTACTTAATCATTGAATAATTTTAAATTATCTTATAAATGGAAAACATTAATAAAACATTGGATAGTGATTTAAGGAGCTTAAGATAGTTTAAAATGTGTTAATATAAACTTATAAAATTTAAAACCCAATTGTATATCAATGTCTAACTAAAAATAATAAATATTTTATAGATTTTTATCAAAATAATTATGTAATATGATTTTATCGATTTAATTATTACAATGGGTCCAAAAGCTCATAAAAATTTGAATTATTTTCAAAGATATTTTTTGTAATTATTTTATATAAGTACATGGAAAAACATATAATTAATTGAAATAATTTTTATAAATAATTTTTAACAAATTGGTTTATTTTGAGAGTAATATTTTAATGTGTTTAAAAAGCCTCATGAAGTGTTTTAAGAAGGTAACTTTTAATAATAATATAAAATTGTTTAAACTAGAAAGTGTGGTTTTGAAAAAGTCACAAAAATAGTGGGGATCCCAAATTATTAGACATTTGCAACTACAATTATCACCTCAAAATAAAATTTCAAAGGTAATTAATTAAGAATTTTCACATGTTAAAGTCTTATGATCAACAAAAAGTCATGCAATAATAAAGATTTTTAAGGCCAACCAATGACTAATAGCAAATAATATAACATTTTTGCCACTATCATTCAGTTCCTTTGTGACGCCCCAAAACCGGGGTGTCCTGTTGATCACCTTCAACCCGCGGAAATCTACGTGTCTCATGTCACGAGACCCATACGTGAGTAAAATGGCCACGTTGGGCCCATACATCCATACTCACCAAAATGTATATTTTATACAAAAAGAATTTAATTACAATTTGTTTTGATTACAATTTATCCAAAACTGGGTCTCTTGCCTAGAATTTTACAAAAACAAAAAAACAAGACAAGGCCATACTAGGCCATTTCTTCGTCTCTAAGACCTCTGACAAGGCCCCATCCCCAAAGCAACCTTCGATGGCTCGAAATAAATATATTCCTCTCGACTGTAGCGAGTAATGCCCAGTAGTGGAATTTTCCTACTTGGGTTACTCCCCACCTTAGTGGTCATGCAATGTCACACCAAACATTCAACACATGCTAATATATCAATCATGCGTATATTAACAAAATTTACACACTAACCACATGTTATTTATTCATAGCAATAACATAAGATTAGCTCACATGGGCTAATGTACAATCCGGCAGTTCATCTTAATTGCCCATTAAAATCACCGCATGTTATTCACTACGGAAATAACGCTTAACATCACACAAGCCGCCAAATAGTCCGTGGAACTCGGCTCAAACCACTTGTGGATTTCTTCACTTACCCAACTCCTTGAACTCGAAACCACGACCATCCAGCCTTAACAAATCCTCATCCATTCAAATGCAATACTCTACCTAAAAAGTAAAACAAGTAGAAAAACTCCCTACCTTCCTGAGTTTGCCTGCAAACTCCTCAAACCAATACCCACGCAAATTCTCACGTGGGAGCAACTTTGTTCGTCGTCTGAAACCCCGACGGTTCGATCGTCAGAATTCTGTAGAGCAGTAGAGCTTCTCTCTCTAAAAATCCCACTTTTTTCTCTCTCCTACGGTTTGCTCTCCCCCTCTCTCTCTTCCCCTCTCCCAACCCATTTGGTCAAGATTGGGATAAGAGACTTGTCATCTCAATGTCACATGTCCAATTCTAAGTGGCTCATGGGATTACACCTTATCCCTTATCCATCTACTTTGAGATTTTCACCCAATGGCATGATGCCATGTCCACAGCCCCACTTGAGCTCAATGTTTGACTTGCTTACATATTGACACGTGGCGCCTCTTAAGCCACTCACAAGGTGCCAAGTGTCCCGCACTACCCTCTGGGTTAACGTGACATCTCATCGGCTCCCTGACCGGCACCCGACAGCTGGGGATTTCACAGACGATTCCAACGGTGAAGTCCATTTCATCATCCGAGATCTAGAAAAATTCCGGATTTTGACCGAAATTACCATTTCACCATTTTTCAAAAAATTAGATTTTCTCGGGGTTTCACATCCTTATAATATATCAAACTTTTGGGGATAAGTTAAATTATTTATCGTAGAATATATAAGTTTTTGCAACTAACATAAGGTGTATTGTAAATAATACACCTTTCTAAGTGACCAAATAATGAGCATCATAGATCATGTAGTGGTATCTTGCAAACTAATTTTATTTTCTCACAAAATATCATACTTTAGAGACATGTTATAAATATTCTCCTTTATTATATATATATTTTTGTGACTAACATAAGCTCATCACAATTAATATAATTTTTCATTTAATTAATTAATAAGAATATGATCTGAGGTATCTTATGACCACTTTACCTCGCTCCTCACAAAATGTCATACTCTTAGAGATGTGTTATAATATTTCTCATAGATTATATTTTTTGAGACTAAATATAAGTTTTCGCTTTCACAATTATTATACTTGTCTACAACTAATCAACGAGCGACATAGACACAGGACATTTTGTGACCACTTTTACCGCTCCTCACAAAATATCATACTTTTAGAGATGTGTTACAATATTTCTCATAAATTATAATTTTATAATTAACATAAAGTTTGTCATAATTAATATACTGCTTACGACCAATCAATATGGTCACATTATGCAAGATGTTTGAGATCAAAATAATCCAAATTCTCACAAAATATCAAACTTCCAAGGACGAACAGGACTAATATAAGATTTATCATAAATACTAATACATTTTACAACCAATCAATAACCCGGGTCATGTTATAATATCTATGATCGAAACAATGGTTGTTATAAATAAATTATTAATGTGAAATAATAAAATATTTAAATTGTTTATCTATTAAAATTAGCAACCAATTGTCAAAGTTCATCGTAGAAAATTGGAATCAATGACTAGTATTAGCTGATCGTAAAAACTTTGGACGCAGAAAACCAAATTTCTTGTAGTGTATAATTATTTGGCATTTATAAATGTTGCATGTAGCATGACATAACATGAAATGACATGATTGTTATTTCATATGCACAATGTATCGCCGTTTAGCCTGTAGCGTAAGTGCATAGTACTAAGTATTACTCCAAGAAAATGGTCATCATTGATATATTACCTTGACATAAGGCAATATATGTCAATATTTTTTATTGAAATGGGTAACTATGACATATAAAACTTAATTAAAAGGAATATCTAGACCCAATCTCATCTACAAACAACTTGAAAGAAAATTCTAAGGCAATAGGCGAACTTTAAAATTTTGTGAAAAGTAGAAT
This sequence comes from Tetrastigma voinierianum, assembly GCA_016808115.1. Taxonomy (NCBI): domain Eukaryota; kingdom Viridiplantae; phylum Streptophyta; class Magnoliopsida; order Vitales; family Vitaceae; genus Tetrastigma; species Tetrastigma voinierianum. The sequence continues at coordinate 710,061 of JAEQBH010000525.1, forward strand.
ATTTTTTATGAAAATTTTATTGAATTTGATATTTATTCTTTCTCATGCGAAAATATATCCTTTATAATGTTTAAATTTTATTGTGCATTTTTATGACATTTATTAAATGATCAACATGACTTCCTTTTATTCTATATTGTTGCAATAATGATAAATATGAAAAATTTTCATTATAATATTTTAAGAAACGAACTTAAAAATGTCGCATCAATTATTTAAAAGGTATTTTTACAAGCATCATTATAATTATTTCGAACAATAGAAAATACATAAAAATTGTATATCAAATTTTTATTAATTGTATTCTTAATATATCGAATGTTTTATATTTATGCATAAAAGTTGGAAAATAACATATTTAATTTTAATTTCTTATCTAAGTCCTTGTGTCATAAGAATGAGTTGATCTCATATGCTATTACAAGCTGACCTCTTCACGCAAGGCTGCAGGATCGCTACAAAATACTTCTTTTCAAACCTTAACACAAAAAATAAAGATCATTACGTCTACGACCATATGAAGACCTAGAATAAGTTGTTGATGACACACCCCCCACCCTTCCACAAGTGTGTTTGTCGCGCCAATTCACTGGGGAACCCCCGCCGTTACCTCAACGACTAGAAATCTCGTGAAGCTAAGCCGATCAGCTTGCCAAAACCTCTGCAAAAATTTTTCTTTATTTATAACTTAGATTTGGTAAATCATATGAATGAAAACTTCAAAGATGACTGGCCGCATAGTATAATTCCAAACTCGTATACATCCAATCTACTCTTAAATCCAAATATGGCAACCAAAGATACCAACACATTCTCCCAAACTACTCTATGTACATACATATGTTCCATTACACAAATTCAAAGTATATTCTACAAAATAATTCTAATTTACAAAGATCAGACAATGTCGTGGACAAATCCTATCAGGTTCCAAATACTCATGTGAATCGCATTTTGGAAAATAGTTTAAACACGAAATAATGAGCTAAACGAGCTTCACTGAAAGTGTATGCTTTATAAAGGGTTTGCTTCGAATCTCAAATCAGAAACTTCTTTACAATATTTTCCGTAAGCTTTACTTACTTTCATTACTGGAAAGTTTCTAAAACTTTCTTCATTGTTTGCTTTTGTACTTGGCTGCTTTAAAAGTTTTCAAACTTTCGTCATTTCTGGTTTTCGTATTCTTTAAAGTTTATAAAACTCTTATCACATCGCTTAGAAGTTTATAAAACTTCCTCGTACTGTCATTGCTTTATTCGCTTGAAAAGCTCTTTAAAACCTTCATAAACCTGCTTTTAAAAAGTTTCTCAAAACTTTATAAATAATCGGAGCCTGCCCAATCGTACAAGTTTCAAATAAAATGCGAGTCCGGGCTCAACCGTTTGCTTGAAAATACCAGGAGCTCGCTCAACCGATCGCTTTTGAAATCTAAACGTGAGCCCCGCTCAACCGCTTAAAACCTCCTAAGCTCATGAACGGGAACCAATGGCTGATTTTTCAAAACTATATCGTGCTTATAAACATCAACCACCGAGGCCTATTTTTTGCTTATCACTTCTAAAATGAACACGGTAAACTCAGGCTCAATCGCGTCTGGAAGGACTCGGTCTCACTACCTTTTCCCAGAAATATATGAATCGACCTCGTGTCGCCATTACCATAATTCTAGTTGGGAGCTCCATTCTCCAAAGACGTGTCACCAAAAGTATAAATAAGACTTAAGGTCAAGCTGTGAATTATTCTCTTTTCGTCGCTTGTTTGCTTGTTTTGAAAAAATGGTTTTGCTAATCTGAAACCATTTGTTTGCTGTTTTGTTTGAAAATGGTTTAATAATTCAAAACCATTTGCTTACTTTTCAATTAATATTTAAATCGAAACCATTTGCTTACTTTTCACCATGGTTTAAATCAAACCCATTCGCTGCTTTTCAACTAAAGGTATGATCGGGATGCATCCCAAATCCATTACTTGCTTTCTTTAAACTCATCGCTTTAAACATGGTTTAACAATTCAAAACCATTAAACACTAGTAAACATTTATAATATAATACACTAATATTTGAGAAATGGTTTTAACACTCACCTCTTTGCTTGCTTAACTTGAGCACAGTTCCACACTTTTCCCCGCCTTTGCTTTTAACCTACATCTCAACCGAATACGACGACAATTAATCGCCTACGTATAACGTATAATTTTAACGTACTTCCTAGACTTAATCACACTCAACGAATAGCGAGGTACGCAACGTTTTCGTCGAGTTCCAATCTTATTCGAACCTATCTTAATCATTTAATAAGGTTCCTAAACTATCGGTGTACGAATTCGGGCTTAATTACACAAAAACATAGCATTCTCGGTATTGATACATGTGTACCAAGACACCCCGGTTCACACTTCAGACATTGCATTCTTAAAATTCTGCACACTCGAACGTACCCGCACACTTTGCTCGTTGGGGTGTACCCCACACCCTCAGATAATGCACTCTATACCTTCCGAATTTTGCCCAGATTTTGTTGTTTTCCCTACTTTTGATACCAATTCACTTCATACAACTTCTATAATTCCTAACACCTAAAGAATTATCATGAAATTCATCTTAAAACAACTCCACAACATTTGAATTGGTGCTATGGAACCTCAAACCACAAAAACCTTGTTAAAATCCAACTCAACTTAGCCCACCCAATTCTTTTAAACCACATAATTTGATGATTCCATGGTTATTTTTCTCCCACCAGTTTTTACCAATCCCTGGATTAATTCAAAAGGGCCATGCCTTGCAACAAAACTGACAAAGATAACTGGGTATCTCCATACTGTCCAGAATCCATACACTGGATTCTAAGATGTTAAATATATCTCTGATTCGGATTTCTTCCTTCCTTCTCTCTTCCTCGCATCCTCCTCTTCCTCCCTTTCAACAATCGGAGCCTTAGTTTTGAGGATCAATTGAGACAGTTTGTCATTCATCTTTATAAACCATTTTTGACTAATGATAAACATTCCTTCATCTCTGTGATTGCAAATCTCTGCCATTTAAATATTGCAATACCAACTTTTGAAATTCCTACTATGGTCCATCTCTACACTTAATGATTTTTATATTCTTTTTGCTAAATGACAATTGTACCCTTGGTGTAATACCACAAATTCCGGGTTTACCAAATTATCATTTCATTTCCTACTTTAGTCTCCAAAATACTACAATGTGACACTTGGTACTCTTATATTAATCTTTATATATCATGTACGACACTGATTCGGGTGTTACAGTTGATATGTTTTTTCTTAGAGAGAAAATCATCTTCAATGGGAAAAAAAATGAGATGGAAGCAAAGAATCCCTTCCATGCTATTCAATAGCCATAGTCATAGAATTCAAGTGGTCATTCGATGATACAATACTGAGGCTACCATTGTCAGCGGAGAAGATACAAAAATGCTTCGAGTCATAGAGAAGATACAAAAAAATGTTGAGTCATAGTTTTTCATTGCAAAATTCACCTACATAATAGTTTGAAAAATCATAGCATGTTTAATTAATTAATTTTAAAAAAATTATAAAGGTAAAACTCGAGAAAATTTAAAGGGTAAATGGTAATTTTTGGTCAACCGAAATTTTCTAGATTCAGCGACGAAACTGACCACCGTTGAATCGTCTCTCACAAATCTACCTACCATATTGACCCCTCGCCAAATTTCGAGACAACGTAAATTTCTGACGGTTGAGGCACCAGATGCTCCAGGTCGATGACAACTCAGGAGAGACATGTGATGTGAAAAGTCAACCACCATATGTACCCATGTGACACATGTTGCATGATTAGTGAGAGGATAGAGATGAACTGGTTTAGATCGAGCCATGTAAGTGGCACTCAAAAGTCAAAATTAAAGGACAAAATGGGAATTAATTGAAAAGAAAAGAATAAGTCATCTCTTCCATTTACCGGAAACTGACAAATGTAGGAGGGAGAGATCGGTTTTTGTGAGAGAAAGCAGGATTCTCTCTAGATTTCCGTGGTTCATCCGCCATTCGCTTCGTGGCGCGTTGTGTTGATCTTTACGTTTACAAGTGGCTAATGCATTTATGTTCCATTTTGTGGAGTTTCACAACCCAAGAGGTGTGGGTTTCCTGTTTTGTTTATTCTTTGACAAGGCCATTTGAATTACTTAGATTCGCTGGCGCCCTGACGGACGCGTTTTCATTCCCAAAATACCCAACCGTTTAAGGAAATCCCTGCCGTATCGTAACGCGTCGAGCCTAGTGGTCTCTACCGCTCACGTGTTTTTGTGTGATTTTGTGCTGCCTGTAACACCCTAAATATACCCTAATGCTTAATTTGTTTTAGGGTATATTAAAAGCTAAATGGAATTGTTCTAAACAAATAAGAACCCCACTCATCATAAATGTTATAAATTAACAATTACCAATTCAGACCCAAGGGTCATAATTTAGTCAAGTTCATATGCCAAAAAGTATGATTTCGATAAATTGAATTGAGAATAAAAATGAAATTGAGGACCAAAGAGTAATAAAAGAAAGATATTACAAAATCAAATAAGGAAGAAAATCAGGAAGAGACAAGGCTGTCACGAAAAGAATTAGAAGTTTCCTCCTTTCGACTGATGGTCATGATGATTCAAAAGAGAGAAAAGTAAATAAAAAAGGGATAAAGACTAAAAGAAATATCTCATTTTGGTCTTGGAGAAAGAGAGAGCAAAACTGAAGAGAGAAGAGAAGAGAAAGGTGTTAAGAAGCAAGAGAAAAGAAAAGAAGAAAGAAGGAAAGGAAAAGAAGATCACAGGTATGGAACTATGGGTATTTGTATGGAACCTATGGGTGTATGGAATGCTATGATTTGTATAGAAAAGTATGTAAACTATGTGTATGGAACTTTATTAAGTTCCGTATGGAAAAGTATCGATTTTTGTACAATAGTATGGGTTTGTCTAGTTTGGGTAGAGAAGGTACAGATACATGGTTTGGAACCTCTATTTATGAGCTCATAGTTTGGAAACTCCCAACTCATTTCTTGTTAGGTTGGAGTTGAGAAGAGGCCTTAAGGCTCTATAGATGTGTTTTGGGATAGGTCTGGTTGCAATTTGAACCAAGAAAATTTCCCTATTTTTGATCCTAAGCATTAGTTGGACCTTAGAACTGATTTTTGGGTAATAAATAAAGGGAATTTGGTAGTAAGTCCTTCTGGTAAATTGTAGCCACATCCATGAACTTGATGTTAGGCTTTTGAATTTCTAAATTCAGACATCTGTAGACCAAGGTATGGTCCTTTTACCGAGGTCAGGTCAGCTCGGCTAGTTCAGGTCAGCTCGACTGGGTGTGACTACATGTGACCTCCAACTTCGGAAGGTCATAAATCCTTCGTCTGAACTCCGTTTTGAGTGTTCTTGGACTCTATGGAAAGACCATTGAGTCAAGATGATTTTAGGATTTTGAATTTCTCAATTCAGACCTCTGTAGACCAAGTTATGGTCCTTTTACCAAGGTCAAGTCAACTCAGCCAGTTCAGGTCAGCTCGACTAGGTGTGACTACATGTGACCTCCAACTTCGGAAGGTCATAACTCTTTCGTCCAAACTCCGTTTTGGGTGTTCTTGGACTCTATGGAAAGCCCATTGAGTCAAGAATCTATTCATATGCCTGTGAAGGGTAGGAGATGAGCTCAATCAGGTTAGGCCAGCTCGGGTTCAGAGTCGGGCTGACTCTCGCCGGTCGGGTCATTTCGGCGTATCGGGTCAGCTCGGCTGGGTTTGAAGACGTATGACCTCCAACTTCGGAAGGTCATAACTTCTTCGTCCGAACTCCGTTTCGGGTGTTCTTAGACTATATGGAAAGCCTATTGAGTTAATATTCCATTCATTTACCTGTGGAGGACAGTAGGTGTCAGACCAAGCTCAACCAGGTGAGGTTAGCTCGGCCAGTTCAGGTCAGCTCGGTTGAGTGTGACTACGTGTGACCTCCAACTTCGGAAGGTCATAACTTCTTCGTCTGAGCTCCAATTGGTGTTCTTGGACTCTATGGAAAGCCCATTGAGTCAAGAATCTAGCCATACATAGTATGATAAAAGTGGAACTCATATTAGGTCCAGAAATAAGGAAAAACAGTAAGAAGATATGATAATCATAGTTATTCATGCATAATATAAGATAGATACAAGTATAAGATAGATAGAAGTACAAGTACGTGTATAAGTACCTTCGTATAAGTATAAGTTCTGTAACTCCTATGGGAGATCGGAACAAGTATAAGTTTGATATATATATATATATATATATATATATATATATATATATATATATATATATATATATATATCAAACTTATACTTGAAATTTCAAATCTCACATATATCTATATATATATATATATATATATATATATATATATATATATATATATATATATATATATATATATATATATATATATATATATATATATATATATATATATATAAGTACAAATATGTAAGAAATGAACAAGAAGAAAAATATAAATGACCTTAAATGAACCATGATATGATAAGAAAGTATAAGATTGCATATGCCTGTGTAAATTATATGTATGGAACATATATAAGCATGGGTATATGACAAGTATAGAATATGACATAAGTATATGATATGTTATATGGATATGTCAATGAGTGAGATATGAGATATGAAAAATGCAAAGTTAAGAATAAAAGATTGTATATATATCACATATGATTACCGAATGACAATAATTCTTCGGGAATATGAGATATATACTGAACATAAATTACACATTGTTTGTCTGCTTAGAACCTGGTAGGGGATAGATGGGCATGCCTATTAGGGAAAAATAAGTCTGCAGCATATAAGTTCTGATATCGAGGCCCCGTTTGGATCACGATGGCCCCGAAAGGGTCACCACAGCGCCCTTGGCCCCTTATAGATGGTCGTTATGCCGTCTGATGATAGCAGCCTTGGGCCCAGTATAGACCATTGTTTACGGTGGTACAGCACCTTCGGGCCCTTATAGTTTCCTTTATCCACTTCTAAGGTTTATGCAGACATGAAACAAGGAAATAAAATGATAAGTATATGCAAATGAAATGTCGACATAATATGAGAAGCATAGCATTGCTATGTGATGACAAGTATACAAGTACAAGAAGTAAAGTGTCAATGACACGAAATGTATATGAGAGATAAAGTATATGAAAAACATATGAAAGTACAGTATATGAAAATCATAGGAAAGTAGAGTATATGAAAATTACAAGATGAAAATATAGGGAAGTACAAGAATGTAGATGAAAGTATATGACAAAATATGCAAGTACATGAAATCACAGTGCTACTGAATGACAAACAGAAAGAGATTCCCTCTCAAATTTGTCGTGAATGTCAATTCTATAGTCAAAGTGAATCATACCGTTAAATGTGAAATCACATTGCTATTGAATGACAAATAGGATGAGATTCCCTCTCGAATCTGTCAAGAATGTCAATTCTATAGTCAAAGCGAATCATACTATTAAATGCGAAATCACATTGCTATTGAATGACAAACAGGATGAGATTCCCTCTTGAATCTGTCATGAATGTCAATTCTGTAGTCAAAGTGAACATAATATTAAATGCGAAATCACATTGCTATTGAATTACAAACAGGACGAGGTTCCCTCTCGAATCTATCGTGAATGCCAATTCTATAGTCAGAGTGAAAACACAAATGCAAAGTATATGACAATACAAGATCGTATAAGAAAGGTATATGAAAACTATAGTATACAGCTCTACACTCCTAAAGGAGATATGAAAGGTGTGATAGAAATTCACATAATCTAAAAAGTAATGATAGGATATGGAAAGCAATAAGTTATTGAATATGGAATATGCAAAGTATAGAAACAGAAATACAATAAAAGTATAGATAGAAGATATGCCAAAGACATAGAACATGTAACGGAAAAGATTGACATACGTAAGATATAAAGATGATAAAATGCCAAGTTATATGAATATGAATAGTTATATGAAATGCATATGTATAAGCTTGTGGCGGTCACCATTGGTGGTTGTCCATGCTTATGTTCCACTAAGCATAAAAACCTTGCGGGTGTTCAATCCGTGTAGATGCGAAAGAGGAGGCAAGAGGACGGGACATTCCACAATGAAACGGTGATGCAATTGGAAATCTGAGGAGAATAGGTGCTCACCAGCACTACTTCCGCGATCTCTGATGTTTGTATTAGACATGTATAAGTATAAGCGTTTGTATAAGTAAATTGGACTCTGTATATGTGTATAGATTTTGATGGACACCACTCCGATGGTAGTTCTTTTGTATATGTAAATGATTTTTGTTATTACAGAATTTGTTTGTATGCCACGGGTACAAGTTCGACTCGATAAGAGCCCGATCCAATGAGTCAGTATATAGTCTCACGCCCCCGAGGAACTTCGATTAGATCCATGTCGGGTCGGAGCGAGATCCGGCGTGACGATTTAAACAATTCAATATGAATTGCTTGGATTGTTATTAGCCCATGTGAGCTAATTTTAATGTTATTGCCATGAATTGAATAACATGAAGTATGTGAATTAATTTTTGTTAATATATGCATGTAAAATATATTAGCATGAATTGTTTGGAAATGGCATAATGCATGCCATATGCACCGAGGCACCTTAGAATAGTAGGTGTGAGTGCATGACATGAAAGAAAATGAAAGAAAAATGAAAATGGTTGTGAAAGGAATTTCAAGGAAGATTTTCCGAATAATTGCTTTAGAGAGTTGTCCAACAGTTCATCTCGGAGGCGGACCCATGACTGTTTCGGAGGATTACTCAGCAATTCGCCTCGGAGGGTTGTCCAATATATTTTACCGAAACTCGGTAGTATGTTTTCGAGAACAAAAACCTTTTGTTTTGAAAACCGTATTTTTCTCACATTTGGCTTAGGCGCGTAATGAGAGTCGGTGAGGACTCGAGACATGGGATTGGGCATGTAGACATTCAAGTAAGATCATGCATTTGCTTGAATGTGTTTGGTTGCCATTACATGTGCACTTAGGTGGGGAGTAACCCATGTAGGAGATTATCGCTATTGGGCATTGCTCACCCTGTCGAGGGATCATTATTTCAGGTACAGGGAGTGTTCGGGATGACGGGGCTCATTAGAGGCCGCTTTGAGAAGAAAGCCGACATATGGCTTTGGTATTCATTTTGTATAACATGTATTAAAACTTTAAATCTTAATATATGTTTGTATTAAGAGTGATGTATCAACTCTTGAACTATGGTAATATAGTTGATGTATTTTGGTGAGTATTGATGTATGGGCCCAAGTGGCCATTTTTACTCATGTATAGGTCTCATAATATGAGACACAGGTATTCCGCAGGTTGATGGGTTGTCAACGGGACCCCCGGGATCGGGGTGTCACATGTAGCACCTAATTGATTAATTAATTAGATGATAACACCATTTTAATCTATGATTGAAAATATTCTACCAAATACAAAACAACTTTATTTATTCACACATACAAATAAAAGGTAGCAAGCATTAATATTTACATTTATAAAATGTGATAAGTACCATAATTAAAAAAAAAAGGTAGCAAACTAAAAGTATTTCATGGGAATCAAGTCCCTTGACTTTGGATGAGTTCTTTCATTTCTCTAATCTCCTTCTCCAAGTCTTTTTTTCAATGTGCTATAGTACACCTAGATCTTGACCATGATGGAAGTGGTAAAGGTTCATGGGCTAAGCCTTGGAATATATAGAATTTGAGCTTTTGTACTCATATTTTAGCATTTATCAATACTAACAATTTTTTAACTAAAAATAAATTAAGCAGTACATTAGTAAAGGCTGTTAGCATGTATATGAATCAATATACAATCAACGTAATTCAATTACATATTACATATAAATCAAACAATTTACTTATGTTTCATAGCATGTCACTCACAATTATATTAAAATTTTAAAAAATACATATATATATATATATATATATATATATATATATATATATATATATATATATATATCTTATTTTCACTTACATGAATCTTACCCACTATAGAATGATAAAATATTATAAGACTACTATAATTCACTTATTTTGAAAATAGGACTTACAATAATCTAACTTGCCTCATAGTACATCCAACCATCAACCATTCATAGGTGTCTGATGTCACACCCCCGCCTCTACTAGCGGCGGGTGTACGGGCCACCCCACAAAAACCCCTAGTCGTTACTTCCAACGACTAGAGAATCATGTGAAGCGAAGCCATGTTGCTTGCTGAAAACTAGTATAAAAATTTTTCTTTTCTAAACTTGTGATTTTATAAAATTTCGGCAGCATAACAGCTGCATACAGGACATATCCCAAAACCTGTATATACAGTTTACACTTTTCAAATATGGCAACAACCACACTCTTTCAAAAAAGTCTGGGGCTCATCACATTTTCACAAAACAAAACTATGTACATACATATGCTCAAATTGTAAATTCAAAATATTTCCTTACAAGTTATTTAATTCAACATTATACTAGAAATTAGGGGAGAATCCCCAATATGTCAGCGTCAGGCATGCATGCACGGAAAATAGTTTTTAAAACAGGAAAATAATGAGCTAAACGAGCTCAGTGAGTGTATGCTTTATAAAATGCTTGCTTTCTTTGAAAATATCTCAAAACTGTAAAACTATATTTTACAAGACATTTTCTAGAAACCTTGCTTGGTTTGCTATAAAAGTTTCTAAAACTTTTCAGAAACTGCTTGTTTGCTTTGCTTTAAAAGTTTCTAAAAACTTTTCATACTATGTTTGCTTGCTTGCTTGCTTTAAAAGTTTCTAAAACTTTTCAGAAACTACTTGCTTTCTTTTGCTTTAAAAGTTTCTAAAAACTTTTCATAAAATGTTTGCTTGCTTACTAGTGGTTGATTTTAAAACTGTATGAAAAATGTTTATAAATCAAGATCAACCACTAGAGGCCTTTCTTGCTTGTTGTACCCTAGTAAACCACGGGGGCACAGGCATCAACTGTAGGTGGAAGGACTTCAGGTCCACATCGCACACATAGGTGGAAGGGCCTTGGCCCACATCACCTTTCAGGTAATATGGTGGAAAGACAGCGGTCTACGTCACCATATAATAGCTAGCGTGCTAACCACTATATATATTCCGGTGCGTGCCACGGTCCTTTAATATGCCATGGTGCGAACTACGTTTGCCGACCCGGGCCAAATCTAAATGCATGAAATGATGTCCCTAACTTCAGGTACACGTGCGGAATACCTCTTCTAACGATATGCTTGCTTAAAACTAGGGATTTCTTAAGGCCTGTTTTATAAAACACACTTTTTACTTGCTTGCTTTTTTGAAATATGGTTTTACAAATCAAAACCATTGCTTGCTTAAAATATGGTTTAATACTTTAAAATCATTGCTTGCTTGAAATATGGTTTAATAATTTAAAACCATAACATACCAGTGTAAAACGACTTATAAATAATACACTAGTATTGAAAAATAGGTTTAGAACACTCACCTTTCTGGTTTACAATAATCGAGCACAACTTCAAAATTTCTCCAGCCTCCGCTTTTATCTTACACATTCGATGTATTAGACCACACGTCAACACAACCAAGCAATTTTCATACTTGGTGCTACAATTAAATTTTTCAGAAAATATGTGGGCACCAAATGTTATTCATAGGCATATAGCTAGATTTTAGACTCAAGGGACTTTCCATAGAGTCTAAAAACACCCGAAAGCATTTTTGAAAATTCTGTCCGAACTGTCTGAATACAATCCTCAAATTTCAACCCGAACTGTCCGAAAATAGTCTTGAAATTCAGCCCGGACTGTCCAAAAAGAGTCCCAAAAATTCCTAAAAATTCCTAAACTCAATCTAAAAATTTTGACTGAAATTTACGGCATCTCATGGCCTCTAAGAAAATTTCAAGTCATTACATAGCCTTTAGGCTAGAAATAACACAAGTAGGAAAATTTCCTACAGGTTGAAGTTTGTGGCTTCTAAGATTTTGGTGTCCGCAGCGTAGCCCTCGTCGCGATACACCCGACTTGCTCTGCTCGACAAAAACCTACGGTCAGATTCACGCCAGATCTTAAAGAGAAGCGAAGAGAAGAAAAAAAAATAAAACTCTCTCTCACCTTACGCCCTCCTTGTATGTCCGTCCGTCCCATTTGACTTTATTTCTTTCTTTTTTTAAATTATTATTATTATTATTATTATTTGGATACGTAGCTTATATTGCCTCATTCAGGTCCATTTTTTCCTGAAAAATTTTATTTCTTTTCAGTTCAATTTATTTTAACTGAACTTAACTCCAGTTATTTCATAACTCCTGAGATTCTCGTAAAAATCTCGTCCCTGAAGTCGCGAGCTTATCACCCGAAGTCGTAAAATATTCGTGTCTTGGGTCGATGAAACTTTACGGGTCACTAGATTTGTGACGAATTTAGCAGCGCCAGTCGTTTCGTCATCAGAGATCTAGAGGAATTTTCTAGGCTTCCACTGAACCGATGCAGGAAATTTATTATCATTATTATCCTTTGAAATTCATAATTAAATACTTTCACCCCTCCACTTTCCTTAATTGCACAAGTGCCATAATTCTTTAAAAACTTTACAATTTCATCCTTAAAACAACTTTCAAAAATACTACTATGACACTCAAATAATTAAGGAAGCCCTTGGTGCACATATGCGACCCTAACCTACATCTGGAAATGCGCCTCTTGGGATGGGGCGTTACAAATCCTCCTCCTTTAGAACATTTCGTCCTCGAAATGAACAACTAAACTCAAAGGAAAGGAAAATAACTCAATCTGAAAATAGTTGAGGATACTGACGACGCATCTGAGCCTCTTGCTCCCAGGTAGCTGCATCTCTCTCATGATTCTTCCACAGGACTTTAACTAAAGGAATCACCTTACTTCTCAACACTTGTTCCTTGCGATCTGATGCGCGCAGGTGTTTCCTCATAAATCGAGGTTCTCCTTTGGTTACGCGCTTCTCTCGGCACATGTGAAGGATGCAGGATGTACTTCCCTTAACATCAACACATGGAATGTGTCATGAATCCTTGATAACTACGGGGGTAACTTTAGCTTTGTAAGCTCTTGGCCCCGCGCGCTTCTGATCTCATAGGTCCTATAAATCTCGGACTGAGCTTACCTCGCCTCCCAAATCTCAAAACACCCTTCCAAGGGGAAATCTTCAGGAAGACTCGGTCACCAATCTCGAACTGCAAGTCTCTGCGACGGTTGTCCGCATAACTTTTTTTGTCTATCTCTTGCTATCTTCAAGTAATCACGAACAACTTTCACTTTCTCTAAAGTGATCTGCACTAACTCAGGGCCTACTAGTCTCCTCTCACCAACCTCATCCCAGGACACTGGAGTCATACATTTCCTACCATCTGGTAACGAATGGAGGCCATCTCTATACTTACGATAAGTATTTATTTGTAAAGGCGAACTCTATTAGTGCCAAATGAATATCCCAACTTCCCTTAAATTCCATCACACAAGCTCTCAGCATATCCTCTAATGTTTGAATGGTCCTCTCTGATTGGCCATCTGTTTGAGGATGTCAGTCTTTGAAATGTAGAGCGAGTACCTAAAAATTTGCCTGCAAGAAGCCCAGGTAAAGCACGGATGTGAACACGGGATTACCACGTCTGAAACTATCAAAGCTGGAACTGGCGAAGTCTCACTATCTCATCCACCTAAGCCCAGTGCTTTTTTCCAAAAGAATGCATCAACATTAACTTGCGAGAAAATGAAGCGGACCGTCAATCGATCAGCTGCTCACCCATATAGCATCATCTTTTGCCTCACGGTAAGTGAAAGACACATCCACAAAATCCATAGTGATCTCTCGTTTCCATCTTTTGGAATGAGAATGCTTTATATCTTCCCCCACGGGCCTATGATGCTCTACCTTCATCTGATGACAGGTTAGGCATTTAGAGACGAAACTAGCGATCTCTTTCTTCATCCCATTCCACCAGTAATGTTCTTTCAAAGTCCTGTACATCTTGGTACTACCTGGATGCATAGCATACGCAGATGAATGTGCTTCTTCCATAATGTCTTTCTTCAGTTCACCATAGTCTAGCACACACATTCTCTGCCCTTTCACTATCATGCCATCATCTCTGATTTGAAACTCTGCTTTCTTTCCTTTTTTTTTTTATCTCTTCCTTAAAGCATCGTGACACCCAAACCGGAGATCCAGGTTGACCACCGTCGGCCTGCGGAAACTGTGTGTCTCATATCATGAGACCCATACATAGATAAATGGCCCAATAGGGATCATCCATACTTCAGTCTCATACCTAAGCAAGACCATACATTTTATAGATCTAAAGAGTTATTACGATCACTCCCATCATAAAACATATTAAAACTAGGGTCGTTTCTAATACATATATACAAAACAATAATCAAAAGCGCTACAAATCGCCCGCTTCATAACTCGTTCTAAGGGAGCGCCGTCCCGCCCGCACCTGTCCCGACCGAAAGGGGGTCCCACGACAAGAAAGCTAATCGCCCATGAGAGATAAATCCGCCAGCGCCATTCCACCTGGTGCACAATACGAAATGATCATTTCATAGTCAAACCAACAACCAACTGCAAGGCTACATGTTGCCATCATGAAAAAACTACATGCATGTATGAGGACTACACTCTACATGCCCATGTACCGTCAACCTCCAACTCACCACCAATGCAAGTGCCACAAATTAATAACAGCCGGCCCCGACTTATCTCACAACCCGTGAGTCTATGTGATCTTTATTTAATCGCTTTCGTGTCTTTTCAAGCAACATAACTCTTTCTGTGGTCTCACCGCGAGCCCTTACACCGACATTTTTCTGCCACCTAAGTGGATACTACTGTCAACTGTGCTTTGTTGTAAGCCACTTGAGGGGTATCTATCCCCTACTTCATACGCCCGACACATTTCATTTCCATTTCCGCTTAACAATCGTGAACTCCAATCGACTTCTCGTCCCATTCCCAAGCCCACACGATTCAACACCAAACGCAGTGCCAAATCAATACCATGTACACACTCTCATGTAATGTGGTGTTACCGCACACCAATGCAATGCAATTTGTGCCACTGCACTCAAACCCATAATCAATGTATGAAGACCTCTACATGGACATTCTACACCGTACACTATGTGTGTGCTATGAATACTCACATGCTCCAATGCACACAACATTTCATATTTAGCATACATGCAGTCATGTTGATATTCCACACATTCAAATTGAAGTACATCACATAAGCACACCATATATTTCTATCATTCAGCTTCATTCATGTCAATATATCATTCAAGCATGTATTAACATAATCCAATCATTACTAGCAAGTGCCTGAATTCATGTCTCCCTGGATGAGACATATGTATGTCAGTCATACAAACCCAATGCATATAATTATTTCCATCTTTATCGTTATAATTTCATATATTCAAGATGTTATCTAATTTATAAGTAATAACACACAATAGCCATTCCCCGCCATAAATCCGGCCATGTTTGGATCCTGAAATAATCTGGACTTAGTTTAGAAAGTCCAGCTTTTGCACTACTACACAAAACATCCAACACGCAATTCTTTGCTTAGGCCATATGCAGTCCCAAGCATTTTGGTTACAAATTTGCCCAAACAAGGTTCCAAACTAGAACGGATCTATTCTCAACTCTCAGTGACCCAGGTCAATGTTCAGCTCATATTTATTGAGAACATTATTTTATTAAATTTAGACTCAACAAGCTTCAGAGTCCAAGAACGCATGAATCGGAGTTCCTGAATTCAGAAACTTATACGCCCAAAGTTGTCGCGTCGATTCACAAGTGTGCGGAAATTTCAAGCACACCCTTTGCCATTCTACTTGAATTTTACATCCCAACATAGTGTCTGGCCTCTAATGTACCCCCAAACCCCGTAAAACTGATCTTTGACCATCACACAATCACAAACAAACTACACAACATACAAATTCGCCCGAAAACCGGACGAAACCCGAAGGCCATTACACGGCCCCTAGGCGAAAATGGGTCCAAAGGTGGGGAGGAAACCTACCTCCTCAGAGCGCAGCTCCTGTTCTTTGCCATCCAAGCCTGCCACTGCAATACTCCTTCCTTTTCCTTTCTTTTTCCTCTCTCTTCCTTTCTTCTTTCTCTCTTCCTTTCCTCCCTTTTCCTCCCCTTTCTCCTTTCCTTTCCTCCTCTTTTTCTTCTCCCTTTCTCCCTTCCTTTCACTCTCCTCCTTCTCCTTTGCCGCCCCACGAACCGCTTTCCTTGCTGCCCCTCTTGGTTGTGAGAACAGCCTGACGAAACTTATATAGGCATGGCAAAGTTATGCATGCTGACATGGCATGCCATGTGTCACACACATGGCTTGCCATGTGTCATGCATGCCTCAAGAGCAGACATTTGCGGACACATGGCTGCCATGTGTCACTCACATGGCTTGCCATGTGTCACCACATGGTTCGCCATGTGTCATCTACATGGCTCGCCATGTGTCGTCTGACACGCGTTTCCTCGAAATACGTGAAATTTCGACTATCTCGGAATTCAACGAAATTCGACTGTTTCATGAGACGATTCCAATGGTGCAATCCGTTTTGTCATCCGAGATCTAGAAAAATCCCAACTTTTCTTTATACTATTTTGGTAAATTACCGTTTTGACCCCTTTTTATCTGAAAAATTTAAATTTAAAATTTCCACGGGTTTTACACTCTCCCCCCCTTAAAAGAATTTAGTCCCGAAATTCACACACACATACACACAATCAAACACATGCATATGCGATAGTCATTTAAAACATTAATGACTAGAAAGCGCAACTTCCCTGTCAAACAAAAAGGGATAGTTGGCGCGCATAGTGTCCTCGCGCTCCCATGTCACCTCCTTGACTCCTCGGTGTTGCCATAACACCTTTACAAGCCTCACGGTCTTGCCACGCAAAACCTGCTCTCGGTTATCCATGAGACGCACTGGTCCCTCCTCGGCTGTCCTATCCACATCAACAACAAAGTTCTCCCTAACTAATTACATGAGTTGGATCTAGAGTGTACTTCCGGAGCATAGAGACGTGAAATACCTCTATGAACGCTCACAAACTCAAGGGCAACGCCTAACTGATATACCGCGCCACCCTCTCGAAAATTTCAAGGGTCCAATGTACCTCGACGACAAATTTTCCTCGCTTGCCAACCGATCACTCCTCTCTAGCATCACCTGAAGGCACATGATCACCCGCCGAACTCTAGAGGTCGCGAGCACATCACGTAACTCTTCTCGCGCGCCATTCCAGGCGGAGACGCTTCCGGATCATACCCACCTTGTCTAAGGTGTCTCTAATCAAATCTGGACCAGTGATGGAGCTCTCTCCTACCTTTGTCCAACATATCGGTGATCGACATGGCCTTCCGTAGAGAGCCCCATAGGGCGCCATCTGAATACTCACCTCGATAACCTAAGTATTGTAGGCGAACTCAAGGGGCAAGTGCTCCTCCCACTACCCTTTCGAGATCCAAGACGCGATGCTCGCAAAGGAGATGTCCTCTAAAATCAATAGTCCGCTCCGATTGACCATCCGTCCGAGGATGCAGTGCCACCATCGACAGCCATGCCCCCATGGCCTCTCGAAACTCTTCCAGACCGAGCCAGAAACCGAGGATCCCGATCCGATATTATGGGACCGAACTCCATGCAATCGTACTTATCTCCCCGTGATATACAACCCGCACCCTCCAAAGGTGAAGAACACCCGCACGGCCAGAAAATGTGCCGACTTGGTGAGTCGGTCCACTATAACCCACACCGCCTCATGCTTTCGGCTGTCCGCGGGCAAGTGAGTCACAAAGTCCATCTGATGCCCCCACTTCCACTCCACTATCTGTAATGGTCGGAGTAGCCTCACAAATTTCCGGTGCTCATGACTTGGTGCTCTCAAACCTTAATCTGGTCAAATGGAGACACCACGACAAAATCGACGTTCTTCATCCCGCCCGCACATCGCGACGAAGGCCGCGATACATCTCAAGGAACACTGATGCACGTAAAATCGAGAGCAATGGAACTCCCCCGAGGATCTCTTCCCCTCAACATACCTACTGGGGACCAACCATCCCCCTATACCGGCACTACCATCCGTGGGTGGATGGTCGTGCCTTCATCCGTCGTGACCGACCGTACTGGTCCCCCTCGATGGATACTAGTTCTATGTCCTGCAACTGGGACTCTATCATCAGCCAAGAGAGACTACAGAGCTATCATATTTCGCATTCCAGCCCGCTTGCTATCGCATCGTTAGCCCCGAATCGCCCATCATTCTCGAAAGATCCCATACCGGAAGCTATACTTCAGCCAAGATCTCTGTGACTTTCGCTATGCATCACCCACCACATTTGCCTTACCGGGATGGTAATGCAAAGTGAAGTCGTAATCTTCCAAAAACTCCATCCACCTATGCTGCCTCATGTTGAGGCCTCGCTGCGTGAAGATGTATTTAAGACTTTTGTGGTTTGAAAACACCTCGAACTACTCACCATATAAGTAGTGGCGCCAAATCTTCAGGGTGAAGACTACGACAGCCAACTCCATGTCATGCGTGGGGTAATTTTGCTCGTGATTCTTCAACTGCCGAAAACCATAAGCCACAACCTTCCCGACTGCATCAGAACACACCCCACCGTCCTTCAAGCACAAGACACCGTGGTACCGTCCAGGGACTATTAGGATGGAGGCAGTAAGCCTCTCTTGATTCCCTGGAATGCTCGCTCACATGAGTCATCCCATGCAAACTTGACCTCGCCAGGTCGAATCTTGTCATAGGCGTTGCTAGCAGAAATCCTCAACCTCCAGTAGCCACCTACTAATCCCAGAAACTGTATCTCGAAGACTGACCGATTCTCTCGAGCTCATCACGATATCAACCTTCCCGAGATTACATTGACACTTTGAAGTGGCGCCACATGTCCCCGAGCCCACCTCGGCAAGCCAGCTAGCACTTCTTGAGACTTGGCATACAGCGGTGATCCCTCGAGGCTGTGAATGATTCTCAAGTGATCCTCGCATCTCCACCTCAGATTGGGGTAGATCGGGATGTCATCGACAAAGACCACCACAAATTGATCTAAATAGGGTTGGAACACCTAATTCACGAAGGCCCACGTGAATCTTGTTGATGCATTCGCCAATCGAAAGAGCATCAGTAAACTCAAAGTGCTATACACATCTTGAGCGTCTTAAGGATATGCGCACTCCACAACTCAGGCGATGGTAACCGATTTGAGTCATCTTGGAGTAGACTCACGCCTACCGGTGATCAAATAGGTCAATCCTGTTAATGGATCACAGGTTGTGATTGTAACCTGTTCGAAGCTATATGTCGATACGTAGTCGAAGGGTCTTATCTTTCTTCTTCGCAAATAAACAGGAGCACCCGTAGTGAAGTGCTTAGTATAATAGAACCCTTGCCGGTAACTCACGTATGCGGACCTTGAGCTCTGCTGACTTTCAAGCGGTAGCCATCTTATGTGGAGTCATAGAAATGGGCAACGTCCCAGGATGCAACTCAATGCAGAACTCTACATCCCTCGGTGGAGGTAATCCGTGCTAGTTCGAAAAACATCCTGTATTTACTTCATGAGCCACGAGGTAGACTCATATCTTTGCTCACCTCGTCCTCGAGGTAAGGTGCTTCTTGACCGTCCATTTTGCCCTTGCCATCGTGAATGCATTACACGGTATGGGGTGAAACATCTCGTGCCTATTCCATGAAACTGCTTATAGTACCGTTTGGTGTGTAGGCGGTAAGTCTCATACGGTCACAATCTATAATGACCCGATGTCGCGTCAGTGGTCCATCCAGAGGATGACCTCGAGACTCGACATGTCATGACTGAGTCCTTTGTGGTAGAATCCGGGGAGATCTCTAACTTACATCCCTGACATATCCAATCAATTCTCACCTTAGTCCCTAGGGGAGAACTCACATGTAGTGGCTCATCTAAGGTCTGACCTCTGGCCCACTTCCTTTTACTTTCCATCTACATAAGTCGAACATCGGGTTTAGAATCATTTTTGGTATCCTCTTATTAGCGCACATACTGACCCGATAATACACCTAATATCCCGAACCATCCGTTCGTTTCTCAAACTCCTAAGGTTACGTTTCTCAACCCTAGTGTTTGCATTTCCTATATACATCCTATACATCCTACTACGTATATAATTCACGTAATTTGTAACACACAATCATTCACATACAATCAAAGCATACATAAGAAAACACATAATGCATCTTTGTGATCTAATCTATCAAGTGGGCTCCTAGGTAACCTCTTTACCTAGATTACGATAACAAACTATGATACGGATATCAAGCACTAAGTAATTCTATGGCTTGACCTGACTATAACAATTTGTGATGCTCTTAAACCTTAATGACCATGGCCTAAGCCTAAGTCCCTCGAACCCAATTTTCGTGTACCTATGCTCGTCTGTTGTAACACCCAAAAACCGTGGGTCAGTTGACCTGCAAATCGGCACAGTGAAACCCTGTGTATGTCATATCATGAGACCGCACATGAGCTCAAAATGACCCGATATGGCCCATCATCCATACTCTCCATACGGTTACAAGACCGCATACATTTCTATAGATACAGAGGTGTTATTCATCACTCCTGTACAAAGCATATATTAAAACTAAGTCAGTTCTAATATACCTCTCTCTGAAGCAGGATGAGCCACGGTCTGACCCGCTTCATAAATCCAGGCCTCTAAGGAGGCGCCGTGCACTGTCTCTGTACGTGAAGAAGGAGGACCCCTGACGAGGTGAGCTAACGCCCGGTAGAGATAAATCCTACAAGGCTGCTCCCGCCTATCGTACGTACAAATGATCATTTCATGATCAAACGACAATCCGTGCATACATTTTGTATTATCATGGAAAAATATGCATGTGAGACGACACTCTACATGCCCATGTACGAGGTCAACCTCGACCCACCACCCAATGCAAGTGCCAATGGGAAATCATCAAATTAGGTCAGACTCCATCTCACAACAGTAGTCTATGTGATATTTATTTAATAGTTTCGTGTCTTTTTGAAGCGTGAGAACTTTTGGCGGTCTCCTAGCGGGTCTGCACTTTCAGACATTTTCGAGCTTTCAGTGGTCTTTGATACAACAGGGTTTTCGAGGGCTTTTCACCTAAGGGGTATCTATCCTTTGCACTACGTAGGCACATTTCATTTTCCATTTCGTTAACAACGTGAGACTCTGATTGGACTTAGTCCCATTCCCGAGCCTTTGATTCAACACCCAAACCTTGTTGCAAATCAATACCATGTACACACTCTCATGCAATGTGGTGTACCGCACACCAATGCAATACAATTGTACCCTTTATAAACTCCCATGACCAATGTATGAGAACCTCTACATGGACATTCTGCAGTACACTATGTGTGTCTTATGAATATCATACTAATACTGACATTTCATATATTTAACGCCACATCTGGTCATGTTGAATAATTACACATTTAAATTAATTTTTATCACATAAGCATGCACTCATCATATCATTCGAGTTCATTCCTTCTTCATTATATCATTCAAGCGTGTATTAACATAATTCGATCATTACTTAGGCAAGTGCCTTAATTCATATTCAAGGATGAGACATAGTATGTGTAGTCACTTTGTGATGCATATAATTATTCATCTTTATCCACATAATTTCACATATTGACATGTTATTCAATTTATGGCAATAACACATTAGCCATTCGACCATAATCAGGCCATGCTTGCCTGAAAATAATCGGACTTTAGTTTAAAAATTCCAGTTTTATGTTCTACACAAAACATCCAACACGCAATTCCTTGCCAGGCCATATCTTTGATCATCTAAGCATTTGGTTGTCCGGTTCAGCGAAGTTAGAAAACTAGAACGGACCATTCCTCAACTCTCAGTGACTCAGCCTAATGTTCAGCCTACATTTTGGCTGGCGGTTTATTATTAAGTCTAGACCGACAAGCTTTCGTAGAGTCGAGCGTGCGAATCGGAGTTGAAGCAGAAAGTTATGGCCCTCAAAGATTGGCGGCCAATTCACGAGGTGTCACGGAAATTTGGGCACACCCCATTTTATAATCTAACCCGGGATTTTGCCATCACAGAACCACGGTTGGTCTCAGATGGAGGTCCAAACCAGTAAAGCGGTCTTTGACCATCACGATCCTGAACAAAACAACCTGTATGCAATTAACAGGCTTGGAGAAACAACCCGTATGACCATTACGGCCCCTAGGCGTAAAATAACGATCTGGGAGGAAATACCACCTCTTGGTTCAGGTTCTTTGCGAGTGGATCACACTCAACACCTGACACTCCTTCCTTTTCCTCTTTCTTTTCCTCTCTTCCTCCACAGCTCTTCTTCTCTTTTCTTCTTTCCCTTTCCTCCCTTTTCCTCCCTTTCTCCTTTCCTTTCCTCCCTTTTTCTTCTCCTTTCCTCCCTTCCTCTTTTCACTTCCTCCTCCTTCTCCTTGCTGCTCCCACGGACTACTTCTTGCTGCCCCTCTTGGTTGTGAGAATAGCCCATTTGAACTCCTTATATAGGGATGGCAAAGAGCCATGCATGTTGACACATGGCATGCCATGTGTCACACATGCAACTCACCTTTACCCATACATTATGTCACATGGCTTGCCATGTGTCACTCCTAACTTTATATGTGTCACCCTTGAAAGTTCGCCATGTGGTCATCTATATTTCGCCATATTATTATTATTAAAACACTTGTTTCCTCAAATATTGAATTTCCAGACTATCTGGAATTTAATGAAATTGACTGGGCCAGCTCATTTTCATGAGGCGATTCAATGGTGTCAGTTTTGTCATCAGAGATACAGAAAATCTGACTTTTCTCACAAAGCTGACGGTAGAATGCAGATTTTGCCCCTTTTATAAAAAATTTAAATTTAAATTTCCACGGGTTTTTATAATCATACGTGGATCTACTGGCTTGCCTTGCGATTTGATCCGCTAGAAGGGTCTAACATGAAATGGCTAACAATGCTCTGTATCATGACCTGCAACCTCTTTAAAACTCTCAAATCCACAGCGGTGAAGATAGCTTTGATCTCACCATATGAGACGAAAGAGGCACCTCACGACGCCTGCACCAAAAATCGCAACTGCGACGTGAAAAGCTTTCTGGATGGTACTCAATAGTGATCGTAGTCCTTAATCCTTTCGAAGTATCTTCTTTTTTTCAAGGTTTAACTCTTTCTTGGTGAAAATATATTGAAGACTCTTATGATATGTAAAGATCCTGCAAGGAGCACCATATAAGTAATGCCTCCATATCTTCAAGGCAAACACGACTGCTGCAAGCTCTAAGTCGTGTGTAGGGTGATTCTCCTCATGCTTTTCAGCACCTAAGAGGCATGCAATCCTTATCATTAAGCATCAAAACAGACAGGCCACTTGAGAAGCATCAGCATAAACCACAAGCCCATCTCTCCATTGGACAAAGCTAGGTGGGTTGAAGTTAATCTACCCTTCGACTCCTGAAACTCTTAGGCATCCACTAATCACTTGACATCTTTCCTTGTGAAGCTTGGTTGGTGAGGCACTTCTCTTGGAGAACCCCTCGAGCAAACTCATGACCACCACCATGTGCTTGAGGAAGCTTAGGCCTCTAACACATTCTTTGGGTTTCAACTTGCCTGGCTTCTATTTTAAAGTCACACCTCACCCTCTCGGTGAGATCCCGCGTGACTGGGCCCACCTGTCGACAAAGCGGCACTTGTTCAACAGCGCCTGGCCAGGCCTCCACTGGGTCTGCTGACTGATCCTGAGTGCTCACGAATGTTCCTCTAGGCTACTGGGTACACTAGGATATCATCGATGAAGACTATGAACTATCAAAATACGGCTGGAATACCGGTTCATTAAATCCACCAGCGGCGTCGAGCATTATTGAGCCAAGCGGCATCACGAACTCACTATTGCCCATGGCGTGTCTAATCTGCGGTGCCCAGGAACATCACCTCTGCACTCAGCAGGTGATACCCGGAGCCTCAAAATCTATCTTAGAGTACGCACCGAGACCCTGGTGATTGAATAACTCATCGATCCTAGAGTGGATGCGATTACGGATCATTAACTACATTCAGTGCACGTAATCTATACACAGCTGTAACTCCGTGCTGTTTTCACGAAGGGAACTGGAGCTCCCGTGGAGATATGCTCGGCGAATGAATCCCTTACTCCAAAATTCTTCCAAGCTGAGCCTTAAGCTCCTGACTCACCATGAGAGCCATCCTGGGGAGGAATGGAAATGAGCTCAGTCCCTTAGAATGAAATCCAATGGTGAACTCCAGCTTCTATGCGGAGGTAATCTGCAATATCATTTGGGGGCCCTCACAGGAATTCTCTAACAGCTGGAATCTAGCCACTAGGGTCCCCTCCTTCCCTGTCTCCACCACATAAACTGAGGATAATAAGACAACCCTTACCTTGACATCCTCTGCATTTGCCATGGCTAGAGATCATCTTTGGAAGAGCAGCTCTACTGCGTATTCCCTGAACTTTACCTCCATTTCCTTTATGACTTTACTTCCTTTTTTATAACGACCTAGTGTGGCTCTGCTTATTTAAGATAGCCAATCCATGCTGAGAACCACATCAAATCCTCATATCTAAGGCCCACACAGTCCGCTGAGACTATCCCCGATGGGCTCTACCTCTCGACTCTCTTTGAGACTAACGGATCTCCTCTGTGGAAAACTCTCATACGACCCCTCCCAATAGTTTGGTCTCTATGACGATCTAAGGAAGGCCTGGATGCAAATGAATCTTTGTGGCTCTGGGTCCTAATGTATATGCATCATGTGATCAAGGATAAATAATACCACTAACCACGTAAGGCACGTAAAAATCTAAGTCAAACATAGCTCAGCTTTTTGATGCGGGTCTCCTATCGTATCCTTTGGGACACACCTCTGCCTCTACCACGGCCGCCTCTACCTCAGGGTACGGCCCTACGCTTGGGAAACCTCTCACAGAGACCTGCAGGGTGCTTCATCTCTGTGAGGGTGCTGTTTGAAAATTGCTAATGTCTCTACCATGATCATGAGGACCTCCCTAATGAAATGGCCTTCCTAGCCACAATGGAAACTTTATGCCTATATCTCTTACACTCCCAAAATGTGCCTCAGGCACATATTACAGACAGGGAGGTACTTTGGGACCTGCTATTGGCAGTGGGGGCCTCAACGATTCACGACTAGGGCAGGCTCCAGGCACACTTTCGGCGCTTTTCTCTTATACCCTTGCTTCTTTTTATTCTTTGGTGACTAGAAACTCACGGTGAGAAGTGCACAGTGCACTTCTCTTGCTTTCACCTTCTTTCGATACACCGTCGTGTGCTTTCTCAGCCCTCGAGTGAGCCTCGGCTAAGTCCCAATTTGTTACGAGACCACAGACGAATGAAGTCGATCCGATCTTGTAATCTTTGCCGAGAAATCGCTTTTTACTTGAGGACTTCATCGGCCCGAATATATGGAACCAATCGGCTGCTTTAAGAGACCTCTTCTCTCATACTCACGATACGGACATGTTCTTAACTCTAATCCCTAAGAACTCCTCAATCTTGATCCTTGTGGCTCACGGGAAAGAATATCAGAAATTAAACTCTTGCTAAAAGCGATCCCGTGATATACCATCGGGATACCTCTATCCACTGACATCCTACCAAACCAGCCATCTTCCATCGGAAAACTTGAAAATAGGACCCTCGATGTTTATGACCCATAACTCCGTAAATCTTGTTACTCACGACTAGCCAACGGCCATTTGCCTCTTTGGATCGCCACTGAATCATATGGCAGCGTGACACCACACTCTCTCCTGGAGCCTCCCGAGGGCTCTTTTAAGAACCTCTACGGGTGGCGGTGGAGTGGCTGCGACTGATGACAGTCGCTATAGCCACTATAAGAGCAATATGTGCCACTGCTCTACGGGTAAAAGCGATCACGGGCTGGATCTCCCTGCGGTAGCCCGGATGGTGGCGACCCTCCCAGTTGGAGGTGGTTATGGAGGTAGAAGAACCAGCTGCGTGCTCCAGATCTCAGATCGTGTCTTCTTGGGGAGCTCGAAAGCCTGCGGAATGACTCTCTTGGGACGATCTTCACGTCCTCTACGACATAGTCTTTATGTTTGAAAAATCTTGTTTAATACTTTGAAACACTTAATAATAATCATTACTTCCAGTTTGAAAATGCATGGTTGCCGTCGTGGCAAAATAGTGTATAGCAACTACGGGGCTTATTAACACGGGTTTCTCAGACCACCTTTCTGATACCAACTTGTGTTGGTATCATATCTAAAGCCTTAGGTTATCGTATACTCAATCTACGATGACTTGTCACACCCCTTTCTACTAGCGGCGGGGTGTCATGCCTCTTCCCACAAACCCAGTAGATTACTTCTGGCTTGTTAGAGAATCTGTAGGCAGAAGCCGTGTTTGTAAACAGTATAAAAATTTTCTTTTCTAAACTTGTGATTTTATAAAATTTATTTTTTATCTGAAGGACATATCCCAAAAACTTTTGTATATCTGAGTTTACACTTTTCAAAATAATGGCAGCAACACACTCTTTCAAAGTCTCGGGCTCATCACATTTTCACTAGCTCAAACTATGTACATACCTTACTCATTGTGCAAATTCAAAGTATTTCCTTACCTGAGTTATTCCCCAATTGACACTATACTAGAAGTCGGGAGAATCTATTATGTCGGCGTTCGCGATGCACAGTACGGAAAATAGTTTTAAGCAGGAAAATAATGAGCTAAACAAGCTCGATAGTGTATCTTTATAAATGCCTTTCATAAAATATCTCAAAGCGTAAAACTCTATTTTACAGACATTTTGAAAACCTTGCTTGCTTTAACTTTAAGTTTCTAAAAAACTTTTATGCTATACTTATACAACAAGTTTCTAAACTTTTGAAACTACTTAACTGTTTTAACGGCAAAGTTTCAAAAACTTTCATAAAATACTTCTTGCTTACTAGTGGTTGATTTTAAATGTACTGAAAAATCTTTTGTCAATTGAGAATCCAACCACTAGAGGCCTTTCACAACTGTTGTACCTGTTAAATGCGAATTGCGGGCTTCCATTGTGCCGATGGAAGGACCTGGGTCCACATCACCTAGGTGGAAGGGCCTTGGGCCACATCACCTTTTCCAGTAAATATGGTGGAAAGACCTTGGTCAACGTCACCATATAATAGCTAGCGTGCTAACCCTATAAACTCCAGTACGTGCCACGATCTCCTTTAATATGCCATGATGCATGACTGGTTATGACCAGGCAAATCAAATCATCAGGAAAGTGTCCTAACTTCACGGGTAACGCGTCTGGGAATACCTCTGACTAGTATGCTTGCTTAAAACTAGGGATTTCTTAAGTCCTGTTTTATAAAACACACTTTTTACTTGCTTGCTTTCTTTTTGAAATATGGTTTTACAAATCAAAACCATTGCTTGCTTAAAATATGGTTTAATACTGCTAAGTGTTCTTGCTTAAATATGGTTTAATAATTTAAACCGTAAACATCTTTAGGTGTAAGCGATTTATAAATAATACACTAGTATTGAAAATAGGTTTAGAACACTCACCTTTCACGATTTACAATAATCGAGCGCGACTTGAAATTTCTCAGCATCATTTTATCACTCACACCATTGATGTATTGGACTACAAGTGTACGACCAAACAATTTGCACACTTGGTGCTAAAGTCAGAATTTTGAGAAAATATGGCTGGGCTCAGATTCTACATTTCATGGGCATATATTATTCGTTTTAGACTCGAGTTACAATAGAGTCAAAACACCCAGAAAACATTTTCTGAAATTATCTCCATTTATCAGAGACATACAATCTGAGAATTTCAGGCCTTGAACTTGTGGCGCCCCATTTCTGGGGTCAGTTTGACTACCGTCGGCAGAGTGAATACTCGTGGATGTCGGGTAACCTACCGACCTTGTGAAAATGGGCAGAGTCTCCTTTATCTGGGAGAGCTCTACCTAGATACATCACGTAATATAACTTTGTCCCGTCGACATCAATCCGTGATATCTACTGTCCCCGAGAGGGTAAAACGGCCTCTTGGGCTGATAGCAATACTCATGTATGTAAAACCTTCATATCAATAGTTTCAAAAGAGTTAATCAATTCTCTTTTATACAGCATATATTAAGTCTACATTCTAATACATGCCTTCATCCCACCAAAACCAAAGCACAATTCGAAGCACTCTGTAGCTAAACTGGCCCTACGGAATGAAGGCAGGTCTCCTAAGTGCGCTCTGTACTGAAATATAAACCCTCGGCAGGAGGTGACTAATGCTCGGTAGTGGGATCGCCCTAAGTGGGCTACTCTCCACCTAGTACATATCTGATATCCCGAAATAAACACACATTCAAAAGAAAATGCATGATCCTACTTGAATGTCATCAAGCGATCATCTCATACCACGAGTCCTCGACTCCCTCACACTTACTAAACCTCGTATGAGAAAAACTAATTTCAAACAAAGTTATTTGTTTATATTTATTGGTCTACCCTCAGATCTAAAGTAGTGGAGCACATCTCCGGAGTATTTATATTTAGTGGACTACCCTCAGAGATATATCAATTTAGGTAAGTCTAAACGATTGATATTTTATATGTGGACTACCCTCAGATGTATATCGATTGGGCCCATCTCAGGCTGATTGATATTTTGGTATGGACACCCTCCGATCATTATTATTATTTTAGACAACCTAAAGGATATTTTACATTTACTAGTCTACCCTCCGAAGGACTATAGCCATGAACTACCTCATGCACTCACTCCTATCTCTCTAGTGCCTTAAATTTTATATGAAATACATTGTGATATCATTTAATAACTCCTAACACATACAAATATATAACATGCATATATTCCCATAATTTAAATCACACAATCATGTTATGTAATTTCACAACATTTACACCAAAAAATTAGCTCACTTGGCTAATTATCAAAAACACGACATTCGAATTTATCCTCATTAAAACACACATTTTCACACCTAAAATTGATTTTGTGATAACATTCATATGAACTGAAATTAAAACCACAAGTTCTTTGTTCCGTAAACCAGCCGATCAACGGTTCCTTTGTGAACCCAGAATTTCGACCAATTAAAACCATACACATCCAAGCACCCATTTCACATAAATGCTAAACTGGAACCCCGAATCATCGAGTGGGCCAGTCCTGGGCATTCTGGGTTTCTAAATTTTTCCACCTGGGTTCTGACTTTGGGCAAGATCAGGTAACCCCTCACTGACCTCGTTCAGCGCAAACATTTTGTAAATACACTTAAGCGAAGAATAAATCAATGGGAAGTACACCTCTAGTTAGAAGCCACAAATCCGGTACCCGCGAGAAGCCTACTCGCGTAAACGGTTCTCCGCTTCTTGTCCAGAAGGCTGCAGATGGTCGGATGCATCGTAAATCAGAAGTTGTTCTCTCACTAAAGCCATTTTTAGATCTACTGGAAGTGTGTTCTCCTTTTTCACATTTGTTTTGGCTTTTAGAGTGGGAAGACAAGCACTAGCCTTATTTTGTCTTTTAGTGACTTAATTCCAAATTCCATAATAAGCAGTTATGTCCCTCTTTTTCTCGATTTGATATTAGCTCTGTCTCGGCCTTTGCATTTCATCATTTCTCTACTCCTTACCACTTATGGCATGAGTCGTGTTATATGTGACTTTAAGTGCGTAAGAAATCGTTTTCTGACACGAAACGGTACCTCGAAAACGTGTAAATTAGGATTGTCTCGAGTGTGAAATTTTTATGTGCTAGCTAGATTTGAGGACGATTGTGATGAAATCAAGTTTCATCATCAGGATCTGAGAGTCAAATTCAGATTTTTAACCGAGTAATAACAGATTTGTAATCGAGTTCCCAGTTTTGCCATTTTCACGAAGTGAATTTCTGGGTCTTCTGAAGCTAATAGAAATAGTCACCGAAGTGGACTTTCCGAAAGAGTCCCAATTCTAAAAATTCACCAAACTCGGTCTAAAAATTTGGGCCAAATTTACTGACATCATGACCTCTGAAAATTTCAAGTCATTCTAAATGTGGCTTCATTGAAAAATAACTAAATGGAGAAAATTTCTACCTCTTGGAAGTTTGTGGCTTAGCTAAGATTTTATTGCCACATTGTAGCCCTGGGTTAAGCGTGCACCAACTTAGTCTTCTGCACAAATAGAAAACCTACGATTGAGTTTACGCAAATCTTAGAAGAAGCAAGAAGAAAAAAAGAAAGCTCTCTCTCTCACCTCACGCCCTCCTCCTTGTGTTAATTAAACCATTGGCTTTTATTTTTTTAATTAGTATTATTATTATTATTATTATTGTTATTATTATTATTAATTAGATTTTATAGCTTATATTGCCTCATTCGGGTAGTTTCTATCCCAAAAATTTTTATTTCTTTCAGGTTCAATTTATTTAACCCCAGCTTAACTCAGTTATTTCGACTCTGAGATTCTGGTAAAAATCTTAATCACAAGTCTTTGTCAACATCACCAAATTCATTAAAATATTAAGGTATATCTTAGAATTCGACGAAACTTTTCCGGGTCATTAGATTTAGTGAAGGCAATTTGGGAATGATCCATTTAGATCATCAAGAGATCTGAAATTTTCTGGAAGCACCACTGAACCATTACGGCAATTTATTATCATTATTATACTTTGAAATTCCATAATTTGTACTTTCCACCTCACTTTCATAATTGCACAAGTGCCACAATTCTTTAAAAACTTTACAATTCATCCTTAAAACAACTTTTTCAAAAGAAATACTCACCATGTGGCGACCGAATAGTAGGAAGCCGCTTGGGTACGTATGCGTACTACGTTACACATACCGTACACCCTCTTGGGACGGGGCGTTACATCTAATGCTTTTGTTAAAAACGTTCTTTTGGTCTACCACTTGGTTGATGCAACATAACTATTATTATAACTTATATGAATATATTTACAACATAACCATTCACAGCTCAAGTTTTTTTTGTTTAAAAAAATTGAAACTTGTAATGCGGATTTTATTTTTAAAAAAATTTAAACAACTATATTTTATCTTCTTGGTATTGAATAAAAAAACTATTCATTTTTAAAAATAAATTATAATTTAAAAAATTTTAAATAGAAAAAATTAAAAATATTGCTCAATAATGTAAGCATTTTATATAATCTTGACATTTAATTGTAGTAAATATTTAACATATCATAATGCTCGGTAAAGTAATAATATAAAATTGAATTCGATATTGTTAAACTCCTTTAATGAAACAAGCTCATGAAAACTCATTATCACTCCTTAATTGTTTTTTTTTTTTTTTAAATCACTCCTTAATTGTTAACACCATTTTTTCCAACTAATCAAAAATATATTTTAAAGTAGATAACTCTTTAGATAATCATCCTTGGACAATATGTTTTACCATTGGGAGGTTCTTGAAGCCTTGTACTGATATTTGACAAGCTCGTGCATCTAAGTAGGATAAAATGATGAAAAAAAATTGAAAATATTAAGTTAGTTGAAAATTTAGTGAAGTGATATTTCTTAAATTTTTTCAAATTTTTATATGTTTTACTTGAGATTGGTTGATTTTGGGTTTAAAAAGAAAAAATGATTGTAAGTTCTAAATGGATCAATATATTTAATTAATTCATCTCTGGTGATATCTTTAAAATAAGGTATCTCTATAAAGTTAGGGAAAATAAATTTGATTACTATAATCTTATCAAGAATGTGATTTGACTTTCATATAAATAAATTTTTATATTCCTATTTCATTTTCTAAAAAGTTTAGTCAAAAGCAATAGTGAGAAAGCAATAAGATATAGAATGAATTTTCTTACTAGCTTTTAGTTATTTCCAAATGCAACACCGCCTCAATGGTATTTATATTTAGATTTAGAATATAGTACCCAATACTACTTCATCTTCAATATATATTCTAAAGTGAAAATAGATGCAACCTCTTGAAATTAATTAAAAAAATAAAAATAATAAAGAAAAGAGGATTCTAAAGTAGAAAAATAAAACAAATGTCCAAATAGTAAAAACAAATTAAAATAGGCGTCATCATACTTTATAAACATCATATATTTAATACGGTACATATTGCCTAAGAGCGAACGGATACGGGTTACAAAAACTCTAGATCAGTCATTACTTTGACCAGTACTTAATCTTACAACTCCAATCAATATTCAAGACTATAAGTAAGGCATATGATATTTCCTTCACAGATTGTGGAATATGTTCATGGTTTCAAAATTTCAATTATGAAGTGAATCATATTGGTTCAAAGTCTAATCAAAGATCACATTTTGAAATAAAAAATAACATAAAGAAATGAGTTTCTATGAGCCCTCAAACTAACAAGTTTGGGTAACACACAAATTGCCTTATTTTCCTCTTCCCTCTACTTTCTTTGTTTTTTTTTTTTTTCTATGCTTGATTTGATCTAATGGATATTTCTTAATTTTTGTAGATTGAATAGGTGATTTCAAGCTACTACATGTAGAAACTAAGAAGGGTTGACAAATGATTCAATATTTAAATCTATAAACTTGAAACCATACATACAAAAGAAGATATTAGAAACCTATTTTAACACGATTTCAGTAAAAAGGAAAAGATATCAAATTCTCATATTATTTTATCAAGTAGCTTGCATGTGTACATCCAGCTAATACAAGTTATACAACAACCCAACATAAACAAAAATCTAAAAAAAAAAAGGCCTCTTTGAGAAACCAAACTGCTAAAAACACAAAAAAACACAACACCAACATCAAAAACAAAAAAACCAATGAAGGAATAAAATAAAAAAATTTAATCCAAATTCAGAACCAACGATCACACATAAGAACTAAAAATTATCAAAGAGTTATAACCCTATTTTCTAAAAAGAAAAAAAAATCAAAATACAGCCTCTCTTTCGTCCAATTTCTCATCAACCACAAGAAAAATAATATTCACTACCAAATTTGATGTTTGTAGGTAGAACATAAACACAAAAACAAAACAACTATTGTATCAAAACAAATCCTTGTTATCCAAAACAAGGTTCAAATTTTTTTGTTTTGCTTTCCTCCAAACCAAAAATATATAAAAAAACAAGCACATATAGATTGTAGCAAGTCAAAACTCAAGCTTGCATCGAACAAAAGAATGAGAAGAATCCAACATAGCAATGGCGGTAGAGGAAGGAGCATATCTTAAAGAAAAGGTTAGTTGAGCTTCTTAGTGGGAGATGAAAGTGGTGTCAACACCAATTGTGGAGTTTTGTATTTTTTTTCTTTTTCAGAAAAATAGTCTTCATATCATATTGATATTTTATTCTCGATGTTATTGATGTGATGTATAGGGATGCAAGGGTTTATAGCAATTGAGTAGATAGGGCATGGGTTGATGTGAGACTAGTTGGTGTGATTTCAAGATTCACATGAAGAAACTTTTTTGTTTCTTGAACTTTTTTTAATTAAATATTTATATTCACATTAAAATTTTGGATTATTGTTTTACTTCAGCTAACATAGTGCTAAATCTGATACTTTATTTCTTTAAAAGCAAGGAGATATATATATATATATAATAATTTCTATTATATAAATTTGTATATAAAAACAATAGATGAAAATGAGATCATTTAATTTCTAACTTGGAAAATAACTTTAGCTTTTATGTATATTATCAAATTAAATATTTTTACTTTATTTTACTTTCCATTAAGGTTATACTTCAATGTTAAAATTAATCAATTATTTTTTTTGAGAGGTATTTTTAATAAATACCATTTTGTATTCTTAAAAACTAATTGTTTTGGGAATGTAAAACTAGTATTTTAACTGTGTAAAAAGAATTATGTCTACTTTAAATATATTAACATATTAATTTTTATATTAAAATACAGCTTATGCCATATATTTGATTTAGATTTACACTTGGAAAAGAAATAGAAAATAAGAAATTTATTATAAAATTTTCTATTTTATTTTTTGAAAAATAACATTAATCTTCATAAAAAAATTAAAGTCTATTTATATTAATATTTAGATTCCTTTCTAGACTTCACATGATAAATTAATCTTGTACTTATTGTTATTGTAAAACCCGAGAAAATTCTAATTTTCTGAAAAAGGGTAAAACGGTAATTTCAGTTAAAATCCGAAATTTTTCTAGATCTCGAATGATGAAACGGAATTAACCATTGGAATCATCTCGCAAAATCTAACTACCACGTCGAATTTTAAGTCAAATTTGAGAGACGTCGAAATTCGATTACTCGGCATGATGAGTAGTCTTGGGACATAGCGCATTTGGTGGCTCAATATAGGACAAGTGTCAAGTTGAAGCTGAGTCAGGCTCGATAGCTCAAGTGGGACCTAGAAGAGACATGTGGCTTTACATGATTGGAGGAAATCGAGGTAGATGGATAAGGTGATAAGGGTAATCGGGTGCCATTTAGGAGGTGGACAAGTGGCAAGTGAGGAGGAGATCTCGCCCGGCTACATCTTCTCCCGGCCGGTTGGGAGAGAGAGGTGAAAGGAAAGCAAACAAGATTTAGAAAAAAGAGAGAGTTTTAGAAGAGCTGCCTTCTCTCTACGAGAGATTTCTCGGCGTCGGACCAGCGGTTTAAGCTGAATGAAGGGAGAGTTCATCCCTCCACCGTGAGAGACTGCATAGAGGCCCAGGAATCGGGAGTTCGACAAACTCCAAGAGGTAGGTCTTCTTTTATTTTGGTTGTTTTCTACCCTAAGGGTTGTGTGGTGGTTGTATTTCCCTAAGGGGAATGTTTGGTTGCGTTTTGAACCATAGTAAGCTGCCATATTGTGATAATGCGCGTGCAGGACCTTCGTGTTTTGGTGAGAATAAAGGAATTGCGGTGTGTTATACGGAAAATTAGTAGCCCACATCAGTGAAATTGATGTTATGCTTTTGAATTTCTCAATTCGGACCTCTGTAGAACAAGTTATAGTCTTTTTACTCTGAATAGTCTAATCGGAAAGGATTGGCCCATGAAGTCGACTTTGGAGAGGTCGAGTGCTACAAGTCGGCTCGGCCCGAGAGGTTAGCTTGAGCGGAGGTGAGGCTCGGCCGGATGTCGGCTCGGTAGAGTCGGGTGGGCTCGGTTGGGTTGACTGCGGTGTGACCTCGACCCGGAAGGTCATAACTTCTTCGTCGAGGAACTCTATTTCAGTGTTCTTGAACTCTATGGAAGCCCATTGAGTCAAGTTCCATTAATATTCTTTGAGGAGGAGACTGAGTGTAGAATTAGATTTACGGGGTCGAGATTGGGTCGGTCGGCTAAGGCAAGTCAGTCGGCTCAGTGGGTTTGACTATGTGTGACCTCCAACTTCGGAAGGTCATAACTTCTTCGTTCGAACTCCGTTTCGGGTGTTCTTAGACTCTATGGAAAGCCCATTGAGTCAAGATTCCATTCATATTCCTATGGAGGATAGTGGGTGTCAGGCCGAGCTCGGGTAGGTCAGGTCAGGTCGGTAAGTCAGGTCAGCTTGGCTGGGTTTGACTACTTGTGACCTCCAACTTCGAAAGGTCATAACTTCTTCGTTCAAACTCTGTTTCGGGTGCTCTTAGACTCTATGGAAAGCCCATTGAGTCAAGATTCTAGCCATGTTCCTGTAGAGGGCAGTAGGTGAGCTCGGCCTGGTCATTTCCGAGGATCAGTTGAGTCGGGACACCTAGAAATTGGGAGTCAAGGTCGACTCATTTGGGTTTGATTACATATATGACCTCCAGCCGGTGGGTCATGCTTCTTAGATCGAACTCCGTTTCAGGTGTTCTTGGACTCTATGGAAAGCCCATTGAGTCAAGATTCCAGCCATGTGACTGTGTAGGGCAGTAGATGAGCTCATTCAGGTCAGCTCATCTCAGACAGGTCAGGACACCTCGGCCAAGTCAGGTCAGCTCGGCTGGGTTTGACTACGTATGACCTCCAACTTCGGTAGATCATAAGTTCTTCGTCTGAACTTCGTTTCGGGTGTTCTTGGACTCTATGGAAAGCCCATTGAGTCAAGATTCCAGCCGTGTGCCTGTGGAGGGCATTAGGTGAGCTTATCTAGGTCATCTCAGCTCGGACCCGGTCGGGACACCTGGCGAAAGTCCAAGTCGGCTCGGTTGCGGAAGGTTTGATTCACGTATGACCTCCAACCCCCGGTGGGGTCATAACTTCTTCATCCGAACTCCGTTTCGGGTGTTCTTGGACTCTATGGAAAGATCATTGAGTCAATATTCCATCCATTTTTCTATTGGAGGGTAGTAGGTGAGTTTAGCTAGGTCATCTCAGCTCGGACAGGTCAGGACACCTCGGCCAAGTCAGGTCAGCTAGGCTGGGTTTGACTACGTATGACCTCGGCTTAGTAGGTCATCAACCTTGTAGAGCTCAGGTTTTGGGTGTTCTTCAACCATTTCATGACATGTTGTAGGCTATTGTATTGGGTATGGTATGGGTTGACTATGGGAGGCCATGAGAGGCCATATGGTTTAGTTCCAAAAACTTGGGATTGAAGGATAAAGGATTTCTATGACCGAGACTATGGTGGGTTGGGGTTTGAACTGGAAACTAAAAGTTTCTAGGTTTTATGGTTGTTTGATGTTGTATGGATGATTGGAACCAAACTGGTTCATGATTGTGAAGAAATTAAGTAAGGTTCCACATTGGATAGATCAATTGCATTTTGGTTGTGTGTTATTGCTTGTATGAATAACATGTAGTGTGAAAATGACATGTTAATGTATGCTGTATGATGTATTCACATGGGTTATAAATGGATGTTAATTATACGTACCAATTATAATTATCCATGGTGTGTGAATGGTTCATGTAGTGTGCATCATAATGTAACATGAGAACTACAGTGGCATAATTGCATTGCATATGTACTAGAACATCGCATGGTATGGGTGTGAGTGCATAGTCGTTGTTATTCACCATCCTTGGTGGGCCAGGAGTTGTGGACTAAATACGTTGGAATGTGAAGTCAATGGAGATTACAGTTTGCATAGTTTGACAATCAACCTGCTTTGTGTTTAGTGTCGATGGTGAGGAATAGATAAATGGGACAAAGTCACATTTGAGTCTCACGGTTGCATAGCATGAAAGTTGGGCAATTTAAGTAGGGATAGAGCCCCCTCCCGGGTGAAAAACACGGAACTTCTGATTAGACATGACCCAGGTGAATTGAAAGTTTGAAAATGTGGTCGGTGCGCGACGCGTCGGAGGTGAACCCCGAAAATCCGTGGCCCTGATGCATATACACCACGACACTTGAACATCATTAGTGCTTGGAGGATAAAACATTAGGTATGGGTTTATAAAACAAAAGCTTTTGTTTTTATGAAATAAAAAGTTTTATAAGGGATCATCCAAAAAGCCTTTAGTTTGAAAAATGAAATGATTTTTATAAAATGATCATTGGATGTGATCCAAAAATAAATAAATAAATACATAAAGGTTTTTATCGCGCATGGGGTTCTATCATGTGTGAAGAAGTCGGTGAGTGACTCGGGATATGGGCATGATGGCATTTCATGCATGACATGTGACATTCATGTAGACATTTTACTTGAATGTGTGTATGTTTGATCACTGCATGAGCACTTAGGTGGGGAATAACCCTTGTAGGAGATTACCACTAATGGGCTTTGCTCACCCCGTCGTGGGACCCCCCCTTTCAGGTACACGAGAAGATGGCGCTCCTTTGTGGCCGTGAGTATGAAGAAGGTCGGGTTGTGGCCTTGAGAAACATTTTGGTAAAATATATTAGAACAATATAGTTTCATATATTTTGGTATGTAAAAGGGTTGTACATTAAACTCTTGTATGAAAAAAAATGATGACCCCAGAAATTTGGGCGTCACATTTATCTATTTTATATCCATAATATGATATAAAGAAAATTGCCTTTAACAAATATCTGTGATTATTATATGAAAGAATGAGGACTAGGCCCACTACTAGAGAATGTAATGCCTTTTTAACGATTAAATTAAAAACAGGTAAATTTAGAGAGCTATTAATGCTATAGAAATAATTTTGGGTGTGTTATAACTTTTGCCCACGAGAGAATATTAATGTTATGGAGATATTTTCCTAATCTCCATAATATATTAATTGTTAAGTTAAATTTCTCTAAATTAAAATAAGTAATAAAATTTTTATTTATATATATTGGTATGAGAAGATAATCAATATGCACATGGAAATGTAACTTGGAAAATTTCAATTTTCGGAAAAAGGTAAAAACGGTAATTTCGGTAAAATCGGAAAATTTTAGATCTTGGAGTGAGAAAGCAGTTTCTTGTTTAGAATCGTCTCGCGGAAATCTAGCACCACGTCAATTGTCGGCGAATTCAGCGTTCGAATTGCACACCGAGGCACCGGGTATGGTCTTGAAGTAAGCGACATGTGATGTGACAAAAGTCACCTATAACATGTACTCATGTGACACATGTTGTATGAGTAGAGAGAATGGAAATGGATGGCCAAGATAGTGTCAAGTGTCAAAAATCCAAGACTTAAGGACATTGATGGAATTAAATTAAAGTTTAATGAATAAGACAAAACATGGAATAGTGTCATCTTCTCCAAAAGACCAAAGCATTGAAGGGAGATGCAGTGGGTCTTTGGATTTGAAATCTAGAGAGAGAAAATGCTCCCTTACTGTCTGTTCGTAGGCCTCGGTCGTCGGTTCTCGCCAGACAAGAAAGTTGTTCAACGGCTGCGAGGGCTACGCGTAGACACTTGGAATTTGGTGGAGTTCGACAGCTCCAAAGGTAGGGATCTTTTCACTACTTGTGTTAATCCTTGTTAAGAACCTTCTGAGAATTTGACCAGTTTTACCTACAGATTTTACCTACTACCGCAATTTTCTAGGTAAAAATAGGGATTTACCGACAAATTACCTACAAATTCTTGGGAAATATGTTTTCAACAATTTACGTCTAGAATACCTACCATTTACCTACTAATATTTACCTACAAAACTATTTAGTCGAGTAAATATGGCGCGATTTTGGCGCAGATATTTTGACACAATTTACCTACTAATATTTACCTACAATACTATTTAGTCGGTAAATATAGCGCCAATTTTTTATGCAAGATATTCATAGGCAATGTACATACAATTTACCTACTATATTTATGATTATGATTACCTCTTGAATTTGTTGTAAATTAGAATTAAAAAATATTTTTATTTCTCATTAGTTTACCTCTACTGTCTTGTTTTGTAGGTAAATATACATATTTTAAATTATTTTTGTAAGTAATTTACCTGCAAAGTTTTTGTAAGGTAAAATGAAATATTTAAAGCAATAATAAAATTATTTTTATAAATAATTTTACATTTACTCATATTATTTTAGTAAATAAAATTTAAAATCAATTAATTATTTTAGTAAATGATTGAGACTCATTTTATTATATTTTCATATCATATAAAATTCATATAATTTAAAATCATTAAATTTTATTAATTAGAAGTCTTAAAATATTTAAATATTTTTTTATTTAAATTTATTTTCCTATGGGAAATTCTCAACCTCTTTACAAGACCATCAATCGTGTATTTGTCCAATAAGAAGGGGGCTAGCAACACTTACTACTAGGGATGACAACGGGAGGAGGGGGTGGTTTAGGATGGGGAAGCCCCATCACATTAACATTTGTTTATTGTTTTCAATTCCCAATTTGCCATATTTTGGTTGATTTTGTTTTATTTTTTATTTTTTATATTTGTTATTTTATTATCTTGAGTGTATATTTCAAAATAAATCAAGCAATTATGATTTTTAATTATTTATTAAAAGAATTCACAATAATAATTATTATTTATATTAAAGTATAAAATAAAATAATAATAAAATATTTTTAAAAAAGGGAAATATATAGTCGGCGGGAGTGGGAGTAGAATAATAATGCAGACCCGTCACGAAACTTATCTCGAATTTAATGAGGAAAATAAACATGAGCCATTAAAGGCACGATTACAGATTAAAGCTAAACGAATCTATTAAAAGTAGAGATGAGATGCAAAATAACTTGATCAGTTGCCATCCTACATTCTATAATGTTAAAAAACAAGCAGCTTGTCTTAATGTTATATTACTAACCAAACCTCAGCTCAAAAAATTTTATTCAACAGTAAGTAAAATTATTTTAATAAAACTTTATTTATTTTAATTAAAAAAAAATTCTTCCCTATAATTTTTATTACATTCTCTATATCTCATTTCCCTTTCCTGTCTTTTCCCAATTTCCCCCTACATTGCTCCCCTTCTTTGATCTAGGAATTGACTCTTTCTAAAATCCACCCCACCACACTCCTCCTCTCATTTCCTGTCTGAACGAAGAACACCCCCTTCCCCTCCCCCTCTCCCATTTCCATTTCACTGACCTTCTCCCCTTCCCCCTCTCCATTTCCTCCCACGAACGAGACCCCCTCTCCATTTCCCCATTTCACAGCATTCCCCCTCCCCCCTTCCAGATTTAAGCGAGAACACGATAAAGCCCATAACATCTTCAATAGGGCTCCGGATCAGCCTCCCATCATCGCGGTGATTTAGCTCCGTTTTCTCTGGTTTACTGGTGGTACTCATTTCTGTTCAGATCTGAGTTAGGTGGCCAAGCGCAACACGGGAACTTCAAATTGGGGCCTTCAGTCTTCGACGAGAAGTGGATCGGGGCATGCGGCCTTAGAATTAGATGGATCTACGAATGGGTTGGTGTACGGTTTTGTTCTCGGGTTTGGTATTTGATCGCGGCGTGATCGTGCGCGATGTTTCTCATCCTGTCAAGACAGATTGATTGCACTCGGGGGTTCATGACCTTGAGCTAAGAGGGTCGGAAACACGAGTTCCTGATCCAAAAATTAATGGTTTTCTGAGCTTGGTTCCTCACGAAGGCATCAAGTCGATACCGACGGTGAAGGCGTACGGCGTTACGAAGGCATTGCAGCCGTGCAGGGCTTCGATATGGCTAATTATGCGTGTGGGTTGAAATCCAGGTGTTGGTTTTTGGATGATTCATAGTTTCGAAGGACCAGTTCAAAATGAAAGAATTATCGGCGTTTCGAGTTTCTTAAATCGGTGTTTTTGTTTTATCCGATGCGTTTGATTTTTTTTTTTTTTGTATTGACGGTCTCTGTTCTGTGTTCACTCACGATTCGATTTGGAGGTTTTCCTCTTATTTTGTTGCTTCTGTAGTTGATTTTGTTTTTTCATTAGGCTTTGTTTGTTTTGGGTTTAATTGAGTTCATCAGTTTAAGTAATAAGCTTAGCACATTTCACTACCATTTCATTGAGAAAGTTGTTAAAGACTTTTCGATTTATTAATACCTTTCTTCCTTTATTTTTTCTTTTATTATTATTTTCTTTTTTAACTTCTAGAATATCTTCTTTTGTTAAAACACTTGTGTCATGATGTAAGAATAAATTCCATCTTACGAAGAACAAAAACACATGAATTTGGCTAATAGAGTCTTTCATACTAAAATTCCCACTTAGATTCAGTGTTAGGTTTGTTTCAGCGAAGATTTATTGGTGTGGGCCGTTCCCATGTTAAAACAAGTTGTTAAGTAAAGAAGAATCTTCTTGGCTTGTGAGGATAGCAGAGGTTCCTGGAAAACCACAGTCAGTTGTTCCATTTCTCTTCCTGTTCATAATATTTAGGTCTTTGTTCATTTGAGGGTTGTGCACTAGTAGGCCTTAATCCGAAAAAAAAGCTAACTATAAAGGTGTATGTTTATTTTTCCTTATAGACTTTCGGATCCGTAATCATGTGTGATTATTAAATCAAGAAATAATATTTAGATAATCCCATCACATTTGACTAGAGCTTGATACCTTTTTCTGCATTCTTTTGTCTAATAATCGGACAATTGGACTCATCATTGTGTAAACTCAATTTGAAGTCACGGTTTTAAACCCCTCATCATGTATAGGCAATGGATGAAAAGTCAAAGCCCCATTGAACCCCCACCCGTACTACTTGTAATCAACCGTCCTAATCTTTAAAAATTAACACCCCGGTGTTAATGCAGTGCGATTCTAATGTTTTCTTTGTTGATATCTTTCATGGGTTTATTTGCAAAATATTTACACTGAATGCTAATCTAAAGAAATGAGAAAAGAAAATTGTGTTATTTTTATGCAATTTTGCTCTGATATAAACACATATATAGGAGGCATTCCTCTTTGTTTTGGGATTTCAATGAGATATTCATAGTTAGTGCTATTTAGCAATCACGATGGGATTGCTAAATCTCATTACAATTATTTGGTTTGATGTGCCTGAATTTCGGATTTTCATTTATCATCCTTTTGCTTGATTTAAAGATGATGTTTTTCTATCAACTAAAGTCTGGACATTTGGTTATCTTCTCATTCAAAGTTTGACTTTGGACCGAAGGTTAGATCTTTGCCTCTTTTGGTGAGGAATGGAATTGATTTCCTATTCCTGTTACCTTAGAATTTTCTCTTCTTATTTGTTCATTTTAAACTATTTCTCTAAAAAAGCGAGAAAAAATCAGAATGCCAAAGAAATGGTATGGGATCTTCTTTATTATGACATATGTTGGGTTTTCCTCTCTTTATTAAGATTAGGTTAAATATATGTGAAAGTTTCTTCTAATTTTCTGGTAAGATTAGAGTAAATATAATAATGAAAAGTTGATCCCACTATTATCAATGTTATATTCGGTATATGTTAGATTGAGTATAATATATGTCAATTTGTTTGATATGCTCATACAAGGGTTGCATATAGGTTATACTAATAAGCTGAACCTGACCAAAATATTATGTACCAAATTAAACTGTTGTCAAATTAAATACATAATTAAATTATGGTTGGTTTCATACTCGATCAAAGTTTTATCTTATGTCAAAGGTTTGATCAGCATAGGTCAAGGTTCGATAAAAAATATTATTCAATATAATTTCCAGTTTTGTGGAAAATGAATGCGAGTATGCCTAAACTTCAGAATTTCCCCCTTAAAATAGTAGTAGAATCTTCCCTAATTCCGCTCCAATTGTTCTAATTGTAAATAATAATAATATAGTAATCAAATAATTGTTTTCCTCTATTTTACTACACTTTCTATAGCCAAGCAGGTAAACAAAAAATAGTGAGTTTGCTCTAGTGAACTCAGTTCCACCCTCTTACACCCACACCAAAAAAATAAAAAGAAAAAACCCCCCTTTTAAAGAAATTACACTAATTTAATTCAAAGTTTCAATGTATTATATTTCATATCTCCTCTACAAGGAATTAGGAGAATTTTCCCATCAATAGTTTAAAACATGTCATTCTTAGTAATATATGTATAAAAATAAATTGATGAAATGTGGTCCTAACTAAATTTATTATGGAATTGACTTCCAAAAATATGAGATAAATCAATACATTGGATGTATATAGAATCAACAATGATGTTTGTAAATAAAGATTTTGTTGATGAGGTTGAAAATTTTATTTATTAGTTTTTGCTTGCAATCAATTGGGAGTGATGAATGTAAGAGAGATAAGATGTCCATGTAGGAAGTGTCATAATCGAAAGTTCAAACTTTGGAAGAGTGAAGTACATCTTTTTAGAAAAGGATTTATTACGGGTGTATATGTATGGGATCGACATGGAGAGCAATCATGTGCATGTACTACCTCTACAAATTTTGAATGTAATATTCATGAAGAAATTGGATACGAGGAATCTAGTAATCCCATATCGACAGGCGATAATCGATGCGTTTGGGCACAGTTTTAATGTAAGAGGATATGGAGAAGTACCTAATCCCATTTGCACAAAAGTTTTATGATATGTAATGCGGTTGATGAAAAATTATGGGATGATTTGTACTAAACATTCTCAAATGTCGCGGTTGCATTATTACATATGAAGTCGAGAGCACCATTTTGAAAGATGCTTTGATAGTTCCTCAATTTTAGAGAGTGTTGCAGAGGATAACAAATGGTCGATGGTACTCAGAACAAAGAAGAAGTTAGTGCGAGGACTTGGTAACAGTGAAAAGATTGATTGTTGCAAAATTGCGTGTGATATGTTGGGGTGAGAGATGCGACTTGACCAAGGTTGCAGGATTTTCATAACCATCCATAAGTTCGAGAATAAGCCGGGCTCAGAGCTAAAATAAATCTATTCCACCTGAGATGATGTACTTCCCTTTAAGTCCTGGGTTACAGCGGTACTTAATGGCAGATGTGTGCACATATCTGATGACAGTAGAAGCACCACGGGATGATGGCACAATGTGTCATCCATCGGTCCCCAGGCATGGAGCTTCGTTTCAAGCCGCACATCCTTCATTTTCTTATGAATGTATGACGGATTGGGATTGTGTGCGTGGTTTTCAACCATTTGGTCAATCTAGACAACAATATTACGTCATGGCGTATGAATTTACTCCATACAATTTTACCTGGATATAATATGAAGGAAGCTTATATGTTAACATCGTAATTGTACAAAACAACAATCTAAAAAAT
Source organism: Tetrastigma voinierianum (assembly GCA_016808115.1). Lineage (NCBI taxonomy): Eukaryota > Viridiplantae > Streptophyta > Magnoliopsida > Vitales > Vitaceae > Tetrastigma > Tetrastigma voinierianum. The sequence goes on from JAEQBH010000525.1 coordinate 754,812, forward strand.
AGATTGATGTTTTCACTGCGGCCTTTGATTGCGAATTAAAGCAACTTTGGGATGTTGGTGTGCAAACTTATGATGTTTCACGGAAGCGGAGACTTTCAAATGAATTTGCTCTCATGTGAACTAATGTGATTTCTGCTTTATAAGTACTTTGCAGTTTGGAGCACAGTGGAAAACTTGCTTATCCTTATTGTATGGAGCATTCTGAAGCATTTGCATTGACTAAATTGGTCGAAAAACATCTTGAAGTTTGACAATCATAGAAAGTTTCTCACCCATGAACATCCTTTCGAGCAATAGAATGCTTTCATAAAAATAGGCTGAGATGTCACCATCCCACCTATAAAGACCGGTGCCCAGATTTTGCAAGAAATAGATAACGGGAGTGAAAAGTGATTAGTATTGATGTTGTTGAGGTTAATAGGGTAATGTAAGACTGTGTGGTTGGAATAAGCAAGTATCTTTTGGGAGTTACCATATTGGGTTCAAATCTCATTAGACATAATCTAGATATCATACATATCGAGAGAATGTGTTTGAAAATGTGTTTAACAGTGTTGGACATTGAAGGAAAAACTACAAGAAGACAATGAGAAAGCTAGAAGACATGAAAGGTTATGTCGAAGGCATGAGTTGGAAAGGGATGGAAACCATGACAAATTCCCAAAGTGTATTTATACGATAGATAAGGCAGAAAACAAGTTTTGTGCGAGATGGGTGAAAAACTTGGGAGTTTCACAGTGGGTATCTTGAATATGGGACGATGTGTAGACATAGGAAAGTTAAAGTTGTTTGGGATGAAAGGCCATGATTGTCATGTATTTATGCAAAGGCTACTTCCATTGCATTTCGTGAGCTCCTTCAGGCAAATGTATGGCAAGCTTTGGCGAATTAAGTCTTTTTCAAGACTCTAACATGTTCTTAATTCTGTTAGCAAACATGGAAGGAGCTTGGAAGAGAGATATTCGATTTATCATTTGCAATTGGAGCATTATATTTCCTATCACAGTTTCTTGATTCTATGGAGCATCTTCCGATACACTTGCCTTATGAGACAAGAATTGCTGGACCTGTACAATATCGTTGGATGTATCCTTTCGAAAGGTAAAATGAGTAATTTAAATTAATATTTTTATTATATTAAAAATGAATACTTATGTATTTCTATGCATATATGTGATATAGATTTCTTGGACACTTGAAAAATGTCAATAATAAAGCAAGGTGGAAGGATCAATTTGTAATGCATGCTTATTGAAGAAGCATCAAATTTTTGTTCATGTGTTGCCAGCTACGTGTACATAAAGCTCGAAGAGTACCTCGTAATGATGGTGGTGATGTTGAGAGAGGTTGTAGGTAATATTTCAATATTTTCTCATCTGGCGACCATTTGGGCGATTGAAAACAAGGAGGTTATACGATGTGGAGTATGATCTTTTGCTAAACTTATATTCTATTAAATTGTGAAGATGTTGAACCTTATATCGAGTAAGTGTTTTAAATTTTAATACTTATCATTCATAACTTATTAGTTGTAGGATGTCCTAAAGTATTCTATAATTTGATTAGAATATACATTGATGAAATACAAAACAACGAATCGGGCATCACGGTGAGCTTGATGAAATAGAAAAGCATTTTTCAAATGGTTTAAGGAATATGTAAGTAGTGAAATTTTATTTCTATTAATACAAGTTCATTACTTATGTTTCAAAAAATTAACTAGTTGTATGTTTAATAGGCACGCCATAATAATATCAACAATGGGTTCATGAGTCACAAAGGCCACTACCTTACAGTTCAGATCTATCCAATGTATTTTGTTGTGGTTACAAATTCCATCTTGAATCACATGGATGTCAGTCGACCTCCAAATGAGTGAGTTGCATAAAGCTCAATTCTAGTAATCGCGAGATTCATTACTATGGCGGCTTGATAGAGGTTTGAGGTTGGAATATCCGGGCTTTGCTAATTAAGGCGCAGGTACTCTTCAAGTGTGAGTGGTTTGATCCTACTATTAATAGTGGGAAGAAAGTTCATAAACGGTATCCTCTGGTAGATGTCAACCTCAAGCGAAGGCTAAATAAGTATGAACCTTTATTCTTGCCATGCAAAATTTGCCAAGTTTATTATGTCTCTTGTCACAACTAAAGAGACAAGTACGATTAGTTATTTGTTTGCAAAGTTAAAGCTAAGGTAATGGTGGATGTTCCTCTTACTGTTGAGAAGATAGTAGATGGTAACTCAGCATTCCAAAAAGATGAGCCATTTAATTTACAACTAACTGAAGCATCCATCATGATTAATGAATCGGGTCCATTGAATGATGTAAATGGGGAACTTGTTCAGCTAGTTGATGATGAATGCGAGAATTTCGGATGACCCCATATGAGTCGAAATTAGAAGATGAAAGTGAAGATGAATATGTAGGCGATGATAGTGATTAGAAAGAGCATTCACAACGGTTTGTATTTATTTAGTTTATTATGATGTTTGCTTAGAAATCTTAATGGTTGATATGATATTGCTATAATAAATCATTATGAATTTTGATTATGATGTTTGTAGGGGAATTTAAAATTGTTGATATTGATATTATTCTGATAAATAAGTAATGTTTGTTTGTTTTTCTTTACTTGAGTGCCATATTGATATCATTGCTTGCTCACATTTTTTTTGTTTACATCTTTATAGGTTTGTTGAAGACATGGTTAAATCTCTAGCAGCCAAGAGAAGAAGGCTTGCACAGTCACAACCATCTCATCAACCAATTCAATCAGTAATCTGAGTCTTCGCACCGCCACGACAATTACCCACACTTTCTCCTCCATATAGAGTCAAATGGCCATAAACCAACTTCTTTTTCTGCATATAGAGTCATCGAGGTGCATCCCAACCCTACTGGCATTTCACCTGTAGAGTCTGACCTCACCCCAACTTGCTGCTCCTTTGCATCTGACTTCTGACACCTACGACACCTGGGTGCCGCACCTATTCTGGACACAAATTCTTGCCTATACTTATGAATCTGGGATGACTCAAAATCGTACACGATGCGTTCTGGAAATATCATGTAATAATATATTAAAAGTCTTACATTTGTTAATTGTAGATAATATTTAAATAGAATATTATTTTTTATAGTTAGAGCCATCACGGAAGAATCTCTCGCATAATGAGGCTTTTGAGGAAAATATTGATCTTGAAGAGACAAATGGACTAAAATGGAGCTATTTACATGGTAAAAATTAAGAGCTTTTTGTGCTCTCAATTTCAGATAATAAATACGATTAACTTATTTTTAAGTTTATTTTGGCATGTGTTAGTTGGAAAAAAAGGAATTGAAGCAACCCCCTCTTTTGCATAGAGTATGATTTAATTGTATGCTAATTTTGATTATAACATAAAGTTATATAATGTAGAAATGCTTCTATGTGAGACCAGGAAATTAAATGGAATGAACTAGTCAAAATAGCATGGGAGGAGAAAGTGTAGCCAATCGATATCGAGACATGATACTCGAGAGATAAAAGGAAAAGGAAGAAAGCCAAACTTCATTGATCCAGTTTATGGGAAGGAATGTGGGTATTATTGGAACCTATAGAAAGAAAAGATTCATGAAAGCATTACTCTAAGAGCGAGGAATGTCGAAGGCAACAGACGGAATGGACTTCAACTCACCTTGGAGGCCTTTGCTACTCATTATGACCATGGGAGGCGACTTGTAGCTTTATTCGAACTAGTTTTTAACTCTTTTGGCTATAATTTGTTTGGTCCTTTGTCATATTATAGATGAGAAAATTTTTATGTTAGTGAGAAAATAGTCCATATGAGATGGATGTAGTATATCGTCTGTTGGAGAGAAGGTCAATTCCTTTGAGTGCTGTTCCTTTGATGGAATAAGATTATATAACATAATTGTGAAAGTACTTTAATGAAAAGGTGAGGGTTGTATTCTACACACTGCCACATTGGCATAACCAACACTTATTTTGTTTTGTTTGATTCTGAGGTATATATTCAACATTATAGTTGTTTGTTGCTAAAAAATCAGAACAAGGCGAAAACATATATAATATTGAATTCGAGGAATACTATCAAACTGAATTCTCTATATAGACTAATGAAGAATATATGTTAGTCATATTTTAAGCTGGGCTGGTATCTCTATCTTGCTCTGTATGTGAACATATAGTTAAAGGTCGAAATTCTTGCACTCTGAGTACTATATCATTTCTCAAGTGTTCATGATCTTGGTGGATGTTTTGGTGTTTGTGATTACAACTTTTTCTCATGGTGATTGTGATGTTGGGTGGTTTTTGTTGTGTGTTGTTGGAAAGGATGACCTAATGTGAAGTTGTGTGGTATTGTGTATTTGTTCGTTTTGGACTAAGGATCTTCATTGGAAAGCATTTAAATTTTTTAATAGATTAGTAATTTTTTAATCTTGTAAGACCATAATCTTCTAAGCATTAGTAAAGATGAATTACTTTTTTATTGTGATAATTCTAATCAAATCAACCTCTATTTATTAATATATTTCTTGGTTTGTAATGGGTTCTATATTTATGTATATTTAGGCTCATAAACTTGGCGTCCTTGATGCGCTGAAGTATTTTATTTTTAGGTGGTGTGGTGTTTGTTGATAAGAGTCAAGAAGCGCAAAATGTAAGTTAATTAATTTGAATCAATCATGACTTTCTTGTTCCACCATATGATAATCTAATTATTAAATTTTGGATAATAACCAGTCTGGAAGGCATGATTCTTGATCAGTAGACGATGATGAAGTCAAGCATGTTTTGGATCTTGGGTGACAGAATAGTTTATGAATGCCCAGATTTATTGGTGATATATGGGGACAATGTTGTCTCATAACAAGCACGTCCTTTCCTCGACAAAATGAAGAGAAATGCAGAAACTCAGAAACTATTTGACAGATGAGGTAATTATCTGATTGGAAGCTGTATCCCTTTATTACAAGCATTGTGGATGAAATGTCAAAGGCTCAACAACCACCACTAGTCCTACTCATGCCATTTGGTGATTCATAGTAAGTGATGATACGGATGATGGCGATGTGATGACAACAATACAATTCCAAAGTAGTATCTATTGTTGTCTCGAGTTTCAATCTATCATGTTATCTCATTATCTGACTTGTTATTATTGACACTTTTTATTTTTTATGTAGACTATACTTTAAGTGCACTTTCTAGTTATATTTATGTAATTTGAATAATATTTAAATTGCACTATTATTGTCATTTTATTTACAATTTTGAATCATATATTAATACTTTATTGTAAATTGTGTATTTTATGGGATTTAATTAATTAAATTAAATATGTAAAAATATTTTCATATTATTTTAAATTACCCTAGTTTTTACTAAAAATATAAATAGATAGTTAATACCAACGGATTACCTACTAAAGTATAATATGATTAGTATACTACGACAGTTACCTGCTAAAAGTATAATGGATCAAATTATTGCCAACAGGATTACTACTAAAAGTATAAATAGATAAATTATTCACCAAACGGATTACCTACTACAAGTATAAATGAATGAAATTATTACCTACAGTTACCTACAAATATGCCTTACCACAGATTTTAAACCTTTACCTACTAAATTGCAAATTAGGCAACAAACTTACCTACAGTTACTAACAATATAGCAACTCTGAGAATGAAAATTACACACAAATTGCACCTCTGATATGATCACTTTAATTTACCTACAACATTTACCACAAAAACAATAGTAGGTAAAGTAATTTCCGACAAAATATGACATGATATTACCTACCACTTACCGACTAATATTTATTTGGCAAGTATTACCTACTATAATACACACTTTTTGTGGTAAATTATTTTCTGGTAGAGAATATTACCTGATGGTAATTGGTGAAGTGTAAGAACAGTGATTTTAATTTCAATGATTACCCTCTTGATGTTAGGTAGGTAGCGCTCATTCTTATAGTGGAACATGTAAATGGTTAGACGTTAAAGGCTTATTTTAAGCAATAAACTCGGTCTGGCTGAACAATGGGAAAAATTCCTCTTTGTGTGATTGTGACGGTAACGACATGTTTCCATTAGCGAATAATGAAACAATCAGATATTTTGTGTGAATTTTATGTGTTGGTGATTCAAAATGATTGCTTGTGTTTGTTAATTAGCGTGTGATAATTTGGTATGATGGTTGAGAATTTATGCCATGTTTTATATGATTGAATTATGTTAATATATATGCATGTGAATATAACCAGCATGAATGTGTTGGAATTAGCATCAGCCAAATTTCTATATATGGGGGCGACCTAGAATATTAGGTGTGAGTGCATGACATGAAATAAAACAAAAATGAAAATGTTTGTGAAAGGAATTCGTGGAAGATTTTCCGGTGTGTTGGGAGATGGTCCGAAGCAATTGCGTCGAATGAGCCCGTGATTGACCCGAGGAAGGTTCTCGGCAGCATTAGCCTCAGGAAGGCAGTCGATACTTTTCTAGAAACTCGGTGAGTGTTTTTCGAGAACAACAAGTTTTATTTTGAAAACTGTGATTTTACTCTTATTCGGCTTAGGCATATGTGAGAATGGGTGGGCTCTGCATTGTGGTTTATCATGTAAGACATTGTTGAGTTCTTAGTGTGCTTGAATGTGGTTGCACCTTATGCCACTTGGTGGGAAGTAGCCATGTGGAGAGTATCTCTGGGCTTTACTCCTGTGAGGATCACTCTTCAAATCAGGAGTGTTTTGGGCAGCTCACGAGGCCGGGTTAGTAGCTTTAATTGGCTGATATTGTTATATGTATATTGGTGTAGTTTGGTATGTGTTGAATTAGAGTAGTGTAACTCTTGAACCATGTAATATATTTGGTTGGGATATATATATATTTTTGGTGGTGTTGATCAGGGGTGAAGAGACATTGTTTGCTCTCACATTTGGACCATGTGTGAGTCGTTTGTGTATATCGTTTGGGACAGGTTATGTACCTTAGGTGAAACTCCGTACAAAGGGACTGCAGATTTTTCATGAGTGATGTCGGGTTGCTCGGCATCCCGAGTATTCCGCAGGGTTGATGGGTTGTCAAACGGACACCCCCGGTTTTAAATACATGATGAATCTATCTTCTGCTAGCTTTATCTTCCTCTTATATTATTATAATGTATTAGTGTATGAAACATGATATCTACTTTCCAATGAATCTAAATTTTTTTCTAAAACAATTTTCTGTCATCAAACAAATTTATTTTCCTAATAGTATACTCTATAGTTTAAATATTAAATATTATTAATTATACTGTTTCAAATGTTATTATTATCTATTATTATATTTGATAAAATTGAACAAAATTTAAATGTTGTTTATATAACATTATTAGTATATTTTCATAAATATATATCATACAGTACTTATTTTAATGTTTTGATCTAATAGTAGTTGCATGTTAGAAAAGCAAAAAAGGTACTAATATATAACTTTGTATAAAAATATTTATAAGTAAGGAATTCATTATAGTATAAATAATTATTAAAATTGTTACCTTATTCATTTTGTTTGTTCCAAATGTAAACACCATATAGGGTATTTGAAAAGAAAAGACATACAATCGAATACATAAGTCGTAGTTATGTATCTGAAGATATGAAATACACACAGAAGACGGAGTTATCGTTTCACGTAACTAATCTCCTAGAGGCGATTCACGTTAGATCATGAAAAAAATGCTTAAGCATCTGTAACTAGTCTTTTATTCTCTTCTCTTATAGAAGTTTCTACCATTAGGTTAAAATCTCTTCTTTGTTATTCTTCTTAAGCATGAAGAAATGAAATTCAGTTCTTTGTTTTTTTTTTCCTGATAAGAGATTTCAACAGAGATAAAGTCATTTAATGCTCAGAAATAACATACTTTTACATAAATAATAGAAAAAAAAATTCACAAAAGGAATAAAAACCAATTAATTGATTTTTGTTTGTGAAAAGTAATAAACTAAGAAACAAAAATAATATAAATACTTCAAAATGTTATTAACAGTAAATTTGATTTCTTTAATAATTTTTACTTTATTCTTGTTCATTCTTGTATCATTATTTTTACCTTATTTCATTCCAAAATTTATAAGATTAGTCTCAAACAAGGTCTAATTTATTTTTTTTAAAGCAATATTTATTTAAGTAAACACATAAGAAAAGTTAGACCAATTTGAATTCATATATCCATTAGTATTGAAGAATACAAATTTAACAGAATGACTTATAAAAATTAATTATGTATTAAAATGATTCTAGCATTAGTAACTAAAGTGCACATCATGCTCACCTCTTTCGGTAGAGCACTCAATATTTAAAAAAGATATGGCATAGGAAGGGGAGGGGTCATGGGTTCAAGTCCCAATGAATACAATTTACTACATTGTAGCTAAGTGTTGGTGTGTAAAAATAATACATGCAAAAAAGGTTATGTTACTAATGGTAGCCATGATTTTACCTAATTGGACTATGGTGTAGACAAAGAATTTATTTCTGATAAAGTAAATAATCATTTGGTGAAATCAAGAATTTGGTATTCTCTAGATCTCGGATGATGATGAAGCAGTTTCAGTTGGAATGAATCTATATAATCTATTAACATAGTGAATTTAGTAGAATCATGGGAATCATTGAGTTGTACGTTTTTCGACGTATGATTCGGTCTTATAAAAGCGATTTCGATCTGACGAAGTCGCATATAATCTGTGCTAAGTATCTTAATGGTGGCATCATGAGTAGATAAGCTATGAAAATAGGCAATGGGAATAGTGCAAATCATATCAGCTGGAAAGAAGGACAATTGGTATTAATGGAGATTGTTTTAAAGTTAGAAAGACAAAGTGGAATAGTACTTTTTGTCTTCTCAATTGAAATACAAGGCAAAAAAAGTGAAAAGGGACAGAGCACTTACAGAGGGTTTGAAATTCCATTTTTAGAGTGAGAAGGTTAGACTTGTCTCTAGAATCATGGGAGATCCGATCGTCGGAAGTCGTCGGAGCGAGAAGGAAAATTGCTCTACGCGGAGAGACCTACGCGTGGGCGCCGGATTTGAGGAGTTTCAACAAACTCCGTGAGGTAGGGGTTTCTCCCTACTTGGGTTTTACACTTTATTTAAGTGTTTTACAATGTTTCGGTTGATTTGAGGCCTTGAACGGCCTTTTGATCGGTCGAAGCAGGACGGGTATTAAATTTTTAGAAATCAATTGGACACTCCAAGTAGATATACTGCGGACTGTTTTGGGTGTTTGAGTTGGAAATTGTTGAATAAATTGTATTGTGATGTGTGGTAGGAAATGGCGAGTAGAAGTCGGGTTCACTGCGCGTGAACCCGATGATTGGTGATTTGTCAGGAATAGTAACCGAGGGTTTCACTATTCCGAGAATAATCATTCTAAAATAATTTTTATTGAAATAATGTATTTGGTTGAGTAATTTAAATCGAGGTTGCTCGTGTTTGATCATTAGCTCCACGTGAGCTAATTTTGATGTAATTGATATTGAAATTACATGACATGTTTATCAATGATTTAGGTGGCATGAATATAGCCATGATTATATATTTGCATGTGTTATAGAATTGAAAATGGGAGATTGGCGTCATCGTTTCATATGCATTGGGGCACCACTAGGACAATAGGAATGAGTGCATAAGGTAATTCTTCTTGAAGAATGGTTCGGAGGGTTGTCTAAAAATATGAATATCGGAGGGTAGTCAAATAAAATATCAATCGTCGGGTCATTGAGTGGTATTCTCTATCGGAGTAGTTCATAATACATAATATCAATCGGTCGGAGGCGACCCAGTTGATATATATACATCGGAGGGGTTGTCCATGACAAATAAAACTAAGGGTTCTCATACGTGGCTTGGCGTGAGGGGGAGTCGGTGAGGACTGAGTGCGAAGATAATCGATTAGACATTCAAGCGAGATAACATTCGCGAGTGTATGTTTTTCGTTGGGTATATGCACTTGGGTGGAGAGTAGCCCATAGGGTGATTCCTTTACTTGAGCATTAGCTCATACGTCGAGGTGTTATTTTGCAGTGCGGGGGCGTGGGGCGCTCATCCTAAGAGATTAGGTTGCCCAGAAGAAAGCCAAGATGTGGCTTTGATGGTTTTATGTATTAAATTCTAGTATTTAACATATATTTGTATAAAATAACTTTGAACTCTTGAAACTATTGGATATAGTTGGTTTATATTGATGATGAGTATTGTGGTATGGGCCCAAGAGGCCGTTTTTTATCAGATATAGATATCATGTGATTGATGTTGATTGGGACAGGTTATATTACAGGTGTTGTATTTGGGTAAGCTCCTCGTACAAAGGAACTCTGCTGATTTCGTGAAGATGTGGTCACACGACATTCACAGTGTTCCTTGGTTGTGGTGGTCAACGGACCCTCGGGATTTGGGCCGTCATAGATTGGTATCAGAGCATAGGTATACGAATACCTAGGGCTTGAGGGGCTTGGGCTTAGGCCATAGTCGTGTAAGGACATCACCACTAGGTGTGGTTCGATGCTAAATGTAGGTATGAGATTACCTAGGAAATCACGGGACAAAACTAGGACACTACATACATGTGTTTGTTATGTTTTGTGTGATTTGATAATTTGTTGTGTGCATATATGCTTGGTTGATAGCATAGGATGAAGTGTGGAAAGTTTTGGAATTTTTACAGTGTACAAAACTGGAACAAAGGGAAGAAATGAAAATAAATTTCATGAATTTATTTGGTTTAGGAATGAAAAAATAATTTTCTAATTAGTTTTACAAGTTGTAATTGAAGAAAATTGAATAATAGGAATTTATAAATTTAATTGGGTGTTGGAAAATGAAAAAAAAATGAATATATTTTTTTTTTTGGGTATTTTTCCAGTAGCAGATATAAAGAAATGAAAAAAAAAAAAGAAGAAAAAAATTTTTTTTGGTGCAAACTGGATGGGCTACTGCTCAAATTATATTGTGAGAGGAGAAATTGTATCACAATACATGTGATATGTGTATTTGGGAATCTAAAGACTAGAATTTGAAAAGTGTGTTGTGATATTAGTCCTTGTGTTGCGACAAGTGGCCCCAGGATGAGCGGGATTGTATTCTGGGTGGGCGGCTTATTGAAGTTGTATTGCAATACGGGTTGCTAAGCGTATTACGGAGAAATCCCAGTAGGCTAAGGGGTGTATTGCAATACACGGGGTGTATTGCGGGCGGGGGAGGTGGCGATTAAGCGTGCGACTGGGGAAGGAAATTGTATTGCGGAGGTTAGGTTGTATTCTGCAGTAGTTAGATGCTAGTGGGTTCAAAATTGCCATTCTTGATTTATTTGAGAGTGGGCAGCAGGTGTATTGCAATAGAGGAGCTTGGCTGCTGAAGATGTTGTATCGCAATACACCTAGTGTATTGTGACCAAAGAACAGAGCGGCGAGGCATTGTATCATGATACAATGCGCGCGACTACGACTGCGACACGGCATTTGGAGTGCGCGGCGGGGGGCGCGCGAGGCTGCGGCGCTGTGACACGGCGGCCACAGGCCACTGCGGTGGACCCAGGGCCACGATCACGACATTTGTCTTGCTGTGTGCGCTGGGTGTGCCATTTGGGCGGGTTGGGTGTTTTGTGCACTTTGACTGGAGTTTAGTTTTTCGACTTCGTCTTGTTCTGAATTACCGTTTGGACATGGTTCATGAACACTGTTCATCACAAAAATTTTCAAAATTGTTTTTAATTAAATTAAATAAAATAGGACAAAATTTTGGAAAAACGAAATTTTCAAAAAATAAAATTTTTGTTGATAAATTTGATTGACACGTGGATAAATAATCTTGCATTGCTTATAAATGCAGTTGTTTCTCTTCTTGATTATGTGTATGATTAGTGTCTCGAGTTTAATGTTTATGCCTTGGAATCTTTTGCATTGTATTTACTTTGCCATTTTCATTGTGTAAAGATGGCTGAGTAGGGGGGCGTGGGGGCGTCCACGGGGTATAATAGTCGAGGCCCCACGAACATTTGACCAGCCACACGGTTTGATCGGCAAGCCTTTGCTGAGGTGTGTGTCTGCGACCACTGCTCGCACGGGCTAGCATGGCAGGTAGTCGGGAGGTCCTGGTAACCTCCTAGGGTTTAGGCGCATCATCCTCAGAAGCGTTCACGAGGGAGAAGACCAGTGGTGGCAAACCATTTGGTTTATCGCGAATCGAGAGAATGCTTGGAGCCTATGGAGATCACCTCCGTCGACTAAGTCCCGAGTTAAATTTGCATTTCAACTGGAGGGTGAGGCCCCAGAGTGGTGGAGATGGGCGAGGACCTCTAAGAGACTTAGAGGCATGACATGGGCGAGTTTCTTAGCGAAATTTGTTCGTAGGCGAGTACTTTCAGAGGCTGCGAGGCATGCGAGGCTCGAGGAGTTCCTAAATTTGAAGTAAGGAGTGATGCGATTGATATGGACAAGCGTGGCTAGATTCACGGGTTAGCCCGGTTCTTCAGTGACTACGTGGCCACGGACATGGCCAAGGTTAGGAGATTCGAGAATGGGTTGAAGTTGTCCATTCGGGGCAGGATTGTAGGACTTCCTATGGGATATGGACTCCATGGTTGGGACGACCCTGACCATAGAGAGAGATAGAGGGTCTTCGGGCCTCCGGGATGCGAGTGTTAGTAGCGGAAGGAAGGGCGGTCGGTCTTCTTCCGGTTCGGAAAGCGAAGGCTTCTAGTTCATCGGGGTACCCGGTCGCGACCATCGGACCGGGACGGATGAGGTTGTAGGTCGGGCCGGGCGGATGAGGTGTCTTTGCCATTTAATCGACTGGACACATGAGGAGGATTGCCCCCGAGCCCAGAGGATCGGGGTTTTGGGACGGCCACAGTCCAGTCGATATCGGGCGGGAGAGGATCTGATGCGTTCCTCCCACGAGGCAGTGCACGGGCGAAGGACGATCGATTTAGGGGGCTACACGGGCGCCTCACATTTCACGAGGCAAACAGGAGGCGAGTATGGAGTAGGGCGGAGGACCAGGCCTGAGGCGGGGACATCAAGGGTTCAAGGGGGCATGTCCTCACAGCCATCACACCGCGGGGAAATTTGAGTCGGCGAATCGGCCGGTTATACGAGGAATACGTTTTGCTTATCTACTTTATGGGAAGAGTGTTATTTGATTAGGTCGTCACGCATTCATTCATTCTTGCATCGATTTGTGATCGAGTTGGAAGCAGAGGTTGAGGCCTTGGAGGGCCTTTGTATGTGAGTTCTCCCTAGGGATTAGGGCGAGGGAATAGGGATGATATGTATCGGAGTTGCGAGTTAGAAGATGTAGAACTCTACTCACGGTGGACTGAGGATCATGGACATATGAGAGTTTGATGTCATCTGGGGATGGATTGGGCGGCGGCTTACAAGTTCGTTATCTCGATTGTGAGGCGTGGGAGGTTGCCTATGCGCGGGACGATGCTCGCATGGTATTTCGAGGGGGACAAGCATGATGGTTGCCGGGCGGTATGAGGTCAGTGTCGAGGGACGGGTTAATGGGTTAGCTAGCAAGCCTGCCCGGAGGATGAGAGAGACCGGACCGTCTACCTCGAGTAGTATGTGAGTATGTGGATGTTTTTCCAGATGAGCTACCTAGACTACCTCCACAGAGGGTTGTAGACTTCGGTATAGAATTACAACCTGGTACTTCACCCATCTCTATGACTTCGCATAGGATGGCACCAGTTGAGTTCACCGGGAACTCGAATCCGATTAGGAGCTATTGGACAAGGGGGTTCATTAGGCCAGGCATTTTTCACCATGGGGCGCTCCGGTTCTGTTGGCTGCGAAGAGAGACAAAACCCTTCAGCCCCATTGCATTGATTCACCAAGTAGTTGAATCAGGTTCTGATCGATGTCAGTACGTTGGCAGAGGATTGATGATTTGTTTGATCGGAGTTGAGGAAGGGCGGAGTCTACTCCAAGATAGACCTTACATAGCGGTTACCATCAGGCGAGGTTAGGAGATAGATATCCTAAGGTGGCGTTTAGGACACGTTATGGGCACTTTGAGTTTCTGATGATGCCTTTGGATTGACGAATGCGCGGCATTCATGGATCTCATGCATAGGATATTCCAACCCTATTTAGATCAGTTTGTCGTAGTCTTCGTGGATGACATCTTGATCTACTCCCAGTTAGAGTGGGAGCATGAGTATCACTTGAGGATCGTTTTACAGTTGTTGAGAGACCATCTGTACGCCAAGTTCAGTAAGTGCGAGTTCTGGCTTATTGAGGTGAGATTTTTGGGACACGTGGTGTCGGCATCGAGTGTCGGTCGACCCGGAGAAGGTCGGCGATGAGTTGGGAGGTGTCCCGGTCTTCAAGATCGTAGTTTCTTGGGATTGGGTGGGTGTCTGAGGAGATTCAGTGAGGATTTCTCCGGGGATAAATGGCACCTATGACTAAGTTGGCGGAAGGAGTCAGTTTGAGTGGGATGACCAATGCGGAGGCATTCCGGGGTTGAAGAGGGAGACTTGCCATTCCCCATCACCGATGATCGGACGGGGACAAGGGTACACGATTGTATTTGTGATTGCCTCGAGGGCGGTTGGGATGTTTGATGCAGTCCGGGAGGTAGTAGCTTATGGTTCGTCGGTTGAAGAATCCACGGCGGAATTACCCAGCATGACATGGGTTAGCGGCGTAGTCTTAGCCTTGAAGATTTGGTGCCCTGCCCATATAGCGAGGAGTTCGAGGTGTACTCGGACCATAAAAGTCGTATATTTTCACTTGCGACGGGACCTCAATATATGAGGCAACGTAGATGGATGGAGTTCTTAGAGGGATTATGACTTCACTGCATTACCATCGTTAAGGCAAATGTGGTGGCGATGCCCCTTTCGGTCGGGTCACGAGGAGCGTTGGCTGGTATGGCTTATCGGAGTAAGCGGATGCTCGGGTAATGGGACGGTTTAGACTCTGATGTGGCGAACTCAGACCTGAGTTAGTTGCTACACCGTCTACGTGGCGAGTGGTGGAATCCCCGTGCGGGACCCAGCGGGATGGTATCAAATGGGGGGCCAGTGCGATCGAATACGGGTGACGAGGAATTTGGGCCGTTCATGCGAGATAGTAGTCTTGATATAGGGGACGGGTGGTGGTTCCCTAGTTGACCGATTTGAGAGAGGAAGTTCCGGGGGTTTCCTTTGCTCGATTCCGTGCATCGGTGGCACGAAGATGTATCAGGATCTTCATCGCAGTACTATTGGAGTGGGATGAAGAGACACGTAGGGGACTTTGTTCGACGATGTCTCATGTGGGTTAAGGCTAAGCACCGGGAAGCCAGCGAGACTGCCGGCCATTAGGTGGTAGTGGAAGTGGGAAGCAAATCACGATGGACTTTGTGACCACGACACACGCCGAACGCCTGGCGAGAGGAATGGCAGCGGTATGGGTGATGAGTGGACAGCCCGGCTCTGAAGTCGGCACATTTTCTAGCCATGTGGATGACCTTCGCCTTGGAGGGTGCCGGTTATACGTTCGAGGAGATGGTCAAGGCATGGAATCATAGTATCCATGAGTATTGGATAGGGACCGAGGTTTCTGATGCGCTTTGGAAGGTTTGGGGTATGGCAGTGGTGGCAGTGAGAATACCGGCTTTCCACCCTCAGACAGATGGTCAGTGTGAGAGGACTATACAAGTGTTAGAGGACATGCTGCGAGCCTCACATACCTTTTGGAATCATCTCGTGAAATCTAGCTAGCACGTCGAATTTCGTAGAATTCCGAGATAGTCGGAGTTGGCACGTTTTTCAAGGCATCACGGTTCGGGTGCCGTAAAACTATTTTCGATGCGACAAAAGTCACATATAACATGTACTCATGTGCCATAAGTGGCATGGGTAGAGAAAGTATGAAAATGGACCAGTAGAGATAGTCTTAGAATGTCATTTGGGAAAATAAGGACATAATTGGTAATGTCTGAATTGTTTAAGTTAGAAAGACAAAGAGTGGAATAGTACTTGTCTTCTCCAATTGTCTAAGGTAAAGCGTGAAAAGGCGGACACTTACGAAGGTTTGATATTCCATTTTAAAGTGAAGATTCAGACTTACTCTCTAGAATCGTGCGAATCCGGCCAAGTCGGAAGTCGTCGGGCGGCTTCACTCTATCGAAAAAGACCCTACAGCGTGGGGCGCAGTTTGAGGAGTTCGGCAAACTCCGCTAGGTAGGGGTTTCTCCCTACTTGGGTTTTACACTTTATTTAAGTGTTTTACAATGTTTCGGTTGGTTTGAGGCCTTGAACAGCCGTTTGATCGGTCCCAAAACTTGGGACCGAATTGTGGAATTTTTTTTAGAAATCAATTGGACATCCGTGACACTGCACGGACTGTTTTGGGTGTTTGAGTTGGAAATTGTTGAATAAATTGTATTGTGATGTGTATGAGGCCGGAAATGGCCGTGAAATTCGGGTTCACTAAGTGAACCGATGATTGATGATTTGCCGGGAATAGTAACCGAGGGTTTCACTATTCCCGAGAATAGTGTTCACAAAATAATTTTTTTTTTTTTGTGAAATAATGTGTTTAGTTGGAGTAATTCAAATCGGGGATTGCTCGTGTTTGATCCGTGCCACGTGAGAAAAATTTTGATGTAATTGATGGTGAAATTACATGACATGTTTGTGTGATTTGATAATGTGAATATATGCATGATTTATATATGTTGCATGTGTTATAGAATTGAAATGGAATTGGCTTCATGATTTCATATGCACTGGGGGCACCTAGGACGATAGGGTGAGAGTGCATGAGGTAATTCTTGAGAAGAATGGATTCGGAGGGTTGTCCCAAAAATAGTGATATCGGTAGTCCAAATAAAATATCAATCGTGGTCGGCTGATTGATATACATGGAGAGATGAGTCATGCATAATATCAATCGTCAGAGTATTTGAATTGATATATATACATCGGAGGGTTGTCCGCAACTAGATAAAACTAAGGGTTCTCATACGTGAAGCTAGGCAAAGTGTGAGGAAGTCGATGAGGACTCGAGTGCAGATGATCGATTAGACATTCAAGTAGGATCAGCATTTACTTAGTATGTTTCCATTGGGCATTGCATATGCACTTAAGGTGGAGAAGTAGCCCACTTGGGGGTGATTCCCTCTTGAGGCATTAGCTCACCACTGTCGAGGATATTATTTGCTAGGTACCGAGGAGGGTCGGGCGTCATCTGAGTTGGGGTTTAAAGAAAAAAAGCTGGAATGTGGCTTTTGATGGTTTTACATGTATTAAATTCTAGTATTTTAATATATGTTGTATAAAACCAACTTTTGAGCATCTTGAAACTATTGGATATAGTTGGTTTTATATATTGATGATGAGTATTTATGGTATGACCCAAAGAGAAATGGGTTTTACTCGAGATATAGATATCATGTGATTGATGTTGATTGGGACGGAGTTATTAGGTGTTGTATTTGGGTAGAGCTCCGTACAAGGAGACTCGCTGATTTTCGTGAGATGTCGGGTCACCCAGGCATTCCTGAGTGTTTCCTTGGGTTGCAAGGTGACAGCGGATTGAGATTTGGGCGTCACGGCAGTATCGAGCATGGGTATCACGAATACCTAGGGCTTGAGGAGAAGCAGGCTTGGAAGCAGGCTAAAGGCCATAGTCATTATGAGACATCACCACTAAGTGTGGATTCGATGCTAAATGTAGAGTATGAGATTACCTAAAAATCACGGGGGACAAAACTAGGACAGCTGCGTACATGTGTTTGTTATGTTTGTGTGATTTGATAATTTATTATGTGCATATAATGGCCGGTTGATAGCATGGGATGGAAGTGTGGAAAGTTTTGGAATTTTTATAGTGTACCTGGCTTCTGGAACAAAGAAAAGAAATGGAAATAAATTTCATGAATTTGTTGGTTTAAGTGAAGAATAATTTTCTAAGGTTTTACAAGTTGTAAAATTGAAGAAAATTGAATAAAATAGATTTTATAAATTTAATTGTGTGTTCTGGAAAATGAAAAAAAAATGAATATTTTTTTTTTTTTGGGTATTTTTCCAGTAGCAGATATGAAGAAATGAAAAAAAAATAAGAAGAAAAAAAACCATGCATTACTAGAATAGTATATGACATAAAAAACCATGTCATATACTATTCTAGTAAAAAAATAGTATAAAATTAAAATAAGAGAAAGAAATAATGCATTATTGAAATATAATAAAGGAATGTATTTATATTTTGTATAAAAATAATCATTCTATAATATATCCATATAATGATATATATATATATATATATATGTATATATATATATATATATATATATATACTATATGTGTATCTATCATATAGAGTTTACAATCAAGGACAAAAAATGTGACGTCCTAACCCGAGGGTCTTGTTGACAATCCGTTAACCCGCGGAATATTCGTGGACGTCGGATGATCCGATGTCCACGTTGGTCAATCTCATTCATAAGGACTCATTCTTTATATTTTTCTTGCAAACATACAACTTCCTATATTATTATACAAGAGTTTGATATACAACTCTTTTACAAACCAAAATATATCAAAACAGATTGTCCCAATATATTTTACAAACATAGTATTCAAGGTCACAACCCGGCCCTCTTCAGACTCACGGCCTCGAAGGAGCGTGGGTCATAGAGTAATGTGCCTGAAGAGGGATCTATGGCGGGTGAGCAAAGCCCCGATGAATATATCTTCTACAAGGGCTACTCCTCACCTAAGTGCACATGCAATGCCAGTTACACAATCACACACATGAATGCCTACATGTCATGAATAAGATGCAACCACTCATGACCCAATCCCGAGTCCTCACTGATTCCCTCACACACGCATATGCCAAGTGTGAAAAACCATCATAGGCGTTTTGTCCATGACCACTTTCCCAACTAAAATTTTTGTTTTATTTTTTATTGAATGGAGTCTTGAGATATAGTGTGAATTGTGAAACTTAGAGGAAAAGTGTATTTTCCCAGGAATGAATCGGTAATTCTTGCTAGGGCCAGTGCAGGTAAAACCACCCCAGATTTTCTACAGACCTCGGATAACGAAACAGATCATACCGTTAGAATCATCTCGCAAAATCTAGTTAAACCAAACAAACTGCGTCGAATTCCGAGACGGTCGGTTTTTCACACATTTCGAAACGGAACGGGCCAACCATGGGGTGCCATGTGGCAACTGGCATGGGAGACACCCAGCATGGGTGGGCGATGTCATGCCTGAATTGCATGAGTTGGGTGGGGCCCAATCATCGAAGCCACCGCGCCATGGCATGAAAGTGGTTGAAATTGTGGCATGGAGAACACTTGGTCTTGAGTTGACCAAGTGTCAAACAAATTGGTGTTAGGTGTCCTCCACCTATGTCAAACCAACTTGGTGGTTTGAAGGGATTCAACAATTTGTAGAAGAGGAGAAGAAAGAAAAAGAGAGAAGAAAGAAAGAAAGAAAGAGGAAGGAAGGAAGAGGAGGAGGAAAAGCTCTTGACCTCCTTTGTTGCAAGGTTGAAGGATCAGGACGATTACACACACCACAAGAGTGCAGTGCTTTGCCTATTTGGTTATTTTTCCCTTGCTTGGGGCCATGGAAATGGCATTGGTTGAGTTTGTTGTGACCCTCGATGGAGGAGATTTCATGTATAAGTGCATGTTGTGTGAAGAATCTTCACCTAGACTGCTTTTTATTTTATTTTTTAGGCCTCTTTGGTGTGTTCTAGCATAACTTAGCCATCACACATCAGAATTGAATGATTCAAATTTACGGGTGGCTAGACTTAGAGGAACAAATATCCTTGAAATAGGTTTTATCGATTCGAACTCCTTTGGACTTCAATGCATCTGAGTGGAGTAGGTTCGGGCAATTTCCTATCGCGTATTTGAGATCGTGGCGTATTTTGCCATAACTTGGCCATCACACATTAGAATTGAATGATTCCAATTTATGGATAAACTAGACTTATAGGAGAACACATCTCCCTGAAATAGGTCTATCCAATTTCCAACTCCTTTTGACTCAAAAATGCATGCAAAGTGGAGCTAGGTTCAGGCAGTTTTCCTGTGTTGTGTTGAGATCCCGTGACTGTGTTTTGGCCATCACACATTAGAATTGAATGATTTCAATTTTTGGATAAACTAGACTTATAGGAGAACACATCTCCCTGAAATAGGTCTATCCAATTTCCAACTCCTTTTGACTCATAAATGCGTTCAAAGGGTATGTTGACGGTTTACGGTCTTGTTTAGCTTGAGTAGCCATGTTAAAAACAGTGTTTGCAAAAACTGTTTCTCCTTGATTTTAGATCAGTTTTAAATCATGGATTTTGTGATGTCTGAGGTTAATCTCTATACTCATTTATGATGGTATGAGGCTTGAATCTTAAGCCATTGTGAATTGTGGATTAAAGTGTCATATCTTGGTTAAGAGATGACATGATGACTATATTGTGTTCCAAACAATTGGAGTTATGTGTGTTGTGCTTGAACATGGCCATGTTTTGGCATGTGCGATCTGTGGGGCGAGGTCTTTATGTCGACACGGAGACATCAGCCATGACCTTTATTTTCCTTATTGATGTTAGGAGTTATGGTAAGGTATGTTTACATGATGTATTGAATTGAGTGTGTGGAATTCTAGCATGACAACATGTAAATTGATATTGAACTAAATATATGAACTGTTGTGTGCATTAGACATGAGGGTTCATGGTACACACCTAGTTCTGAGGTAAAATGTCCGTATGGGGTCTTCGGACATTGGGCATGAGTTTGAGTGAGTTTGATTCTTGGCACAATTCGTTGCATTGGTGTCTGACCGAATCACCGCATTACATGGGTGTGTGTACATGGTACTGATTTGGCACTGCGTTTGGTGCTAAATTGTGTGGGCTCGGGAATGGGACGAAGTCCAATTGAGTCACACAGTGTTAAATGAAAATGGAAAACGAATAGTGTCGGGCGTAGCAAGTAGGGGATAGACACCCCCTCAGGTGAAAAGCCACGAAAACACAGTTGACAGTGTATCCAACGGTGAGAAAGCTTAGAAAAATGTCTAGGAGATTGTAAGAAGACATGGTGAGACCGAGAAGAGTTTGTTGCCTAAAAAACGTAAACGATTAAATAAATATCACATAGGCTATGGGTTGTGTGATAAGAGTCGGGACTAACTCGGTATTGATTTCCCATTGGCACTTGCATTGGGTGGTGGGTCGGAGGTTGACTCGGTACATGGGGCATATAGAGTGTCGTCTCATACATGCATGTAGTTTTTTTCATGATAGGACAACATGTCTGCATGGATTGTGTAGTTTGTGTGACTGTGAAATGATCATTTGCATTTACTAGGTGGGAGATGGCCGGGTAGGTTTTGTTTCTTGTGTGCTTCTTATAAAGTCAGACCTCTTTCAGTGCAGGTCATGCGTGACAGCGCTCCCCCAAACGACAGTTGAGAAGAGGGCCGAGTTATGGCCTTGAAATATTTTTTTGTATATGTATGAGAAGCGGTATTAAGTAATACATATCATGTTTTTTGTATATATTGAACAACATTTGGTTCTAATGCATGTATTTAGCCACTATATGTGTGAGTGAGGTCATTATAACTCTCACATTTTGTATACGGTGTATGAAGTTATGTTGTGTATTTATGAATTAAATATGTAGGGATGAGTCTCGATACTCCTGAGACATGTGAGTCGATGTCGGGATGCCCAGATTTCCGTAGACCAAGTAGGTTGACAGGTTGTCGATGAGACCCCCGGATTTTGGGGCGCCACATGGGCGATCTCTTATCAATACTTTGATGACCTCAGAAATGCGTTGACAATCTCTATATGTACTTTGGTTAGTCTCAGATAAATCTCTTGTGGACGGTGTTGAAAATCATTTACTGTTCTTGTTGTACCATCGAACCGAACCACGAGGGTCGATCGTTTCCATGCACTCACACCCATTAATAAATGCGTGCCCTAGTGCATAAATGCAATGCAAGTGTCATTACGTGTCATTTCATGCTACATGTGCGACTACGTGTCTGTCTGACATATAAATCACACATTACTTGTCAAGTGTCATTTAATGCATATATTATTTTCATTTTATCCCTCATATATCACAATTTCACACATTAACATATTATTCAATTCTGATAATAACACACCTTAGTCATTCGGCCATACTTAGCCTCGGAAAATAACGAATCCAAGAGATTTGACTTTATAAACATCACTGAAATTCAACAAACAATTTCTTTCTCAAGGCATCGCAACTGACCAAGGCATTTCATATACAACCGGATTACGAAAACATGAGTTGGAAACCGAGGCAAGCCCATTCCTCAGCGTGGCGATCCAGCCGCTGCAACCGCGGTTTTGGCTGAGCACTTCATCTTATTAAATTCTAGACTAAACAAGCTTTCTGTAGAGTCCAAGAACGCGAAAATCAAAGTTCGGACGTGAAAGTTATGGTCGTTCGAAGTTGGCTCTGCCGATTAGCAGGGGTGGTGCGAAAATGCGGCCATACCCCCATTTTCCATTACCTTGGAATTTGCCGATTCGGGATGTAGGTGCTCGGCCTCGATGGTCGAGAGAGAAACTCATATACTCGGTCCATGATTGCCCATGTGCAGCGTAAAGCGAGAAAATTCTAATTTTGAAAAAGGGTAAAATGGTAATTCCGATTGAATCGAATTTTACAGATCTCGAATAGCCAAGCGAAGCTTGTAGTTGGAATTGTCTGATCTGGGCATTCGAATTAAAGACGATGGAAATTTCACGCGTTTTCAGGCAGCGGTGGTAGGACACTGGCACATTTGAGTGGCTCGAGAGGTGCCACGTGTAAATGTCTTGAGTGGTATGAAACAGGCTGATGTGGGCCATGGGTGGACACATGGCATGATGTCAGTGGAGGAAAATCCCAAAGTAGAGGGATAAGTGGATAAGGAAATCCAAGCTAACCAATGATGGTGACATGTGGCGTGTGAGACCGAGTCCTCTTGACTATTTCTCCCATTGATTTGGGAGAGAAGGAGAAAGAGAGAAAAGGAGATAGATTTTTAGAGAGAGTCCACCTTCTCTCTAGAATTCCCCGTGTCCGAACGAACTCAGAAGCGACCCAGTAAAGTTGCTCCCAATGAAGTATCTTGTTGATCTTAGGTTTTATGGAGTTGGCTTCAGGGAGGTGAGGTCTTCCTACTTGGTTGTTCTTGTTTAAAGCAGAAAATGGTTTTGGGTGTTGTGAGGCCGAGAAAGGCCATGGATTCAGTTCCCGAAGAAGTGGAACCAAGGTTGGTGTTTGTCCATGGGCGGCCACACCTTGTTTTAGGGGCTGGTAAAAGCGATCCAGGGATATTTTGAACGGCGTCAGTGTGTGTTGGTTGCATGATGAAGCGTGAAATGAATGGGTTGGGAGGTGTGAGATGGCTGAGCATCTTGGTTCCGAAAGACGAAAATGTGTGATGGGGGGCTATCGTAGGCCACCGGGCTGTGTGTGACTAACTTAAAAATAATAGTCTCGATTTGCGTGTTGAACCGAAAATGCCCATGTGAATTTGCTTAAATTGGATGGCATGGATTATGTGAAAATAATGAAGTGCATGCTAATTGATGTGTTAACATGAGTGGTTGAATTATATGAAATATAATTGTGTGTGAACCATAGAAATTGATTATATAAATTGGCTTCATTGCATTCATGTGCACGGTGACATCGCGTCGAGTCGGGTGTGGGTGCACGGTATGGTTATTCACCACTCTTGGTGAATGTGGGTTGAGTTTGTCTTTGTGACTAAGTCCAATAAAGGCTCATGGTTCAAATTATAAAATGAGAAATAATTAATGTGTGTTGGGCGTCCTTGGAACTCGGGTGTAGGGGCAGAGTGAATGCTTATCACGAAAGGTCTTCATGGGTGTAGAGACTGATTGAGAGTGAGGGCAGCCCGGTGCTTATCAGAAAGGTTTTTACACGATTGGCGAGAAGGCGGAAGTGGTACTATCAGAAAAGTTATGTATGGGTGTTAGGCCGCGGTGTAATCAAAGAGGATTACATTTGCTAAGAAAACACCAGGTCATGTTGTCTTAGACTTAGAGTTGAGTGATAAGTCGGGATTGACTTTCGGGATGGTGCCGTTGGCAAATTGCATTGGGTGTTGGTGGCAGACACGGGTTCGGTGGTTGAGTGTCATTGGCGTTACGATGGCGATTTTCACACCATGGGCTTATGTGAGAGTCGATGGGTGACTGGGGTATCGGCGTGGAAAACATTTTCATGCATGATATAAGAATTATTCTATGTGAATTGTAAATTACATGGAATGTGGATATGTGGGTTGTACCATTGCATGTGCATTTTTAGGTGGGGACCTTTCCCGTGGCAGGAAAATATCGCTCTTGGGCATTGCTCTTGTCGTGGATCCCCTTTAGTGCGGGAGTGTTCGGAGGAAGCGGCGTTCATTAGAGGCTACTTTTGAGAAGAAAGCCGACATGTGGCCTTGATTACGTTTTTGTAAAACATGTATGAAATATTACAATTGAAACATGTTTGTATTAAGAGTGATCTGTGACTCTTGTATTGTAATATAGTTGGATATATTTTGGTATTATGATGTGTAGGCCCGATGGTAATTTTTACTCGTGTATGGGTCTCACGATGAGACACACAAGTTTTAACGGTGGCGGCGGTCGTGGGACCCCGGGGAAATGAGGCGTCTGGCTTATTTACCTGATGAAATAATTGCTTTGAGTGGGGTGAAATCGTTAGGTTCTACATTTTAGGTGTGAAATGAACCCGGTAGGAGGGAAATCTACCTCTTGTAAGCAGTTACGGGTTCTTAGATGCGATAAAAATTACGCTCGCATTTATCTGACCTTCTTCCTTGTCTCTTTCCTTTCTTTTTTCTCTATTTTCCTCAGCGGTCAGTTTTATGAACGACCAATTTGCATGGCATGCATGTATGCATGCCATGTGTCACCCACATGGCATGCATGCATCATGCCATGTGACACCCACCCATTTGGGTTCATTTTTGCCCCGAAATTCTTGAAAAATCTTACCATTCCGAAATTTAACGAAATTGGTCTTAGTAACTAGATTTCAGAGCGAATCGATAAATATTAATACGTTTTCATTGCTCAAGAGATCTATAAAATTTCTAGGTTTTCAACGTATTATTACTTTGGCATTCTTTGTTTTCACATTTTTCAAAGAAAATTCAAATTTTCTCGGGTTTTACAAAAATTCCGCGATTTATGGGCAGAAAAATGATTTACGAAAAATGGTAAAATAATAATTTAGTTGAAAGCTAGAATTTTAGTTCTCGGATGATAACCGAACTTCAAATAATTCATCTCGTGAAATCTCTAATCCCTAGTTAATTCGTCAGTTTTGAGACAATCGGAATTTCACGTTTTTCGAGGCATCGGGTGTCGAGTGACACATGGCATGACATGTGTTGCACTTATGTGAATGGTCATTGAGTAAAAGAAAGTCGAAATTTGGGAGAAATAATGAAAAGATAAAACAAAAGAAAATATCGAAGAAAATAAAAATAAAATAAGGAAAATAAAAAAAAGAAAAGAAAAGAAAAGGAAATGAGAAAAGTAAAAAAAAAAGATAGAAGCAACGGACGAGGCCAAGTGAAGAGAAAGAAAGAAGGGGAAAAGGGGTTTTTCGTTTCTCTCTAAGATCTATGGAAATAGGATAGTAGGTTTCGTCGGATGAGCCAAAGTCGGTCCAGCATCGAGGGCTCTGTGGATACCAAAATCTTAGAGTTTACGTCGAGCTCTCACGAGGGTAGAGAATTTTCTACTTTGGTTATTTCTACCACAAATGCCATTTAATGACGGGGTTTTCTTAAAGACCATGAGAAATTTGTAAATTTCAATCCCAATTTTTGGGGCGGGTGTGAAATTTTTAGGAATTTTGGAGGCGTTTTCGGATAGTCAGGGCTGAATTTTGGGATTGTTTTGAAACGGTCGGTGAATTTTTGGAATTTATTTTTATAGTAGAAACGGTGTTTTGAAGGCGATCGAAGCGTATTGAGATTTGGTTTTAATCTCGGGACTAATGTCTGCGTGTTTTGTTGAGTTTTTCAGTATCATTGTAATTTGTTGATGAATGAAGCAATGGTTTTATGGTCGTGGAGGGTTGAGAGGATTACTTTTGTTTATGTGGGTCCGAGATTTGGGCCATTTTGTGTGTTATTGTTGGAAAGATAAATAACATGTTGTTGTGTGTAAAAATCATGTTAATATATGCTTGCGTGATGTATTAACATGGAAATGGTGATGAATGGAAATTATATGTAGGAAATATAATTATCCGGAATTTATCAATGTTTTAGCCGACAAACCGTGATCTATGGTCAAGGCGTCGATAATACAAAATTAGTCGATTCGATGAACCGTTTTGCATTGAATCGGATGGCTTTCGAATGAGCCGTGGTCGGCTGGATGAAGCAAATAATTCGCTCCCCGCAAATTTATTTTTTTGTTTTTCAAGTTAAAAATAGCGTTGTTTGATCTTTTACATGGCTACGTCGTTATAGGATTAGAAAGCTTGTAGGGTTAAAGGCTTGTAGGGTTAAAGGCTTCATGGCAAAAAAATTGATGAAATAATCTGCAGCTCTAGATTTGAATATACGGGAAGGGAAGTTATAAAGGGCAATACTTTGCTCGCCATTGTGATTATTTTAGATATTAACAAAATTATATATTACTCTTATTAAGTATATATTTAAATAAATAAGTTTCTTCCATTTATATGTTTTATATATAAACATTAAACATGACACAAAATAAATTTAAAATACTTTATTTATATAAAAAGTAATAAATAATATCTTAAATAATATTAATTATATATTTTAAATTTTAAATAATATATTTATTGCGATCTTAGGATTCATTGCGGTTCGACCACCGGTAACTTTTGGTTCAATCAGAATTGAGAAACATTGGAATTTATAAATGTTGCATGTAGCATGACATAGCATGAAATGGCATGATTGCATTTCATATGCACGGTCACATCGCGTCGAGTCGGGGTGCATGGTATTAGTTATTCACCATTCTTGGTGAATGTGTAGTGAGCTCGGAAATTGAGACAACGTCCAAAATTGAGACTCACGGGTGCATAAAATAATAATAATAAATTTCGTGTGTTTGGGTGAAGCGAATGCGAATGGAGATCTCCCGAGGGTAGACAATTTTATTCTGGAGTTAGACATGTCGTCCAGAAGATGTAAGAAGTTCGCAAAAAGTGTCGGAAGGCGTCACGGCTTCTTGATGAGACCTTGAAAATTCGCCACCACGGTAACCTGCTTGGATTTGGTAAACTTGGGCTCAAACATTTGGAGGGTTGTCGATGGGTTGAGTCATTAGGTGAAACACCAATGACTGGTTTTCACACTTGGCATTTGCATGTGTGAGGGAGTCGGTTAAGACTCGGGTTATGGGCATGAGAAGTCTCATCTCATGCATTACATGAAATATTACATATAGGATTGCATTTTCTGAATGGAATGTGGTTTGATGTATGTATGTCATTGCATGTGCATTTAGGCGGGGAGTAGCCCTTGTAGGAAAAATTTTCTACTGCCCATTGCTCACCCCGTCGTAGGACCCCCTTTAAGGTACAGGGGGTGTACAGGGAGACAGCGCTCCGACGAGGCCGTGATTATGAAGGAGGCTGATGTGTGGCCTTGGTATTTTCTTTGTAAAAAGTATTTCATATAAAAGAATTGTAACTAAATTCTTTTGGGACTATTGTCTAAATCATCGGGTATGTAATTATGGTAAGAGGGCCATGATCGGACTCTTACGGACTATAATTAAGTGTTTTATTTTCATATTTTAGATTTAAATGTGAATGAATGGGTCCGGGTGAAGTGATATATATTGGGGATATGGACGGAATGACCATATGGGATTGATACTACTTACAGTGAGACCGCGATGGATTATGATTATCTTGTTATACGGGTTGTATGTTGAGTAAAACCCAGAACAAGCGAGACTTTGCGATTTTTGTGAAAATATGGATCCGATACGTAGGACACAATAATGTGGTATCGAGTCACCCGAAATCCATAGGAATTCCGCGGGTTAACGGGTTGTCGGCGAGACCCGGTTGGGTGTCCTGATTTATGGTATTCTCTCGTCGATATATCATGTATTAAATTCGATATATCATGTGTTGAAAAGTCGATTAGGCGATATCAGGTCGATAATTGGCTGAAGGATAAATTGAACAAAGTGATATTGTCAAAATATTGGTGATATATTGATGAAGTGAAGATTTTTAGGGATAGGTAATGATAACATGTCGTGGGTGTAGTTGCTTGAAATCGTTTAACCGACAATTTATTGGCTTCTATAAAAATTTATTGGCGATATTTTGGATGAAATCACTCGACATGAAATCCGGTGATATGTGGAGAGATCAAGATGCTTTGACTTGATCTTATGCCTAAGATTTGATCTATGTTGCTTCAGCGGTCAATTTTTATTTGACGAGTGGAATTTGAACGTTAACGAGTTTATCGGGCGAAGAACAATTCCCAACGGTTAGATCATGATCTAACGATCAAATTAATCAAATAAAATCAAAACTTCAGAATTCATTTATAGCCCCACAATTTGACAAAAATGACTAGTTTATATATATTCCCCAAAATCCTTCCCAAATACGATAAGGATTTAAACGGCGTATGGGTAAACTTGAAATTCCTATTTATAGAGAGGTCGTCGGTATGAGCCAAGACATTTATGCATTACATGTTCAATCTTACTATCAATATTATATGAACACCCGTCTTGGTATGGATATTGTCTTCAACGGGATGAGATCTCTTCATCAAATGTTGCAAAGAAGTCTCATCCATCTTCATTTTGGTTTTAAAATACTATTAGAATGTAATTTAAGAGTGTATTTTTTATTTTTAATGTCATTTTTTACACTTTTACAAAGTATTTATATGAATTTGAAAGTATTTTTGTTAATTTCCAATAGACCGATATTCATATAAAAATATCTATCGGTATATATCCGATATATCCAATATATCCGTAAAATCTAAGTACTGATATATCCGTCAAAACCGATATTTTTATACTTGACTCTAATTATATTTTTTGTCATTCTTCAAATATAATTTGAAAATTAAACAATATTTTATATAGATTCTAACTAAAAATTACTTGATGTTTGAAATTAAAGTCCACATGTCTAATTTGGTGCTAGAGCGTTAGTTTAAAAGACAAAACATCGGAAGGGAGGCAATACAGGTTCGAGTCAGTTTTATAAATTGCAACAAAGTGTTGTAAAAAAGTATAGAGAATTAAATAATATGAAGAGATAATGTATTAAATAAATATAATGATGATGTATATATATATATATATATATATATATATATATATATATATATATATATATATATATATATATATATATATATATATATATATCTAATATAAAAATAATAATGTCCTCTGATATATCCCATGTAATGATAGCCATCTATCACATAAAGTTTAAATTATCTGACATTCTTTGAATTATTAAAGTTTTAAAATTAAACAAGATTTTATTTCAAAAAATAAAAATAAACCAGATTTTATTAATTTTATTCTAAGTTTATTATTATAATTTTTTTAGTCAAATATATTTTTAGAAAATTGATTGACAAATAAAAGTATCTTTAAAATAAAAATATAAAACTAAAGCTAAAAAGAGGTGTGAGAACCTAACCCCTTAAATCATAAATTAAAAGAATAAATACCACTTTCAATTATTTCTACACAAATCTATCATTGATATTCTTATTAGGTTTTTTTTTTGAAGAAAAGGTCCAAGACCAAATAAGTGACCAAATTCCAAGATAATAAACATAGGTTTTTAAAAAATATATATTTTAAAAATAATTTTTTAAAATCTTAAGAGTTATCATAATATTTAGGGAATTATGGTAGATTTGGCAGTGTAAGCATGATGTAGTTGCTACATATATGCAGATAATAAAAAATAAAAAAAGAATTTTTTTTGTTTTTAATCGATTAAAAGAAAAGGATTTCTAAACTCCTCAAACCCTAACCTCCGCACCCTGCTCTCCCTCAAATCTTCCCACTACTTTGCTGCACACCACAAACAGCACATCCAGGCTGATAAATCATCTTCTTCATCCTTCGTAAAGATTTTGCAAGAACCCTAGATTGGTAGCGGCGTAGGCTTGGTGTTTGGGGACGAACAGAGGCGAAAGGCTTGGAGGAACAGAGGCCTGAATGGTAACCTTCTTCTTCCTTTTATCTTTCACTTTCAACCTAGGGTTATGGATTGTTTGTTCCTCCCCCATGAAAAATGGATTGGGAAATCAAAATTATTCTTATTATTTGTTGGCAATGGAATGGAATGGAATTTTTTTTACATCCTTCTACAATATCTATAGGCTTTTGTTTACAATTTATTATTAAGTCAGTGTTCATTTGAGTTTTTTGAACATAAATTCTGCTTGTGAACTTATAAAGCAAAAACTGGTGTTTGTTGGAAGCGAAGAGGGGAAGTGTAACGTCCCAAATACCTCTGGGGCGTCATTACATACAACAACCCTTTACACCATGAGAGCACTAATAAAATCCATAAATGACCAGCGAGTCTTAATTTAACAAAATTCGAATGAGTACCAGCTTTGTTGGAAGGCTCTAAAGCAGCGCATGCGATTATAATACATCACACGTTGGGCCCATTTATCATAAAATATTTGTCAATATCCCCAGATTTCCATTCATAAATATATCACGAATAACCTTCAAAAGACTAGCAATATGCCGCAAATAGCAAAAAAATATGCCCAACCAATGGCATTTACATTTCAAGGAATTAAACTATGATGCGCAGCGGAATAAAAAAAATACTAGACTTTACATGATTTAAAAATAATTTCTCTAGTCTAGTACCAGCCGATAACTCACATGTTCTCCTCGGGTTGATTCCCCTCGGGTGGGGCACTCCCGATCGTGGGTTCCTCGGCTCTACCACCTCCTCGAAGGTAAAATGCGAAGGATATAAGTAGGGGGTGAAGCACGAGCTTGTAGGAAAATCCTCCCAAACTCCACGACAGGTTTAGAAAGTGAAAAATAGTGGAGTCTCATTTTTTTATAACATATCATAGATGTACCATTTTACATAAAACGATGACATTGCAAATAGATCACCAGTTTATATATGAAAACATAGAAAGTAAATGTACACTCAAACAGCGCGTAAACAAAATTATAAACCGAGTTTCACGAATACCATTTTGTAGTTATTTTGTTTCTCAAACATCATAGTGAACCTCTTGAGCATAGGTTGAGCATCCTTACAAGGAACCTCTCATTCATCATAGTATTTTTCTCAAGCATCCTTACAAAGAACCTCTTGAGCATAGGTTAAGCATTCTTATAAGGAACCTCTCATTCATCATAGTAGGGTTTCTCAAGCATCCTTATAAGGAACCTCTTGAGTATAGGTTGAGCATAGTTGGGTTTCTCAAGCATCCTTATAAGGAACCTCTTGAGTATAGGTTGAGCATCCTTATAAGGAACCTCTCATTCATCATAGTAGGGTTTCTCAAGCATCCTTATAAGGAACCTCTTGAGTATAAGTTGAGCATCCTTATAAGGAACCTCTCATTCATCATAAATTTGTCCTACCAACGATCAATCTCATAACAAGTCACCATACCAAAATCACCCATATATGAGAATCCCCATAATATATAAGAATCCCCCTGTTATATAAAAAAATCCCACCCATTACTATATTAGAATCCCGATACTATATAAGAATCCCCCGTATTATATAAAGTCCCCCCGTAAAGAAATCATCCCGAGTTAGTCGAATAGAAGAAATTTCTTTTTTTTTAAACGAAAACATGTCAAGTGAGTCGAATCGCGTGATCATATAGTAGAATCCCCGTACTATATAAAAATCCCCGTGTTACGTAAAAATCTCTCATACTATATAATAATCCTAGTACTATATTAAAATCCCCGTACTGAATCCCCCATGTTATATAAAGTCCTTTAAAAATCATTCTAGTGGTCGAAATCGAAGAAATTTCTTTTTTTTTAAAAAGCGAAACGTAATAAGTGAGTCGAATGGTGATCATATTAGAATCCCCCATACTATATAAAAATCCCCATGTTATGTAAAAATCTCCCATACTATATAATAATCCTATCTTATATTAAAATCCCATTACTATATAAGAATCCATCACCATATATTTGATCCCCACAATAGCAGCTCCCCACAATATAGTTGAATCCCCATTCAGTTCCTCGATCACCATGCAAAAATTTATTTTACCAGCGTGATCTCTGACCAATCATTCCATATATCTCCAATTCTGGGGAAAAAACTTACAGAATCCCACAAACAATCGTAAAACCATTCAAGAAATAGTTAGAAAATACAAGAGAGATCATACCCACGTTATTTTACTACTCACCGCAATCAGGTTAGAAATCCAATCCCCGAATAACCCATTTGAGAATAAAATTCCTCATTCTCACGTCTGAGAGAGAATGGTTTAATTATAAATATATAGCATTTATAACCCCAAAACAACCCATGTATAAATACCTAGCCTCAGTAAGTAGATGAGAAGACCCTACCTGTAATCTTTGGTTGGGTGGAATCTTAGCTTTGTATCACATTTGCCCTTAAATCTCCTAGCTGCAAAGCCTTCTTATTCTTCTCTAACAATCCTAGGGCTTGAGAGGTGTGGGGTGCTAGTGGGGTGGAGAAAATGCGAGAAAAGAAAATAAAAGTTTGGGTTTAATCCGGTACCACAGAAAATCCTTTATTCATGGGGTATTTTGGTTTTCTTAATTACAGTTTACCACTACATAGGTGGAGATTCAGTAAATTTTCACAGGTTTTAAACATTCCGGATTCATTTTTTAATGTTATTTTAACACAAAAACCTTTATTTACAGGATTTATGTAACCATTTTTATATTTATTATTCTTATGCTTTGATTTAAGAGGTAAAACTAATTGGACGATAATTGATATTTAGACATGTGGGGGTTTACAGGAAGCTTCTTGCTCTTCGTCAAAGTTTTGTAGAGGTATGCTGCTGACATGCTTGTGGTGGGAAGCTGATCCATTGCACAATTTTTATATGCTATTAAATCTATCACAAGAATATGTACTAAAAATGGCAAATAAGACAATATTATATATGTAGTACAGGAACTATGATTTCAAGCCTATAGATTGATTAGAGATAAATAATTATGAGAGCTAAGGTAAAATTAAGTAATGCATTCCCGGGTAATGAATTAAAAAGCTCACATCACGAATTTCAAACTAGCGAAGTGCAGGAATTCAAAATTTATGTTTAAACTAAAAAAATGGGATTCACAGTTTGGAAATAGAAATAAAAAAGGCATGATTAGTAATTGTTTGCTTTTGGTTTAGGATCATAGTCAAATTCTAATGCATTGTTCTTGTCAGAATCATTTAATAGTATGAGTTTACTCAGTCAATTTATTTGGTTGGCATGCACCTTCTTACTATAGTAATTATGTGTATGTTCATGTTGAGAAGATGTATAATGTGTTTTAGGATAATAGTATGAGTTTACTCCAGTCAATTTATTTGGTTGGCATGCATCTTCCTTGACTATAGTAATTATTTGGTTGGCATGCATCTTCTGACTATAGTAATTGGTTGGCATGCATTCTAGGATAATTATAAGTTATATTTTGAGATAAATGTATATATCTATCCTGAGTAATTTTATCCCCTTGTTGAACTAAAGATTCTAAGTCCATTTTTCTCTAGTTCCTCATTTTAAATGCTGGTGGATATATACATCTCTAGGATCATTTGTCATAGCCTGAAGAAATTAGAAGTGTGTGTTTTGAAGGAGGAAAAATTACAGTGGAAACCCTATGCTTATTCATTGTAGTATGTCTCATAGTTGAAAGAAACATATGCATGAAGAAAAGTGGCAAATGCCGAATGAAAGCAGCCAGAGCGAGAGAAGAGTGGCACAAATGCTGTTCCCTTTTATGGGTTTGATATTTCTATGTAGGTTTAAATTTGTTGGAGAGAGATGTCATCTCAGACATTAATATATTAAAGTTCTCTAGTCATTAGACATGATGAAAAGAATATGTAGGAGATGATTTTAAATTTGTGAACATAATCATGTGAATTTGTGAACATTAATATACTGACTTTCGAGGATGACTTGCAAACCATCTCTTAAAGTAAGAGATTTAGTGGTCTTTTGTATCGAATTGTGGCTAAATAAATAAATAAATTTAGTGTTCATTTACTAACAATGTTCTCTTGACAAATCATGCATTTACGTTGCATAATTAATTGATTTCTTCTCCTTTCATCTTCTGAGAGAAAGTTGCTTCTTTAAAGTCGTGTTATTATTCTTTATTCTAGCAAACGAGGAAAGCTAATCTCGGGGCCAGATTTCCCTTGCCTTGGTTATTCCCTCTTTACTTTAAGCGTGCACCATTTCCCACATATTTACTAATGCATTTGTTGTTGACATAGTTTGAATTATATTTTATTATTAGAGTGAAGAGAAAAACTTAAGAATAAACACACATGGAACAATAGTACAAAATGTGTCTTCTGAGAGGGGAAACACGAAAATTTTCGGTTAAGTACAAAATGTATAGTAGCGGTTTTATTTTTAATGCAGCTATAGGGATCTATATAGTAGCGGTTTTACTAGTGTACTTGGCTAAAAAGTTAAAGAAAATTTCAATACCTGCATTAATACTACCATGTGATGACCGTATTTTTAGTTGAATTTTAAAAGCCATCACTAAGCTATGCCTTGTGTCCATTTTCTGTAGTGTCTTACAGTTGTATATGTAGTGTGTTGATATACTTTTTCCCTATAATTCTCATGCTACACCATTTGTTTGTTTTCTTCTTTGATAAGTGCATATGTGAATTTTAAGATTCATCCCATCCCCGATACCTCTTACTTCTTTTCCTTATAAAGTCAGAAACAAACCACCAAACTCCTTTAATTTCGTATTTTATGATAAATGACATAAAACTAAAAAAATAGTATATTTCATATAGACTAAATACTAAAATACTCATACAATGCAATTTTGAACATGCGACCTGTGACACCTCATAATAATATTGTCATATTTTTCTTTCGAGTTTAATTTACTAACTTATAAATATTATTGTTTTCTTATATTAGGTTAAAATGAAGACTCATACCACTATGTTATATTATATGAATGGTTGAAATCATTACTTATTCCCGAATGGCATCTGTATAGTTGTCACTACGCAGGTTGTTGTAGCAAACACTAATGCGGCATTTGTTGAGTTGGGAAGCAAATATATGTCAATCATTTTCAATTGATCGCATGCAAACTCAGTTAAAGATGAATTTTCGGTATCAATATTTGGGGCCAATGGGATCGATGTTATCCAAATACCTATCAAAGATGATAGATGTCGAGGAGTATTCTTTGTAACCTGGCGTCTGATTACCATTGAAATGTGCGACGTTAATGGATCATCATGTAAAAGTCGATTGGTTGTAGTCGAGAACAAATAGTTGAAGGAGAGCATGTCCCCAGATGGGCCTATGATAGGATGTCCCTCCCAACGATTATCATACTTATGAGGAGATGTTGAAGCAGAATGAATTGAATGGTCATTGAATCGGTTATCTTTAATGGCAGAATTTTGTTGATATCGATTGAAATGATGATGTTGAGTAGAAGGATGAACCTCTAGAAATGACCATTCCTTATGGTGTGAGGCCATGAAGTCCCATCCCCACTATATAAAGAATTGAATTGGGATGTAATCAATGCCATGAGTGATGAGACTCTCACTTCACGTGATGGATTGTGGAATGAATCAAATGAATTATATGAAGCGTTGTGATTTGAAAATAAAGCGGACTTATAATTATGTTTGACTTCTTCATGTAGATCATTCTTTGTTTTGTTTGTGATGCAATCCAAACTTTATGGACGGTCAAGTGCAAGAAATCAGATGGTTTTGTTGACTTCATAACTAATGTAGTGCAAAACACATTATCTCATTTGAGATAACAAATACATCGGTTTTCATACGTGTATTTGTCTAGCTATCAGAGACCATTCTCAATTGAATAACGTGATTTCCAGGAGATACAAGTATAGTCAAAGTCTACCCATCCATTGCTCACTGCATCAGATAGTGAAAGATAAATTTGTGTGATCTTCCATTATATGAAGTTTAGAGCGAGGCTTGAGTTGAAAAAGGTGCTTGGTGATTGGGATGAGTCTTACCATATTCTACCCAAGTGGTTGAATATCCTCCATCTTACTAATCCCGGGACAAAAGTTGTTTGGAAAACATTGAAGTTTGTTTATGCTCATGACAATGTACGTTTCATGCATGTCTTTTGGGCCTTTGGAGCTTCTATTGAAGGTTTCAAAAGTTGTAGACCATTAATACAAATTGATGGTACTTTTTCTTATATAGCGAAATCTCTGAGGGGAAACTGGCCAGTTGCTACATCTGTTGATCCTAATGGTTTCTTTCTCTTGCGTTTGCAATTGTTGAGGAGGAATCTATAGATAACTGGTCTTGGTTTATTACTGCATTAAAAACTCATGTCACTCAAAGAGAAGGAATATAACTTGATTTATGATGATCGTCATGCAGGAATAAATGGTGTTGTAAGAGATGTTGCCAATGGATGGAACCATCGTTATTGTCTCAGACACGTGGTTAGCAATTTTAATGAGAAATACAAGAACAAAGTCTTAAAGGACTTGGCTTATCAAGATGGATGTCAACATCAACCACGAAAGTATGAATGGTGTATGGAATAGTTAAAAAGATTGAATGACAAATGTGTTGGGTGGTTTGCAAAAATGGACACTAAATAATGGACCCAAGCATATGATGGTGGTTTTCGATATGGGTTGATGACAACAAACATTGTTGAATGCATAAACGGGGTATTGAAAGAGAGCACAGGATGTTACATCCTTTGCACTTGTGGAGGTGACTTTCTATCGATGTGTCACGTATTTTGAAAGCGTCATGCGAGATAAGGCTCGAATTGCAAATGGAGATATGTACATATATATGCCATGACTAAGGTCGCGAATTATGAATCAAAGGCTAGTGGACGTGTTTGATCTTCCATGAGAATGGATGTTGAGGTGACTGCAGCTCATGGGTTCCATATGGATAAAAAGGAAAAAAATAAGCAAATTGTTAATCTCGAAGAGAACGAATGTAGTTGTAATAAGTGGCAAATCATTTGGCATCCCTTATTCCTGCGTGTAGCACATTTGTGCTCGTGCAGTTGATAGTTAGCGATATGTTGACGGATGCTACTATGGATGCATATGCGAGATGTTATGCTCCACAGGTTTTCCCGTTCCACATAAATCATATTAGTGAAGCGAACTTTATTCTTCATCAAATCCAACACTTTTACGAGAGAAGAGCGGCCAGTCTTGAGGATAAGAGAAATGGAAATAGATTGGAAGGAACCAAGCGTCAAAATTCGATGTGGAATATGCAAACAAGAGGGGCCTTAACAACCTTAAATTAATAACAGAAAATTTGAACAACCTTTACATAAGAATGTTGAATGAGTTGTTTTTAAGAATATTTGGCTTGTGATTTTTCTTGTTTGTAATGAGATGTTTCTTTAGACATTTTTATTATCTATTTATCTTTGGTTAAGATATTTGGTTGTCATTTATGATTATTTTATTTTATTTTTAACAAATTATCTTATTTGTTTGTAATGAATGCTTTTATTCTCTATTTATTTTTTTCTTATTCACATGCAGGTGTTATTGTATATTTTTACATATGGATCCAGGCCCATTAGATACTTCTGTCCTCCATTCTCAATCAACACATAGATCATCTTTAATATTTACGGGGTATGATTTAAGAGAGCTTTGATGTTGACGTCGAGAGGCAATCCTTCATCACACTATTGCATTAGATGATCGGATCATTCCACTTCTCCTACAGGCAGGATTTTATGGTGTCTCTCGATTAGGATTTATCTACTGGTGGCATGATTACAACATTTGTAGAGATGGAGACGAGAGACATACATTTCATTTGCCTCGAGGTGTCTTATCACACTCACGAGACATGTTGTCTTAGTAGGCTTACCAATTGATGGAGATGCTATCATTAGTCACACACATATGGATTGGAGACGTATTTGTCGTGATTTGCTTGGGGTTACTCCTTGAGATAGAGACATGATGGTCAGCGACTTCATCTTAATTGGTTATTGGATAAATTTTCTACGTTACCACGGATCTTTTGGGCTGAAGTCAATACGATGCTATTATAGGGCTTATATATTACAGCTCATTAGTGGATTCCTTTGCGAGACAAGTCGAATGGTAAAGTTCATTTTGATGTTCTTGCCATTTTAAAAGACTTGAACCTCACAATTTTCTACGGTTGGGGGTAGTACTGGCAGTTTGTATAGAGAGTTGTGTCGAGCATCTCATATAGACGCACGTGATATATCTGGTCCACTCATTATATTACAATTATGGATATGGGATAGATTTCCTTTCATTGCACCTCAACGACTATATTCATTACCACGTGACAGACGTTTGCCACAACCTCCATTGGGCACACGGTATATATAATACTAACACAACTTATATATGCATCAATATAATATAATCATTTAGTTATACTATTACTTATAACCATTTTATTTAATTTTTTATATCTTATAGTTGGAGAGATGAGTTTTGCACCACATAGATATCCACTCATGCTCTAGCTCATTATAGGTATCAATTGGATCAACTATGATCAAATCAGGTGAAATAATATTCAACTAACCATTTTGTTGTACTATTACTCACTACACCATTTGTTGTACTCTGCCAACCTTTTGTTTAGTTTTTATTTCTTATAATAGTTTCTCATCGGTTTATTTTTCTTTGATTGTAGATTATCGTGACCATACGGATGATATCATGAATGAACTTCATTGTACTTGGTGTTGACATGGATGACCATCTCCCTCTCATCTGTTTCCATTTGTAGAGTGGCATGGGCAGTTAAGAGTATTGAAATAGTTTAGGATGCGCCGGGATTCGGAGGCTTGTGATGCAGGCCATCTTGCATCGATATATGATCTAGGGAATGACGAGAAGATAATTGGATGGATCGGCATGAATATATTCAAGATGGAATTCTCGATGTGACCATCACGCGCCAATCTTCGAAGCTTTTGGTACTTACATATAATGATCCATATATGGTTTGATATCGTTCGATCCTACGTTTGTTGTTACCCCTCATGGATCATTTCATCATATTGGTAATAAAAACAAATTTTACTTTATTACCATTTATACAATTTGAATAAATATTTAACTTTATTTTTTTCTTTAATTATGTAGAATAACACCTTGCAGCAAATATACCATCTAGCACATCCAGAAGACCATGACATTCGTCAGTTATGCACCTCTACATTAGTAGTTGTGCAAGAAATGGACAAACTTCAAGGATCCTCCAACATTGATGAGACACAGTTACCCTCTCGAGGTAGGAGGGAACGCATGAACGAAGGGAGGGTTAAAACAAGGCCAGCCAGGGTAAATATACAAAGAGGTGAAGTGTCTCGAGGGAGTGCAATGTAGGCCAGGCCATCTTCAAGCCCATGTCACTTAGATCCTAGTTCTTCGATGAAATTGGTAACCACATGCATTCCTTTTCACCTCACCACCTCAGCCAGAGTTCACCATGCCTCTTGAAGTACCTCGTAATGCACATATATCTTCCAGAGTTACCATCGATATTGAGAGTCGAGCCATCTACTCCGTACTAACACCTTTAATTATGCCATCACCATAACCATTAGATCGAGGACAAACGAGGACGAGGCGGTGGAGGAGGGAAGAGAACAAAGCGGGGATATCGAGTACCGCGTCAGGAGTCCTTCTAATATCGAGAGATGCAAGTATATGATGAGCGACCCTGAAGAAGAAAGGTTCCTTCATGTGGCACGCATTAGTGGTTTTATGTATGAGTTGGACTTAATGACCTTTGTACTTAGAATATTTTTTAGACACTTTCTACTAACACATACTTTGGATATTATCATTTTGGACATTATCATTGGGTAGTTTATTAAGTTGCATTTATGGTTTACATATTGATGTTGGAAGGACACTTTTGATTTTTTATTTATGAACTGTTGAATCAGGGAAGAAGGTTGTTGGTGCATTTTTAAGGTTATTTATGAAATCGTGTCTTAAAGACCGCGACTTGATACACACTTGGGAAGCCGTGTTTTAGAATGACACGAAAGATTTCTGATGAAATCGTGTTTTCAAAACACGACTTCAGAATTTTGTTTTGAAATCGTGTCTTGAAGACCGCGACTAGAGGCCCTATCTTGAAATCGTGTTTGAAGACCACGACCACAGTTTACATTGAAATCGTGTTTTGAAGACCACGACTTTGGGAATTACATTGAAATCGTGTCTTGAAGACCACGACTTAATAATTTTACCTTTGAAATCGTGTTTTGAAGACCACGACTTAATTTATACTTGAAATCATGTTTGAAGACACGACTTCAGAGATTTACATTGAAATGTCTTGAAGACTACGACTTCAAAATTTTACTGCGAAATCATGTCTTGAAGACAAATATTTGCGAATTTTACCTTTGAAATCGTGTTTTGAAGACACGATTTCAGAATTTTACACTGAAATCGTGTTTTCAAAACACAACTTCAAAATTTTACTTTGAAATATCTATGTGGCACTTCGCTGGCACTAAGTGTCATAGATTCCTAAATATTTATTTTTGTACCTTATTTTAAATAATATTTTTTTAAATAATAGTATTATTTTAAAAAGCCCATTAAACATGCGACCAAAATCCTATAAGAACAATTCTACCGATTATATACAAGTCATGAGAGATAAAGTAAATTTGATTTAAAAACATGAAAACGATGTCATCATTAACCTAAATTATCACTTGGCCAGCCTAGAGTCTTTTTCAAAATCAAAATATTAATTATTTGTTTGGTGCCTTTGCGTCTTGTAGCTCCGTCTTATCACGTAGCGTGATTCCCACAAAACTCTCTAAACAAATGTTTCCCACCAGGTTTCCTTGTTAGCTTTCCCACCAAAACTCTTGACACGTTTCTCACCAAAATTAAGTTTCCATTTTTGCTTTTCCTTATATCTTTTTAGGTCTTCCATGAGATGTTACTCTCATTTACAGCATTATCTTGGGAAGAGGGCCTCCTGAAACTCAAAGGTAATTTTCTTCTCCTATCCCAATTTTTTAGGTCGTGATTTTTCTCTCTCATTCTTCTTTTGTTTTTTCAATTAGCAAATCTTCTTCTTTCTCATACTTTTTTTTTTTTTTTAATAGATGGATTAATAGGATTCTTTTTAGAGAATTACATGTTCTTTCGTATTTGTGTTTTGGTTGATAACGAGAAAGAAATAATTTGTTTTATATTTTTATTCATTTCTATTATAGTTTTCAATCTATGACGCTAGACTTCTTATTATGATTATTTTAATTTATTATATATAATGGGCCTTTCAATCTATTA
Organism: Tetrastigma voinierianum; assembly: GCA_016808115.1. Lineage (NCBI taxonomy): Eukaryota > Viridiplantae > Streptophyta > Magnoliopsida > Vitales > Vitaceae > Tetrastigma > Tetrastigma voinierianum. Next base: position 796,513 of record JAEQBH010000525.1, read on the forward strand.
TTTTAGTCCTTGATGATGCCTTTTCAGCGGGCGGGTTTGGAGTGTGTGGAAGTCGTTGGATCGGACTGGATTCTTGGCCAGTGGGATGGGAGCTCTTGGATTATGCCGGGTAGGAGTAGGATCATTCCCTTGCTGATGATCTGCGGGCTCGGGCGTGGCACTCCTCTGCAAAAACAAGGAAGGGTCGGCGAGGGCTTCACGTAGCGCTCAGATGCACTAAGTCGACTTCTTTCTAAGAGAAAAGGCGCATAGGAGAATGTGTTGCATACGAGTATGTCTAGAATGTGTGTGTACCTTTCACCGCTGGGGTGGCCATGTATTTATAGTAGATGTTCAACCAGTTGGATGGTGATTAGGAGTCCTTCCCATTGGATGGGATATTTCTTATTATAGTCCGTATCGGATTTGGTACAGGATATAGAAAGAGTAGTTTACTTGAGATAGTCTTCCTTCCTTGATGAGATTTGGTGGGATTTTCAGAATAATATATTATTGGGGTTGTCACGTTTCCCATCCCCCTTTAGGAGACTTACCATAATTGGCCTTCGGGCCCGAGGAGTTGGACCTTTCTTACGGGGCGGCCCCCGAGAAATTTGGAGTGTTGGTTTTTAGAAGGCACAGGTACCTCGTTAGGCTGACTCCTCCTTTGGGTTGACTAAGCGGGCGCCGTTAGCCGGCGGCCTCTTTCTTGGGCCTGATGTGTGGGCTTACGAGCCTTATTTTTCAAACCATATCTGTTGCCCCCCAGCCCTTGTATACGGTGTACGTGGGCAAGGGCTGTAACGTTTCTCGTATCGGGTGTAACTTCCACGTGTCTGCTTGGGCTGGATTAGTTAGGGCTTAGTCGCCGTCATTTGTCTTGTGATAATGATGACTCTTGGGTTTTCGCGCTTGTTTCCCCTACCTCTTCTTGTTTCTTCCGGTTCTTCACGAGACCTCCTGCATCACAATGTTACTTCCTGGTCCTCCCGACCTCTTCGCGATCTGTGCTATTTTCGAGTTCTCTGTTTGACCACTTTTTAGTGGCAGAGTCTTTTTCATTCTTCTGAGGTAGCTTCTTGATATTCCTTGGATCAGCACAGTCTCTACCTTGCTGGTTTTCTTCCATTAGTGCGACGGCGCTAGGGTTAAATTGATTGGGTTTCGTTTTTACTGTTCGCTTTGATTATGGGCGAGGTCGCTCTTCTTCTTTAAATGTTGGCGAAGACTCTTCGAGTTGTTGCCAGGTTACGGGCGGAGTTAGGGATGCTTCAGGCCGTTCAGGCATAGTTGAACCCCTTGATGTTCTGGGCGCCTCCTCTTCCCTTGGATAAGGATAAAGGGAAAATAAACCTAATTAAATATCACGGGGGTCAGATTACCTTAAATACGCGTTCGACATGTTGTGATGTGGGACTGGCAAAGTCAGGTCAACCGTATGGGGTTACCTTTCTTCCAGATGTGCTCCAGACCTCCCACAGGCGTCAGTATGGACTCCCGACGTCGACTTTTTATGTAGCCTCAGTGCAGGATGGGTATGTTCTTTGAGGTCACCTTTAATGATAGTGCTTACGTTTTCGCATTCTGTCAGCTATGAAAGAGGTTATGACGTTTAGCGTTTATCGCTGACTTGCTCCCAACGGTTAGGGCATTTTGGTAGAGCTATTGGCCTTTTTGGGAATGACGGGGCAGCGTCCTGGTGTGGCTTTGCTCCATATCTTTTAGCCCCGAAGGAATTCGCAGGGCTTCCTTTATTTTTCGGTGGCTCTGGGCTCCTCACGATGATCAGCGATCTTCCTTAACTTCCCCATCGGTCGTGGAAGACGTTATTTCTTTGTTAGTGTTCGCACAGGAATATGATCCGCCAAACGGGGATGATACTACGGGCGTTGGTGGCTTTGGCCACCTGATAATCTTCGTGAGTGTTTGCTCACATTTCATTCTTAACTTCGTGAAGGTTGTTGAATATTTGCCGACTTTGCATTATTCTCATGCTTCCCGGGTGCTTTCGACGATCTTAATCTTTGAAGATAATGTTGTAGCTTTAGCGTTGGCGGAATATCTGCTCGTCCTTATCTGGGAGCCTAATCGCGTCGGACATTCTGGCCGGGTCGAAATTGAGTGCACGTTCTGCGCCGAGGCCCTTGCCTCCTTTCACCATGGGAATTCTCGGATTAGGCTCACCGTGACCACTCCCAGCTAGGGAGAGATTTTGAGTCCCGATTAAGGAGCCCTTTGTCTCGGGGCTCTCGAAGTGCAAACGGAAAATCGGGCCCCATAGGGAAGATCCGGTGGTTTTAGTCAGGTTCGAGTGGGCGTCTCCTACTTCTCTTGCTCGAAAGTCGGAGCCCAGACACGATCGCTACGGCCAGGGGATACAACGGTCTGACTCTCGCCCACCCTGGCCTGTTGTAAGGCAAGAGTCTCTTGGATGGGCGTCGACGGCCAGTTGGCGGTTATGCTATTGCGAAATGCGGAATCGCCTTCGAGGAGAGTGCTAGGCCACCTCCTCGAAGGGTGGACGAGTTGAAGGGGAAAAATCCGGAATCAAATGTTGGCGAAGATGAGGATTCTTTGCTCCTCGATCTTTGAACTTGGGGCGGGTGCGATCTCGTCGATCATAGGATTCGACCTTGGGAGGTCGAGCGTTGCCGTTGATGAGGCTGCAGTACATCCTTCGGGGGTTGCTCAGTGAAGTCCATGTTTACGATAGTGTACGTTTTGGTGATCAGTGTTGGATGTTAACTTCATGTTTGATGCGGGTAGCCACTCATTTGGAAAGTCGCCGATGGGGTCAAAGCCCAAATGGCATGTAAAATCGCTGGATTTATAAAGGCGAAGGCGACCTCTCTTTGCCACGAGGCGGATCGGTACACGAAGGGCCAGGCACAGATATGGCGAAGAGGTGGAGAGACTTAAATCTGATTTAAAGCATACTGCGTCGGCTCGTGCCCGGGCGGAAAGTAGAGAGGATGAAGTTCGAAGTAGCTTGGCGGTGGTTGAAGGTGAGCTTCAGAAGGTCCGGGAGGAGCTCGAGTGTTCTGTTGAATGATCTGGTCGGGACGGGATGAGAACGCGATCCTCGATATAAACTGAGCAGTTGGGGATAGGCTCATCATCGGCGGCTAGCAAAAGTCTTAGAGGAATTTTGCGTGCGACCCGATGGCCATCACGTGTGATAAATGCGCGCGACCTAGCCGTGTGAGGCCTCGAGGCAGTATTTGCCCAAACCTTGACTGTCGTGAGGCTTACGAGTAAATTCGTGACTGCTGAATGAAGAGTGTCGCAGTTGCGCGAGGGATCTTCACTAGCAAATATCCTTAGTCGCTCAGAGGGATGATGTTATTAGCGATTGAGGGACGAGTCGATTGCTGATGGGCCTCTGGTGGCTCGCTTTTCAGCGGAAGGCGGTGCGTCTACCCGGTTTTGGACTTCAACCGATCTCCCAAGTGAGGATGCGAGAGGAGTCTTTCTCTACTGAATTATTCTCAGGAAGCCGGATACTCACATTTGACCCATTCCCTCTTAGTCGTCTGCTCCTCCTAAGCGCCCTAGGTTCTGTATTCATTTATGTCACTTTGATATCGACTTTTATATTTTTTTTTCTATGTATACTTGCTTCCCTTTTGTCGGGCTGGGGCGAGACATATGTAGCTCTCCTTTTAATAAATAACCATTATTTATGATGCTGGCACGTTCTCATAGTAGTATTTTTCGCTTTTCTTCATGAGTTATCGGCCCCAATTGAGATTAGTTAGGTAATTAAGCTTGTCAAACTGAGTCGTTGAGGCTTCGTGGGTTAATTTATGTCTGAAATTTGGCCCGATTCATTAATACGGCTTGTATAGGCGGGGCTCGTCAGGTGTTCTTGGTCTTTGTTGATTATTTTGCTGACGATCGATTCCTTAGATTTGTATGACTATTTTTCGCGAGCTCGTCATCTTAGGCGGCTCCTCATCAGTGACTCTCATGAGTTGAGCAGTTCCTTAGAGGAATTTGCTTGTGGCCATGAATGGATTGAGCTCGTCAATTTGAGTTGGTGGACTCTGTTGGCTGAGTTACTAGAGAATTTGAAGTCGACTTCTTTAGATTTGTCGGCTATGTAGAGGTACAGTGGAGCTCGTCCATGTGAACATTAGTGCGAACCGCCCCAGGGAGAGCTTCGTCAATCATGACAGTTAAGCAGAACTTCGTCCATGTGAAATCTTTGGGAAGAGCTGCATTCAATCGAAAACAGTTAAGTGACTCGTCCGTATGAAATCTTGCGAGGAAGAGCTACGTCAATCGCGAGCGAGTTGAATGAGAACTTTCGTCCATGTGAAATCACGGGAAGAGTTCGTCGATACGGGCTGCAATTGGGCGGGCTCGTCCATGTGAAATCTTGGAAGAGCTCGTCGTCACGACGGTTAGGTAGAACTCATCCATGTGAAATCTTGGAAGAGTTACGTCCGTCGCAGGCTGGTGGCGGGCTCGTCCATGTGAAATCTTTGGGAAGAGCTCGTCCGTGCGAGCAGTTAGGTAGAACTGCGTCCATAACGAAATCTTGGGAAGGATTCGTCAGTCGCAGGCTCAATTGGGGCGGAGCTCGTCCATGTGAAATGCTGGGAAGAGCTCGTTAATCTGCGACGGTTAGAGGCCCGAGCTCGTCCATGTGAAATATTAGGCTCCGCGGTGAGTTATCACGAATTGAGATAGCTCACTTAGTGCGTGACTGTCTGATAGATGAGCTCGTCGGTGAATCTTGGGCTCTGCGGTATGTGTGGTGGCGTTCAATGTGGTGATGTAACTGGTAGGTCGACTCACGAGGCAACGTGGCACGTGCGGTAGATGGGCTGGTCGGTGGTGGCGTTCCGGCCCAGTGGCGTGTAGCTGGTGGTCGACTCTTGAGGCGGCGTGGCTGTCTTGAGAATAGATGGGCTCGTCAATTGTAGGCGTTCGGTAAGTGGCAATGTAAGCGAATTAGGGCTCATTTGCTTGGTGAAAATTCGACTCTAAGGCGTGGCTGTCGCGAGTAGATGAGCTTCGTCGATGGTGGCGTTCGTGCGGTGGTGTTCGGTGAGTGGCGTTCGGTAGGTGGCGTAGCTGGTGGTGGGCGCTCCTGACGTGGCTGTGCGGTAGATGAGTCGTCGATGGTGGCGTTCCACCCAGTGGGCGTTCGGTAAATTGGCGATGTAACTGGTGGTCTAACTCCTGAACAGCATTGACTGTCTTAGAGTAGATGGCTCGTCGATGGTGGCGTTCAGTAAGTGGCGTTCAATGGTGGCAATGTAACTGGTACGGTCTAACTCTGACGACATAGCTGTCTGATAGATGAGCTGCGTCGATGGTGGCGTTCGGTAGGAGTGGGCGTTCGGTAGAGTGGCAAAGTAGCTGTTTGGTCGACTCACGAGGCGTGGCGTGCGAGTGGATGAGCTCGTCGATGGTGGTTCAGCCAGAAGTAGCGATGGCTGTTTGGTCCTAACTCTGAGCGGCGTGGCACGTGCAAAGTAGATGAGCTCGTCATTGCGTGCGGAGTTGGGTAGGCTCATCCATGTGGCTTCTTGGGCGAGCTCTTGCGGGCGGCCATTCGACTTCTGATTTTCTTGAAAAGGTGCGAACGTCTTTAATGCTGATTGATGGAGAATTTGGAGCGTTCGCGCGGGTTTCCAAGGGCTTTGATCTTCTTATAAATGGTGGCTTCATAGCTAAAGAGTTTACATTTTGAATACTTTGGCTTTTGTGGTGCGTGGCCAGATGCAGTGTGAGATGAAGTGTGTCGAGTTTGGTGGTCTTCAGGGATCTGCACGGAGATCCTAAAGCGGTCTACTTTGCTTTGCTTATGGGAGTTGTGTTTCCCTAGTCTCCCTTTATGAGAGTCATGTTATTCCACAGCTTGGTCTTGGGAATGCATCCCGAGAAGGTGGTGCATCTCTTCTTGGCTGCTCTCTCTGTTTTTCATTCCTTTTTTCTTCTCTTCTGCTTCTCCTTTACTCATGCTTTTTCATCTTTTCTTCTCATCTTTTCTTTTCTCCTTTTTCCTCTTCTCCTCTTTTCTTTTCTCCCTTTTTCCTCTTCTCCTATTTTCTTTTCATTATGTCTTTCTCCTTTGCCCCACTTTCCTTTTATTGAGGCTGTTTATCTTGATTGTAATTAGAAGACATCAACGATTATGTCGAATGTCAAATTGGAATAAAAGTGACTTTATATGAACTTTCTCATTATGTCTTTTAATATCTTACATATCCCGAGCTATTTGAGATGTCTAACTAAATAATCAATGAGCCTTCGACTTGTCACATAAGAATCGATAAGGCTTTATTTAACATTACAAGCTGATGCCTCTTGGTAAAGCGGCTTAAGATGTTCTGCATTCCATGTATCTTTGTAAAATTTTCCTTCCTGCATGCGGAGCTCATAATTGCCTGGCCTGACGACTCGAGATACGATGTAAGGACCTTCCCAGTTGGGGCCCAGTTTTCCATGCGCCGGGTTCTTCCTTACAGGAGTTTCTTTAAGACTAAATCACCCGGCATGTAGCTTCTAGGTTTGACTTTTTGATTGTAGTACCTCGTCGTCTTCCTTTGATAGTCCTCTGTGCGCTTTAGGACTTGCTCGCGCTTTTCATCTAAGAGATCTAAGTTTAGGCGAAGGGCTTCGTCATTGTGTTCAACGTGCTGCTTCGGTGCCGGGACTTTGTGGAATAGCGGGGCTCTTTAGCCGGTCCCAGCTAGGGCAAATGGGGTTTCCGGGTTGCGACACGTGTGATCCTGTAGGCGTAGTACCTCGGAGGTATTCTGCCAGGTTCCTTTAGGTCTTCAATTTGGTCTTCCAAAGGGGCGGCTTTAAGGGTTCGATGTAGTGACTTGAGCTGTCGGATTTAGACTGGGTTCTTGGAGATGAGTAATAATTTTTATTAGGCTCGGCATAGAAATCCTCTGAATTTAGCGTTGTGAGTTGTTTTTTGGATTATCACGATACGGGGCTCTTGGGAATGCAAGGCACATATGATGTTTCGCCACACAAAATTCTGTATCTTCTGCTCCTTTATGGTAGTGGCTAAAGAGACTCGGCTTCGCCCACTTAGTGAAGTAGTCTACTGCGACGATTATGAATTTACACTAACCCTTACCAATGGGCAGGGGTCCCAGTATGTCCAAACCCCACTATTGGAAGGGCCAGGGGCTTGTGATCGATGTTAAGGGTTCTGACGGGAGGCGCGAGATCTTGGCGTGCTCCTGGCAGATTCTGCATTTCTTGACTAGGTCGGTCGCGTCTTTGAGTATTGTAGGCCAGTAGTACCCCTGCCTCGAGACTTTCACATGCTCGAGCTCAGATATGATTCAGCATATGCCTCGTGTACTTCTCTCGGCTACGTGCCGGTGTCTTCTCTGCGATGCATTTAAGGAAGGTGTGAAGAATCCTCGCTTGTAGAGAAGCATATGATTAGTAAACACAGTGGACCTAAGCACTTATTTTAGCGAAAACTTCTTCGGTCGTCACGGTAGGCTTAGTCTATGTGTATAATCCCATATGGGCTCCATCAGTCGGTTTAGACTAGGCACAGGCAACCACTCGCCGTAGAGATCGATTGAGGTTAGCCGGTGTCGGCTTGAGTGTGTCGACCTCTTTGAGGTCTTCTGTGGTATGGCTAGCTGCGAGCATCGGCTCGGGGAGTTCTACGCTGCAGGGACATGCTTGACGGGAACGACACAAATTTTTTAATATGTCACGAACCTTTTCGAATTATAAAATCATCCTTTCACTTTTGGCCTCGTAAGTATCTTCTATTTGTCTGACCACGAATTTAGATCCTTTATGGGCCTCTAGTGGTCGACGTTTAATGAATGGGCGAGGTTGAGGCCTGCTATGATGGCCTCATACTCGGCTTCGTTGTTGGAAGTATGAAACCCAAATCTGAGTGCGTACTCAATGTCTATTCCTTATGGGGAAGTTAGGATAGGCAGCTAAAGCTTCTTGTGCATTTGAGCTCTATCTCTGAGTTTCAAATTGGGAGAGTCGTCCCTTTGTAGTGGTACAGCATTCTGTCAGGGTGGTCCGTGGCGAAGTCGGCTAGGACACTGTCTTTATCGCGATTTCGGCTTGTATCGATGTCGAACTTCGCTGAGAAGCTCTATGGCCCACTTCACATCGGCCTTAGGAACCACGGTTTGTCTGTCTGCTTCATCGGATGTCTGTTGGGACTTCTATGGTATGAGCTGGAAATAGGCGGAGCTTCGAGCTGCGAGTTCTTAGCGCAGTATTAATTTTCCATCCTTGGAGTACCTCTCCTCGCTCCTCTCAGCTTTAGCTCTGATAGTAAAGCCCCAGGTGCACATGCAGTTCTTTGTCTCTGGCGAGTCTTTGCATTTGGTTGAGAGTCGATACGGCTAAGTACAGAGTGAGGAGTTCCCCCGTAATAGGACTTACTAAAATGGGTGGAGAACTCAGGTATGTTTTTAATGCTGTGAATGCTTCTTCACACTTTGCATCCCATTGGAAGGCCTTCTTCAGGACTTTGAAGAAAGGCTGGCACTTATCACTTGCTCTGGATACGAGCCGCCAGCAATCCTTCTGTCGGTAGTACTTAACATACGGAAGGTGACGGCATGTCGAGCACCGCCTTTATCTTGTCTGGGTTTGCCTCAATTCCCCGATGGTTTACTATGAAACCCAGGAATTTTCCGACTGACACGCCGAAGGCACACTTGGCTGGATTTAGTTTCATGTTGTAACTTCTTAGGATTTGAAGCAGCCGGTGAGGTCGGGCGATGCTGGGTGGCTATGGTGGATTTTACCGGTATGTCGTGCATGTATACCTCCATTGTTGTGCTATCTTATGCAGGTTGCATTCGGTTCACTAACCTCGATAGGTGGCTCCACACTTCTTGAAGTCAAAATGGCATCAGCGATATGATAGGTTCCTTGTGCTGTGATGAATGAGGTCTTTTCTTGGTCTTCTGGGTCCATGCTGATCTGGTTGTAGCCGGAGAAGGTGTCTATCGCCCAGGAAGTTCGTGGTGTAGTAGCGTCCGCAGTGGTCGATCTAACCCAGCGAAGGGAAGGCGTCGCTGACACGCTTTATTTTATGTCACCCGTGTAGTCGATGCGAGTCGCCACTTGCCATTGCTTTTGATACGGTGCTTGACCACTGGGGATGTCGACCTCCTGATTGCTCTACACGGAGAGTTCGCGAAACTTCCTCGTTGATGGCTTTTTTGTCTTTACGTGCAGCTCCTTCGCTTTGTGATCGGTTTAAAATGAGTTTGGTGTTGGCTTATGAGTGATTCTTGTGGGTCCCGATTCCTCAATGTCTGCTGCTTCCATGCGAAGGCGTCTACGTGCGTCTCGGCGGAGTAGTGACGAGGTCTTAGCTAGCGGGGCCCGGAGTATAGGCGAGATGTTCGGGTCGATCATCGATACGGGTTCTAAGCTCTTCGAGGCTCGGGTGGGTGGGCACCTGTGCAGCATGTCAAGCTCGTCCACATCCACATTGTCATTGCTACTTGCTTCATGGAGGTACAGTGTAGCATTCCTGGCTACTGGTTGATCTCTGGACCATCCACCTCAGTGTATGGTTGGGAATTTGATTATCATGGTATGCGGAGGATGGCTTTATTGCGTTAAGAAGGGTCTTCCCAACAACATGTTATGGTGATGGGCGTGATAGAAATCTTGATGTTGTCGTCGCACGGCGAAGGCTCTCGGTGAGCACCCCGGTGGGATTGAGCGAAGGTAACACCTTTTCCCAATCCCACGCCAGATGTGTTGGCGGGCTCAGTTTTCTCTCATCATTGCCCATTTTATCAAAAGGTGACTCGAAGATGATGTCGGTAGGCGCCATTGTCCCGATTAGAGCAGATGAACTGTTTTGTTGGCCACAATTGCGCGAACTACCAAAGGGTCGTCATTGGGGTGTTGGCATCCCTCCATATCCGAGTCAGAGAATGTGATGGACGTGTCTAGTCGTGGCAGTTTGGACACCGCTTGTATTTCCCTATTTAGTTGTCTTGATCTTTGTGCAGATGGGCCTTAGAAATTTGGGCAAGACTCTCCTCACCTCACTGCTTGAATCCTCCACGAGATCACATGGATTTCTCGAGGGTTGATGGTGCTTGGTCGTCGTCTAGAAATGGCGGTTGTTGAGTTAGGGCTGGATTCTGGGTTTGGTCTGGGCGATTACGCGGGCACGACCCTGCAGAGATATGAAGCTTGCCGGAGAATATCAATCTTTGTATTAAGTACTCTATTTCTCTCTTTAGATGCCTCTGATTGTTGTGCAATGTCCCTGATCCCACTATGGAACTCGCCAATGCCCAGAGTTGTCCTCGTGGCGGGATCAGATTTCATTTGAGTTAGCCTCGGGGTAGTGGTTCGGTACTTCATGTAGGACATGTGATCACAGGGGCCGTTGGGGAGTGAGCCAGGCGAGGCGAGATAATTTCGTCGTCTTTCGAATTCTGCGGTGGACCAGGGCGTGATCCACTGAGGTTTCACGCCTTGTTGGGGATCGCTCCTCATCTTTCTTTAGGGATGTTTCCGAGCGCTTTGTCTTTTGGGAAGCACGTCCTCGTCGTTTATCTGTACCCATCTTCTCTTTTTATGGGTGGAGGGCTCTCCTTCTTGGATATGAGGCTTCTTTCTTGGATTTTATATCGCCCTGCGCTTTTGCGAGAACCTCGGCCATGCTTGCTTGTAGGTTCTTAGAGATGGAAAACATCGAGATCAGCCGGCGCACTCCTAACCCGGCCAATGAAAGCGGTGATTGCGGAATTTTCATCTTGGGTATGTCTATCTTGAGAGGACTCGGCGTTGAATCTTTGCCGCGTAGGACTTGGACTCTGAGCCTTGTAATGATTTAATAAATGGTAACTCGGTTTTCTCGTCCAGCTCGGAGTAAAGTGGGAGACGAACGCAATGGATAGTTCTCTGAATGAGGAGATTGATGAAGGTGGAATTCTATTAAACCAGGCCAAGGCTAGGCCTTTAGTGTGTGAATACTGCATCGCCTGGTTCACGATATCATGTAACTCCATTTGATTTTTGTAAGTATTGAGGTGGTCGATGGGATCTTTGATTCCATCGAATGCTTCCACTTGTGGCATTCTAAATTTCGCTAGAAGGGGGTAGCGTGCTTCCTCGCGGTGGTGATTCGGTTCTTTGTACGAGGTGTCCATAGTGTACGGGGCGCGTCCGCACAACCACCTCACTTCCTGCGGGCGAGCTCTTGTTGAAGACTCTGGCTCCTCTGCTCCCATGATTGTCTCCTGCTCTGGATTTGAGGTGATGTAGTTCTTCGTTCTCGACATGTCCTCCGAAGCATTGCTCGTTCCCTCTTGCGTGGGCCAATTATAGTCCTTCTTTAACTGATTGGATACGCTTCTGTTTCGTCATCTAGGGGAATGTCGTGACCGTGTTGCTCCTCACTTAGGAATCTTGCATGACCTTCACGGAGTCGTCGCATCCCGGAAGTGGATGTTGCATACATCTAGTAAAGTTGTTCTAACTCTTCTATCGGCGTTGATTGGCGGTAGTGCTTCCGCCGTTCGTAGTTGGCTTGCATTGCCTGCTCTTGTCCCGGGAGGCTCTTTGTCCCCCTTCTCTGACGGATCTTGCATCCCTTGGCGGATTAGGCGTTACTCATGTGTTCCTAGTCGATACCATGTCGATGTTGAAATCGGTTATATTTATAAAGGCTATCGTTCCACAGTGTGGCGCCATTGATGATGCCTTTTCAGCCGGGCTGGGATTTGGAGGCGTGTGGGGTCTTTGGGCCAGGACACGGATTCTTTGACGGGGAATTTGGGATACGGAGCTCTCTTAGGGATTATCGGGCAGTAGGATCATTACCTTGTTGATCTGCGGGCTGCCGGACCCGTGGCACTCCTCTGTGAAACAAGGAAGAGGGGGTCGTGAGCCTTTTAATGGTAGCTCAGATACTAAGTCGGCTTCTTTACAGAGAAAAAAGAGGCTTTGCAGGCCCGAATGTGTTGCATACGAGTATGCGTCTAAGAATGTATTGTACCTTTCCCACTTGCTTGGGGTAGCCATGTATTTATAGTAGATGTTCGACAGGTTGGATGGTGATTAGAGTCCTTCCCGGTAGATGGGATATTTCTTATTATAGTCCATATCGGATTTGAGTATAGAAAAGTAGTTTACTTGAGATAGTCTTCCTTCCTTATTGATGAGATTTGGTGGGGTTTTCATAATAATATATTATTGGGGTTTATTCTGTTTCCCATCCCTTTGGGAGATTACCATAATTGGCCTTCGGGCCCAGAGGGTTGGACCTTTCTTCTGGTAGCCCGATTGGAGTGTTGGTTTTAGAAGGCTGAGTGCCTCGTTGTGACTCCTCATTTGGAGTTCAACTAGTGGGCCTTCGTGCTTATTTGGGGCGCCTGCTCTTGGGCTGATGTGTGGAGAAACTAGCGAGCCTTATTTTCAAACCCTGCTCAGTCCTTATAGTTACGTGTCATAATAATATGATTAAGTTTATTTAAAATCTTGTCAAATATTAGTTAGGATAGATGTGATAATATGTTTATTTTATATTAATTATTACCTCCCAAAAAATATGATTATTATATCAGTTTATTTTTGTTGCTAATAATCATATTTTAGTCCTTTTAATGATTTCAAGAAGCATTGTTAAGAAAAAGAATGTGTTATGATACACAAAATTAAAATTATAGAGTTTTAAAACCAAACTTAAAATTATAAAAAGTACATAGCAGGAAAAATAATTGAGAAAATATGCACTTTAAAGGGAGCAAATATAGTACTTAATCTGTCAAAGTAATAATTCAAGCTACAAAGTCGCCTAAACTTAATAATGCATATTTTTCAACTTTTTAAGTTTGTTTTCCAAATTCAATAATATTAGTTTTGATTTCATGATGTCACGCTTTTTCAATTTTAATCTCAAGTTTTAAAAAAAAAATCATTTGTTTAATAAATTTTATGAAATACTTTTTAAAATTTTAAAAATCACTTATAATATTATAATATTTTATGAAACAACACTTATTATTCCAAAAAAAAGCTTCATGCTAGAACATTTTCATTCAAAAAAATTTGAGTAGAGATGCTTTGAAATTGTTGTTAGAGTTCACAAAACTAAAGTGATGAGTATAAAAAGTTGAAAATATATGTATATTTTATTTCTTTTCCCTTGAATTTTAAACTGTAAAATTTTAGGGTGATCTTCTTTGCAAATTTCTTTGGAAGATGTAATGGAGTGGGGAAATGGATGAAAATGAGAGAGATGAGAAAAGACAAGTCTTTAAAATATTAATAAAAAATGAAACTTGTAAAATATTACATACCTTCCCATTTCCCAATACCGGTCGTTTTCACTTTCCACTCAATTTTGACCCTACCCGTCCCTCCGTCCTTATTCCTAATAAAATATCAACAAAAATTTGAAAATTCTCTTTCCCAATACTATTATAAATATCCTAAAATAATTTAAATAAAAATATTCATAAGGTGAAAAAAATTAATTAAAACTAATAAAAATTTTAAATTTCTAAAAGTAATCTATAAGTTATTTCATTGAATAACATTGTAATATTTTGAGATTTCACCATACTTTTTAGAATTTAAAAATATATTTAATATTAAAATATTAATTTAATATAATTTATAATGTTGTTTTCACAATTATTTCAAGAAGCATTGTTAAAGGGAAAGTACTGACACCCCTATCTAGAAGTCCCATTGATATCAAAGTCAACTTTCATGAAACTTGTGGATATTGGGTAATCGGAATATCACGCTCGTTTAATCTCATATATTGAGACCCATTCCTGTATATTTAATTCCCAAATATACAAAAATATATGATAGACTATTTAATCAACAGTCCATTTAACAGTCCTTTTATACAACAAAAAGGTATACATGTTCTGCTCGAATATGATACATGACAAAAACAAAACAAAACAAAGCCTAATCCTACTCTCATCCCTCATGCGGTCCCATATGCGGGTCGGACCTTTGCAGAATTCCTGCTGAAAGGAGGTCCCACCTGACAGAGTGAAGTAAAGCCCGATAGTAATAATCTATTCTGAGAGTTACTCCCACACAAGTGCTGTATAATGATCAAACCCGACGTCTGCGCTATAAGTGAAAATATACACATGAATGTTGTATGTCATCGTGGAATGTCTTCATGCTCATATCCCGGAAACCACCCGCTCGACTCTCACACATTCTATGCGAGTGTGACAGATCATGGTAGTACCAATGACTTACACACATATACTCTTACCGACACGGTACCCGATCTGGCAGTACCAATGGGCAACGATCGAGTCCGTCAGCTCTATCACCTGACACAGGAAGTGCATGTGATAAACATGGCGTGTGTGTGCTTTAGGCAGTGATTTCGGATCCTGCTTTGTGAGGTCTTACACCCATGTTCTGGGAACTTTTCGGATCTGCCGTGAGTCCTCTTACACTCATGTTCGGGCTTTTCACGAGGGTTTAACAGTTCCCTTCTTGCTCATGACACATTATTTATATTTCTTTTTTATGTTTTAAACGGTGAGACATTTATTAGACGTGCGTCAAAGTGCGAGCTCACTACCCATTCATAATGATGATGATGAGTGACCACACGCCCATTACACCCGACCTGTCACGATGTCCTGTGCATATGCAATGCTAATGTCATGTTCTCATGTCACATGTATGATGCACACTACATGGAACATTCTACTCGGTCGTACTTCATGCCAGATTGCCATGTAAGCTTATATATGATTCACATCCATTATGTTAATACATTTAAATACACATATATTAACATATCTTACACATATTCAGCATGTTATTAAATTGCCAGCAATAACACATAAAAACACTTCACATAAAATAGCCATTCCCGGCCATACTCGGCCTTAGAAAAAATATAGACTTAGTCCAGAAATTTTAGTCTCTGTTTTAACGGCTAAAATTTTGCTTCAATAACACAGACGTCGAAAAGCGATTCACTATAAAATCCCATAACGATCCGGCGGTCGGGCCGATCATATGGCTATAAGCGACCCTCGACACATAAATATATTTTTACCAATTTTATCAATTTTACGATTCGGACGATAGCCGGAATCAAAACCAATCTGAAACTCGTCGCCATGGTGAAGCGCCTGACAAAGTCGACATAGATTTTCGCAGTCACACTTTTAAGCAAGCCGGATACCCGACCTTAACCGGTCCCGGATTATCCAAGCTCAATCTCATGGCGCTTCAGTCTGCTGGTATGTTCTAACCCACACGGCCATTTACGACCCTTAAATGAAAAGGAACTCGAGTAGAAGAAACCCCTACCTTATGGAGTTTGTCGAAACTCCAAGTTTTTGGTGTCCACACATAGATCGCGTTGAGTACACCAACTTTAGTACTCGGACCGTCGAGCTTCAACCATCAGAGCGCCGAGAAATCCTCCATTTTTCCTTTTCCCTTTCCTTTCCTTTCCTTTTATTTTTTTTTCCTTTCTCCTTTCCTTTCTTTTTTTCCTTTCTTCCTCTACGAATTCTTTTTGTTCCTTTCCTTTTTCTTTTCTCTTCTTTCTTTCTTTGTTTTCTTTCCTTTTTACTTTTCTTTTCTTTTCCTCTTACCCAACGCATTCTTTTCTTTTTTTCTTTTCTATTTTCTCTTTCTCATTTCTTTCTTCTCATTTTCTATTTTTCTTTTCTTTTTTCTCTCTTTTTGGATTTTTTTCTTTTCTATTTTCTCTTTCTCATTTCTTTCTTCTCATTTTCTATTTTTCTTTTCTTTTTTCTCTCTTTTTGGAGCATACTTGACCGGTTTCTCTCTTACCCCCCTTTCCTCATGCCATTTGTGTGGCTCTCATTTTTCCTTCATTTTTCTTAATTCCTTTATTCCCTTTTATTGCATCATATTTCATGTGACTAATTGTGAGCCACACATTCAAGTGCACCACATGGCTCTTTCCATGTGTCACTCTCTTGGGGTGCCATGTGGCATCCCCTCAACCATACCATATGTCATCCGACACCCTATGCCTCGAAAAAAGTGAAATTCCGACTGTCTCGGAATTCGATTAAATTCGATGTGGTAGCTAGATTTTACGGGACGATTTCAATGGTGAAGTTTGTTTCGTCATCCGAGATCTAGAAAAAATTCCGGTTTTTCAATCGAAATTACCGTTTTACCCTTTTCCATAAAATCTGGATTTTCCGGGGTTTCACATTCTCCCCCCTTAAAAGAATTTCGTCCCGAAATTCCTTACACATACACATTAACTCTCATGCATATGTTACCTCACCATGAGCAGAATCCCTGAGATATATGGCTCACAATCTCGACACATCTAACCAACTCTCACCCTAGATCCTAAGGGAGAATTTCCAAACAGCTGAAGGCCCGTAACCTCGAGCCCGACCCTATCCCGCAGATGCATGAATATGATGCATCGAACAGCAGAATCGCGGTATAAACGTGCCTGCGTATCGAGGGTATTTGCGTTCGATACGATTCAACGGCGTAGACCGCCCACAGGTCCTCGAAGTCTGGCTTTGTGGGCCTGTGCCGACTTAGACCCGTAATCTAATAGCCCCTCAGGCACATGCGTCTTTGCTTTGAAGGTGCTTATGTAGTACTCTTTGCTGATGGCGGCTCCTGGGAGGCCCGTACTAGGGTATGGAGGAATAAAGCCCATGTCGCTGTCCATTGATGATTGGGGCTGCCAGGCAAACCTAGAATCCACGCCTCCCGGTGATGATCGGCTTAATATGTCGAGTAGTGGCAATGAAGCATGTCATCGGCCTTGGCTGGCCTTGTAACTAGGGCACTCGAGGAACAAAAGTCCTTTGCCTTTTCCCAGGCTTCGAAGAAATTTGATCCTCCTACCTCTTCCACTTTAGTACATGATTTCGAATTACTCTGTCGTCCTCTATCTCTCTCTATGGCGGAGTTGTCCCTACCATCGAGTCCGTATCTGTAAACGAGTCTATAATCTTGCCTCAAATGGGCTGACTTGAGTCCATTCTCAAATCGACCTTAGCGGATACGGCCCGCATGGGTATCCCCAAGCGTGCCCGGCTTAGTGAACTTGGCCCACATTGCCATCAACATCATAGTTTCGTGCCTCAGCTTTAGGAACTCTTGGGCCATTGCATGTCTAGCAGTGGCCGGAAAATACTTGCTCATAAAGAGCCCATGGAACTCTGCGCAAGTCATTGCCTCTAAATCCCTAGAGGTCTTAACCTAGTCCCACCACACTTGGGACTCACCCCTCTGCCGTGGGCAAACTGCTTTGATCTTAACATCGGAGTAATATCCATGGCCTCCAATACCTTCTCAATCTCTCGGAACCAATGGTCTACCACCTTCGAATCCCCTCCCCCTGTAAACGTCGAAGGATGATGTGACTTGAACCTCTGGAGGTTACTCGGACCTCCTTGACTACGAGTACACCCAGCGTACCAATGGCGGCAACTCTGACCCAGCCTGGCCTCAACAAAGGCCTGGCTGGTCACGGTGGTGCACGACTGCGCCTCGTGGGCCGAAACCTCTACATCCCCGTCACCGACTTGCCATCTACACATGTCAAATGGCAACAAACTTTATTCAATTTCATTTCCAGTCTAACTAGTAATGCACATGCCAATTACTAATAGACTTAACATCCATGAATTGACCCGTTCATCACCTAAGTGGTGCTAATTGCTAACCACTCCTTTTATTTATTTCAATAAAATTCAAAACTTTCTTGTTCATATCATTTTCCGAACCCCTAAGGTTATGGTTCCTAACCTTAGCATTTCACCTTTTTCCTATATACATTAAACCATGTATATAATTTTCCTGCAATGCAGCGCAATCACATTTCCACTTATACATCATACCATGTATATGTCTTTTCGTATAATATGTAGCACACGATCACGCAATCACAAACATGGAACACATATCCGAACACAACATGAAACACACCATGCATGCAGTGGTCTAAACCCGTCCCATGAACTCCTAGGTATTAGTGTACCTAAAATCTGATACCTAGTTGTGACATTGGTATCAATTTTACCACAATAGCCATGGCCTAAACCATGTCCCTTAAATACTAGGTAGTCACAATACCTATGCTCGACGCATTTATGAAGTGCAGTATCGGGACCATACTTATAGACACTGCCCCGGAACCCACAGTGTCGTTTACCTTAGATCTGATACCATGTTGTGACACCCTATCCCGGGGGTCCCGTTGACAACCCGTCACCTTGCGGAAACCTGTGGATATTGGATGTCCCGATATCACACTCATTTGTCTCATATATTAAGACCCATTCCTGCATATTTAATTCCCAAATATACAAAAATATATGATAGACTATTTAATCAACAGTCCATTAACAGTCCTTTTATACAACAAAAAGGTATACATATTACCTTTCGAATATGATACATAATAAGCTCAGTAAACAGCCTCATTGACTCTCATCTCATGCGGTCCATATCTTGAGTCAACGCCTACAGGACCTATACGAAAGGGACTACAGCGGGGTGAGCAAATGATAGTGATAATCTCCTACGGGTTACTCCCCCACCTAAGTGCTCGTACAATGATCGAACCAACAAATCTGAGATCAGTGAAAATGTTTACGCATGAATGTTGTATGTAAATCGTGGAATGTCTTCATGCCCATATCAGAATCCTTACATCGACTCCTCACACATGCACATGCCAAGTGTGACAGCGAATCCTTGGTAGTACTAATGACACACACATATCTGAGGCCCTTCTTGGCTCACCGGTACCCGATACAAGTGCCGATAGACACAGCGATCAGTCCCCGATCCCGACTCATCCACCGCGACACGAGTCATGTGGAGTAAACATGACTATGTGTCTTCTTTTTGAAGCGACATAACTTCGGATCACCGGTGGAGTCTCTTACACCCATGTTACAGAACTTTTCGGATCACACCGCGAGTCTCTTATACCCATGTTCTAGGTTTTTCACCTGAGGGGTTTAACGGTTCCCTTCTTGCTCCGCCCAACACACATTATTTATATTTCTTTTTATGTTTTAAACAGTGAGACATTTATTAGACGTCGTCTAAATTACGAGCTCACTACCCATTCATCAACAATGATGATAAGTGACCACACCCATGCACACACACCCAACATAATGCGATGTCCCTGTGCATATGCAATGTTAATGCCACTTGTAACAACCCAAATTATACCCTAACAGTTTTATAACATGTTTAGGGTATAATAAAAACTCAAGTATATTTTTAAGACCAAAAAATAAGGGCCAAAAATAAAATAAGCAGAGCAGAAATTAATATAAAAGTTAAGGGTAAATTAATAATTTACCAATTGAGGTTGAGGGTCATAATTTAATAAGTTCATATGCGAAAGTAGGAATAATATAAGTTAAATTAAGAATAATAGAAGATGAGTGGCTATTATAAATATCATAAATTGATTTTCAAATATTAGAGTTGGAGGACCAAGGAAGTAAGAAATAAAAGGGATAAGATCAAATGAGATGTTAAGACCAAAATAAATATCTCATTTTGGTCTTGGGAGAAAGAGAGAGCAAAAATGGATAAGGGAGAAGAGAAGAGAAGGAGAAGAAGAAGAAGAAGAAGAGAAGAGAAGAAGGAAGAAGGGAGGAGAAAATAAGATCAAAGGTATGGAATTTGTTAAGTTTTGTATGGTATTTGTCTAGTTTTGGTATAGAAAGTATAGATACATGGTTTGGAACCCTCTATTTTGTGTATGGTTTGGGTTTGGAAACCCCCAAATTCATTTCTTGTTAGGGTTGAGTTGAGAAGAGCTCTAAGGCTCCAATATAATGTTTTGGGAAGAGATTAAGTTTGCAATTTGAACGAGAAAATTTCCACATTTTGATCATACGCATTAGCCGAACCTTAGAACTGGTTTTTGGGTAAGAAATAAAGGGAATTTGGTAGTGAGTCATTTTGGTAAATTGTATCCACATCAATGAACTTGATGTTAGGCTTTTTGAATTTCGATTCGAGTTCTTAGCCCGAGTTATGGTTTGTTTACCTTGGGCGCTGATCGGCTCAGGCGGTCTGACTCGGCCCGGAGTCGGTCCCGGCTCGGCGGGTCGGTCGGCTTGGCTGGAGCGGTCAACTCTGCCCAGTCGTCTGGCTCGGCCAAATCCATTCGGCTATTTCTCTGTGTGACCTCCGGCAGTCGTAACTGTGATCGAACTCGGATTCCCAGTGTTCTTGGACTCTATGGAAAGCCCACTGAGTCAAGATTCCAGCCATACTCCTGTGAAGGACACTAGGTGAACATAACCCTGCTGAAATATAGGTTTTTCCAGGTCAGCTCGGCTAGGATTGACTAGTCATGTGTGACCTCGACCCGGTTGCCATAACTGGCCGTCCAGAACTCAGTTTCAGTGTTCTTGGACTGTGGAAGACCCGTTGAGTCAAGAATCCATCCATATATAGCATGATAAAAATGGAACCCATATTAGGTCCAGAAATAATGAAAAACAGTAAGCATACATAGTAATCATAGTTATTCATGAATATAATGAGATATGAAAAATGCAAAGATACAAATAAATGATTGTACATATTGCATATGAATACTGGATGACCATAATTATTCGGGAATATGAGATATGTACTGAACATAAAGCCATGGATTATCTGCTTAGAACGGTAGAAGGGATAGATAGGCATGCTATAGGGACCTGATTCTTTGACATTCGGTTCACAAATATCGAGGAGGCCCGTTTGGTCGATGACGCTATGATCCATTTGGATCATTACATGGCATAGATCCTTTGTCTCGTATAGTAATGATACCTTGGGTATATCTGGCCTGTTTGGGTCACATATTACATGGCTTAGGTCACTGTCTCGTACGGTGATACCTTTCGGTATATACGAGATAGAATCCAGCACATCTCGTATAGTGATAGTACCAGCCGGTGCATCTGATTTATTTCCGTATCCGCTTCTAAGTTATTTGCGGACATGAAATATAAAGAAAATGACAAGTATATGCAAATGAAATAACAAAAGAATATATGACATGATATGAGAAGCATACTTCTTTATGCGATGATAATATACGATTCAGAGCAAAAGTAAAGTACAAGATGACATGAAAAGTATATGATATATGATAAGAAATGAAACATGTCGCGAAAAAGTATATAAATGAGAAATGATAAGTATATGTAATTGTATATGTGTCATAAGTAGATGTATTTGTATAGAAGTGTGGTGACCCTTAGTAGAGGTCGTCCATATGTATTAATTCCCACTAAGCGTAAAGCTTAGCACGGGTGTTTTCATCCGTGTAGGTATAGAACAGGAAATCATAGGACAGGACAATCCACATCAACAGTCAAAGGCCACGCATTACTAGGTGCCCATTGGAAGACCTTTTGGTCTATTTTGTATATGCAATTTTTTTTATTTTGTAAACAATATAAATATTGTAAATGTTGAACACTTCCATATATGGAGCTTGTATATATTTTGTAATCCGTTGCTACAAAATATAATACAAGTTAAATTTTTAACATTATATGAATGAACAAGCTTAAAGTTTATAAGTTTATAAAAAAAAAAAATTATATATGACACCTTCGCTCAACACAAGGTGCTAAGTTGGGGACGTCACAGTTTAGTGGTATCCGAGCATCCCGGATCCGATTCGAACTCGCCAATCAGGTCTAATCAAAGAAGGGGTGTTACAAGTTAGTGGTATCGAGCATCGGATCTTAGTTTAGGACTGCCAGTCGGGTGGACCATACGTAATTCTGATTAGTGTGCTCGAGCCTAAGTTCCAGGCATTTATGGAAAAGCCTAGGTTTAAGCGACTCGAGAATAAGTATATGATAGAAAAGCATGTGTCACAGTAATGTGGTGGCTTTGATGTGTATGTTCTTGTGTTTTGTATAGATGGATTGTCCTAGAATTAATTTGAAGGAGTTGAGTGTTAACCGAGGGAACAGAGTTATCAACTTTGAGCCTTCATAAAGTAATCTTACCTAATAGAGCCACGGAAGCCTTGTTGAGAATATCGCGGGACATGGCAGGTATTGGATTGATTGATGGCCCATCACAAAGCTCCGATAGACACGGTTAGAAGACATGAGATAGAGAGGAATTCCTGGTGAGTGTGGAAGTCGGAAAGCCGAATTCTAGTTAGAAAAGCTAGAAAAAGTATTGGAAGAGGTTGGATGCCCTCCCGATCAGAGAGCATCATGTGCAGTCTCACTATTGTAGGGTGAGGCATACGTAGGCGGTGCTTTCAAAGTCAGGATTCAGTCGTGACAGCATGGGAATTCTTTGGTCAGAGTTCGGAATAAAATCCCGTTATTACCAAGATGTATAGAATTCCAAGTGGAAAACGGGTTCACGAATGAAGCGAGAACTTATGCAGCTAAGTATGAAAGAGTTCATCCATCTCGGCAAATATGCAGGAAGGAGTCCTCAAGAAGTTCGGTGTAGGCATTTAAATATGGACTACATGATTCCATCAAGAGGTACTTAGCACCTGTGACTTCTCTCCAACAAGTGAATTTTTATCAGTTGGTCCAAGCTGCAATGAAAGTGGAGAGACTAAACGGCTTGTGAAAGATCTCGAAATAAGAAGTTTTCTAGAGGGCTTGTCCTCATAAAGGAGAAAAAATTTAGAGAGTCTCATTTCGATCGGGAATATGGTTCCACTCTGAGAGGTAGAGGCAAGGGTCAATGCTTGGCACCTATGATGCGGGTAGAATTGCCCGGTTGGATGAGGAAATTCAGAATGCCCTCATTGCCATAGAAGGCATTTGGGAGTTTGTAGATTGTTGACAGGAGGGTGCTTTAGATGTGGAAGCACTGAACATTTTATGGAAAATTGTCCCAATGAGTCAAGGGACAATAGGAATCCTCAGAGTAACAATATAGGGAGGTTTGTGGCACCACTGTCGACTCGAGATAGAGGTAGGGGTCGTAGTGACCCATCTAAGCATAGAGGACGAGGAGGCACAGTTTCAGAGATAGTGGATCGTCCTATGCATACATCATTTGCGCGACATATCTTTATGGCTCGTGAGGGTCGGGGATGCTCCCGAGGTTATAGGTATATTTTCTCTTTTTGATATTGAGATGCATGCATTGATTGATCCACGGATCTACTCATTCATATGTGTGCATGGGCATATTTGAAAAAGTACCGATGATAGGAGAAATTAGCATATGAAACGAAGCATGTGACTAGTCGGGACAGGGCCCACGGCGTTAGTGTGAATAGCATATATAGAAATTGTCCCATTGTTATACAAACAAGAGAGTTTCTCGCTGATTTGATAAGCTTACCATTATGAGAGTTTGACTTGATTCTGGGAATGGATTGGTTGTCCCCAGCGACTGTATTGATTGTGAATTGAAGCAGTAGTGTTGAGATGCTGCGACGGTGAGGTGATAGTATAAGGCATTGCCTCAGGTGTGATGTCCAATGTGATCTCCACTATGCAAGCTAGGAGATTTATGAGGAAAGGATGTGAGACATTCTTGGTTGTGATACTTCACTCCAAGAGAGGTCAAGTTGATGTAGAAAAGATTCTAGTAGTAAGGGAATTTCCAGATGTATTCCCTGAAGAGTTACCAGGTATTCCACTCGAGAGGTGGGGTCGCCATAGAAATTGTCGCAGAGCAGTCCGCATGTCAGGAGCTTCTGATCTGGGATAACAAAAACGAGTTGAAAGAGTTTAAAAGTCAATTGCAAGAGCTTTTGGATAAAGGATTATCCAACCCAGTGTTTCTCCCTGGGGTGCACCTGTTTTGTTCATGAAAAAGAAAGATGGCACTCTACGGATGTGCATTGATTATCGGCAGATCAATAAGGTGACAGTGAAAAACAAGTACCCATTGCCGAGAATCGAAGATCTTTTTGATCATTTGAAATGAGCGGGTGTCTTTTCGAAGATCGACTAGATCACGGATATTATCATTTTACGAGTAAAGGAGTAGATGTCGCAGAAATGCGTTAGAACGATATGGCCATTATGAGTTCTTGGTATTGCCGTTTGGGTTAACTAATGCACCGGTAGCATTTATGGACTTGATGAACAGGGTTTTCCGACCCTATGTGGATCAATTTGTTATAGTTTTTATTGATGACATACTGGTGTATTCTAAGGATGCATAGGAACATGAACAACATCCCAGTAGATCCACTGGATGCTTAAGAGAAAAGAGGTTATATGCTAAGCTCAGCAAATGTGATTTTTGGCTAAAGGAAGTTTCATTCCTAGGCCATATTGTGTCTGTTGAGGGTATAAGAGTTGATCCTGCTAAGATTGAAGCAGTTGTGAATTGGAAACCACCTCGAAATGTAACCGAGGTGAGAAGTTTCTTGGGCCTAGCAGGTTATTATATAAGATTTGTGAGAGGCTTTTCTGTCATAGTTTCTCCGCTCACCAAGTTACTCAAGAAAGGAATAAAGTTTGAGTGGACAAACAAATGTCAGAATAGTTTTGAACAATTGAAAGGGATGCTGGTTGAAGCACCAGTATTAACGCAGCCTACTTCGGGAAAATAGTATACCTTGTATAGTGATGCTTCAGGCATTGGTTTAGGATGCATGTTAATGTAAGATGGGAAAGTGGTGGCTTATGTGTCTAGACAATTGAAGCCATATGAACAAAATTATCCCACTCATGACCTAGAGTTGGCTGCGGTAGTGTTTGCTTTGAAAATATGACGACACTACTTATATGGGGAAAAGTGTAGAATTTAGATCGATCATAAGAGTCTCAAGTACTTACTAACACAGAAATAGTTAAATCTGAGACAGCGGAGGTGGTTAGAGTTATTCAAGGATTATGACTGCATTATAGACTACCACACAGGAAGGCTAATGTATTGTGGCCAGATGCTTTAAGTAGAAGGCAGGTGGCGTGATGTCACTTCAACATAGTGAATGGAGAATAGCAGATGATGGAGCTATATTAGCTCAATTAAAAGCAAATGATTATAGATGCTTAGAAAAATGATGAAGTGCTACAAAAAAAGTTGCAGATGGTTAGAGATGGTGACGAGACCGAGTTTTCAGTGAAAGAAGATGGAAGTTTGTATTTCCATAACAGATTATGTGTGCCCGATGATAAAGAGCTAAATAAAAAGTTGTTATTTGAGGCTCATAATACAGTAGTTACCATGCATCCTGGAGGTAATAAGATGTACTAGGACTTGAAACAACATTATTGGTGGAAAAGAATGAAAAAATATGTGACAGAATATGTGTCTAAATGTTTAACGTGTCGTGAGTCAAGTGAACACGAGTTCAAACGATTACATTGAATCCCCTTCGATTCCTCCCGATGGAAGTGGGATAACATTACCATGGATTTTTGTGTCGAGTTTTCCCTCACGCCATGAAGCATGACTACATCCCGGGTGATTGTTGATAGGCTCACAAAGTCGGCCCATTTTATACCAGTCAGGATTGACTATTCTATGGATCTACTAGCTGAGTTATATGTAGAGGAGATTGTGAGATTGCATGGTGTACCGTTGTCTATTGTGTCGGATAGAGATCTGTGATTTACATCAAGGTTCTGGAAGGAATTACGGTCGACTTGGGCGCAGTTGAGGGTTCATCTGACATTCCATCCGTGACAAATAGATGGTCGGAGAGATTGATTCAAGTACTCGAAGACATGCTTCGAGGTTGTGTCATGTAATTTTGGAAGTTGGGATAGGTATTTATATTCCATTGATGGAATTTGCCTATAACCAATAGTTTTGATCAAGCATTAGTATGGCACCATACGAGGGCTTTGTATGGTAGAAAATGTAGAACTCACAATGTGTTGAATGAAGTTAAATGAGCATAAAGTGATTGGCGAGACATGAGTGAAATCTGAAAGAGAAAGTCACGAGGTTATTCGGAAAGGTTAAAGGCGGCTATTGATCGACAAAGTCATATACCAACCTAAAAGAGGAGAGATATTGAATATGAAATTAGGAACAGGTCTTCTTAAAGGTATCAGTGGAGGAAATTCTACGGTTTGGTTAGAATGATTGAGTCCAAAGGTTCATGAGCGTATGAGATTACGGAGCGTATTATTACATGAGAAACTATCGATTAGCCTCCCTCAGTTAGCCAAAATCCTGATGTGTTTAATGTGTCGATGCTTAGAGATACCCTTCTGAGAAGAGTCGCACATACTACGGTCTGAAAATACAAGTCTGAGAGGATTTGTCATGCGATGAGAGCCCAGAAGGCTATTACGGCTCGAGGAATTGAAACGAGTTCTGGGAGACAAACAAGTACCATTAGTGAAGTGCTGCAGCAACACCATGGTCGAGGAAGGTGTTACTTGGGAGCGAAGCAACTATGAGGCCACGAGTGTCGCAATTCTTGGTCGGGTATGAATTTCGGGACCGAGTTCTTTTAAGGAGAGTTGTAACACCCCAGAATTATACCCTAACGAGTTTTATAACATGTTTAGGGTATAATAAAAAGTAAAAAAATATATTTTTTGGAATAAAATAAAGATAAAAATAAAATAAGCAGAACACGGAATTAATCTAGTTAAGGAGTAAATTAATAATTTACCAGTCGAGTTGAGGGTCATAATTTAATAAGTTCATATGCCCAGTAGGAATATGCATAAGTTAAATTAAGAATAATAGAGAAGATGAGTGGCTATTGTATAAATATCATAAATTGATTTTTTCAAATATTAGAGAGTTGGAGGACCAAAGTGAAATAAAAAGGGGATAAAATCAAATAAGGATAAGACCAAAATAAATATCTCATTTTGGTCTTGGAGAAAGAGAGAGCAAAAATGGATAAGGGAGAAGAGAAGAGAAGGAGAAGAAGAAAGAAGAAGAAGAGAAGAGAAGAAGGAAGAAGGGAGGAGAAAATAAGATCAAAGGTATGGAATTTGTTAAGTTTTGTATGGTATTTGTCTAGTTTTGGTATAGAAAGTATAGATACATGGTTTTGGGACATTACTCACATTTTGTGTATGGTTTGGGTTTGAAACCCCAGACTCATTTCTTGTTAGGAGTTGAGTTGAGGAAGAGCTCACAAGGCTCCAATATATGTGTTTTTGGGAAGGAGTGCAGTTTGCCGATTTAGACGAAAATTTCCTGCATTTTTTGATCATACGCATTAATAGAACCTTAAGAACTGGTTTTGGGTAAGAAATAAAGGAGGTGGTAGTGAGTCCTTTTAGTAGAGTGTATCACATCGATGAACTTGATGTTAGGCTTTTGAATTTCTTAGTTCGGACCTATGTAGCCTAAGTTATGGTCGGATTTACCACACGAGCAGGTATAGCTCGACCGGTCTGACTCGGCCGGTCTTGACTCGACGGTCGAATCAGCTTGGCGGTCGGGTTAACGGCGAGACGGGGTCAGCTCGGCGAGAATAGTGCGGCTCGGCGGTCATTTCGGCTACTCTGTGTGACCTCCGACCAAAGGTCATAACCCGTCGAACTCAGGTTCGGGTGTTCTTGGACTCTATGGAAAGTCCACTGAGTCAAGATTCTAGCCATATTCCTGTGGAGGACACTAGGTGAACATAACCCTGCTGAAATATAGGTTTTTCCAGGTCAGCTCGGCTAGGGTTGACTAGTCATGTGTGAACTCCAACTTCGAACGGGAAAGCCCATTGAGTCAAGAATCCAGCCATATATAGCATGATAAAAATGGAACCCATATTAGGTCCAGAAATAATGAAAAATAGTAAGCATACATCGTAATCTATTCATGCATATAATGAGATATGAAAAATGCAAAGATACTAATAAATGAATGTACATGTTGCATATGATTACTGGATGACCATAATTATTCGGGAATATGAGATATGTACTGAACATAAAACACACATGGATTGGCTGCTTTGAACCTGGTAGAGGGATAGATAGGCATGCCAATAGGGACCACAGTTAACTATGACATGCAGGTTCTGAATCGCCGTGGCCGGGTTTGGGTCGATGACATAGATCTCATTTGGATCATTGTGGCATGAATTCTTGTCTCAAAATGCGGTGATGATACCTTCAGTATATCTGATACTGTTGGGTCACATATTACATGGCATAGATCAGCGGCACAAATGCGGTGATGATACCTTCCAGGTATATACGAGATAAAGATCAACGTCTCGTATAAGTAGTAGTGCCAATTACATGAATTTATTTCCGTGTCCGTTTCTAAGGTATTTGCAGACATGAAACATAAAAGAAAATGACAAGTATATGCAAATGAAATGTAAAAAATATATGACATAATATGAGAAGCATAGCATTGCTATGCGATGATAATATACAGTTATAAGAATAAGAAGTAAAGTACAAGATGACATGAAAAGTATATGAAATATGATAAGAAATGAAACATGTTGTGAAAAAGTATATAAATGAGAAATGATAAGTATATGTAATTGTATATGTGTCATAAGTATATGCATTTGTATAGAAGTGTGGTGACCCTTAGTAGAGGTCGTCCATATGTATTAATTCCCACTAAGCGTAAAGCTTAGCGCGGGAATGTTTTCATCAGGTGTAGGTGAGAAGAAACCCGGGAGGACAAGGCAATCCATCAATGGTCAAGGCCACGCGCTAGGTGCCTATTGAAGACCTTTTAGTCTTATTTTGTATATGTAATTTTGTTTATTTTGTAAACAATGCAAAATATTGTAAATGTTAGACACTTCCATATATGGAGCTTGTATATATTTTGTAATCCTTGCTACAAATATATCTGATTAAATATTTAACTATATGAATGAACAAGCTTAAAGTTTATAAGTTTATAAAAAAAAAAAATTATATATGACACCTTCGCTCGACCTGAGAGTGTCAGAGTTGGGACGTCACGGTTTAGCTGGTATCCCGGGATCGATTCGAACTTCATGATCGGGTCGGTCGAATAAGGGTGTTAATTAGTGGTATCCAAGCATCCAGTTCAGAGCTCGGACTACTTCCATTCAGTCGGACCAGGCGACGTTACACACTTGCATGTTCTCATGTACATATGATACACCACATGGAACATTCTACTCAATGCGTACTTCATGCAGAGTACCATGTAAACATATATGATTCACATCCATTATGTTAATACATTTAAATTCACATGTATTAACATATCTTACTATGTCGACATCTTATTAAATTGCTATGATAACACAAAAACACTTCACATAAAATAGCCATTCCCAGCCATAATTCCGACCATACTTGGCCTTAAAAAAAATCTAGACTTAATCAAGAAATTTTAGTCTCTGTTTTAACGGCTAAAAATTTAGCCACAAACTCGGCTCGAAAACCGTCCTGAAAAACAATTCACTATAAAATCCATAACAGTCCGGATTCGGTCGAAGCGATCACGAAGTAGCTACAGACGGCTGACAAAATATATTTTTTTACCAATTTTATCAATTTTACGATTCGGTTGATCGAGTAAAACGATCTCGAAACCCGTCATTGCATGAATTAGAAAACCAGCCCGACAAAGTCGACATGAATTTACTTTCCAACGATCCATACCAAAAGCGCGGATCTGAGCCTTCAAAACGGTCCCAAAGCATCCCGAAAAAGCAGTCTCATGGCCCGAAAACGCTTCGATCACATGGTATGTTCCTAACCCACACGGCCATTTACGACCCTTAAATGAAAAGGAACTCGGTAGGAAAGGTCACACCTTATGGAGTTGTCGAAACTCGAGTTTTAGTGTCTACGTGGGTGCGTTACGATGCACCAACTTTAGTATTACTCGGACCGTCGAGCTTCTAGCGGAGTCGAACCTTGGAAAATCTTCCATTTTTCCTTTTCCCTTTCCTTTCCTTTTCTTTTTTTTTTTCGTTTCTCATTTCCTTTCTTTTTTTCCTTTCTTCCTCTACGAATTCTTTTTGTTCCATTCCTTTTTCTTTTTGCTTCTTTCTTTCTTTGTTTTCTTTGTTTTCTTTCCTTTTTACTTTTCATTTCTTTTCCTCTTACCCAACGAATTCTTTTCTTTTTTTCTTTTCTATTTTCTCTTTCTCATTTCTTTCTTCTCATTTTATCTTTTGCTTTTCTTTTTCTCTTTTGGAGGCGTCTTGACCCGGTTGGTCGAGGGAGAAGCTTCCTCCACTTTCATAAATGCCATTTGTGTGCTCTCATTTTCCTTCATTTTTCTTAATTCCTTTATTCCTTTTATTGCACCATACTTCATGTATGGCTGTTATGAGCCACATCAAAGTCACATCATGGCTCTTGCCATGTGTCACTCTCTTGGGATGCCATGTGGCATCCCCTGTGACCATGTCGTATGTCGCCAGGCACCATGCGCCTCAAGCGTGGAAATTTATTTGTCTCGAATTTGACAAAGGTGATGTGGTAGCTAGATTTCGCGAGATGATTTCAACGGTGAAGTTCGTTTCGTCATCCGAGATCTAGAAAAATTCCGGTTTTTCAACCGAAATTACCGTTTTACCCTTTTCCATAAAATCTGGATTTTCCGGGGTTTCACATTAAGTGTATTATCATACACCAAAACTAAAATTATTGAGTTTTTAAAACCAAACTTTAAGAAACTATTAAAAAGTGAACTTAATCTAAAAATACTTGAGAAAATACATATTTTAAGGGAGTTACCTAAGTTACCAAATATAGTACCTAAAACTTGATAGTGCACTTTTTTCAAATTTTTAAAGTTTGGTTCCCAAAACTTAATAATTTTGGTTTTGGTGCATGATAAGTTAATAACACACTTTTTCCTATTTTTAATCTAAAAATGTTTAAAAAAAATTCATTTGTTTAATAAATTTTATGAAATTCTTTTTAAATTTTGAAAAATCACTTGTAATGTTACAAAATAAATTATAGTATTTTACGGAAAAATAAACACCTCATAAGTTATTATTCTAAAAAAGCTTATAGAAAAAATATTTTCATTAAAAATCTTTTGAGTAGAGATACATCTAATCACAATTCGGTGATGAGTATAAAAGTTGAAAATATATGTATAATTTTTTTAAAAATATCTAGAATTTTATTTATAACTTTATACTTTTTGTACACAAAAATAAAGGAATTATTAAAAAACTGTCATGAGATTTTATATTTTAACCACGAGTTGAATCAAATTTGAAATAATTATTTTAAATTAATTTATTTATCAATTTTTATTTCAACATTTAATTTTATACAAGTATGAAAAATAAGATTCTAATAGTATAAAAATACAGTTTTCTATCATTAGGAGTAAGTATTACCTCTAGAAGTAAAAAAGAAAATTCAGTGTCACACTTCTTATTTTTTGTTTATAACATAGAATGTATGAATAAACCCTATATAAAAAAATGCTAGCTGATGTAGAAAAAAAAAATTCAAATTTATCTTATATTTTAAAAAATTAGTTTTAAAAATTATGAAAATTGAGATAATAAATATTTTAATATCTCAACTTTTTAATAGTTTCATTACTTTTAGTTTAAATATCAAAATTCATGTATCTCATATACAAATTCAGGTGTCTTATATAAAAAATATATTATTTTGAATTTTAATAATAGAAATTAGATTAAATTGAATGATGTCTTTAGTGGAAAACAACACTTGATGGGCGCGAGGAGACTTGGGAAATTAGAGGTAGGAGTCACATCATTAGACCTATTTCTAATATCATCATCCCTAATTGTGTAGATCTCATAGCATGCATATTTTCTCTACTCTTGGAAGAGCTCCACGTTACATTTTGACGTCAATACCATATATTTTCAAATATGTTATTGATGACTACTCTTAAAGCTTAATTATGATATACCCAATAAAGCCTTAATAATCATGATATTTTATACTGGATATTATCACAATAGACAAAATTGAATTATTACATTTTTTAAAAGTGAATCGCCATTCTTAATAAATATAATTAATCATTATCTTCATCTATTTCTTTTTTTTTATCTATATTTTACATGTATATATTGTTTGGCGTTCTTATAACTTCACATTTATAAACCAGAAGGTGAACCCTCAAAATCTGAAACATGGGAGCTTAGGGTCCTCACACTAACTCTAAGGATATTATATTTATATATGTATTGACTTCATTTAGGTGTAATTTTTTCTGTAAACTAATATTATGTCATTCATTATTCTTATAAAAATGTGAAGGATGAAAAAATTAACCAAGTTTATATGATGTCATATTTGATAATGAAAATTTGTTGATATAATTTTCCTCATAGGGGCCCAAACAGTTGGATGGTGTCATGTGCGGATATTTTGTCATGTGATATGATGGTGCTTTTTCTATCGATAATGGGTTGGAGCTTCTTGGGACCGTTGGGCTGGTCTGATGGATCGGATCATCGAAAAACCTGCAACCTACAGGAAAATGATGATCCGGCGGGGGTGTGTCGATCGCCACTCCGATGGCTAAGTCAGTTTCTTTCTTATAAGAATGAAAAAATTCAACTCTTTAGGGCGTGCATGTGCGTACCTTCAGTGGTAGAGCAGTTTGTGGTATTTATAGAAATAAGCGGTTACTTTCCATTGTTAGATGGTGCAATGCGGTATCTTTTCCCATTGGGTGAGAGTTTCCTTTTCCTTATCATGACCAACTAAAAGGGATAATGGAGGCCCCAGTGATTGTGTGAAATCCTTCTTCTAATCGGTGGTGCGGATCATGGCTGGAGTATGGCGCCCCAGGCAGAGATCCCAGGTGTACAACCCGTCAACCCACGGAAACTTATGAATATCGGGCGCTCCAATATCACACTCACATGTCTCATACATCGAGACCCATTTCTGCATATTTTTCTTATAATAATTTACAAGAGTTTGATGTACAACTCTTCTACACTTTTACAAGCCAAAATATATTAAAACTAGATTGTTCTAATATATTTTACAAAATGCTTCTCAAGGCCACAACCCGGCCTTCTTCGTACTCACGGCCTCGGAAGGAGTGTACGTCTTCTCATCTTTCTTTAAAGGGTCCATGGCGGGGTGAGCAAAGCGTGAGAGAAATAACTCCCTCCTGAGGGCTTACTCAGCATCTAAGTGCCGCACATGCAATGGTCGCACAAACAAACAAACATCCAAGTAAAATGTCTACATGAATGTCATATGTCATGCATGAAATGCTTTCATGCCCATATCCCGAGCCACTCGCTGACTCCCTCACACATGCCTATGCCAAGTGTGACGCCCCTATCCCGAGGGTCCCGTTGACAACCCGTCAACCTGTGGAAACCTATGAATATCAAGTGCTTCGATATCACACTCACATGTCCCATATATCGAGACCCATTTATGTATATTTTTCTTACAAAGAACCATTTTCTTATAATATTTTACAAGAGTTTGATGTACAACTCTTCTACACTTTTACATGCCAAAATATATTAAAACTAGATTGTTCTAATATATTTTACAAAAGTCTTCTCGAGGCTGGCCGGCCTTCTTCGGTACTCGACCTCGAGAAGGAGTACCGTCTTCCGTGTGCACGAAAGGGGATCACGACGAGTGAGCAAAGCCCAGTAGCGATAATCTCCTACAAGGGTTAATCCCCACCTAAGTGTACGTAATGGTCGCCTGAGAAAAACACACATCCAGAAGTAAAATGTCTACATGAATGTCATATGTCATGCATGAAATGTCATCATGCCCATATCCAGAGTCCTCACGACTCCCTCCACCTACCTGCCAAGTGTGAACTATTGTCATTTTCGATGACAACCAAAGATCCTCTTAATCTTTTAACATTTTCATTCATAACCATGTGCCTTTTGTGGAGTAATGGATTTGGTGTCGTCTTGATGGGCTCCATAAGCCAGACAATTTCGACTCACCGTTGGGGACTATGTCTGACCATAATTGATGGGTCTTTCACCCTAGGGGGAATCTATCCCAACGTGCTGATACTCGGCACATAATTATTCTTTACCATTTCGCCAGCAGTCACATCATTTGGACCTTGTCCCTTCATAGAGCCAGCTATCAACACCATATGCAGGTGTTGATCCTTTAACCATGTATCATGACACTCCATTGAACACCTAACACGAGTGTCGATCCAACCATGCCTCACACCCATGTCATCGATGTTTTTATTTTTGTGCAATACCCCAATTATGCCGTACCTACTTATATACCATGCTACATATAAAATGAGAACTATATGTGCACACATACTCATGCATATTCATCCATGCATCATTTGGTTTATATTAAAGTGCATACAAATTCCAAACCATGATATCAACGTTCTACATATCAAGTTTAAGCATGCCTTTTATGCATATTAACGAAATTCCTCAACATACCATGGATAATTATAATTAATACATATAATTCTCCTCAGTATGAAAAAACAATAATTTAATATATCATACGGCATACATTAACATGTTATTTTCCACCTTTGCATGTTATTCCATAGCCATAACACATAACCTCACTGGCGAAGCATCGGCATGGTCTGTCAATGTCCTCCACGGGGACATGTGCAATCTTGACTCAATGGCTTTCCATGAGCACTGACATAAATCGGAGTTCAAACGAAGAAGTTATGACCTTCCGAAGTTGAAGGTCACACATGAATAGGCAGCCTTATCCGGCTAGCCTACCTTACCTGTCCGAACGCCCCTTTACGGCCAGCTCCAACACCCACTACCCTCCAAAGGCATCCAGATGGAAACTTGACTCAATGGGATTTCCATAGGTCAGCTTAGAATCGGGTCGGACGAAGAGATTATGACCTTAGAGTTGGAGGTCACACATGACTAAATGACCTTACCGGCTAGCCTACCTTACCTGCCCGAACGCCCCTTTGTGGCCAGCTCTAGCACCTGCTGCCCTCCAAATGGTTCCATATGGAAACTTAACTCAATGGGCTTTCCATAGAGTCTAAGAACACCCGAATCGGAATTTGGACGAAGAAGTTATGACCTTCCGAAGTTGGAGGTCACACATGACTAGACGGCCTTGCAGAACTAGCCGCACCTGCGAATGCCTTTTAGACCAGCTCAAATTACCCATTGCCCTCCAAAGGGATCCAACTGGAAACTTGACTTAATAGGTTTTCCATAGAGTCCAAGAACACCCGAATCGAAATTCGGACGAAGAAGTTATGACCTTAGAAGTTGGGGTCACATGACTAACTTTACCTTACTGCAGAATGCCCACATTTCCGGCCCGGCTCAGCGCCCAGCGCCCCCTCGAAGGGATCCGGCTAGAAGCGGCTCAATTGGTTTCCATAGGGTCAAGAACACCCGAATCGAGTTCGGACGAAGAAGTTATGACCTTCGAGTTGGAGGTCATGCATGATCCTGGCCGGGACGGAACCCATTCGAGTGAAACTCCGGGGTGACCCGTCAGGGGTGAACCCATCGAAGTGAATTTGAACCCATCAGGAGCGGCTAACCCAGCCAGGACAGCCCTTCAACTAGGCGTGGTAGCGAACCATAACTTGGGCTACCAAGGTCCGATTTGAGAAATTCAAAAGCCTAAATTCAAGTTCACTGACTTGGCTACAATTTACCTAAAGGACTCACTACCAAAATCCCTTTATTTCCTACCCAAAAACCAGTTCTAAAGTTCGATTAATGTGTACTACCACAATATGGCAGCTTCCCATGGTTCAAAACACAACCAAACATTCCCCTTAGGGCAAGACAACCACACCTTCATTCATTTTAACTATGGCGCCCCAACCCGGCACCCGATGGGGTGTCAAGCGAGGGTGTCACACTTCGGGACTGAGACTCTTCAACCTTTTCTTTCTCAGAGCTGACACCTGTACCTGTTTTCTCATTCATATGCACAATTTCTGTAATAATAAAAAAAAATTCTTTTACATATACATTATACATACCACCATAGTGGTATTCATATTCTATACTTAGAGTCCATTACTTCTCGATGATAAACAAAGCTTATACCTATTCAAAAATACGGAGATTGCGGAAGCAGTGCGGTGAGCACTATCTACAGTGGCATAACCTGGCGATGTGGGATGTCTGTCTCCCCTATCCTTGTCTTGCATACGTACCTACGGATTAAAAACTCGTGCTAAGCTTTAAACAGTGGGAAACATATACAAGGACGACCCAGATAACTATGATCGTCTCAAACAAATACACTTATCTTATCATTTTTCATATAACGTACCGCCACATCATGTGACGTTTGACATATAACTTTCGTATAATTTATTTCTTTATTCTTAGTACTTATCGTGATCTATTCTCTTTCTAATGGTTCATAATACATATCTAATGTGTATGTCATATTCGTATACATATATTACTTTCATAGTTGCATATACTATACCAGTTGTTATGTTCTATTTTCATAATACGTATCATGTCTTGTATATCTTGTATTCATGTACTTTCGTATCTTGTTCATGTTCTATTTTCATATATTGTTTTCATGTTATACTTTTCATATTATACTTTCGTATCTTGTCTTGTTCGTATCGCTAAGGTGTCTTGTACTTTGTACTTTCTCCATATCTGCATTCATATTAACTTTTGAGATCATTTTACATTCTTATACATTTTATATATCATGTAATAAGGGTGTATAATCTCATATTCTGAGAACTTATCATCACATAAGCGGTGTTATGCTTCACCGAATCATATAATATCTTTTCACATGTCATATACCGTCGTTTGTTTTATGTTTCGTATGCGCATAAACGCCCAGAAGTGGATAAAAGGAAGCCATAAGGGCCCGA
Organism: Tetrastigma voinierianum; assembly: GCA_016808115.1. Taxonomy (NCBI): domain Eukaryota; kingdom Viridiplantae; phylum Streptophyta; class Magnoliopsida; order Vitales; family Vitaceae; genus Tetrastigma; species Tetrastigma voinierianum. The sequence continues at coordinate 833,194 of JAEQBH010000525.1, forward strand.
AGGTGTTGTACTCCTTTGTGCAGCTTGATGGTCTATAAGAGCCGAAGAAATGAACATTTATCATTGTGCGAAACCCGATAATAATACATAAGGGCCGGCGTTATCGTGTATGCGAGACAATGACCGTCTATAAGAACGAAAGCGGCGTAATGACAACGGGGCCGTGATCCCGGTATCTTTGCTGAGACTTATTTTTCCACTAATAGGCATGTCGATCTATCCCCTTACCGGGTTAGCGAGACAATGCATTTTACAATGCATTTTACGTACATATCTCATCTACATGAATAACTATTATTATCATGTATCTGCGATGGGAATATACACTATTATTTATTTAAATGCATAATACCTTCACATATTTCTTAACCGTGTTATTCTCATATTTCTTTACAATACATATATTCATATCTTTTTCTATCATTTAGTTTTGTCTTCGTATCATATATGTAATCCTATCATATATCATGAATGCGTCTATGCACTCTTATATTCATATATATATATATATATCTTTATCTATTCATATCCCTTTATATCATTTATACATCATATCCTTTATGTGTTTCTATCATGATTTAAGCTGACCGTACTTTACATATTTCTATCATGTATGCTTTTACTCATTCATGTGTTCCTATCATGTTCCATCTATTGATTTTATGTATGACAATCATATATTCATATCATACTCTTTATATTCCGCTATCATGTCCTCTGCGCAATATCTTATATCTTGTTAACTTATATCTTCATGTACTTTTATCGGACTATCATATCTTAGACCCTATACCTATACATTCCTATACTTGTATGTTTTTCTTGTTCTTTATCGGGTTGTCTATCTCAGTAGATGCAAACGAGACTCTTCCTTTGATACCTGTAGGTACTTTCTTATCTATACTCCTTTACATATCAAATCTACATATATTCTTTATTTCTTGTTCATATCTACATCGCTTTCTTACCATGTATTTCCAGTGCTTTAACTTGGCTGATTAGTACACCGGTACAACAATTCAATTTTCAGACAAGATGTGGGCTTAAATGCCATTAAATATCCTATGGTTAGATTCTAGACTCGATGACGCTGCTCGGTGTCCAAGAATACCATAACGAGTCTAACTGAATGATTATACATTGCAAGCCATGAAGAAAAATCGGCAACTTACCTTTTCTGCGATAGCAGCAGCAACTACTGTCTTTGTCATTTTCAGGTGTATTATAAGATCAATATTATATCAAGCTATATATGGATGGATTCTAGACTCAAGGGTTTTTCCATAGGGGTCAAGAACACCCAAGCAGTCTAACGAAGGAGTTATGCAAGTTGCAAGCCATGAAAATCAGCCTTGCAGCACCTGCAATAACCAGCAGCAACTACTGTATTTTGTCATTTTCGGACTTATTATAAACAAAGATTGTATCAAGCTATATATGGATGGATTCTGGATAAAGGTTTCAGAGTCCTAGAACCTCAAAGCGAGGTCTAACGGAAGGAGTTATGCAAGTTGCAAGCGTGAAGAAAATCGGCAAGCTTTGCGGCCTTTCTCGATACTTCGCGACCGACGCTCTTGTCTTTGTCATTTCGGACTTATTATAAGCTCAATATGGTATCAAACATGCCAAACACACGGCATAAAACCATCCTACAATCAATCCCAAATCACCCCAAAAGTAGGAATAAACCAAACTTCCATATCCATATAAATTCTCTGATCCATCCTCGAAAGGGAAGATTCCATACTCTAACAAGTAATCACACTCCTAACACCTCAGGCCTAGCTCAAGGAGAATTTCATATAAAAAGTCCACAAATTTACTCTTAGTTACAAGTGTACTATCATATATCTTTCAAGAACTCATAACCTATCTTTATCACATTCTGCTGTGTTCATGACATATTGCTTTTTATGTTCATGTTCATGTTTCATGCCTATTTATATGGCATTTCGGATATATGCGGGATGATGCCTATGTATTCACACATCATTCAAGTATTCTTGTCCCACCATGAACCTATTTTACTTAGAAATTGGAATCATTCCAATTGGATCATCCAAACTAAAGTTATGGCATTTTCATGCCAAACTAGTCAATTTACCGATTTTACACTAGGGACAGTTTGTAATACTCATCTTTCCGAGGTCTTAACTCATACCTGACACTGGTTCTTTGTATTAATTTGAAGCTAAGGTGCTAAGGGTTCTTCTCCAACTGGAATCACCTAAATCGGAGCACGAGGCTCGAGATTATGTCCTAAACAACCCGGACTACGCTATGATCAAAACTGAAGCAGAAATTTGCTTGAACATAGCCCCTCTTTGATTGAATTTTTGAGCCACATAGAGTCAGAATTCGAAGATAGCTATTTCAAGGTGGTTTAGTCTCCTAGAATTCTAGTTTAACCAGCAACTTGAATCACTCAAATCGGATAAGAAATGACCAAGTTATGGCCAGAATACGAACTCTTGTCAAAACAGAAAAACAGAACACTTCCCAGAATATGTGTTTTTCTTCCCTTTTTCCATATAGTTCCACCCAAATCCTCAATACTCAATATACACATCAAAATCCTCCGCCTTCATCTTGTAGTGGTGGTTTAGAACTACATACCCAAACCCTAGGTGAAAGTCAAGAACCCATACCAAAAAGTCCACCATTCTTATCACGAAAACATAGAATTGGGGGTTCCATGCTTATATTAACCAAGCTAGAGTTTTCAACTCAATTTCATTCAAACCTAGAGTTAGGGATCAATTCAAACTAAACCTAGGTTTTAGAACCCATAAAAATCCCTACCAAGGTCCAAAATACACATGATTCCATATTCAAAGTCAAAACTCCTTAGAAATCCTTACAAAACCATAGAAAATTCCATACCTTTCTTCTTGAAAGCCTCCTTCTTCTTCCTCTTCTTCTCCTCTTCCCTTTGGCCTTCACGGTTTGCTCTCACTTTGGAGACCCTGAAAATATGAGATATTTGTTGTGCAAGCTCTTTTTATACTTAATCTTTATAGTTGTGTGCACCTAGGTCCTCAACTTTCTATTTATTGCACTATACTTTGTATTGTTTCCACTTTGGCCTCTAAATCTTATCAACATGACTTTTGTGCTCCCTTTTGACAAATTACAATTTGTCCTTATGTCTTGTACAATTTAGGGTTTCTCAATTTCCATGTTTCACATTTAAATTACGAAAAATTCAATTTATGCCTACAAAATACCCTAAACATGTCGAAAACGACTAGGGTATATTTCGGGGCGTTACATTAACTGTAACACATAAAAAAGGAACACAAGGACAATTACTTAGTCCCACAAATTAGTCCCCGGACTGTCCGTAAACAGTCCCAAAATCTCAAGTGCACTGTCCTAAAGTCTTGGAACGGTTCACACGGCCACTCACGGCCTCACACAACCCAAGCCATTTGAATGGCCCTTAAACAAGGATTAAACCAAGTAGGAGAAAACCCACACTCTTGGAGTTTTTGTCAAAACTACCCAACCGGTCTCTATGAAAGCCCTTGCCGTGAGGTTGGGCTCTTTCCCTCTTGCTCCGCCTTAAACCGCCAGGTCCCGGTCGTGGAAATTTAAAGAGAGGTGAAGTCTCTATCTGCAAACTCTCTTTTCTTGCTCCTTCTTTTGTTTTTCTTTTACCATCCATTTGCTTGGTCGAAGATGGGCTAAGAGCTTGTCCTTTCACTTGCCACATGTTGATTTCTCATTAGCTCTTAGTTTTTATATCTTTTATCCATCTACCTTGGATTCCCTCCAATCATGTGTTGCCACGTAATCGTATGAATCCACACATGAGCTGGTGGCCCGATTGACATCGGCCAGCGTGGCGGCTGTGGTAGCTCGAAATATGCGAGTGTCCCATTACGGCTCGTTGCCCAGAAGCGTGCAAATTCGGTTGTCTCAAAATTGACCGAGGGTCGACGTGGTAGTACCAGATTTAGCGAGGCAATTCGACGGTGAAGTCGGATTTAAATCGTCGAATCTAGAAAAATCAGGATTTTGTAGGATTTTACCGTTCTACCATTTTTGAAAAATTCGGATTTTCAGGAAGTTTCACACCAAGTGTGACAAGTATCCTTGTGTATAATGACACCATATCTAGGAGCCCTTATCGGCTCACTAGCACCAAATGGAGTTGCGATGAATTAAGCCCAATCGAAGTCCCGATCAACTCTTATCCGCAGCTTGAAGTCCTAAGTGATAACCATGACAGTGTGTTCTTCTTTACAGACGACCAAGAACTTTTCGGCTCGCATTGCGGGTCTCTTACACCCATCTGAGAACTTTTAGGATCACATCGAGTCTTACACCCTTTGGAACTTTCCGGATAATACGGGTCTCTTACACCCTTACAAAAATTTTCGGATGATACCGCGGGTCTCTTACACCCAAATTCGCCCAACACACATTACTTGCCATTTAAATGGCCTTACACCCTCGTGAGTCTCTACCTTGGACTTTGTCCCATTTTTCGAGCTCATGACCCATTCACCAACACTAGTAAATAAAAAATACCATGCACCTACACCCCGACTCCATGCGATGCACCCGTGCATATGAAATGCATGATGCCAATACATTTTCCTTCATGTTACATGTATATATGAGTGCCACATGAACATTTACATACCATGGATAATTATAATTGATATATATAATTCTCTTCCATGCACAACCCATGTTAATACGTCATACAACATACATTAACATGTCATATTCACACTGCATGTTATTCATACAAGCAATAACACACAACCAGGTCACAATCTTTGATCCATCCAACTGGGTACCTCACGGCCCCTTCACAAACATGAACCAATTTGGTTCCAATCATCCACACAACATCAAACAACCAGAAAACCTATAAACTTTTAGTTTCTAGCTCAAACCCCAAGCCACCACAGTCTTAGATTGTGTGAAACCGGTCATAGAAACCCTTTATCCTTCAATCCCAAGTTGTTGGAACTAAACCATATAGCCTTTCATCGCCTCCCATAGACAACCATACCATACCCAATACAGTAGCCTACAACATGCCATGCAATGGTCATGTTATATCCCAACTATTCACCTCGACAAAACCATTCAACCTGCACACTTACTGCAAAATGTAGACTTTAAGCAGGGTTTTGATTACCTACTGCCCTCCACAGGTACATGGCTGAAAACTTGACTCAATGGTCTTTCCATAGAGTCCAAGAACACCCGAAACATAGTTCGGGCGAGAAGTTTATGACCTTCCGAAGTTGGAGGTCACACATGACTAGGCAGCCTTACCCGGACAACCTACCTGACCTGCCCGAATTCCCCTTTTCGGCTAGCTCCAGCACCCACTGCCCTCCAGTACTGACTGGAATCTCGACCACCGGGGCCGATGTAGTCCAAGACTACCCAAAACGGAGTTCGACGAGAAGTTACTTAATTCTCCGGGTCGAGGTCACATATGACTAGGCACTTATCAGTGATGTCCTTACCCGACCTGCCCGACGCCTTCGTCAGCTCCAGCATCCACTGCCCTCCACAAGCATCCATCTGGAATCTTGACTCAATGGGCTTTCCATAGAGTCCAAGAACACCTAAAACGGAGTTCGGATGAGAAAGTTATGACCTTCCGAAGTTGGAGGTCACACATGACTAGCGTGCCTTACCCTGACAAATTCTACTGGTTCTACCCGACGCCCCCTTTCCGGCCAGCCCAACCCACTGCCCTCCAGCACATGAACTAACTGGAATCTCTTGACTCAATGGGCTCGATAGAGTCTAAGAAACAATCTCTTGGGAACTTATTTGGACGAGAAAGTTAAGGATCCTTCAAGTCGAGGTCACACACGACCAGGCACCTTTACCCGGACAAATTTACATGACCCGCCCCGACGCTCCCTTCGCGCCCAGCACCCACGCCCCCAAAGCATCCTTCCTGAATCTGACTCAATGAACTTCCATAGAGTTAAGAACACCTAAAACGGAGTTCGGATAAGAAAATTAAGTGACCTTCCGAAGTCGAGGTCATTACTATGATCAGGGCAACCTTACCAGATAGCCTCACCCGACCGCTCCGACCTCCCTTCCGGCCACTCTAGCACCCACTGCCCCCTCCACAGGATTTGAAGGAATCTTGACTCAATGGGCTTTCCATAGAGTCCAAGAACACCAAAACAGCAGTTCGGACGAAAGTTATGGCCTTCCGGTTGGAGGTCACACAGCAGATCAGGCAAATTTACCTAGATAAATTTACCCGACTCGCCCATCGCCCTTTCGCTACCGTACCTACGCCCTCCACAGCATATACTGAACTCGACCAAATGAGTTTCCATAGAGTCTAAGAACACCCGAAACAGAGTTCGATGAAGAAGTTATAACCTTCCTAGTTATGTCACGATCCCAAATTTGAAGGAACCATCCTGGGTGAAACTATCCGGGCGTAGTCGACCATCCGCGCCACCGAACCCACCGCAAGCCACCGACCTAACCTGACAAAATTTCTTCCAAGAGATTTCCGTATTGTTCAGTAAAAGGACCATAACTGGGGCTACAGAGAACCGATTTGAAATTCAAAAGCCTAACATCAAGTCTGACTAAGGTGGCTACAATTCTACTCAAAAGGACTCACTACCAAAATCCCTTTATTTCCTACCCAAAACCAGTTCTAAAGTCCAGTTAATGTGTACTACCACAATATGGCAGCTTCCCATGGTTCAAAACACAACCAAACATTCCCCAGTAAGACAACCAACACCATTATTCATTTTAACCCTAACACATAAAGGCACACAAGGACAATTACTTAGTCCCAAAATCAATCCCCTGACCGTCCGAAACAAATTCGAAATCGAGCACATTGTCCCAAAGTCTCGACGTTCACACGGCCACTCACGGCCTCACATTAGTCCACGTGCCATTTAAATGGCCCTTATACAAGGATTAAACCAAGAGGGAGAAAACCTCACCTCTCGGGTTCGGCCGAACTCCCAACTCCGGCCTTGCAAGCCCTCATTTGTGAGGATGACCTTCCTTTGGCTCCGCTTGAAAACGCCATTCCATCACTGGAAACCGTAGAGAGAAGGGTGAGCCCTTTCTACTACTTCCTTCCTCCTGGGGCCTTTAAGGTTTGCCTTTCTCTCTCTCCTTCCCCTCTCCCAACCTGGGCCAAAGAAGATAGGAAGCCATGAGACTGCCCTCACTCACATGTCCAATTCTCATTGGCTCAGGATTTCTTTATCCTCTTACTCATCTACCATATTTTCCAATGACATGATGTCACATGTCACCTATAGCCCATACTTGAGCTCATCGTTTGACTAGCTCTCCACTTGACACGTGTCTCATCTTGAGCCACTCAATTGCATCAAGTGTCCTCAAAGACTACCTCAGCCTCTAAATGGCGAAATTCTTATCGTTCTAATTCACGAAATTCAACGTGGTAGCTGGATTGCTGAGATGATTCAACTAAGTAGTCCGCTTTCATCCAGATCTAGAAAAATTTGATTTAATTTTGATTTACATTCTACCCTTCCTGTAACTGGATTTTTCGGGCTCTACACTGCACCTTCCTTTTTCATGAGTTTTTTCGGGCCACCTTTATCACTTCGCATATTTAAAGGGGCGTGGCTCATGCTCGGCTCGTGGGATTCTTCAGGTCGAGCTGCTTTATTTGGTTTCAGGCTCTACCTCATACGGAGGTTTTGGCCTACGCCTCGATTTTCGCTCTGTGCCTATGCACCATTGTTTCCTTCGCTCCCATCATGATACATGCAAGATATAATTGCAAATAGAAGTTTTTAACATCCTCGTGTTTATTTTACCTATATTGTCATATGTATAAAAATTTATACATATACTTAATTCTACATATTAAATATATTTTTTCTTGCCATATATTTTAGTTTGAGTGGAAAAACCTACTCACGAGCCGAGTTAAGATAGTTAGAGATTTGATCATTCATTTTTTACTACTCTTTATCTTAGATCATATAGTGGGTATGTGAATTTTATAATTTTTTTCAATAAAATTTCAACATAATTTAAATTAATGTTGCATTTTTCTGAAGTTGCAAGTGTAAAGATGATATTTGTAGTCAAGTGGTACTTTAGATTACAGATCATACAGATCTTGTCATTATGTATAGATATTGATTTTTGGATACTTTTGGGTACATATCTACATCTTATTGTGATGAAGGTACAAGTTCATACATAGTTTTTTTTTTTTAATTAGAAGTATATTTACTGTGGGTTCTTTTTCATAATTTTGGTACATATTAATATCTTTAGTGTTAAATATAAACTTTAAATTAATGTAGTTTTTTACCCATCTATAACATGTTGATGACATTTGCGATAAGTGCATTTTGAGAGTACAAATCATATATATTCTGCTATCATGCAAAGGTGTAACTATTTTTGATATTTTTAATGATATACATTATCTAGATTTTTCTTCCAAAAATACATTACTACATTTTTTTGGGATATATTTGAATATAGGTTTATAAGGTATTTTTAATTGGTACATTCAAATTCCATACATAAACTAATATTGTTTTTTCATTTGAAGATGTTGGGGTGACATTTGGTAAGAATTTGGTAGCTTTTTAGAGGCAAGATCATGCATAGTTCTAGTCATCATCTACTAAAACTCATTTTAAATTTTTAGTGTAAATATTTATGTCTTTTCCCCTTATATTTGATAAGAGTAGAAGACTGCGTATGGTTGCTAGTTGTTAGAATAGATTTTGGATATGATTGATAAATGCTTATCTTTTTTAATATAAACATAAAGTAATATTGTTTTTCTTACTTGCAAGAGGTTATGACATTTTGCGCATTTGTAATTCTCTAGAGTATAAGATTATGTATGTTCTGTAATGCTCTATGAATTCTGGGTAAATATCTATCACTATTTTTTGGATATATTTTATAAGAGTACAATATTATGTATGGTTGCTAGGTTGTTTGTGATACATTTAAATATATTTGGGCACATGTTTTACATATTTTTAATGAACTTTCAAATATAAACATTAAAACAATATTTTTAAGTTATAATATAAAGAGGTTGCGACATCTTTGATACACCTAAAGCATGAAATTCTTTGTCATTGAACTTTTTTAATAAACTTTTAACTATAAACATATAGTATTTCTGTTATTTTTTCTACGCTTCTTAGAGGCTGGGTAACATTTGACAACATGGATAAAACAAATTGCTAGGTTGTTTGTAATTACATTTGGGTATGTATATTTATGTTTTTATTAATCTTTTAAATATAAACTTAAACTAACACTTTTTTTTCTTATTTGCAAAAGGTTACATGTAGAATATTGGTAATTAATATAGTTTTGGAAGAATGAAGATCTTGATATATTCTATATATCATATATAATTATTGATTTTTGGGGTATTACATTGGGCTTTTTTTTTTTTTTTTGATGTATTTAATAAAAGAAATGTAAAGATCATGTAAATGTTAAGGTTTTTCTTTTGTTTCAATATATTTGGCTACATGTTTATATCTCTTTTGTATATATTTTATGTACTCAGATAATTGAAATTACCATATATATATATATATAATTTTAAAGTTTAGATACTTAGATTTTTGTCTCTATGATATAAAAGCATATTGAGTTTTGATAATAGATTCAATTTTGCAATAAGTTTAGTTTGGATTCAAATCATTTTGGCAACAAGTTAAGTTTTTTATATATTCCATATGCAACCTTGACATAGAATGAAATAATTTATTTGATATATGAACAAATAAATCTGAACAAAAAATAAATTATATTCCGTGACATAAAGCAAAGGAACCTTAACATATTAAAAATTTAACTTTGAAAAAAAAAAAAAACCATCCTTGACATTTGTGCAATTATATTTGATACTCAAGCTTGACATATATTGAATATAATCTTCACAAAATAGCGAGTCAAGCTTCATATATTAACCCACTCTGATATATATATGTCAAGCTACCTTTACCCTTTCTTGATATCGGCTATGATTTATATATGCATATACCTATCTATCTTGACAGTTATCCCTTATCTTGACGGTGAAAAACTATCAATGAAGACCTTTTTTCTTGTAGTGTATTCACTATTCTTGGTGAATGTGTGGTGAGCTCGGAAATGGGACCACGTCCAAAATCAAGACTCACAATAGAAAAACAATAATAATATAAATTACGTGGTGTTTAGAGTAGTAAGATGGGGTAGATCCCCTTAGTGAAAGACCTAAATTTATACTGCTAAGTTAGACATGATCACCGACGTGAAAGCCCGTAAAATGTTGGAAGGTGTGTGGACGATCACATGTGACCCCAAAGACGTGACCTGGCGAATAACACACTGGGATTTGGATAAAAAAATTAAAGTGAATATCGGAGGGTTGTCCATTAAAGCGTTTACTGGTAAAACACCAATGACTAGTTTTCACACTGCACGTATGTGACACCCCAAATCTCAAACCGTTGACAACCATCAACCCGCGGGAAAATTGTGGATGCTAAAATCTCGGTTAACTACTCCATTGAGTCCCCTTTTCCCAGACCTGATTTATCGGAGGCATCCTGGGAGTCTCTTTGAAAATGGGGAGCTTTACCCAAAAATACACCCATGCAATTTCAGCAAGTAACCCTGTCCTAATATTATACAATCCACCACACGGTCCACATACGAGCAAATGGCCACAGGGCCCATTTATCCATATAAATACAATCTATATCACCGAAGCCACCAAGAGTTATTACATCACTCTTAATACAAAACATTATATTAAAACTAACATGTTCTAAGATAATATACAAAATACTGGATCAAGGCTACAATCCACTAGTTTATAATAAGCTACTTAAGGAAGAATGCTCGCTACACATGTCCCCAGACTAAAGTGGGGTCCCACGATGGTAGCTAATGCCTAGTAGAGATAAGTCCTATTGGCGCATTATTCCTCACTTAAATGCACATGAATGGTCAAACAACTAAGCTGATACACTAACTAGGGACATGCAATCCTAGCATGGGATCCTAATGCTGCGAATGAGACGCGATCATCATGCCCTATGTATCAAGTCCTCATCGACTTCAACATGCATTTTTCCAGTGAACAAAACCATTTTCTAAACAAAGGTATTTGTGTTTAACCGTGACAACCCATATAAATACAAATGACACTCCGGTTAATCATTTTGTGGACAACCCTTCTGATATATATCGGGCTGGGCATACTCCGACGATTGACATTATATGGACAACCCTCCGATGTATAATAATCGTATACCTAACTGATTATTATTGTGTGGACAACCTCCGATATCGTAGGGACATAATTCCGATAATAATATTATCGGGTCAACCTCCGAAACAATTCTCCAAGAAGCCACCTTATGCACTCAATTCCTACTATTCTAGGGTGCCCCAATGCATATGAAATGCACAGAGCCATTTCCAGCCTTCTTTAACCCGTGCAACACCATGCAAACCGTGGATCTCTACTGACTCATTCAAAGTACGAAACTCACAACCCATTCACCAAGGATGGTGAATGACAACGACTATGCACTCACACCCACACCATGCGATGTCCCATGCACCAGTGCAATGCAATTGTGCCATTGCACTCTAAGTCATGCCCTTTGTATAAAGACCTCTACATGGACACCCTATACCGTACACTCCACCGTGTACCATGGACACTTATGTCTAATGCACACAAAAGTCCATACATTCATTAAACGTTAATATACATGCAGTCATACTAACATTTATCACATTCATGCCAACACATCAAACAAGCATGCATCAACATCATTCCAACTACTACTTAGACAAGTAATGTCATACTCAAATCCCTAGGATACATCACACATAATGCCCAATAAACTAGCCTACAAATATGCCATGCAATAGCCATGTCCACAACACGAAAAACACATCACAAACCAATATGTTAGAGCACACATATTGACATCCAAGCAAGGATACCCTTTAACCAAGAAATGCTATTTCAATCAATCACACAAACATATGTTAACATTTCATCAAGTCACTACCTAGGTAATTAATGACATACCTCATTTCCAGCTAATTCATGGCATATCACAGACCTAAGATAGCTCTGCTAACCCGCCATGTAATGGGCCACTTTATCACACAACTCCTCACATCCATTACAATCAATAATTAGCATACTGTTGTAACAATCAATTTTTCAACAAGGATGTTAGCACCAATGGGTTACTTAAAAGGATATGGTCGAATCTAGACTCCAAGAGTTTCCATAGAGTCCAAGAACACCCTAAACGGAGCTCGGACGAAAGCTTATATCAGTCCAAGTTGGAGGCCTGTATGAATAAAGGATCGACGTGACTGAACTCAAATGGCCTACTTTTTTTATTAGTCATTTTTGGACCAACATAAGCTCAAATTTTATCAAACTATATACTTTCACTGACGACTAAAGGCATTTCCATGTAGCCCAAGAACACCCAAAAAGTGAAGCTCGGGTCGAGAAAGTTATGGTCGTCCGAAGTTGGAGGGCCTTGCACAAACAATGCAACCCGGCACCGCCTAAACCCACAAAATCAAGGCTCCTGTGGCCCTCTTAAAGCTCCCGCATGCGATTTTTCCACCAACCATCCTTAAAGAACTTTTCAATTCGACAACAACCCACCCCCACTGACTACTAAATCGCTATAAACATGGCGCAAACTCATCCCCAACTCAGCCCAAAATCGCTTCAGTTACCCAAAAACTGACATCATAGCTCAGCAACTAGAAAAAAAAATATCGCTTTAAGTCTGGAATTGACAACCAAACAAAATTCTAGGGCTCAACCAAGACCAAAACAAAGATTAGATGAAATATAAACCCGAGTAGAAGGTTTCCTACCTTCGAGCGAAGACAAAACTTTTGAGTCCTCAATCTAGATTCAATGACCTTCCGAACTTCCCCTTCGGCCCTTTCGACGAAATTGATTTCTGTCCAGTGCATGTCCCTCGACGAGCACTCGACTTTAAGTCTTAGCCCGACTGAAAACCGAGAGCCGACGTCAGAATCTTAGAGAGAGAAGGTAGAGCTTCTCACTAGCTTTTCTTCTCAAAATCCAAATTTCTGAAAATCCACGTGGTTGTCGATACCCACGGTAAATGCCTCACAAGCATTTAACTTTAAATCTTGGCTCGACGGACTCCGACCACCCGATCTCCGTAGACTGATAGAGGGCAAACTTTTCTCCTTTCACTCTCCCACGCCATCACTATAATTGCTCAAATGGGGAGAAAAAATCGATTTTCTCTTCTATTTTCCTTTAAGTTTAAGTTGATCGGGACCCACTTGCGCTACGCTCATGACTTCGTCCGGTTTGTTTCGTCCCGAACAATTTATTTTCGTCTCGTTCAATTCTATTTTAAATGAACTTAACCTGGGTTATTTGAACTCTCAGATTTTAAGAAATTTCAGCCTAGTATTACTGTGACACCTAACTCCTCGTGTAATCTACAAAGACCTCACTACCTAGGAATTCGCCAAAACTTTCTGTTAATCATTTTCGTGAGACTAACTGGGCGGCTCAGTCCGCTTCACATCCGAGCTCTAATTTTCTAGTTTCCCGAGCCATTTTAGCAATTTCAATAGTTTAATTTTTATACTTTAGAAATTTAATTTTTCGGGTTTACATTGCGTGAGGGATAAGCTCTAGACTGAAAGGTAGAGCATAGGAGTCTCATCTCATGTATGACACATAATATTCCATGGAGAATTGCATTATTTATAGTGAATGTGATTGATAGCATTTCTATGGCTAAAACAGACGTGCATTTTAGGCGGAGAATTTTGTGGCGATAATTTTTCATCTGTCATCGTCTTCACCCCGCCGCGAGAATTCCCTTTTCAAGTATAGGGAGTATACGGGGAGACGACATTCCTATGTGGCCTTGATTGCAAAGGAGGCCAACATGTGGCCTTAAGTAACATTTTTTGTAAAAGTGTTTTGTATAAAAGGACTTTTATAAAATTCTTTTGGACTATTGTATAAATAGTCGGGTATGTAATTATGGTAAGAGGGTCGTGATCAGACTTTAATTTATCGTAATTGTTGTTTATTTTCATATTTTATAATTAAATGTGAATGGATGGGTTCAGTAAAGGGATGTATATTGGGGATATGAACAAATGGACCCTGTGTGGTCAATACTACTTTTGTTGAGACCCTGGATGGGTTATGATTATACTGTTACATAGGTTATATGTTTGGTAGAGCTCCCCGAACAAAGGAGATCATCAATTTTGTGAAAATAAGATTCCAAGAGGTGACATAACAGCCAGCCAGAGACGGACGCCCGAATCCACAGAATTTCCATGAGGTCGACGGTTGTCAATGGGACTCTGACGAAAAGTCACAAAAGGGCCCTAGAGGATCACACAGATGTGACCACATGTGATAGCTTAACTTAAAACATTTGGGCTCAACTTATAAGGTCAAGGTGGCAAAAAAACAAAATGAGGATCCATGTGATGGGTCTTAATGGAAAAGGCTCTCAAAGCAAGCTCACTACAAGAATTTGACAGCTTACCTACTGAATTTACCTACTTAAACAATTTTGTAGGTAAAAATAGGGGTTTACCGATAGATTACCTACTAAACTAGCAAGAATTAATTTTCAACAATTTACATACTAATATTTACCTACAAAACTATTTAGTAGGTAAATATGACACCAATTTTTGACGGAAGATATTAGCGACAACTTACCTACAAATTACCTACTAATATTTACCTATAAAATTAAGAGTCGTAACACTATGACCAATTTTTTTTGCAGACATTAGCTTAATAACTTATTTAAATTTACCTTACTAATATTTATTTACAAAACTATTCAAAAGAGGTAAAATATTTATTCTATTTATCATTGATTTACCTATTGCCATGGCTTAGGTAATATGATATGCTGGAATATATATATATATATATATATATATATATATATATATATATATATATATATATATATATATATATATATAGGAGAGATAGTAGTGTCTAAACTTTATTTTTGTTCAATAGTGTCTGTAATTCTTTATTTTTTTCTATTTGTGTCTCAACGTTATTTTTTTTTTTTTTTGAGAAATCAACTTTATTTTTACCAATCATGTCTAAGACTTTTCATTTGTTATTTTGGTGTCTCAACATAATTTTTGTTTTTTTTGAGAAATTAACTTTATTTTTTGTTCAATCAAGTGATTCCTAATCAATCAAAGCTTATTAGGATATTTGAATAAACAAAAATTGCATCCAAATAATATTTTGTCAGAGAGGAAGAGAATTATTTAAAGACTTGATGAGGTGAAAAGTTAATATTATCCTTTCCACATTAGAGGTTTTTTTTTATCTATTTGTTACGGTACAACATAATTTGATTAAATTGGCTACTATGGGATAAAAATAAAAATTTAATTATTTAAAAAATAATTTTAATATTTAATGTTTTATTTTTAATTATTCATATATAATTTTTTTTCTCATATAATACATAGAAAACAAGTAAAAATAATAACAGTAAGAAATGTTTTTAATTTTATAGTAACCAATTTTATAAATTTCTTTGTCATTGTAATAAATAGATAGTAATATGCCCCTAATATAAAAATGATAATATTGTCATTTCACATTATTAAAGGTCATTTAAGTAATTTCATTATTGTATATGAAGTGGAATGTCATTTGAATTCAATTTTTCCTACTGCAAATATCTCAAGAGACAATTGATTTAACAAAAATTAAAAGTTTAAACACTTGATTTAAAAAAATAAAGTTGAGACATCAAAATATAAAAAATAAAAAAGTTTAGACATTTGATTGAACAAAAATAAAGTTGAGACACCAATAGTAAAAATAAAAAAGTTTAAGCACTTAAACAAAAATAAAGTTTATACACCAAAATAGAAAAAATAAAAAGTTTTGACACTTAATTGAACAAAATACAGTTGAGACATAAAAATAGAAAAAATGAAAAAGTTGAGACACCATTTATGTAATTAACCTATATAAATATATAAAAATCATAACTTTTTTTATAATAATTTTTAAAAATAGCTGATGCTATTTTTATTCACCTATCCTTGATAGAAAGAAACTACTCTCCGTTTTGAGATGAAGAAAGCCCTAAGCCACAGCAAGTGAAGAAAGCGCACTGAAGCCTTATCGCCTCTCCGTTTTCTCTACAAATATTTTCCTTCTCTCTCGGGATGAAGCTGTTGAAGCTATGGAAAAGCTAGTCTGATTTGGGGATTTATCTTGGTTCTAGCCTCGAAGGGTAGCATTTCTCGCTTCTTCGTTCTTTCTTTCTTTCTCGGTTTTAGATATGTGATTTTGGCTCTCTGATGTTTAGTTTCATTTGTTGATCATTGTGAATTCGTGATTGATTGCATTCATTCCTACCAACGTGGAATTGTGGATTTGGGTGTCTGATATTTTTTTTTTTTGTTATTTCGAGTCCGTTTGGTTGCTGAGAAACGAAACTAGCACTATAGCAGGCTAAGCCATTTGCCCCTGTTATGTAAGTGTCTTGGATTGCCATTTGCCCTGCCACCACTTGGATTACCGAAGTGACTGCAGATGAAGCAAAAACCTTTTGGGTGAAAAGTCATTCTCACATAAATACTCTCCCTTTGAGTTGGAATCTGACAAACCTGGTACAACCATGTGTTGTTTATGGCCATCAATTAATATATATACTTCCTCATATTATGAATTGATCATCCATTTTTGCTGCTCTGTCCATTTTTGTTTTTCGTATATACTATGTTTTCCTCTTGGGCATCTGGCATTTTGATTGAGTGGAAACTAAATCAAGTTAGTTTATTCATAGAAGGCATGCGTGATTTTCTGTTTTGTATGCGATTATTAGTATTCTTTCTTGTAGTGCTTATGATCCGAGCCTTACATATTTGATTATAAAATTATAAGATTTTATTAGATAGATGGCTGGCTATTGAATCTTAGACTATAGTCATTATTTGATCACAAGGATTCTTTAGTTGGTTACGATCAATCTAGTTGATTACAAGAAATTATAAAATGTGGCTTGAAGATGTTGAGGGTGATAAAAGAACACCAGGAAATTAGATTATGGAGGTTGAGGAAGTATGGTCAGAAGGGCCTGAACTTTTCTCCTTCTGTCATATTTGTTGTTTTATTTTCTCAGATCATGTGAGATGAGCTAACTAGGAAGAATTGCTTATTTGTTTTCTTTTCTCGGTTTCGATAAATGCCATAAAAGAGCTTGTGTAGAAATCTGGTGAGTGAATTTAGGAGTAAGGTAGAAAATGTATTCAAATATTTGTTTCTATTGTAGGACTTCTGCTATAGAAATGAATGTAACAATGTAGTGATGTCTTGCTACTCATGGTGATCCTAATGAGGCATCAAACATTTGTAGGGCATCAAATGACTTAATAAAGAGATACTTGATTTCCATTCAGGATTTAGAGCTGCTGATATAAAGTAAATACCATGATTGGGAATTTTGGAAATGATGGCATGTTTTTTTATGTTATGGAATAATTCCAGTGTAAGGAAAGGATGTTATTTCACAGGGCATGAGCAATTGTGTGTTTTCATTCCCTTTCTTGGTTTCTTTTGGAAAAATAGGCCGAAGCTTCATTCATGGAAGCAAAAGATCACATGGTCCATGCCAAGTTATCCCTGTCACATAACAAAACAAAATATATACTAAACTAAGAGGATAAAGGTGATAACTTACACTGAATTAGCCTGTCGGTATATGGAAGCTTTTCCTAAGTGTTTTTGAGCATCGTTGTTTGTCTCTCAATTAGCTTACTGTCTTAGAATACCTCAAGCAGCGATCAAGTTTATGATTTGCTCACTCTTTGTTTTTCAGGATCACAAGTGAGCATCTTTGAATATCTTCTACATTTTTGAAAAAAAAAATCAATATTTTGATTTTTTTATCTAAATTTTGAGAAAATAAATAGTCTGTGGTTATGAGCAATTCAAATAAAAGTGGGAGTTTCAATAGGAAAATCAAAGTGGGCTTCCATGTTTATAATATATCAAAACCATGAAATGTCTACTATAATTTGGACTGGGGAAAAAACAAGCAAGAAAATTGAGGAATCTGGTGGTGTTGAAGAAGGATGCGCAACATGTTCTGCAATGAAGCGCATCACCTACTAATAAGGCTTCTCCAGGTACTCACTATGCGCACAGGAAGAGAACCATTATGCCAACCTGTTTATAGGATTCCCACCAAGTTTTTTATTCTTCCAAATTATTTCTTTACTTAATATTTCCAATTTGTGTTAGATTGTTTTGGGGATTCCCAGTCAAACTCACACCATTTTCTAATATTTTAGATAGTATTTCCAGGTATCAATTTGTTCCTCTAGAATATCACAAATAATTGCAAATCATCCATTTTTCACAATCAGAAGTCTGATATGCAATTATTTCAAGGGAAAAAAAGAAAGAATATTTTCTAGGTCTCTCTATACAGTTTATAAAAAACCACACCCATGTTGAAAATAAAAATGCTTTAACTGCAGATACAAATTATCTAAGAGCATATAGGAAGTCTCTTCTAGACCTTGAACAATTAGAACCAAATCATGCTCCATCTGTTCTTATCATCATAAAGATTTTAAAATAAGATAACGATTATACCTACTTGGATGTAGGGGCAAATGATTTGAGACAAAAGATTACTCAGCAAGAGGAGGTGATCAATGATTTGCGAATACTAACAGAACGCTTATTACATCATGTTGATAAAATGTCAAGAGCTTAGAGACCACCCCCAGTGCCTACTCGTCTTGATCCTGACCCTATTCATGATGATGATGATGATGATGATGATGATGATGATGATGATGATGATACAGATGACGACGACGATGACAACAATGCAATTCCAAAGTAGTATCTATTGTTGTTTGATATTTTCATTTTATCATGTTGTACTTTGTGAACATGTTTTGTGACTTTTTATTATTGCAACTTTTATAGTTTATGCAAGACTATATACTTTAGCTTCACTATGTTTTTATGTAGATTTGAATATTTTAATTAGAATTATTATGTTTTAGGAACATAGCTTCATTATGTTAAGGATTTTATTGAATATAGAATCATATAGTATTAACATAATTTGTAAATTAATTATGTTTTAATCAAGATTATAATAAAATTAAATTTATAAAAATATGTATAATTACCCACAATTACCTTTAGATTACCTACTAAATTGGTAAGTCATGCAATCACCTTATCTACATATTACCTACTAAATTGGCAAGTTAGGCAGCCAACTTATCTACAGATTACCTACTAAATTGGCAAGTTAGCCAACCAACTTACCTACAAATTAATACTCTACTCGACTCAGTAAGTTAGGCAACCAATCTTACCTATATAGATTACCTATTAAATTGGCAAGTTAGCTAATAACCTTACCTGCAGACATAACATAGCAACAAAAGCATATAAATTAATTTACACATTTTCTCCGACAATACAAAGAGTCACTAAATTTACCTACAAAATATCAATAACAAAATAGTAGGGTAAGTCATTTTCGGTAAAATATATAAGGAAAATTACCTACCATTTATAGACTATAAGTTTGTAGGTAATTACCTATTATTTCACTTTTTGAAGGTAATTTTTTCATACCGACAGAGATATTACCTACAATTGTGTTCTGTAGGAATTCAGTAGGTAAATTGAATTATCTACAAATTTTCAATTATTACCTACAAAAATGTTCAGTAGGTAAACTGTTAATTTCTTGTAGTGAAAGTGACGTGAGCTCATAACTCTTAAACACTCGAAAACGATCTAAGGTGCATAGTGGGATGTGGGTGCATCCGAAAAACCTAACAAGGTAAGCACCAAGAAAGCACACTAGTTACACAAATATCCTAAAATCTAGCTCTAGGCTATACAAGTCTTCAAAGATCGGACTTCAATCAACATCAATATGTCGACCACCTCCAGAATGCTCCTAAACATAGATATAGCTCATACCTAGACCTTACTCCTAATCACCAGCTCGGTCAACGAGCAAGCAAGGAGTAGTAAGTCTCCAACCAAACAATCAAACACAAGAATAAAATAAAGAAAAGGTCGACCAAGACCAGGGAGTTGGAGATAAGGGGATAGTTGTGCGTCCCACACAGATAGACAAGACATGCACACAAACAAGAGAAGAGTGGTCATGCAACAAACAGTCATGCAATGAATAAATATATCGTTCCAAATCTACAAACAATCTAAGGAAGATATATAAAATGTGCAAGGTGAACATATAACAAGGGCAACATGCTCAAAGAGTTATCAAGAGAAATATAAAGTAGATAGGATCAACATACAAAGGGCAATGAGATAAGCAATCAAAAGAATATACATGCAAAAATAAAAGGGATATCATAAGACAAGGAGTCAATGTGCGATAATAACTAGGGCAACCAACCAATAAAATCAACAACATCAAAATGAATGGAATATGTAACAGTAAAAATATACATGTGAAGAAACATATAAAATATTATGCAATAAGAATAAGTGAGCATGTTCTGAGAACGATCAAGTGAAACAATCAACATGTTAGGATAAGTGGAATGCACAGCAATAGTGAGACAATATATGTCAATATGAATGGAATTAAACTATCATAAGAAGCAAGTGATACAAAAATACAAGTAAAAGAATAAACCACTTAAAGCCAACAAACCAATATCTCAAATGAATATAATAATCAAGCATTAGATAAGCTCTAAGTGTGATATTAATAGTCAAGTATGCAAATAACATAAAGAAGGTATCCATCACCCGTTTAATCAAGCCCTAGTATTTTTCCTCAATTTAGAATTGCTCACCTCACCGTCCCTAGCAGAGTCAGCCATGTTGTGACCCCGCATTTACATGCTTCCACCAAAATGCAAGACTCGTTTTTTTCTTTTTTTTTTAAAAACCATTTTTAGAATACAGTTTGGAGTTGCCACTTATTTTTGTTTTATTTTAAAAGGGAAAAACAAAATAAGAAAGAAAAATTCTAAATGTGATTCCTTATGAAAAAAGTAGGTCTGAGAAAAACCAAGTTTGGGTCTGTGGGTCAAGTCACTTATTAGAAAGATACGATAGCAAGTAGTAGCACCCCTATAAGCCCCTAAAGTTGGGTATCTACTAAACAAACTAAGGAAAATATGACCTTTGACTCATCAACTAACGGATACCAAAGATAAACAATAACAATACAAAAGCATGCAAGACATATATAAATAAACAATAGAGCATAGTCATATGAGTAAAAAATGTGTACATGGACGACATGTTAGAAGCGCTAGCAATTAGGAAACAATGTTGGTGCAATAACATAATACAAAATATTCACATTCAATCAGAAATATGTTATAGATTAGATGTCAAATTATTTATTAAAATGATACATGGAATGTTTGGTCCCACTCAAGCCCATTTATATGTTACACAAATTAACTCTACAAGATTCAATTTTATTAGAATTGTAGAATTAATCAAGCGATTGAAATTTTTGAAAACTTATTTAAAATTGAAATTTTGTAAATGAGAAATTTGAAACTAAAATTTTGGTAATTGGGACCTTAAATTTTATAAATTAAGATTTTGGAAATTTGAAATTGGGAATTTGAAAATTTGAAGATTAGAAATTTGGGGACTTGATTTTGTAATTAGGGAACTTGAAATTTGAAATCATGAATTGAAATTTTTGAAATTGGAAACTTTAAATTTTGAAATTGGAAATTGAAAGACTTGAAATTTGAAATTATGACACTTGAATTTTTAAATTAGACGTTCGTAATTTTGAAATTGGAAACTTGAAAATTTGAAATTGAAAATTTAGGGACTTGATTTTTTAAATTAGGGCACTTGATTTTTCAAATTGGAAACTTGAAATTTTGAAATTAGGAATTGAGACACTTGAATTTTGGAATTTGAATTTTGTAGTTTTGATATTGGAAACTTGAAAAAATGAAATTGAAAATTTTGAAAATTTGAAAATTGGGAATTTGAATAAATCAAAGGTGGGTGATGATCCATGATCAATAAAACATCTAAATTGATAAACAAAGAACAACAATCAACTAATTAAAAAATAAAAAAGCAAGAATGAGGATCATAAGGAAAATAAAGCAATAATAGCTATATTTAAATAACTAATTAAAGAAAAAATAAATTAAATAGATGTACAAGACAATTAATTAAACAATAAAATAACTATAAAAATATAAAAATAAAAAGATTTCCTAATTAAAAAGAAAGTTGAGGGAACTTACTTGGTAGAAGGGCAGCTCCCCAGACAGAGTCGCCTCTCAAGGCGATATTGTCTCTAAAGCCGGAATCGCTTCCTAAAATTGGGATCTCGAAACCCAAATTATTAAAACTTTTAAACTATGAGAGTTTTGAGTCTTTTTCCTTTTGAGGAGATGGTCAATCCTCAATTCAAAGAAATAAAAACTCATAGACAAGTTTGAGCCTCCAATTATAGACCAATTGTCCTAAAAATTTTCTCCCATTTCAAGAGTTGGAGACTCCTTTTTATAGGCAAGGGAGGCCTCACTCACTCTCTCACTTTCCAATGTGGGACTCTAAATATCACACAAAGGAAAAAAAAAAACTCATCCCAAAAACAAAACTTAGAGTTTTACACTACCCAAGGGAACTTTAAGTAAATGAATTTTTGTTGGACCTATGACGAATCCATGGATGACTAGGTTTTACAAGGAAGTTGACTTCACACAACACATAAGCAAACCATCGAATTTGATTTACAACTCTCTCCAATAATGTAAACTGAATATACACTCTTCGGAGAAAATTTAGTTCGCATTTCCCTTAACCCCACGGCACAATGACCCACATTCACGTGCTAAAACTCCTTTATGCAAAAGCCCATTTTCTGTTACCATCACCACAAGCAATATCAAATAAGAATTTGACATTTCCAATTAAACTCTCATCCTGCCAATAGTATAAGACACTAGAAAGACCTATTCTCAAACAATCTAACCTTGGACCTCAAATTCTCCAATGTAGATACATAGAAATTGGAACAAAGCATTAGCATCACCAGAAACCAGGTGAGCAAAGGAACATGACTTTAATTTCTAACAATTTTGCTGCAGAAGAAATTGCCATTTGACATTGACAGTGGAGACTGATAATTGAACCATGAATCTAATCATACCCATTAAGTCTAATCAGTTTTTGAGTTAGACCCACCACCAAAAATTTCTAATCAATACAATTAGAAGCAAAAAAAAAAAAAAAACAATTTGGGATATAAATTAAACTGCATCTGTAATTGGATTTAAGCACTACCTAGGGAAAACAATTACATTTAGTTCTATTGTACTTAAGAAAAACCGTAGATTATAATAAAAAAACGAGAATTCAGAAACACCAAATAGGGACCGTGAGTGGTAGATAACATCATAACAGTGACCAAATGGAAAATGAGGGAAATGCAAAGAAAATTACAGAACAGGGCGGGAACCCTGGATGTTCTCCTCGTCTCCCTCTTTTGACGGCTCCCTCCAAGAAAAGTTGGATCCCCCTCTCTATGAATGCTTCTCAGATACCTTACTCAACCTAATTTGAGTAACCTCTTTTCTAAGAAAGGTATCTCTTGCCTTTTATACCCTAAGACCATCCTTCTAAAGCCATCCTCCCCTCAATTTAGCTATCTCTCAAGCCTACACTTGGCTTCCAATAAGAAAACACTCTTTAAGGCCAAAAAGGGGGAAATACAAGAATACCCTCAATTGGGGGTCTATAGTAGAATTTGCAAATTTTGAATCATTTGATATCTTTTAACCAAATATTTATTATATCTTAGGGTGTGTGAAACTCAAAAAAGGCAATGCTTGAATGATCGAAATTTAGTGTCAATTTTATTACATATGGATTTCTTTTCTTATAAAAAAAACACATGGATTTCTTTTCTTGGTTTTAGGCTTCTAGCTTGTGAAGGATTCCCTCATTTGAGAGTTTTGCCATGTTATTATTTTCTTTCTATTTAATTTTATTTGGATTCATACAACTACGTACCCAATTACACTATTATTTTATTAGGATAACATAACTACCCAATTAGTCATTTTATTTTTTATGGATTGTTATAATCACCAACTGCTTGTTTAAAATTCTATAAATTAATTACCATTGCCAGCCAATTGTCCATTATATATATTTTCTACCAATTAACATTGCTATCCGATTAATTATTGATAATTACTATGAATTGACAAATTCTCCTTAAATAGAAATTGTTTTTGGTGATGCCAACTCTTCCATTTGGATTCATTTAGGAATGTATTGTTGGAATGGTTATTTGTGTTTTATTTCAATGTTAAGATATTTATTGTGTTTTGTTAAAAGATTAGCCCTTATATACATGGTACATATTTAAAAACAATAAAACAAAACAAAAATTATTTTTGGTATATGATTTAAAAATAAATGCATTTTAAAAAAATTATATCAATATTTGAATAATGCCATTGAGAAAAAAAAATTAAAAACAAAGTAACAAGTTTGATCATTTTAAACTTGAATTTCAAACATAAGTTGAATTTCAAAATTGATACTATATATGCCTAACATATATTCTTTAATAAATCCAATAGGGAATAGTAGCTACTATTTTTCTTTTTGAATTTTTCTAATTGGTATTGGTATTTCACTTGGCTTGACATTACGTCCCACGATGAAATCATATAAATCTTTCCGTTTGTCATCATCAAATTAATTATGGGATCTTAAACCACGATTTGATACCGGTTGTTGGGAGTGCCTATGATATGTTAAACACTACAAGAAATAATATTTTATTGCCTTTAGCAATGATATATACTTACTGTTTTATTTTTTGTGGATTCGTACAACCATCATTCGCACTTTTACTTTCTACAAGATGACAAGACAGAACTCAAAATGAGGGAAACTTTACCAAATTTTTTTCTGAAAAAATATCAATATCTGATAAAAGTATAAAACTGACATAAAATCTCACTAGAGCATATTTATCCTTTCTTTGACATTCACACACTTTAAGATACAATGACAATCCTCACTATTTTATCCCGAGTACTCTCTCATGGAGTACTACTTTTCTCAGTTCTCACTCACTGCTCCCATTATTATAGAACGCTTTCCCACTTTTGTCACTCACTCCTCACAGCTATTATTTTCAGAATATTTGTATTTTAACAAGTTTTGTACCGAAGAATTAATGTCTCTCAGTAATGCATCTGAAGAACTTGAATAGGATGGGAATTATTCCAATTTCCATTGGAGCGAAGAAGGAGCCTGTCTAGGGAAAGGAAACTCTTTTTTCTTGTGAAGCATGGCTGTTGTTGCAATCACATTAATGGAGCCAGACCCACATGGCATTCAAAAGCGTGACATATTCTTTCATGTAAATATTTGTAATTGAGGAGATTTTCCATCATGTATTTTCATAATAAATAATTTGTCATCATCAAATTAATTATGTGACCATATAATTTTTTGTCAACTCAAACTGTCAAACCACTTTTGAATACTGGGCTGTAGGCATCTCCAAAGGTCTCGGCCCGAGGGCTCCGCTTGGGTCTGGCCACTCATGGACGAGTCTCACTGGTCTCGAGGCCCAAGTCAAGAAGGGCAACACGGCGGCTTCATTTCTGCGCCCCGGCCCGCCCGGTGGCCAAGCCCGAATCATGGGCTTTTAGGCCCGCCTGCAGCCGCTGAAAACGCCTGCAAGCTCCCACCAGGCAGCCGCCTGCCCTCGCGAGCCCGCTAAAAGCCCGTTTATAGGCCCGCCCAGAGGTCCATCTAAAAGCCCACTTAAAAGCCCGCCTAAAAGCCCAACCCCTCCATGTAGGTTTTTTATTTAAATTGTATTTAAAAGTTAAATAAAAAGTAAGTTTAAAAACAATTCAAAATAAAAAATACATCATTTAAAATTTTATTAATCAAATATAATTACATTTAGAACAATAAATGATTACAAAATAGTATATCCCAACTAGGTTGGCACCTACTTATTTGTCAATCATTTGTACTTTTCAACCATAAGAAAATAAAAATACAATATACATTTCCAATAAAATATTTTAATCATTATTTTCCGGTGACGGGGAACTATCTTGGATCCATTCATGTCTTGATATTTTTAAGTTCTCTGTATCAGCCACTAGTCCAAATTCTTCCGAACATGATCATGCAATCTCGTCTCCGCTAAACTCCAATCTTTAAACATACCACGCTCGACGGCTGGCGCGACAAATTACATCTCTTTTTGCTAATCCACTGCTCCACCCGCACTAAAAGCAACCCGACGCGATCAGACTCACAGCACGGTTAATACATCACGTGCACACAGATAATAACAGATTTAATTCATTGCTTTTTCCACCATTCTAAAATATCAAAAGCTTCATTATCTTCAAATGGAATGTCTGTTTCTACACCGAGATATTTATCTATATCCGTTGTATTATTTTATAACTGGGCTGTCAGCTTTTTCTACTTTTGAACATTTCTAAAGGGCTTTTATAAAAGCACGGTAGTTTGTCGCGATGATGATTTTATCAAACTAATATTATTACCATATTTTTTCTTTTATAAATATTATATAAAATATATAATAACGAATTTATTTCATTTTTAATTTCTTCAATTTTTATTTGATCTTCACAAATAATTGGCAACCATTCATCTAAAGTATCAAATTTTAATCTAGGGTCCACAATTAAACCACAATATAATAAATTAAAGGTATTCTCAATATTTTTTAATTTTTTCTATCATCTAAAAATTGTATCATTAAAAATTTCATAACTTAAATAATTTTGGAAGTACCATATAAATACTAGTTATTTGCATAATGACCCGATGTGAGTTGGATAATACACACTACAAAAAAATATTTGTCAAGTATCAAATTCTTCAAAAGATCTCGTGTAAGGCCCAAGAATCGCACAATCATAATCATTTAATACATCAAATATCTACATCATTATTATTCTTAGATAATTTGTATTTCCTCGTATAATTGTACTACTTTTTATATTTTGTAATATTTTGTAAAAGCTTATAAGTAGAATTTCATCTACTGCAGATGTTTAAACTTATATTTTTTTCTTTTCATATTTGCACTTTGCAACAATCAAAAAATAATTCATGTTTTGCTTGGGAACAATTAATATTATATGCAATGTTCTGTTCTTTCTAATGCGCTATCAACTTGTTTTAATCCATCTTTTACAATCAAATTTAAAATATGTGCACAACAACGCACGAAATAATTTTGCATGATCATCATTTATTTGCTAAAATCTTTTAATCTTTGTATTGCTACATTATTATTTGAAGCATTATCTAATGTTATTGTAAATATTTTATCATGAATAACAAATCTATAATTTCATCATTTATTAAAGTTGATATATTTGTACCATTATGTGGAGTATTTATTGTTTTAAATGAAATTATTCTTTTATTTAACATTCATTCACTATCTATATAATGAGCAGTAATACATAAAAAACCTCTATGCATTAAAGATGTCCAAATATCAGATGTTAAACAAATTTTTCCTTCAAAATTTGCAAAATATTGTTTTAAATTTTCTCGTTCTGTTTGAAATTTTTTCATAATATCTCTTTAACAAAGATTCTTAATTTCAACCTTGAATCAGGATTAATCAATGCTCAATTGCTTCGAATAATCATCAGCTTCCAACATATTAAAAGGTCACTCACCTCTTACATGTGAATCAACCATTCCTTTACGATGCATCTTTCATCATAAGAAAATGTTTTAAATTTCCACATTCATCTTTACCTAATTGCATATAATTTCTAATATTCAGCGTACATTATTCTTAATTTTACATTGTTCATTGTGTCTTTTAAATGACTTGTGCCCGAATTTGATCCAATTACTACAGTTTGCTACAAATTTTACATTTTGCTTTTATTTCTTTTATTATTTTCTAAAATTATTTCTATTCTATCAAAAAATTCCATATATTTGAACTAAGTTTTGCTTAATGATGCAGCATGGACTAGAAGAAGATGCACATGCACTATCCATATTAAAATTATTACCAAAATATTATACTAAAAAATAAAATAATGAATCAAAATAAATGAAACAAATAAGAAAAAGTAGAGGTGGAGAACATACTAATTGGAAGATCGGGGTTTAAATTCTTTAAAATCGAACTATGGAGTCACCAATGCTTGATTTGTACCACCAATAATACTGGCATGTAATATGAGAAACAATTAAAGAAAATGAAGCATTAAAGAATATGAGAGCAAATCAGAAAAGAAGTAAATTTGGAGAGAGTACAAAAATTCACAAGAGATAGTTGTAAGTCGATGAAAAAATTAAGATAATTTGGGTACAGGATTTATGGTATAAAAATAATAAAAAAAGAAAAACAAAGATATACCAGCCATGTGACCGCTGTGCGGGGATGTAGGAGGTACCAACGGTCATATGACCATTAGGCGCTGGGGGAAGGGGGTGGTTGGCAGAAAGTAGGGGCCCGCTTGCTGCACCACTTTTTGCCTCTTCCCATTTCACGCCCTGCTTCGCCTCACTCCGGCCAATCAGCCACATCTCCGGGGCCCATCCGCCCGTTTATCCCGCCTCAGCAATTTCACAGATAAAGCCAGCCACCGCCACCCGGCCTTAAAAATTAAATTCGGCCCGCCCTAGCCACTGACCGTCAACTGCCATAAGTTCATTCTCTCTAACGTCAGGCGGCCTAACTTGATCCTCGCCTCGCAGATGCCTAACCAAACAAGTCGGGAATGCGTCACCCATTAAATACTATAACAAATAATATTTGGTTGACTTTATCAATGTATTTAATTATCGACAAGAATTGATAAAGATCAAGGTCGGCCTGCTCAAATCACAACAAAACGAGCAAATCACGTGCCTTTAACATTCGATGTAGAAAATAAAAGTGCAAATGATGATCGTACAACATAAAAAATAAAAACAAACAAAAAGAGGGTAAAACCAATATAGGGGCCGATTTGATTCAACTAATAAATTTTATAATCGATGCTTATTATGGTACTACGAGCTCGAGCCCAGCTCCTCTAGCCGTGCCTCCGCCTGGCACAAGAGCCCCACGGACTAGTCCAAAGCCATCCGCCTGCACGCCTGCATTAATCCTCCGCCCGGTCTCCCCTAGCCATTGGGCCCAAGATAGCCCTAATGGAACTAGCCCGGCAAGTCACTGTACGAACGCCTCGACAATCCTCCGCCTGAGCGCCTCTATCTCTCAAATGCCTTTACCTGTGTGTGTTTCTTCGGACTAAGAATCTACCAAAACAAAACCACAACCCGCTCTTCATGATATAAAGTGTAAGTTCTCCCATGAACCAATCGTCGCTTCAAATTTTGACAGGGCACCCGCGGGCCATTCTATTGAAGCTAGCTACGTAAGCCAACAAAGTCATCCTTCCCGAAATAAGTTTCACACTCTCTATCTTTATGGGAAGAAATCCGCCCACTCTCTGGGCGAAAGATGGATCCTCTTTCTCCCTCCATAAAAGAGAAGCAAATCACAATTTAAAACTATGGTGACGGTATCTGGACGAGATAATCATTGCCTTAAGCTCCAAGCCTTCTAAAAGACCACCTGCCATCGAGGGCGATTTAACACCACCGTCGCCTTTTTTATTTGTTTTGCGCGTGTTGTACTAACCGTGAATGCCCCGCCAATCCATCGATCAAAATTCAAGACTACAATCGGGCGCCTTCAGGAAACGGTCGAGCGCGAATCTGCTTCCTGGATTCTCCTGATTCAAGCTCGCCGTTTTTACCATCCCCACCGAACGTCACCCACTGCCATGTTCAGCAACCCAAGAACCCACTCATCGAGGACTGGGGCCTTCTGGCTAAGAAATGGAGGCGAAACAGAGGAGCAAGCCCATTGCATGGGTTGAATTACGAGAACGCATGACCGCTTATACAGAGAACGACCTTACGAACCCGCTGTAGTCCAAGAGCCCGAGAACCCCAAAGGTGCTGGCTCTTAATGAGCCCCTAGCCCTGGCGAATAAAGGGAAAGAGCCCGCCCTACCCGACCACGCTGAGCACGCCCATGACAAGCTCTCTTCGGACATCTCTCCACTTCCCCGTCACTCACCACTCCCCGAGCAACAATGCGGGAGACCGCTGTAAAGAGACCTCTCACTCGCTTTATTCAAGCATGAAGCTTTTAACGCAGCCGAATAAGAAAAGAAAGCACAGCCAGACTTCGCTCGCACTGCCCCTAAATAAATGGCCACCCGACCAACGCCTCCATTTCCTGGCGGCTGCACGGTATCCAATTCGGGCACTTCGTCCCGCATGCACTTTACACCCTCTCGTCCAAGGACCCCACCACATGTTTGTCCCTTCTAGCTAGTACATATCCAGACTATGGACCTCCTCACGGATTCGTTATTCCGCTGTTTGCTATGTACAACGGCTCCTCCGATTCGTACGATCACATGTTGCACTTCAACCAGGCAATGATCCTCAACGCCGAGGACGATAGACTTCTATGTAAAGTGTTCCCGGCCAGCCTCAAAGGCCCGGCTTTGGCTTGGTTCCACAAGCTTCCTAAAGGGTCGAGAACGCTGCTCGGCTGAAACAGGTGGGCCTTGTTCGTCTCCCAAGATTCAGGCTCGGGCCAAAGTGCAAAGGAATATCAACTCCCTCCAGGCTATCCTCAAACGAGAAGACGAATCCATCCGGGACTTCACATGCAGGTTCGGACAAGCCGCCCAGAAGATTGATGTTTACAGTATGGATGCGGTCCTGCAAAACTTTCGAATAAGCTTTGGACCGACCACTCCGTTCTTCCAAACTTTATCCTTGGATCCGCCCACAACTATGGAGGAACTATATCGGCGGGCAGATAAGTTCTCCACACTAGAAGACAACATTCAGGCCGCCTCGCAAACTGTAATGATAACCGCCTAAAGTAACAAGCCGACCGCCAAAGGCCCATCAGAACCGAAGAACAGTCAGAACAAGGGTCAGAAGCGCCCCGACGGGCAGGCCGAAAAGAGGAAGGAGCCCCCCCGGGGCCCACTTCAACATCGCTATGATCGGCTCCGCCCTCATTCGGGACCTCCCGCCTCAAGTGGCCCCCCACCCATGAGGCGGTCCTGCACCAAGACAAAAGATCCTTAAGGTGCGACATCACAGTGGACCATGGCCACGAAACCAATCCACGCTGTGTGCCTGAAGTCTTCTAGTAGAAACTGATTCGGGCCAGGCACCTCGTGAGATATATACGGTGAGCCGATCGGGTGGCGCAACCTTTACAGCTCACACTGGCCATCACGATACCGAAGACGCCTGGCCCCGATAAAACCATCAACTTTATACAGGGGGACCTACGACAACCAATACGCCCCAAAAGCGCAGGAGAAAATGTCTCGCCTACCTCGCCAGAGCCGTGGTAAACACCACAACACAAGAAGAAAATGATCACAGCAAGGCGTACCGGCTGACGGCCCTATATCCTTCCCTATTAACCATACCCGGTCGTTACTTCGTCACGATGCACTGTACTACGCTCAGATTAACGGTTTTGATGTACACAGTGGTCCTTTCGGGCCGATCCAGCAGCGTAGTCGTATTTACTACACCTCTAAATTTCTCTTCTGCAGGCGAGAGTCCCGCCGATCATCTCGCCCGCTAGTAGGGTTCGTCCGGTTCAATGGGCCACCACACCACGCCGGTGATATCACATTTCCCATCCAAAGCGGTCCAAGAATTCAATGAGTACTATTCTCGATGGCAGAGGATTCAGCCATACAATGCCATCCCTGGCCTGGGCCCGCTACACGCCTGGCGAAATGCATACCATCCACGCACCACCAAACACCGCCCCACTCCGATCGCCCGCAAGCCACCTTCAAGGAAGTCGCCAGTCACAAGGAATGCTATCAACTCTCAATGCAAAGACGCGAACAAGGGGAATGCTCCAGTGAACCATCCCTTAAAAGCCAACCTCAGCAATAGTAATCACAGTCATCTGCCCAATCCGCCTTATAGGATAGAGAGTCGCTGACAGTTGATCCCTTGGCAACCATAACCCTTGACGGACCGGACAGATGCATATGTGTTAGTACCCTCCTGTCCGAGGAGGAGAAGGCCCAATTATGCCATGTTATACAGTTAAACGCTGATGTATTTGCTTGGACTCATGCATATATGACTGGAATAAGCCCCACACACGCCTCACACAGACTAAACGTCGCCCCATCCACCAAGCCGGTCAAACAAAAGTAGATCGCCACCCAGACGCCACTTGGTCATCCGTGACCGAGGTCGATAATCAGTAGTTAAATACCCGAATGGTGACCCAGCGTGGTAGTTGATACGAAACAAATGGGTAATGTGGATTACGGGATTTCAATGACGCGTCAGCTTTACCCGCGCCGTCCAGTTATGGGCCTTGGCGGTCATGGTATATTTATTTTCTTCCGGAGCCTTCTCGAGGATACCACGAGATCCCCACCCCCTGGATGTGGAAAAACATGAATTCATCACTCCCATGGACTACCTCTTTTGTTACAATGTGATGCGGCACGACCAAAGAATGTGAGGCACCTATGAGAGTTGGTGACGAGGTATTTGGCCAGTTCTTTCGGTAGTACAATGGAAGTCTACATTGATGATATCTTTGGTAAAATCGAAGCAGCGCTCGGATCCACTTATTTGCACATCTCCGACATACATTAGACCTTCTCGATGCGGTATGAAAGCTGGGCGCAAAGTGTGCCTTCGAGGTCAGCGTCGGCCGATTCCTTGGCTTTATGGTAACCCAGAGGGGAATAGAGGCTAATCACACACGGCTTAAAGTGATCTTGCGTCATTGACCCCGACTCGAGAATCATGACCCTAGCGGCGTTAGGCTCTTGGGCGCTTTTATTTCTGGTTCGGACCGTTTGAAACCTTTCTTCACTACCCTGAGGGGAGCCAACTGGGCCGAATGGAACGAGGAATGCGATCGGGCATTTGTAGCAATCAAGCAGTACCTGACAGAGCCCCCGATTCTTGTGAGCCTGGAAGCCGGTGACACGCTTTACCTCTACATAGCAGCCTCTAATATAGCAGTAAGTGCCATCAAAAAATGTGGGGACGCAAAATTGAGGCCCGTGTTCTTTGTCAGAAAGTCCTTGACAGACGCGAAAACCAAATATAGCCACCTCCCGAGCAATTTGCCTTGGCCCCTCCGGGACAAGCTTTGCCAAAAACTCCTCCGCACTTCCCGGGCTCATCCCATTTGTGGTACTAGCCGTCTTCCACTCACAGGCACAATTCACAAACACGATGCGTCAGGAGAATGGCACGTTGAGGCGATGAGTTAAGTGGGTACAGCATCGATACAAGCGAAAGACTGAAGAAGGGGCAAGTCTTGGCTGACTTCATATGAGAGATTCATGACTAGACACGCGATGAAGAATGGGCTGGTGGACTTTCGATGTAGATGGGGCTTCGAGCTTAGGGGCCGCGCCGGTCTGATTAACCTCCTAGGAGAGTTGAACGCCTGTCTGGTTGGAAGCAGCGCCACTAATAACGAATCAAAATACGAAGCAATGGTAACCGGACTCGAGCTCGCACTCTCCATGGGCATTGACAATCTTTCGGTTCAGAGCGACTCACAGCTGGTTGTCGGACAGGTTAACGCAGAATTTGAGTCCAGAGACCCCCGAATGACGAAGTACACTTCCTTAGTCAAGCACAAATTGAACACCCTCTTGGCTTGGAAAATCGAACATGTCGCGAGAAATTTATGTGAGAGGGTCGATGTATATGTCGTGGCGCTTCTTTTGCCGATAAGAGAGGCAAGTATTCCTCCCATCTACTATCAATAGGAATCCTCGATCTTTGCATGCCCCGAATAAACCAGGATAGAGAAGTTCACACGTCTGGATGGACCCCATACGACTATACTTAGCCACGGGGGAACTACTTGATGAAAGAGATAAAGCCCACAAGGTTCGGATTTAGTCTGCTAGATTCTCCATGATAGACGGGCAACTATACAAGCGATCCTTCCGTGGTAGGTACTAATGTCAACAGAACAAGGCCCGTGTGTTGATTTGAATTGCATGAAGGCATATGTGGGAATCACCCGGGGGGAAGAACTCTAGCCCACCGGGCCCACACTCAGGGGTATTATTGGCCAACTATGAAGTACGTGGCTGTGATTCAGTAGAAATGTAGGCCCTTGCTGGCCAGATGCTCCCTATCTTTAAATGTCGGTGCAAGACTTGATCTCATCACTAGCGTGGCCATTCGCTTAAGGAATACGTGGTAATCGGCCCAGCTTCCCTACGCCTCGGCTCGGAAAAACTATTATTGGTCGCCATAGTTATTCGATAAATGGATAGAGGCGACACCTTCTCATCAATCAGATAGAGATGTCACTGGTTATCACGGAAAAACATTGTCTGCGGATTCATCATCCGAGATCAATCATTATCCAATAGCGGGCCCATAGTTTGGCCAGTAGGAGTCTCTGAGACTTTTGCCAGGAATTGAAAATAAAAAATTTATACTCTACCCCTCGGTATCCCGCAATGATGGCGGTGACCTTTCAACAAAACCTGTTGGATGCCTTGAAAAGCGGTTGGAGCTCCGCTAAAAGGAAATTAGGTGGAAGAACTAGGACTACTCTGGGCCCTCACTGGAACCCGGCCACGAGCTTGACTAGCATTTCTCCTTTGCGCTGAAACTACGGGATGGAAGCCCGTTGTTGTCCTCTGCTAGGGTTGGTGCGCCACCATCCACCGTCTGGTTACTCTGATTCAAAAAATGCAGAATCGATAGTCAGGGAGTTAGGCGTAAGTGATGAGTTGCGGGAAGCCGCGGCAATCAGCATAGCGTCCTACCAACGTCGTTTGGCAAACTCTTATAACATACAAGTAAAGCCTCGAGAGTTTCAGCCAGGAGATCTGGTCTTGAGGAAAGTTTTAGAATCTTTGCCAAACCTTCTTAGGAAATTCCAACCCAAGCGGGAAGGACCTTTATGTCATGATGCGAAATTTGGTGGAAATTTGGGTCCTACGCTATAGATACGGATGGAACCTGTGCAGAATGTGGAATGCCACGCACTTGAAAAGGTATTATCAATAAAAGAATATCTTTATTTTTGCCTTCTCGCATATCCTCGCATATCTCTCCATTATACAGGGTCAAATTCAAAGTCCGGATGGCGCAGTATACTGACCTATCCGACTCGGCTTAGATAACTTCTAGCTTGTCAAATTCAAAGTCAGGATAGCCTGATAAATTGACCTATCGACTGGCTTAGATATATAGCTTCTAGGCCCGGTCAAATTCGAAGTCCGGATGGCGGTGCGGCCTGCTCAGGCCGGCTGATAACCTCTAGGCGGGTCAAATTCAAAAGCTTTCGGATAGGCGTAAAGTACGACCTATGGCTAGAGCTTAGATAACCTCTAATTTGGTCAAATTCAAAAGCCGGATGGGGCGATGGCCCGACCTATCAGCAACTCGATAACTTAAGTGGTCGAATTCAAAAAGTCCGGATAGAGCGCGGTAAAAGCGACCTATCCGGCCCGGCATAGATAACTTCTAACTGGTCAAATTCAAAAGTTCGGATGGCGCGATCGCCCGACCTATCCGGCCCACGATGGATCTTCCTGGCTAGTCAAATTCAAAAAGCGAATGGCGTAGTAAAGTACGACCTATCAGGCCGGTTTGGATAACTTCTAGGCGGGTCAAATTCGAAAGCCGGATGTACCTGATAAAGCCCGACCCCTACTCCGACTGGCTTGAATTAACCTCTAGGCTGGCCAAATTCAAAGAAATGGGATGGCGCGATGCGTGACCTATCGACCCAACATAGATGCAGCTTCTAGTTGGTGAAAAGAAAAAGCCTGAATGACCTTGTGAATAACCTATCCGGTGACCTGACAAATGGCCCATCCGACCACGATCATAGATGGTTGCTTCTGAGGCAGCTCGAATGGTGCCCTTAGCAATCGATTGCAAATCCGGATGGCGCAATATTAAAACATACAACAATGTATTAAACAAAAACTAACAAAAATGAAGTAGGGGATGTAAATTGTTTGGTGCAACCACCGAACAATACAAGTCCCGTCTTATAAAAACACTAAAGTCCTAGTTGGCTATTGCATCCTCAACCCCGCCGTCCGATGAGGCCGGGGGAGCAATCGGAAGAGTCGCCTCCTCTCCAACAGAGGTCGGGATGTTCTTGGACCTTTGTTCCTTGCTACTTGTGGTTGGATCCCGAAGTGGAGCGGGCGGCCGAGATGCTTAGGGAGTAAGCGGGGTTAGCAAAAGGCTCTGCAGATTAAGCAGGCCCGAAGGATCCGGCATTCCATCGAGATCGGGGCTTGCTCCATATGTTGTGCATAAAAACGCAACAACCATAGCCATAGTTGAACAGCGTATCGCCGCTTGCATCGAGCTCGGCGCCATCGTCTCCCCATCGAAGCATTGCTTCTCCTTGAGAGGCGGCGGGGGGATCATCCTTTATAGTCAGAGGCTACATGACCAAGGCAAGTCTCTCGTCCGCCAAACGGCTATTTTCTTCTTCGCCTTCCTGCAAGCTTCCCCCGCTACGGCCAACGACTCCTGAGCAACTCCACGCTCAGACTCCGCCTTCAGGCGAGCATTTTAAGCGGCCGTGGAGCCGCGTTAGACTCGGTCGACTCGGACTCACACATGCTTTCGGTATTCGCGGCCCTTGATCGCAACTTGGCCATTCTTGCCTCATGGCCGCACCGCATCCCTCAGCCTTTGCCCATCGCGACCGCTTCCCGGTGATTCCTTAGCCTCCGGCTCTGGGCGACGGCGGTCGACTTGGCCTCTTTAATGGGCGCTCTGCGTCTCCGCTCAGCCATCCCATTTGGACATATAATCGCAATCGTTCGACGTCCCTTAGCCAAAGCTCGAACTCGTGATCTTTGAAGCACCATGTTCAAATAAGCGTGACGACGCAAAGAAGCCGTTAGGCGTCTGAAGAAATCAAACATGGCGTTAATGTCCACTGATGAAGCAGCGTTATCTTACGAGTTAATCGGCCGAACATGAATTCTGATTCGCGGACTTGTATCCCGTCGTCGATGATCCGCTTAATGTCTTCCTTCTTGGTCCCTATGACGCTCACGAGTGGTCCCTCTCAAGACCATGCTGGCGGCCTCGGCATCCGAAACATGGGCGGGTGTTCAAATTGACCCGTTGATCAGCCACGCAAAACCTCCGCGGTGGAAAGGCTCCCAGCGACGCATGATGTACTTCACCTTGTCTGCCCCGGGCGCCGATACTTCCACTCTCGGAGGCTCTAGCCCGCGCGGTGGAGCATAAGGGTTGATTATGATCCGCTCCGGCAATGGGGGCCTAGGCATCCCGGACCGCATGAACTTCACTGCCGGGTGGAGCCCCACCGTCGGAAGGGTGAATTACACGAAGAGCACTCAGTGGTCGGCCTCCTTTATTTCTATTCGGGCCCACCCCAGCCGCTCTGTTTGATCGTGGCTCCGGCTCGGGGGAGGAACAGGGATGACAATCAGCTTATCTCTGATCCTCCCACCAGGGCAAATTTGTGGTCTGCGGCATAGGCGGGATCGGACTCCAACTGCGGAACTGGGTGCGAAAGCTTCCTTTGCGGGCGTTATGGCGTCCAATAGTCGATCCATCCACTTTCCTCCCATTCCTCCTCCTCCAAATCCTGGAAATCCTTGGGTTCACCGCTAACCCAAGGAATGAAATCCTCCCCCTTGGACCCAGGCATGTTCAGATGTGTTTGGGTTATTCATACAACAATGATT
This sequence comes from Tetrastigma voinierianum, assembly GCA_016808115.1. Taxonomy (NCBI): domain Eukaryota; kingdom Viridiplantae; phylum Streptophyta; class Magnoliopsida; order Vitales; family Vitaceae; genus Tetrastigma; species Tetrastigma voinierianum. The sequence goes on from JAEQBH010000525.1 coordinate 871,114, forward strand.
ACATAAACAAAATGAATCCAGGCCACTTGCTCAGGTGAGTGACCTGGGGATGACTCTTAAGTTTCTCCGTGGGAACGAGTTGAGTAGAACTAGAATCCTCACTAGGGGAGGTTGACGAACCCAATGCGCTCCAAGCACCACACTTGCCCGACTTAATGCACCGGCCTGCAGGCCACTTGGAGGAGACGAGTGCTCGGCGGGCAGAGTAGGTGACCAATGAAAAAAGTGCTCCCCTTCCCACGACATCCAAGGGGCAAGCGGTCGGGGAGATGACGGGAGAGTGTAAGGGCCGGGTTGCGCCTCCGCGGTAGATATATTGTTTGGGTCGGGGAGAACCTTGCAATCTGGCTCCTGCTTTCGGATATCTCAGGCCTTGTGACAGTTTTCGAAGCTTGACTTCTCACCGGTTCACTAGCTGCCTCGCTAGAAGCGCCTGCATGAGCAACCCAAGGTTAGTCCATCATCACATACTAATATCCGGAAAAAGGCTATCAGGCCAGGTCTAACCCGACCACACACTTGGAAATGATTGAGACCGGTTGATATCGAATGGAAGACCGGGGGAGCCCGAGGACTCGTCCCAGGGTCCCCTTACAAGCAACGCTCCTTTCGCCTCAGTCTTAGGTGAGTCGGGGAGCCCATTTACAACCTAAAGTCGGAGATTCAGAACTGACATAGACATCCATTTTGTATGACTCTCATAAAATAAATTATACGGCTCGACTGATGAGAGGTGGGTTGATATAAGGTGGTTCAACACCTGGCGCAGATCAAAATCACGAATGGCGTTAGGGTGGATAAGAGCCCCGAGGGAAATGCGAGTGAAATGCGAAACTCCTTGACTAGATTTCGGCCTTGCCCAGGGAAGTGTAGCCCACATTGCAAGGTGCTCGGGTAAAGCTGCGCATTATCCATGTTCCTGCGAAGTGGACTGTTAACCCGCTTCCATGGCAGGGTTGATGTTATCAGGCTTTCGCGGCCCAGCGGTAACTCCTCCAGCCGTGGGGCAGGAGATGATCTTTGCTTACCGAAAGTCACGAAACCTCAGAGTAGCTGCTAAGTGGAAGTTTCTTCCTTCCCCTGTATTTCTCTGACAGGATCAAGAAGAAGGAAAAGCAGAATATTAAATGACCATATCACCAGATTATTTCAAGGCCTGCCCAGCCGGGAACAGGAGCTGGGCCAGATAAGTCAAACACATCTTCCTTGGGCCACTTTTGACCCAGAAACAGATCTTCTTGGAGCCAACTTGCATTACTAAGGCAGTGATGATTACATCAGACCAAGTAATGGTGCATATAACAGATGGCTGTGGAATAGAGCAGGATTAGATCAAACTATTAAGTAACAGTTGTTAGCCAAGAGGAGACGGAGTAAACCAAAATAACACGAAAAGGAAAAGAGTATGACTTAATGATGCCTAGGGCACATGGTCGCATTTGTGCGATGACTGATTATGCGCAGAGATCTCAACCATCATGACCCAGTTCGCTGGGAGCCCTTGTAGATTAAGGTGGGCCAAGCCCAGGGGCCTTTCTCTCGGGCGATTAAACCGGTCCGTTAACAAGTTTTATAATGTCCAACCGGCCTCAAATAGACAGAATGTCCAAATATGTCGTACAGAATTGCAATAAGGCACTAAGCTGATAAAAAACTGCAATTTTATTAATTACACCAAAAAGGTGTTCGGCATTACATAACAATGCTTGTTGCCAAGAAATCATATTATAACACAACAAACTAATATTCATAACACCCAATCTGAGGAAGAAAAAGCAGCAAGGCATCAGTGAGTGAACCAAGAAGAAGTCCTTTGCAAAAGAAAAAGGGAAAGATGGAGATGGGGCTAAAAGAAGAAGCCAAGAAGAAGGGAAAGATGGAGATGAAATTTGAAAGAGGCAGGTACACTGGAAGCACAAAGAAGAAGGGCAAGATGGAGATGGGGCTGCCGTGGGGAAGCTAAGAAGAAGGAGGAGAGGGCTGGTGGAATCTCGAAGCGGCCCTGTAAGTTCAACGGGAGGTGTCCTCGGGCTCCCGTCAAAGTTTCGAAGACCACTGACACACACTCCACGAACATTTTAGGCTCCGCTCAGGCCATGCGATCTTTAGGTAATCCATGCTTGGAAGGCACGCTCAAATAATCGGTCACCACCATCCTTCATCCCACAATCCCCTCGATTCAGAGTCTCACTCAACATTCAATTATCCTTCTCTGCCGGATAAACATTGATAACCAGTACGATGACGAACCTCGTCACCCTCTAGCTTTTTATAGCGGCCCCCTAATCTCAAGATCAACCCAAGCGACCATATAGCATCTAATGCAGTTTCAAAAAAGTTACAAAATTCACATTGAACCGGCATTGGTGCATCTCACATTCCCCATGAAATAGCCAGTCCAAGCTTGTCCTTTTTCCCCACGGGACGGTCGCCTCCGGCGAGGAAAAGGGGGCATTAATGGAGTACCATGGGCTCGGGCCCGGTTCACAGCTAATGCGGCGACCTGGGCGCGATGGGTTGGCGAACCAGCCGGCAGGAACGCCCAGAACCGATCCTCATGGGTGTTCCCTAGCCGGTGGCCCAACATAAACTAATGGGACTAGGCCCAAAAGACAGCCTGCCCAGGAACGCTTGGACAATCCTCCACCCGGGTGCCCGGGTGCTCGGGCGCCTCTTATCCCAGATGCCTTTTTACCAGGTGCTTCCTTCCCTGATCGGCAACTCCACCAAACGAAACTTCCAACCGGCTCTTCATGATATAAGTGTAAGTTCTCCCATGAACCAATTGCCTCGCCTCCAACTAAATAGGAAAGTACTCCCAGCAGCGGCCCTATCGGGAAGGTAGTTACGCAAAAGGAAGAACAAGTCATCCTTCCTGAAATAAAAGCCACCTTCCCCTATCTTTATGGGAAGAAATCGTCCACTCTCCGAGAAAGATGGATCCTCTTTCTCCCTCCATAAAAGAGAAGCAAATCTGCCGAATGAGGTACGAAAGTTAACTTGATTGAGATAATTGTTGCTCCAAGCTCTGAGTCTTCCAGAAAAGGACTAACTTTTCCATCGGAGGGGCGACGAAACACCATTGTCGTCTTCTTATTTGTTTGCGAGGTTCGTGGCGGTGAATCTCCCGACGATCGGCGGCTACGAGGGAGTCGGGAGACTACACTTATAGTTAATGAATGTCACGGTTAATTTAGATGTCGATAGGCGTATAAATTATTGTTTAGTAAAATACTTTATTAAAAATAGTTAATTGAAGTTTAATTTATCTATATAGACATGATGAAGAGATATATAAATAATATATATATAAAAGAAAAAAAAAGTAAATGGTATCTTAAGGTATGCTTGGTTCTTATTTTTGAAAACTGTTCTTGATAATAGTTTTTGAAAATACATAAAACATCATTTTTGTGTTTTTTGAATATTATTTTTATTATCTTAATTTAGTGTTTTATGTGTTCTTTGTATGTTTTTTTTTTTAAAAAAAAAACTATGAATCAAAGGTTTTTTTTCCTTATTTTTGACAATAGAAAACAGTTTTCAAAAATAAGAACAAGACGGGACCACTAAGTTCTAAAGTTTTATTTCTAGTGATTGATTTTTTTAAAGGAATTTCAGGTGATTGATTTATTTTATATATTTTGAGCAATTAGGTTGTTTATATTTTATAAAATATAGTAGTTAATATCTATATTATTTTTGCGGATGAAGTAAATAATATTTAATACACTACTAAATATTTAATATGATATTTACATGAATATCATAATTTATTTTATTCATCACTATAAATAGTAAAAAAATATATATATTTATGATAAAATAAAAATACTTGCATTAGGTTTTTAATGAATAATAAAATTAACAAATTTTAATTACCATAATAAAGCCTAAAATATTTCATAATCTTTTAATATTCCTTAAATTCAAATTTTAAATAAAAATTATCAAGATAAAGGATTTTTTAAAGATTTAATTGAACTATAGAAATACCAAAGAAAATAAAGCATTACTATAATTGATTAATATATTATATATCCTTAAATGATTTAATCTTTATATAAAGGAGTAAAAACTGGAAAATAAATTTGAATTAACAAATAAAAATAATTTTTATTTTTTTTATTTTTCTTCATCCCTTCCTTTTATTTCTTCCGCATTTCCCCCAAAATTCTTATTAACCAAATATAAACCAAATTTATTTCTTATTTTTCGTTAAATTTTATTTTCTTCAACATTTTCCCCATTCTCCTTTACATTTTCTTCTATGTAACAATACATTACTTCTCAAAGTAAACCTATCATGAATCTTCCCATGGGAGCTCTCATTTATCTATCATTTAATAAAATCAAGTTTTATGAAAATTATATATAATTATAACATGATAATGTACCTAGTATTAAGATTTAAATAAAAAAATAAAATCAAGTGAAGATCACTTAGCTTCCATGTAAATAGGGAAAGAATGTTCCATGTAAATAAGATTCAAATAAATAGCGACCATTTTAAGGAAATATGAGTAGGCATTAGGCCAGAAGGTAAATTTGGAAATATTGAAGCTCTTTGTTAGCCAAAATGTTCCCCTGAGATTCATCATATGATCCAAGACAGGATTGGAGTAAAAGCAGTGGAGTCGATTTCCAAATACCTAGGCTTGCCAACTGGTATTGGAAGGTCAAAGAAGGAGATTTTTCGAGCCATTAAAGAAAGAAAGTATAGCAAATTGAAAGGAGGGAAAGAGAAGTCACTCTCAAAAGTAGGAAAAGAGGTGTTATTAAAAGCAGTTTTTCAATCAATCCCAACTTACACTATGCGTTGTCTCCTTATTCCGAAAGATTTATGTGAAAAGATGGAGGCCCATATGTCTAGATTCTGGTGGGGACAAAGGCAGGATGAACACAAAATTCACTGGGTTGCATGGAGAAAGCTTAAGAGGAGGAAGAACGATGGAGGGATTGGTTTTAAAGATCTTTATTGTTTCAATATTGTGATGCTTGCAAAGCAATGTGATGATTCTTAAACTTATCTATTTTTAATCCATTTTTCTGACTTGTTTTTAGTATTTTTAGAGCTATTTTAATGTCAAATTATGAAGAATTTACAAACTTTGTGTTTTGCAGGTACTAATTCAAAAATGAGAGATTTCCAGCGAGAAAGAAGAGAAAAACAGCAATTGCAGCAATCCATGTCGCAACTGAAAATTTGTGTGTTGCGATAAACTTCCAAGCAATTACCAAAGAAAACGTGTCGCAACAACATTTCCTGATTGTTGACAATTGAGCTAGGTCAACAAAAGATAGCAGGTCGCGACAGAGAATGAAAAAGACATATGTTAGTAAGTTGGGAACAAAATAGTTTGTGTTGCGACATAATGCTGAACTAAAGGCAGAATATATGTCGCAACAGAACTCTCTTCTGTCGTGACACTGACTTTTGCAACATGGAAAAGTTTGTTGAGATAGAAAAGATGCTGAAGAAGAAGTTTAGGTCACGACATGAAAACTAGGTTGCAACAAAGGGTGCTTAATGGATGAACTGACGTAGTAGCAATAAAGAGAGTCAATGTTGCGACATACTTCAAGCTTAAAAGGTGTTTTGATCGTCGCGATAGAGATCTTCAGGTCGCGACATAGGAATAAGCTGAACAGAGAGAAATGAGGTCGCGACACAACTCCTAAGTCGCGACAGAAGTCTAAGCACAAGTGAAAAGAAGTCATGTCGCGACATAACAAACTTGGTCGTGATAGCACAAGTCAGCTGAACACGAAAAAGTGTTGTCGCGACATAACATATTGGGGTCATGACATGTAAAACATCCCGACACAAAATTAAAAGTTATGACGTAAAAATGAAGGCTGCAGCGAGAAGCGGTAGTGGCGACCGGAGGAACTGTCGCGACGGTTTTGGGTCACGGTAGGGATGACAATGTCTGCGAAGCGATTGTTGCAGCAAGAACCCGAAACGAGGGTAACATGTAACAAGAAGAAAGGCGGGTTCTGACATCAATTTGAAGAAAGCGGTCGGCATCCTTTATGCGACAGCAAAACTTTGGTCGCGACGCAACTTCGCGAAGCTACACTAAACTATGTTCGCGACATGAGTATCGATGTTGTGACATTCATGTTCGAGGAATGAACAGAATATTGTCACTGACAGAAGAGCTTTGTCGCAGCGAGGAATATCATCTTGAAGGAAAGGAAGAATGTCGCAGCAAGATATGTTATCGCAGCTCAAGCAGAATGAGCACAGATCTTCACAGAGTCGCGACAAGCGACTACTTCTTGCGATAGAAACACACAGCAAAATTCAAAACTATGTCGCAACACAACTTTCGGTCGCGGCGAGAAGATAACACAGGCACAAAGTTAGGGATTCATAAAGAAGCATTGAAGTTAGGGCCCGAACTTTTAGGAGCTCTATAAAATATAAGCATTTGCGGAAAGCAAAGGCGATCGGTTCGCAGCTTGCGAACCAAAGTGCTTGGGAGGCGAGGGACTCTTTTGTATTATATTTTTCTTTTTCTTATTTTTCATTTTCTTCGTAGATTAGCGTAGCTTGATATTTTAATTTGTCACTGGATCTGAAACAGTGATATGTTCAGAAGTTTTGAAGTTGAAATTAACGTTGAAATTCATTTATGATTACTGTTTTGAATCTGATGAACTTCAAGCAGACAGTGGAAATTGTTTCTTGAGTTGATTACACTTCTGATGGAATTTTCACGATCGATATTTCAATGTATCTTTGTAATCAGTTTTGAGGAACTCAACTTCCACTGGGAAAGATCTGATGTTAGTTATGGTCTTTTCTGCAAAATTGGAAGAAAATTTCCTAAGTTGAAATTTGAGATTATTTGAATGGTGTGCTCTTGATATTAATTGTTCCCAATTTTAGTGGCTTATACCCATGAAACGACTATTGTTTAGCTCTGATTTCCAGGAGGCCCTCTGAGTGACACAGAGATAGAGATTCCTGAGAGCTTAGACCAGTTCCTTGGGGGTATGTTAGACTATTATTGATGAACTAATGAGCTCTGAAAGGTTAATTAGATAAATCCTCAATTTGCTCATGGTTTGAGAATAGGTTGAGTGATATATCAATTTAATCAATTAGAAGTCTCTCCTTGATGCGGAAGAATGATCTTGATCCGTGTTAGCATGGTCCTAATCAAGGAAAGAGAAAACTCTTTCAGATCTTAAGGACGAGACATTACTCATGTTGTAGAGATATTGCAGTTGCCCTGTCTTGGGAAGCAAGAAATCTACAGTCATAAGAAATGGGTATGAAGTATTGGAAGAGAAAAATACTCAAATCTTATAGAGAAATTCTATTTACAAGTAATTGATTAGAATCATGTTTCAGGAATGAACATGAACCTCTACTCAGTGAAAAGTATGGTTAGAGGAGGAATCCAAACTCTACTAACTTACCTCTTGACAAATTCAGATTTCACTCAAGGAAAAATAGAATGAGAATAGGATGCAGGAATTGACAATTTCACAGCAGTGGAATCCTAGTGTTTACTTCCAACAATGATCTGGTTCAATCTAGTGGACATTTGGGATTTAACTCTTTCTTTTATATTAAATGTAGGATTCTAGTTTTTAAAATTCTTATTAGGTTACTAAAATTTCATCTAAACTAGACGTTTAAATAATGTAGAACTTGAGTTGTAAAACCTGGGAAAATTCAAATTTTATGAAAAATGGTAAAATGATAATTTCGGTCAAAATCCGGAATTTTTCTAGATCTTGGATGATAAAACGGACTTCACCGTTGGGATCGTCTCGCGAAATCTAGCTACCACGTCGAATTTCGTTGAATTCCGAGAAATCGAAATTTCATATTTTTCGAGGCACCGGGTGTCGGTCTTGCGTATGTGATTTGTGAGAGACATGTGATATAGTGAAAGTGCTCTTACATGTACCCATGTGACACATGTTGCATGATTAGTGAGAGGATGGAGATGAATGGCTTAGATTAAGCCATGTGTCAAAAATCAAAATAAAGGACAAGGAGAGAATTAAGTAAAAAGAATAAGTGAATAAGACAAAAGAAGAATAGTCTTCATCTTCTCCAATTTGAAGAAAAAACGGGCAGTGAAGGGCTAATCCAGTTTTTAGAGAGAGAAAGAGTGACTTCTCTCTAGATTTCCCGGCGTTCGAACCGTCGGTTCTTGTCGGAGCAAAAAGCAAAGTTGTTCTACGCAGAAAGGGCTACGCGTGGGCATCAATTTTGTGGAGTTCCGACAACTCCAAGAGGTAGGGATCTTTTCCTACTTGATTTATTCTTTGGCTAAGAGCCATTTTAATGGATGGGGATTTGTTGAGGCCTGGATGGCCATGTTTCGGTCTCAAAATCTTTGAACCGAGTAGAGAAAATCCCTATTGTGTGACCATGAACAGTGACGAGCCTAGGGTTTCACTGTTCACGTGATATGTTGTGTGATTTTTGTGTTGTTGGGTGATTCAAAATGAATTGCTTGGATTGTTATTAGCCATGCCAGGCTAATTTTGGGTGGTATTGATTGTGAATTGAACAACATGATTTATGTGAATTAATTTTGTTAATATATGCATGTCTTATATATTAACATAAATGGTTTGGAATTGGCATAATGCATTCCATATGCCTTTGGGGCGTACTAAGCGATAGAGTGTGAGTACATAGGGGAAAATGAAAGAAAAGTGAAAATGGTTGTGAAGGAATTTCAAAGGAAGATTTTCCTAAGAATTGCCTGTGGAGAGTGGTCAACGGTTCATCTTGGGCGGACCCATGGTATTCGTAAAAATTATCCCGACGAATTCGCCTCGGAGAGTAGTCGATATATTCAAGAGCTTCGGTAGTAGTTTCCGAGAACAAAAGCTTTTATTTTGAAAGCGTATTTTTGCTCGTGTTGGCTAGGCATGTGTGAAATTCGGTGAGGACTCGAGACATGAGATTGGGCATGTAGACATTCAAGTAGGATCATGTATTTTGGCAGGTGTGATTGTTGCCCACATGACATGTGCATAGGTGGGGAGTAACGTGTAGGAAATTATCGCTGCTAGGCATTGCTCACCTGTCGAGGATCATTATTTCAGAAATGCGGGAGTGTACAGGAGGATGGCGCTCACCAGAGGCCGTGTTTAGAAGAAAGCCGGATTGTGACTTAAGTATTGATTTTGTATAACATGTATTAAAACTCTAAATTTTGATATATGTTTTGGTTAAGAGTAATGTAATAACTCTTGAACTATTGTTATATAGTTGATGTATTCTTAATGAGTATTGATGTATGGGTCCAAGTGGCCATTTTTACTCATATATAGGTCTCATAACATGAGACACAGGTATTCCGTAGGTTGATGGTGGTCAACGAGACAACCCGGGATTTGGGGCATCACATGAGTAGTTAGGGTAGTTGAAGTTTAAATTCCTTTCAATCTACGTAGGAGCGATGTCTGGGACTTATGGAGTTCGAGCTTTATTGCATGCGAGCATTAACTGACACGATTTTAAGACCAAAGGAAATTTTCAATTGAGTTTAGTGACAAAATTATTTTTCTTATGAGCATATAATGTATTTTGGGTCTGTATCAAGTTTCTAGTGCCATTATCTAGGAGTAATTTTTAGTCTTCTAGTAATGGTACTAATAATTTGAATATACACAACATTATGTTCAACAAGTTTTTGGCACCGTTGCCCGGGACTCTAGTTACTCCTTTGGTGATAGTGTCATAATTTTGGTCATACATAAATTTAGGTCAACACAATGCTAGAGAATTATTCAAGCTCCTCATTCTTTATTGACCAGGATATTTAAAAGTAAGTATTTCCCTAGGGAAGATTTCCTGAATGCCAAACTTGGTTTTCTACCTAGCTATGTCTAGCGAAGCATTCTTTTAGCAAGAGAGGTGGTTCAACAAAATTTTAAGTGGCGAGTTGGAAACGGTTGCTCTATACGTATTTTGGAAGGACAAATGGTTGGATGGAGTGGAGGGGGCATACTTCCACAACAAACAAAGGTGAATTATGAGGATCAAAGGTTATTTTCTTAGATTGACTTTTCTAAGGGATGCTAGGATCGAGAGTTGATTAGGCAAGCCTGTAATAGTGAGCTCACTAATAAAATTATGTCAATTCCGTAAATCTCCCACTTTCTCAAAGATAAACTCATATGGGCTGGAAATAGAGAGGGTCAATTCTCAGTTAGGAAAGTCTATAGCTTGCTCATGAATGCGAATGACTAGTTTCCAAAGGAGGAGATTTCAAGGCTGATGTGTAGAAACACTAATTGGAATAAAAATCTAGAGCTTGCTAGTGTTCCCACGCATCAAGTGCTTCTTGTGGCAGTGTTGCACTGATTCGCTTCCAGTTAAAACATCCTTGCTTCGAAGGGGTGTAGCGATTGATAGCTTCTGCACGATCTGTGGAGAGTTGGAGGAGTCAATAGTACACATTTTATTCCACTGTAAGGTAACGAGCTCGGTTTGGGCACATTTAAACTTGGATCATCATATTCCAGGTTTGCAAACTATGACCTTTAATTGCCTATGGGATCATCTAATTAATTCCCTGGCATAGGATCAAATTGCGAAGGTTGCATTAACAGCCTGGGTAATATGGGGATCAAGGAATAAATGTGAATTTGAAAATAGTTCCTTTCAGATAAATAAGGTAGTGGATCGAGTAGCTAGGTATCTGGTAGAGTGTTCCCGCACTTGCAGTAGCGACAGACCCCAAGTTAACAGAGAAACATATTAGAAACAGTCAATCAACATAGTTAGAATTTTCACAAATGCTTAAATCAAAACCTCAACCATGGTTGTAGTGGGTTATGTGTTCATGAACAAGAATAACGAAGTTGAAGTGGCTGGTTGCAAATGCTTGAATTATTTTAGGTCAATTGCGGCCAGGGGCGGACGTATATGGGGGCTATGGTGGGCTACAGCCCGGGGTATTTTTTTTAAAATTTTTTTTTACCCCTGTTATTAAGCCCAGTCCCCCACTTAGCCCGACCACTCTCAACACCCAGCCCCCAGCCACTCAGGTCTCCGCCGCCACCGCCGCTACCACTGCCATCGAATCGGAGCCGCGTTCGAACTCCGCAGCTCCTTCCAAATCTCTGCCTTTCCTAGTCGGGCACGGCTTCGATCTTCATCGGTTGGAGCCCGGGTACCCTCTCATCATCGGCGGGATTGATATTCCACACGATCGAGGCTGCGAGGCTCACTCGGATGGTAGTTTTTATTTCCTAAATGAATAATTTTGTAATTATGCTTGATTGCTTGGGGTTGAATTGAGGTTTGACTGGGATTGCAGGTGATGTGCTGCTTCATTGCGTTGTTGATGCGATTTTGGGTGCTTTAGGGCTTCCTGATATTGGCCAGATTTTCCCGGATTCAGATCCGAAATGGAAGGGGGCTCCATCCTCTGTTTTTATCAAAGAAGCGGTCAGTATGATTTCTTTGTTATTTTCACGCCATTTAGATAATTCGACTTGAATGATTCAAACATACATATACATAGCATCATATCAGTCATGAATTCAACTGAATTCATTCTATTGGATGAGTTAGTTGGTTCTTTGAGAATTTTGTAGTTGCTGCTTTTTGTTCACAACACATCAGCACAAACAGAAACATAGATAATAGTATTCATATGGTAGGGTTTACACTGAACTGAATTACTGAAGGCTTCCAATAGCATTTCTTCACAAAGCAAACTCAAAAGTAAGTTAGATATAGAAAAGTTTCCGAGATCAGTGAAATATATTTATTCTAGTGCTAATTGTGTACTAGCATTGAAAACGTAGAAGCCTTATTGGTTGTTTCAGCAAATACAATGAGACAATGTTGCTATATGAGTTCCTAAAAGAGGCACTTGTAACCAGAAGTAGTGCTGAGTCTTGATCTTGTAACAATTTTATATATTGTTATGCTTATTTCTTTAATATATTTGAAGTGTGATAGACTAGTAGTGATGATAGGAGGTTAGGGGTGAGCCTATTGAAAACCCTATTTGTGTGAATTGATTGTGAATTAATTGTTTTACTATGTGAATTGATTTTATTGATTAAATCTTATCATCTTTAGTACAATTGAATAAAATATTATGTTATTTAATTCACATTTGATTCTAACTTTTAAATAGTTATATGTAATCTAATTCTTATTAGGTTATTGATATAATGGAACCCACCAACAAACAAAAAGAAAAGGAAAAAATCTTTTTCTTTCTTTAAATCGAAGAAGATAATAGTCCTTCTTCATCAAATGTTGATATCGATTCCTGATAAACGAACCTCTTTAATCATCAAAGAATTGAAATTGATAGTACTTCTATTCGATGGGACGATTCACGTAGTCCTATATGGCGGTATCGGTTAATCAACGAGATGCATTTGACGGCGTATGTTGAGGAGAGGGGGCAACTCGACCTAAACTTAAGAGTATAAGATCAGGATGGCCGGAAACAGACAGTCAGATTTTCATTTCTTGGTTTAAATGGTTTGCGTTGATGTTAGTACGAATGATCTGACATTTTGTTTTCCATGCTTTTGTTTTGAAAATGAGAGAGTCATCTCGTGGCTCATTTACTCTTTGGAGGGTTTAATAGTTGGAAGGAGGGTCGATAATGGTGAAGTTGCTTTCTTGATTGCATGTAGAGTCCTAATTCACTATACAATGCATTCAACAACATGAATGCTGAAGAATATTTGATCAAAGCATTGAAAGAATTATTAATGCTCTGAAAGCTCAGGAAAAGAAATTAGGAAGAATAGGTTACGACTTAGAACAACAATTGAGAGCGTGGGTGACATTTCCTCAAGCATGTCCTTTGAGAGGTCATGATGAATCCGAGAGTTCAAAAAATCGTGGCAATTTCATTCAATTGATTAAGCTAATGGGAAAGTTGAGAGTTGATATTGATGATGTTGTTCTTGATAAAGCTCCTAAAAATGCAAAGTATATATCACCAAGAATTCAAAAGGAGATACTACATATTTATGCAAACAAAGTGAGGAATAAGATCAGAGTGAAGAAGTTAGGGATGCCAAGTTCTCTATTTTAGTTGTGAAGCAGATGGAAGGCGATAGTGAGCAAATGGCCATTGTCTTGAGATTTGTTGATATTGATGGTTTCTGGGAGCGTTTTTATGTTGTCGTGTTTGAGAAGCCATTTCTTGCGACAACTCTTAAGAAGAGAGATATATCAATGTCCTCCTTAGTTTCAATTTACAAATTGAGAACATAAGAGTCAAGGGTATGATGGTGCAAGCAATATGCGTGGTGCATGGAATGGATTGCAGGCCTTATTTCTTAATGATTGTCCATATGCATATTATGTACATTGCTTTGCCCATCGCCTACAACTAGCATTAGTTGTAGCTGCTCAAGATGAGTCTTCTACTTGGGTATTTTTTTCTCAGTTAACTGCTATTGTCAATTTTGTTGGTGCTTCTCCCAATCATCAGTTGCAAATTGCGCAAGCTAATGAAATTGCTAAAAATGTAGCTACTGGTGAGCGTGAGCTTATTAAGGGTTAACAGTTGGTACTTTGCATCGGTGGAATACGTTAGATCTCGGCTTTTGAATCTATTTGCGGCTTGGTAGATATGTATGTTGCAACATGCAGTTCTTGAAAACTTGGTTGATGAGGATCAACCGCCGTGATCTGTGAGGCTTCAAGATTTGAATTATGAAGACCTTTGAATCTTGCATTTAATGCATAAAATTATGGCACTTAACGATATGCTTTGTAAATCCTTGCAAACAAATCTCTAGACATCTTAAATCGCGTGGTGTGTCAAAACTACCGCGGGACTTCTTGTACTCGAGGCCCCGGGATAGTCATATTGAGCATGTAGGTCGGGTTTGTAGAGAGAATGATATTGATATGCGAGGAGATGGGTGCTCCATTGAAAGTCGATTCTTACAGGAGAAAATGCATCACGATGAACATCATTACCCTTTGATGTATTCCAATACGTTAATAGATTGCTCCCGATTGATGGAGTTGAATAATAGATTTATGATGAGGCAATGGAGCTTGTTATCCTTAGTTCGGCTTTGGAACCTAAGGATGGCTTTAAATCATTCAAAGCTGGTGATATTTGTAAGCTTGCTTCAAAATTTTATCCTGATGATTTTACTCAACAAGAGATGTATTGCTTGAAATCCTAGTTGCAGCATTATGAGCTTGATGTGCCTTATCATGAAAAATTTAAGAATATGTCTACGATTTAATTATCTTGGGGATTGGTGAAACACGAAGTCAGAGTACTATCTTATTGATCGGTTGATTCGTCTTGTTTTGACTCTTCCTGTTTCCACTGCAACTACTGAACGAGCATTTTCAACCATGAAGCTTATTAAATCTTCACTTCGTAACAAAATGGGTGATGAGTTTTTGGCAGATTCAATGGTTGTTTATATTGAAAGTGAACTTACTTGAGAAAATGTTGTCACAGGACTCAATAATGGTCTTTCTGAATCTCACGGGCAAGCAAGTAAGTCTTTGTTTTCATTAATGTGAGTTCAGTTTTATTTGATTTTTACTTGAATAAATATTTACTTTTTTTTCAATTGAATATTTACATAGTTGTATAAACATAAGTTAGAAAAATTATAATTTCATTTAGCTTACATACACATATATATGTCATTACATGTTTATTAGTTTTTTACTCTAGCCCGGGGTAATTTGAAATCCTGCGTCCGCCCCTGATTGCGGCAATGGAAGCTATTGCTATCCTGGTAGACTTGAATAAAGCCAAAGAATTGGGTCATAGGAATATTGTTGTTAGCAGTGATAATAGCAATTGTATCAGTGCTTTAAATGGTGGAGAAATTGCCGATCCCATTCATGAGCTATTCATTGAACTGTTGCTTATGGATGAGTTTACCTTTTGTTCTTTCTCGTTTATTCCTAGAGAGCAAAACTTTATTGCTCATAATTTAGCCAGGTTTGTTGATAGCTCTGTAGGTGATAATTGCTGGTATTTCCCTTATCCAAATATTGTTGAACACTTGTTTTCTCTTCTTGGTTGAGGTTTTATAAAGCTCTTTTCTGATAAAAATAAATAAATAAATAAATAAAGGGAAAGAAGGATAAAAAGGGGAAGTTGGATATTTTTATAGTAGCTTCCATGTAAATAGGGAAAGAAGGGTAAAAAGGGGGAGTTGAATATTTTTAAAGGAGCGTTTAAGAAAAAAGCTAAGATTTGTAGTTTTTTTCCATCATTATCAGTTGTTTAACCCTAATTAGTTGTGAGCAGTTGATTAGGTGTCTTTACTAAGCATCCTATAAGAGCGAATTGGGGGTGAATAAGCTATCAGCTCCGAATTGATCATTTAATCAGCTCAACCAAACAGGACCATAACGTAATAAAAACCCTCAACATTAGGAAAAGCTTCATGAATTGAGGTCGAAAAAAAAATTCCATTATGTGAAAAACTGACACGAAACGTCACCTTTGTTGAGTTGTAGACTCTATTAAGATATAATTACAATCCTTATCATTATTTTTCAAGAAAAAACATGGGGAATATTAGATTCACAAATTTAGAGTTATTTCAAATCTTTTAAGCAAATATTTCTTTTACGTATCACTTTTATGTAAAATGACAGTATGGACAAAAGGATTGGGATGTGAGAATTGTATCCTTAATTATCTTTTGTCGGGTAAAGTTAGAAGTGTTCCCCACCAATTATTGCTACAAGAAGTAAAATGGAATTCAAAACCTTTATATAGAGTGATTTTATGAAACCTGCAGGCACTGTAAATATGAGACTGACGGTTTCATAGGACATATTTCTCCCATCTTGTTTTGTTTTTTTGTCATGATGAATGTGAACTGATAACCATTTAGTTTTTGTTTTCTGTAATAATGAATAAAATGAGGAATGTGATGGGGGAGTATTTGTATTACTATTTTGGCAGTTTTAATTTGAATTTAGTTTTGGGAAAAGGTGATGGGAATCCCTTCTGCCGCATTCCATATCTTAGTATTTGATTAATCTATAACCAGGGTCAGCATCTAATCGCGGCTATAAAGTGCCTTATAGCTAGGGTCAACATATGATCGCTATTATAAAGTATCTATAGTCAAGGTTGACATCTAACCGCGGCTATAGAGTATCTTATGGCCAAGGTCGGCATCTAATTGCGACTATAGAGTATCCTATAGCTAGGGTCGGTATCTGATCGTGGCTATAGAGTACCCAATAGCCACTCTCAACTAATGGCCGTGACTATAGATCTTGAACCTATAACCATGCATTTAGACTTTATTGCGTCCATAGTATTTATCCACACCACCTATGGCCACACAATGCTGTGGTTTATTTTACTCGCTACTATATTCTATAGCCACATTATATGTTACTTTTAGTCAAGGTTAGTCACTGCAGCTATATGCCTTTCTTCTTGTAGTGTTAACATCAGAAGTAGACATGGGATGCCACAATATTTTTTTCATTGTTCTTTTGTTAGAAATACTCATTTTGATTAATAGGAAATGGTTATCATGATGAAGTTTCCACTATACCTGTTGAAAATCATCTTCTTAACTTGTATTGGTATAAACTACAGGCACTGGGCTTGCGGTTGCAGTTGCAGAAGGTGGACACAAGCCATGCATCCAAGCTTTTGGGCCTGATCAATTAGATGGGGAAGATCCAATGGAGAGCAAAGCAAAAAGCACCTACTTCAATTGGTTGTATTTTTGTTTAGCCATTGGTCTTTCAGTAAGTATGCTGACATTAAGCTATGTTCAAAGACAAGCTTAACTGGGTTCTTGGATTTGGAATACCCTACATTATGTTGGTATAGTATCAAAAGGGAAGGGAATATAGAACGCATTTGGTAGGATTAGGGGTCTCAGCCGGCCGGGGCCGTGTGGCCTGGAAGTGGGCGCTTAGGCCCGAGTCGGGCCAGTCCTTTAGGCCGTTAACCGGTCCAGCCGGCGGGGCGAGTTGGGCTTAAAAAATTTTGATGGCCCATGGAGCTTGGTACAAGCTCGCGGGGCCCCCATACCCCCTCTCTTTCGGCCGCTCCTAGCGGTAGTATATTTAAAAGATTAGAATTTAGCGGACGAGGGTGCATGATCGTGTTCGAAGGCTCGCTAATTGTCTGAGAGAGACAAGTTTATCAAAGCATGAATGGATCCATGATAATTCCGAGTCACCGGAAATAGTGATTAAAATATTTTGTTATATATATATTGTATTTTTATTTGCTGCTTATGGTTGAAAAGTACAAATTATTATGAATAGAGTAGGTGTCGGCTAGTTGGGATGTACTTATTTTATAGTGATCTTAAAAGCTTAAGTGTTTAAAATGTAATTATATTCGTGAATGATTTTTAAATGAGTATTTTTATTTTTAGTTGTTTTTGGAACTGCTTTTTTATTTTTATTTAAGCTTTTGAATCTGATTTAAAATAAAAGCACAAATACTGAATGGAGAATTCGGGCTTTTAGGCGGGCCTGGCAGCGGAAGCTTTTTGGGTGGGCCTGCGGCGGGCCTCTGGCGGGCCACCGGGCGGGCACAAGGCGCAGTAGATCGAGGCGGCCGGTCGGGCGGCGGGACCTAAAACCAAGCCACGGCCGGTCATTCTTTAAGCGGGCAGGCGGGCCCAGCCCGCCGGGCTTGGGGGCCGGGCCGGGGCTTCGGGCGGCGGGCTTTGGATTCTTGGAGGTAGGATCAATAAGGCGTTTGTTGAAGCATCTAGGAATTGGAGACTTAGGCGGTGTTTATTTATTTAATTAAAAATTTGAATAGAACTTTTGTTCGGTATAGTGTTTCATAGGATTAAGTATTTAGTTGTTTTTTTTTCTAAAAAAAATAAATCTTTTAATTCTTATCTAAATTTAAAACAAATAAATTTTTAAATAAAAATTTAAAATACATATGCTTTTATTTAATTATCATGAGACAGAGAGTTTCTATTGGATGATAAAAAAATATATGTTTTTTTTCATATATATTTGAATATCTAGTTTTTTTTTAATATAAAAATATTAACAAAATATCAAAAGTCAAATATTTTTGTTTTTTCTATTCAACCAAAAACTTCAAAAGTTCAATAATAAGTTATATAAAAGTTAAAAAAAAGCAAACAAGTTCAATGAAAAGCCAAAAAACAAATGCCACCTAAATTCAAGGAACGTAAAATTGAGTACAAAATTTGAGTGTTGTGTTGGTTAATTTACAAAAAAAGACCATAAAACCCTAAAATGCATCACATATTTACAACCATATCAAATATGAGCATGATAGCATGGGGGGGAGCCCTGCACTGCACCCTTCAATGAGATCAGTGATGGGCTATGGGATTGGGCCTATCAGCCCAATCCCTTCTCT
This sequence comes from Tetrastigma voinierianum, assembly GCA_016808115.1. Classification (NCBI taxonomy): domain Eukaryota; kingdom Viridiplantae; phylum Streptophyta; class Magnoliopsida; order Vitales; family Vitaceae; genus Tetrastigma; species Tetrastigma voinierianum. The sequence goes on from JAEQBH010000525.1 coordinate 889,470, forward strand.
ACTACCACAAATCCCAAATTATCTATGCCTTAAACTTTTAGGGTTGGATCATACAAAATTTGGGTCACCCAATTCTAACATTCTCCAATTTCTAGATGCTTCAAAAATCACCTTAAAGATTCTCTTAAGTGGGCTCTTCTCGTCTCTTTTGATACTAGATCGATAAGTCTCAGCTCCAAGCAAGAAAAGTGTAGAGCCACAACCATCACTACGCAGGGGATTGGGACCCAGAAGGCGAACACGACTTGATTTCTCAATGTTTTGGCAGTCAGAAGGGCTTTGTGAAGTATAAATTTGCCCAAGCATCAAAACCAAAATTTTCAAAAGTGCCCTGGGTACTGTTTTTAATGATAATTTTATTATTTTTGTGAGTGTTTAGTTGAGGTTGGCAATTCACGAACAAATCCCCTGCGTAGGGACAAATCTGATTATTGTGTTGATGATTATCCTCAAACCCAATAATGTTTTTCTACTGCTTATTCATTGCTTTTGTTTTAGTCTTATTTGCAATAGAGTGAAAGTTTTTAAAAGAAACATTTTTGTTTACCTAGGTCCAGAATCGATCCAACTTACTCAGTCCTTGGATCTAGGGCTTCATCCCCTTTAAACATAATCTTTCCTTCTTTTAGGGCACAGAGAGAGACACTAGTAGACCACCCTCTTTGAAATTTGAAGATCTTATCTTTAGAGGGTTGTTTGTTTTGAAAGAAATTTTTTTTCTCATTGGAGCTTTCAAGAAAATCTTTTGTTCTTGTTTGTGAAAATCGTTTGCCTATTGAGTTATAGAGGAAAACATCACAAACATCATCCTTGCTCCTCCAAGCTTATTTTATCAAAATAGGTGTTTGTTTCAGGTGAAAACTTTTTCACTTTTGTGCTTTCAAGAAAATCTTTTGTTCTTGTTTTTTAAAATTGGTTGAGGTCATTTATACACTCTTATCTCAAAGCAAAGTTTTAGGAGAAAACTCTTGTTCATCTTGATAGATCAAGTTTGGGAAGGACTCCAAGTATTTTCTGGAAGATGATGGCAAGGAGTTAAGGTGAGAAGGTTTCGTAAAGTAATCTGTGAGGGATTAGAGGCTTAAAGTTGGGTAAATCCTTGCACACCTAACTTATACATCATAGTGGAAGTTTTGATCCGTCGTAGGCTCATGGTTTTTTACCTCCTATGAGGTTTTCCACATTAAATCTAGTGTCTCTATATCGTCTCTACTTCTCCTTTTATTTTCGGTATATAATTTTAATTTTGTGATGTTAAATGATTGTTGAGCATTTGATTATTGAATGACAGGTTAAGAGTTTGAATCATATTGCTTGTGACTCGCATCTATATACTATTTGGGGAGTTTTGTAAAGAGGAAACTCCTTGAGAAATTTTGGTTATCTTTGGTTGTTGAATTTGTTTTTCAAAGAGTTTGTAAAAAAAAACACATATTCACCCCCTCTAGGTGTATTCCTTAAGTGAGATTCAACCTACAATTATAAAAATTGATTATTTAATTTAATTTGTTTATTTGACCTAATATCAAAATTAAATTTCTTTTATATCCTAAGATCTTGTTTGAAAACTTCTCTTTTTCTATCTTTTACCATAGGAAAAAAATAACTCAAAAAAATAGGACTTAATTACGGTCTTCTCATCATTTTCTTCATAAAAGTTTATAATTTTTAATCTACTCATTGTGTACTATTGTCCATTGATTCATCCACAGGTACATCAAATCCATTCAAAACCAGTTCACTACATCTAGGAACATCCAGATTCATTCAATGATTGCAAAATATAAAGAAATAATAGGAATATAGATTCACTTGAACTTATATTATATAAAGCATCTCTGTTTTACTGTTTCTTCATAAATTGCGCTATACATGCAAAAAGGACTAATAATGCAGATAGATATTTAGGATATTACAATCAATATATACATCGATTGGGTATAAAATGAATTCAAATTCCATTCATGTCAATATACTTTCTATCATAATTGTGAGATTTTGCAAAATACAAGTAAGCAGCCAGTTCAACTGTACATAGCCCAGCAAGTAGCCAATAAAAGTAATCAAGATGTGCTCTGTTAAGGTTATCTGTGAACCAGCTATCTTGGCCATCTCCACCAGTTACTTTCTCAATGACAGAGGTAAGAAGGATGCTTAGAAAATTCCCTACACCAAATATACTAAGATAGAGGGAGAGACCAACACTCCTTAATTCATTTGGGACCTGATCATAAAAAAATTCTTGAAGACCAACCATGGTGAACACATCTGCAACTCCAAGTAAGATGTACTGGGGAACTAGCCACCAGAGCTTCATCGGGACCATGGCATTTGGCGTATCGACTAGGCCGTATTCTTGAGCTGTCTTGAGCCTTTTCATCTCAACTAGGGCTGCAACTACCATGGAAACGGCATATAAAAATATCCCGTTCCCATTCTCTGAAGCATTGTTATGCCAGACTTGTTCCTGGTTATGGTTCTTGCAAGGGGTAAAAAATGCGGTCATATATAGGAACAAAGAGGACAATGGTGAGGCCAATAAAAGATTGGGATGAAGAAGATGGTAAGTCAAAACCTAATCTAACTGATCTATCCATGGTAGCTTCTTGATCGGTAAAGAAGGTTGATGATTGAGCAGATACAACAGCATACACCAAACAGGTAGCCCATATGGGGAACAGCCTTAGAATTGCCTTTGCTTCATTAGCATCACCATCAATATTGCATACATTCAGTCCTTCCTTTGAGCTATCTGGTGCAAGCAAGGTCTCGTTAAGAAATCTGCCTCATCAGTGAATCAAAATATAGTTATTCAAAACTTGAGCGAAGTTTACAAATAAAAATATTTATAAAATTTCAGGCCATTTTCTGGGCAAGGTCTACAGGACATTCTAGAAGCTAAAACTATATGAAATCTTTTTTTTCTTGATAACCGTGGGTGTCCGGCCACTAGAGGATTTAAGGGCTGGGTAAATTCTCCAATTGCCTTGAGAGGAATTGAATTGGTGATCATTGGTAGCAAACCAAAGGGCGTTGGATTGAGCTACTCCTCAGGGCTTAAAACTATATAATGAAATCTTGATCATTCAAAGTTCCTTTTTTTGAGAACTATATTTTAGCACAACTTTAAAGATCATAGAAACTCTGTTATAGGTGACAGACAGTTGCATCTGTTATAGTTTCTATCTTCCTGCGTATCATTAGTTCTGCAATTCTAGCTAACGCAATAAGCATCTACATTCTAGAGCAGAACTTTCTCATCCCTCCATTATCATATCTGACATATTATCTAAAAGATCAGATCACTCTATATTAAACGATAAATTTAAATCCATTTCAGTGCGTTATCTGAATATAGTTCAGAATAACATATGTCTTTGTCGATGATATTTAGAAATACCATCAGTTGAAGAAGGAGCTTTTAGCTTTGCACTCTTCTGGATTATCTCCATCAAACTGGTCGGCTCCAAAAGCCTGGATGCAAGGCTTGTGCCCACCTTCCCTAACTGCTACTAGATATAGAGAGAAAAAGAAGATCCCTAGGATTTGAGGAGTGGAACATGATGTGGTTTTGTCACTGTTTTTGCAATCAGAAGGTCTCAGATAAGAGAGAGTCAGCAAGCCTAGTCCCTGCCATTTGTATATAGCATTCGAGATAAAATATAATCATCCTTCCATTGCTTTGAAGCCTTACAGTAGCATAGATCGAGAAAATGATAACAAGTTGAAAACATTTCAGATTCCTAAACATGTTTTTTGTTTTATAAAATATCATACCACAGTTCTTAAGATTACCTATGACTGCATAAACCCGACCCAAGCCCAAGGAAAGAGGGCGCAACCTGACCTAACTTAGAAATGTTAGGTGAAAGGCTCTTCTCCTAATTCAATCAGAGTTTCTGTTATGTATGGGAAGCTTTGATGAATAATAATAGGAATTCAAAAATACAAAGATAAAGAAATAATCATAAAATGCATGATAAGTTTTAAAGTGGTTCGGCCAATTATGCTTACATCCACATATGAGAGAGAATATTTTCACTATTCTTAAAAACATAGAGTACAAGATTGGAGTATCAAAGTATTGTGGCATTAGGAAAATCATGAAATCTTAAAGCCTGGGATGTCATTGATATAGAGAAAATCTTATAACAAAACTCTCAATCCTAAAACTTTTGCATGCGTAAATGCAGCAGAATATCTCTCATAACTTTTTCCTCTTGTGACCCAAAATATTTATTGGGATAATCCTAAAAGAATTACTTATTCTATAAGGAAATATAATATTACAATAATGTAACAAATAGGAATTATCCTATAAAATATTATTTACAAAAAAGGAATTAATACTAAATTGGAATTTGAGACATTCTAACAATCTCCACCTTTGATCAAATTCCATCACAATAAGAGAGTAATCAACTTCACCTTGAACTGAAATTCCTTTTATTTTCATCTTGTGTGCTTCGTAATCTTTTGTTCTTCCAAATATCTTCAACTTGAAACTTTGATACCATTTGTTATGAATTGGAAGCTTTGATGAACAATAATATGAATTCAAGAACACAAAGATAAATAAATCATTATAAAATACACGAGATGTTTTAACATGGTTCAGCCAATTATGCTTATATCCACAAATGAAAAGAAAATATTTCTACTATTCTTGAAAACGAGTCTGAATTAGAGTATCGAAGTATTACGACATTAGGAAAATACAACATCCACAAAGCCTGGATACTTTAATCTGAAAATTCTCTGCTGAAACTCTTAATCACTGAAACTCTTCTTTTGTCTGCATCCTTGAATCTCACTCTTTTTCTCTCGGACCCAAAATATTTATAAATGGCTATAAGAAAAGAGCTACTATCTTACTTGATTCTTGTTTATCATCGTATGTGTTATATCGCGTAAACACAAACTTATGTAAATGCATTGATGTCGAGGTGGTTAATGATAACCTTGATATATATAAAATGTTAATGAATATGTTTTTCTATTAATCAATATAACTTCTCTCTACCACTTATAATATATCAAGGTTATTGGAATTTTCTCAGTATGACATAAGTCAAGAATTCTTTCACTTTCTATCAAAGTTGGCTTTAACATGTGTCTAGGTTATTTCATCTTATGTCAAGGTTTGATCAAAATAGGTCAAGGTTGGATTAAAAAAAAACATGATTTCACTATAATTTCTAATTCTTAATGGAAAATGAACCTGCAGTTACCATATGATATGATGATGCCTATTTTGAAATTAAATTTGATTCCTATTTAAGTATGAAACTAATCATCAAGTCATATAACAATGCACATAAACTACTATTTGAGGTAAAAAAAAAACTAATATACAAACATTTGAATATTAAATACATAATCCCATAGATCTTCTATTAAGTTACTCTCCATTTTATACATATAAACAAAACTCAATTAAAAACAATCAATAAAAATACTACACTAACTTAAACTGAATTCTCTAATATTTCTTCAGAAAGAGGTACTCTTTGTTTCTTCCTCTTTGTCTTCTTTCTTACATTTTTCTTGGGTATCTAATAAGATGAAACAAAATATTAATAGAAAATTGAGCAAAAGATATAAAAAATTATAATATAGGATAATCCTAAAAGTTTTCCTTATTTTATAAAAAAACCTAATATTACAATAATATAATAAATAAGAATTATCCTATAAAATATTATTTACAAAAAAAAAACTAATACTAAATAGGAATTTGAGACATATTATAACAGTTTCTATTATTGTACATTTTATATCCATACGTTATGGTACAAATTTAATATTTTAGCGAAAGTGACCTATGATTACTTCTCCAGAAAAGAATAAAATAAAAGACATGTACAAGCTATTATTAGAAATGATGAGGACATTAGATTTGAAGACGGAGAAATAGAGAAACACCCACTTTACCATTCTTCTAAATAAACAGTAGATTAAAGTATGACTTTACTTTAGTATCTTTAAAAATTGATCTTCACTTAAATTGTTGTATTTTTCTTCTTGAGTTAGTTCATCTACCTTATCTTCAATACCAGTGAATCCAGCATAACTATATGATCAGAAGATGAATAGACTGAAAATATGAGAAAAGAGATAGACAAACCAGGATATATAGAAGTGAAGAAACAACAATGGTGCGATATCGACAAAGATAAGTATCTGCAACAAATGCTCCCAACAATGGCAACAAAGTCAGCCGTCCCGGACCATGTGTTCACGTTAGCAGGGGCCGTGGCGGTGGACTGGCCTAGTGGTCCGGTCAACAAATGCTCCCAACAATGGCAACAAAGTCAGCCGTCCAGGACCATGTGTTCACGTTAGCAGCGGCCGCGGAGGTGGACTGGCCTAGTGGTCCGGTCAGATGATTTATAAGATTTGACCCTATGCCGTAGTATACAATTCTCTCTGCACCTTTGATAGTAGATAACGAGGACATGGAGCATTAGAGAATTAGTCAATAAGTGGGTAAGATACCACGTTGTTAGTGGAAGATAAATTGTTAGTTTTTTTAGTCTATTACGTATTAATTTATTTTTATTATTTTATTAATTAAATTATGTGCTAGTTTTTAGGATCATTTAATTAATAGGGTCATTATTTTGATTTGTATTTAAACTTTGAATGTTATCAAGTAAGGGAAGAAGAGTTTAATAAAAGTTAGTTAAGGTTTTATTTCTCCTGAAACATATAATATCAAAGTTTTATTTAGCCTGAAATAGATTATCCTATCAAACTTCAGCACTTGCACATATAATGATATGTGCAGGACAAACTCTCTCCCAAAATGATATGTTTTTGTTAAATATTAATAATGGTCCTAATGAGCCTTTGATGCATGGCTCAAATGATAAAGGGAGAATGAGTGTATGGGAGGTTCTAGAATTGAGTCTTTATAAGAACACAGTATTACAAAGATGTAATGAGAAGTGAATAGATGTCAGAATAAATAAATAAATAATGGTGATAATGATAATAATAACAAGCATACTATTAAATGTCCTTTTTGTCTTATTTGTCATGCAACATTTATTTTATGTTTATTAGATTTCATTTTGACAACCCAATATTGCTCGAAAGGGACACTTGTAAGAATTGATCTACCAATCATGAGTATGACCCTCTAATGCCTGTGGGTAAACTTTAAAGATACATTTTGTCAATAGTCTCATGCCCTTGTTGATTGCACGACTTTTATTTATTTACTTACCTCTATTCTTTTCCCTCTTTTGATTTCATACTTACAGGCTTATATGACATTTTCTTTTCATTCAATGACTGTAAAGAGTATGAAGCATCAGAAATTGGAGGAATCCTTGGTGTGGCAATTTGGAGGGAAAATTAGGGGGCTGGACCAGGGGCAGTGCCAGGATTTGGTTTCAGCGGGCATGTTTAAGCTATATAAGTTTAGCCCTAGGATTTGGTTTCAACGGGGCATGTTTAAGCTACATATATAAGTTTAGCAATGATTAAAAAATAAGGGTTATAGCCAATAATAGAGTGCCGATTTACTTTTTTCTCAAGTTTGAGTTTCCATGAGCGCAAGGGAAAACAAATGTTTAAAAAAAGAATTTCTCTGCATTTGGGCCAGAGGGTGTGAACATCCTTGTGTCGTTCAAACGTCACGTATGAGAAGTTTGAATATCCATTGATGCTCCTATTTGCCTTAAATGCATGTTCTTTATCACATTAATTTTAAAAAGTATTTTCTTGTGCATTCATCTAGTCAAATCCTACTTTTGAATACTTAATTGTGAATTTAATATAAAAGCATAAGTCTTATTTAATTTTTATGGAATTATAACAAATCAAGATATTCATTTTTTGAACTCAATTAGAAGTAATCTATTGATATCGATTAATATTACTACAATGAACCAATTTGATAATAAGTTCAGTTTACTTATATTGATTGATACAATAGTTCACTCTTAACTTAATAGAAAAAAGTCAAATAGTTGATGTTCTATGTATCTTAAGGGTGTGTTTGAAACATGGGAATAGGGAATGAGAATCAAGAATCCATTTCCATTCTTATTTCTAATGAAATGAAATCAATAATTTGATTTCATTAGTGTTTGGATTAGTTTATGAATCTAACATGAGAATAATTGTTTATTTCTATTTGAGTATTTGCTAATATTATGAATTTGAATGAAAAATGAAATAAATTGACAATAATATCATATCACGTGATTTTAAGAGTTTAAAAAAATATAAGTTTGATGATTATTTACCCAAATAATTATATTACTTGGTCAAACAATAAACTACATAATTAGTTCTCATTTTTTTAATTGTAATATCTTATTTTTTAAACTTTATGATTTAAGATTTTATATTTTTAATAAAAATAAATAAAATTATTTTGTATTTAGTTGTAGGGAATTTAAAAAATAAATTATTTTTGTGTAATCTTGTTTTATATTATGACTTAAAAATTCATTTTAGGAAATAACTAAAATATAAATTTTAAATTATTTTTAAATTGATGAAGAGATAATTTTTTTGTAAAAATTAGAAAAATATCGTTATTTAAGTAATTGGACATAACACAAAATAAGATTGAAATTGGTAAATATTTTTGGAAAGCGAGTGTGGGAAGTTATAACTGCAATTGGGACCTAGAGAGTTTGATACAAGAGAAATTAAAGCAAAATGATGATTTTAAGTTTTTATATTTTGTAAATAGAATAGAAAATGAGAATACAAACTATCTTAGGGTGTGTTTATATTTTTTTTCCAAGGGAAAATCAGTACCTTATTTTATTTTCAATTAAAAAAATACTTTATGAGAAAAATATTATTTTATTTTATTTTCAATTAAAAAAATATTTTACGAGAAAATCAATATTTTATTTTATTTTTAAGTAAAAAAGTGTTTTATTTCTTGGTTTAGCTTACATTGGACTATCGGGCTTGACGAAAAAAAAATAGGTATAAAATAATAATTTTAAGTTTTTATATTTTTTTTAAGAGTGAGTGGAATCAAAATACCACTTATATTTAAGGAATCAAAATTCTACTTGAGCGTGGGTTGATTCACTCACCAGTGATTTTATTTGTTCTCTCCTTTTGATTTTAATCAAACATAGAATGGGTTAAAGTGGTGTTTATTCTCATTCTACCTCTTCATTTCATCTAATTTAACACGCATATTGCATCTTTATAAGAATTTAAGAAGTATTTTCGTGTAAATTCATCTTGTCAAAGCTTACTTTTGAATACTTAATTATGAATTTGATGTAAAACTTACCCTAAGTGGTCTTTAATTTTTTGGTTGGATAGAAAGAATCATGATATTTAGTTTTTCCGATCCAACTAAAAGTAACTATTGAAATTGATCAATGTTACTAAAACGAACCTTGATAACTAGTTTCTATTATGCAATTATGTCATACGTCTTATAACCATTTTTCTGTTGCAAAAAGTAAGGAAAAAAAATAGATAGGATAATAGAGAAGAAAAGTTGAAGGAAAGAAATTTATGTTGAAACTTAATAAATTAATTTTATATGTTTATACAAGCTCATTTTATTTATTCCTTTCTATTATATAAGAACTAATTAGAAATTTAAGAATATGTAAGATTTTGAGGATTTTTTATTATATTTGATTTTCTTTTATATTTTCCATAGTAAAACCAAACATGAGAATTTTTCTTAGTATTTCTTTGTCTTTTACTGCATTCGAGCACACGCCTTATATGAAACACCACCTACCAAGGGCTTCCACACCATTTTGTTCGGTTTATTGCGAAACCTTATGGACTCATCTCTTTTCATATTGGTATGATATTATTCATCCACTTTGGGTCTAAGCCCTCATAATTTTGTTTATGGGCTTTTCCCAAAAGACATCTTACCAATTGTGTGCACACCCAAATTCCAACATATACAAGTACAACTTTTTGCCATAAAATATAATTATTGAACCCCCAACGTTGATAAATACTTTAAAAACCTCGGCTAAGTGTCTGATCAATAATACAAGACCATGCACTCATGATACAACTCTCCTATTATAAATATAAGATTTCGCAAAATATAAATAGGCAGCCAATCCTACTGCAATAAGCCCAGCAAGAAGCCAATAAAAGTAATCAAGATGTGCCCGATTGAGGTTACTATTGAACCAGCTGCTTCCGCCATCCCCACCAGTTGTTTTCTCAATTACAGAGATAAGAAAGCCACTTAGAAAGCTCCCTACACCATAGATACTGAGGTAGAGGGACAGACCAACACTCCTTAATTCACTAGGGACCTGATCGTAGAAGAATTCTTGAAGACCACCGACGGCAAAAACATCTGCAAGGCCAAACATGGCATACTGTGGAACCAACCACCACACACTCATCACAACCACAGCATTCGGCATATCAATCAGGCCATGGTCTTGAGCTGTCTTGAGCCGTTTCATCTCCACTAATGCGGAAATAACCATGGAAATGGCGTATAGAAAGCCCCCGATTCCGATTCTCTGAAGCATTGTTATGCCAGATGGTTTACCGGTTAATGCTCTTGCAGTAGGAACAAAAAGGCAGTCATATATGGGAATGCAGATAACAATGGTGATCGAAATAATGGACTGAAGGGAAGCAGCCGGTACGTCGAATCCCGAAACAATTGATCTATCCATTGTATTTCCTTGCTTGGTGAACAAAGTTGATGATTGTGCTTGGACAATGCCATAGACTAAGCAAGTGGACCATATAGGGAACAGCCTCAGTATTGCCTTTGCTTCTTCAACATCTTTTGTGGCACATACATTTCCACCCTCTTCAAAATAATCATGGGTAGGCAAGGCTTTGTTGAGAAACCTATCACAATAGAAAACATCCCAAATCTTGAGTTAGCTCCAAGTAAATTCTTGAGGACAATGTCTACTAAGGGGACCTCCTTTTAGAATCCCAAAAGTTCTAGAAATGCTTTAGGTTGTGTTTGAGTACAAAAGAAAAAAGTGCTAATGAAAATTATTTTTTTATGTTTGATTGTCTAATAAAAAAATAATAAAGAAAATTAAATATAAATAAAATTACTTATAAACTAGTATGTTTTTTAATTATTTAATTTTTATTTTGATTCATTAATTTTTATATTGATGAATCAAAAAAAAATAAGGGTTTGAAATAGCAAATAATTAAAAATAATAAATCAAGTTTAATCATATTAGGTGGCAGAGCCATCAAGTGCCTAGGGGGCATATGGCCCCCTAGATTTTTTATTTTTTTTGCAAAAATTATCCCTTTGTAAGTAGGTGGAGTCGAGCCCAAAACCTAGGTTATGCCCCCCTAAATTTGTATGTAGGATCCTATACCACTGAAGTGCAACATCAAATTTGTTAAGATATGTCCCTCTTAAGGTTAAATTCTAGTAACTCTCTTGAGCTTAAATCCTGGTTCCCCCATTTATTATATTTTTTCTTTTCTTCAATTTTTCTTTCTTTTTACCTTTTCCCCTCTATTTTCTTTTCCCTACATTTTCTCTAATATCTTCCGAGAACCAAACATAGTCTATGAATGAAAATAGGCAGAAACCTGTTTGCCTTATTGAATTGGTGAGAACCTTGTTGAGGCAAGATTCCTTGAGCTAACCCTTCATTAGCTTTCAGTGATGAGCTTTTTCTCCAATTCCCGATTGCTTCAATAAACACCTTACCGATTCTCGCTACCGGGTTTTTCTCGTCTTCTTTAATAATGTAACGGTAAGTCTTCGTTCCGAGCAAGAAAATGAGCAGTGATGCAACCATGGCAGTGCTGGGAATTCCAAATCCAAGGCCCCAACTAAGGTTGTCCTGAATATAGCTCAAGAAGACATAAGCCACTGCAACACAAACTGACAAACAAAAAAGCCACCAGTTGAAGAATGAGCTTTTGGCTTTAAGCTCCTCCTGATTTTGAACATCAAATTGGTCGGCTCCAAAAGCCTGTGTACAAGGCTTATGCCCTCCTTGGGCAACAGCTATTGTATATAGAGAGATAAAAAAGAAGATCATTCGGAGTTGCAGAGGAGAACAAGATGGGATTTGGTGCTTGTTTTGGCAGTGGAAAGTACTTTGGAAAGGAAGAATAGCAGATAGAGTTAACAGGCATAGTCCCTGTAATTCATACCAGCCCAAGTCAAGAATAAGTATCACTCAATGCATTATTGCAGAAGCTTAATTACAATGATGTTTCAAAGCGCACACACACATAAGTAATATTAATTTCCATTAGTCAAAATACAACCCCACAAAATGTTCCTGGAATTGGTCATATGTACGGTCACTACTGGAAAATTCAATGAGAACAAGAAAATTAATACAAAGAACAATTCTCGGGTTTTTTGTTCTAAAAAACACAAAAAATATTTAATTCAGGTAATAAGAATAATTTTTAAATAATACCAAAATAATTTTATTTGTGTTTTCATAAATTATTCTCAAGAACCATTTTCAAAAATAGGAATTAAATAAACACTTAGTTTCTCTGAGCCACTGATATGAACATCTAGTGGCAGATATTCTTGTTGCATAGTAATCGATAATAGGTTTTTTGTCAAAAATCTATTGGTAAGAAATTTTCATCATTAATAAAAAGAACTTTTAACAACTAACTAAAAGTTAACAGGTGTAGTCCTTGTAATTCATAGCAATCCCAGCCAAGAATAATAACTAGCTCAATGCATTATTGCAGAAGTTTAATTACAATTATATTTCAAAGCACACAAATAAGCACTATTAATTTCCATAAATCAAAATACAATCCCTCAAATATGAAAAGATTTCTGATATTGGTCATAAGTACAGAACTCTCAAATCACAAAGAGATCATATATAGTTGTTTAATTATATGAATACCAAGAATCTAGCCTGATCAACCAGCCTTTTCCTCAAAAAATCTTTGAGGCCTTTCAATTAGTATTCAATTCCCTAATATTTGCCTTAACTACTCAACTCAGTTAATAGTTTCAAACTTGGGTGATATTTGTTTTTTACCTTTTTTTACTGATAGCAAGTTGTTTCAAGACATCAGTTTATTAGTTTTTTTACTTTTTCATAACCTATTATATAATTTTTTTCCATTGTGAATAGAAAAAAGTTGAAAGATGTAGCTTTTTCTTAATATATAAAAAGTAATATATTTATTTCTTTATTTTTTTCAACTCTTAATAGAAATAAAATATTACAAGACCAAATAATCCAACCCTTGACGCAATTATTTACTATTTAATTTTTATAGGTCATAAAGGAAATGCAAGCACATGGATAGGTCATTAAAAAAAGAAGAAAACTATAATTATTAAATACATTAAATAGATTTGGTGTCACTTTGAGTACCCACTACTTTGTATTAATATTAATTATTTGAGGACAAATTTCAACTACCACTAGGTGAATGATTAGCCAATGAATGCAAGAAAAAGTTGACAAACCAGGATATAGAGAAGAGAAGCAATAACAATGGTGCGATATCGGCCAAGATAAGAGTCTGCAACAAAAGCTCCTACAAGAGTGACAATGGTTCCGGTCCCGGACCACGCATTCACATTGGCTGCAGCCACGGCAGTGGACTGTCCTAGTGGTCCGGTCAGATAATTTACGAGATTGGTCCCTATTCCATAGAAGGCAAACCTCTCCAAAACTTCAGCACCTGTGTATAAAAAGGAAAAATATTAACCCAGATGAATAGCTAAGATGGTGTAATGCATTATGATGGGGTTATTTAACTACCATTAGAAGTTTATCCATTTATTAACTTCAGGGTCCTGGGATTAGGATGTGCGTACAAGCTGATCTGGACATATATCCACGGTTATAAAAAAGGGTGATTTGATTAAATGATGTTTTGAAACCACAATTTTTGAAATCTAATATTTCATTAATTTTTTTGTCCACATGTCTAGCTTAGTTAGTTAGAATGTTCAACGTCATGGGGTTTAAACCCTTGATCTCTAGTTTTGAAGATATGATACTTAACCAACACACTACCGTATCCCCCTGGTATTACTTATACCCCCTTAACTATATTTTCTAACTACGTCATTGAGAATATAAGAGGGATTCGAGTCTTAATATAGACAGTTTACTACATTGTAAAAGTGATTAATTTTGAAAAAAACATTTCATCAAATTTTGGCTTGATTTTAACAAAATATCTTTTTTTTTTTTGCAAAAATAACACATTTTTCTTAGAGATAATATGAATACATGAAAAGAGTTATGTTTTGTTCAAAATAGGTTATTTTTCAATATATATATATATTTATTTATTTATTTTAAATTAAAAAAATGGAAGATGTTAGATTCACATTATTTGATGTCTTTAAACTAGATATTTCTAAAAATAAATAAATAAATAAAAAGAAAGAAAATTAGTGAAAATTCTTGAAGGAAAATTAAGTGTTAATCAAAATCATTTTCAAATTTTGGTTTTTGGGTGTGGTCTGTGGAAGAGGGAAAATGAGAAATGGATGGGATTGATATGAGTAGTGCTTACCGATGATGAAATATGCTGACCTCCAGCCACCGGTGCCGGACCTCTTGGCCGGACGACCTCTGTGGTCGATGCTACCGGGAACGGCGTCTTCAACCAACGGAGTCTCGGCGGCTTCGTCAACCATGGCCAAGTTTCATCCAAACACAAACAGCACAGAAATGAGTTGGCTGGTTCTCCTTAATTTCTTATATTATATGGGAGTGTCTTCATTTTTTCTTTTATTATTTATTTGTGGGACCCACTTCTTGTCTTTTTTTCTTCTTTTTTTTTGGCATATGCTTTTGCCAGTTACGGGTCTTAAGTAAAACAAATTTTTTTATAGATGGGTTTATTTAAAGAATGACGCAGATTGATTTTCTTGTTCATCAAACAATTTTCTATCATTTTCTGATTTGACAAGCTACTGAAGTTCTTTCTTTTCTTTGGTTATGCATGAAAATTTTAAATTCAAAAAATAAATTTTCATGTTATTTTTTTCCTTTCTCTAACACTTTCCCATAATCAAACATAACCTAAATGAATCACTATTGGTTTTTTTTGGCTTTTTGCTAAAAGCAATTTGCTTTTAGCATTTAACCTATTGTTTGTTTTTTTAACCTTTTTATGATTTATTATTAATTAAAAAAAACAAAAATATTTGGTTTTTTAGTTTTTTCTATTAAAAAAAAATTAAATATTTCAATAATTTACTATCCATTTGAAACTTTCGTGATCTGTTTTATGTTAATTAAATAAAATCGTATATATTTTTAAGTTTTTATTTAAAAAAATTTCTCTCAAAATTTAGATAAAGATTAAGCCATTGATTTTTTTCGAAAAATAAATAACTAAATATTTAATCCTATTAATCACTATTCAAATAAAAGTTTTATTAAACGTTAAAGTAAAAAAACAAAAACAAACAAAGGCTGCTACCTAAGATAACCTTATATTGTCAGAGACCCAAAAAGAAAATCCATAAACCTTATAAAAAAACCTATAGTTTCATTATTAAGTTGAGTTTTAGTCATGTCTAGTTGGTAGTCAAGAAACTGGCTTTGTTTATGAAATTTTCATCACGCACTGAAAAACAAAAACAGAGGAAAATGGAGAAATCAAACAGTGGCATAATGGAGTGTCTGGTAGGTCCATGGAAGTAAATGCAGAGAAAAACAGAGGAAAATGGAGAATCTTCCTTCTCCAACTGATATGTTGACTTTTTTTCCCCTATTCTTCCCTTTTTTTCTAGGTCAGGATGCAAACACTAGGCTAGTGGTTGAGATCATGGAAGCTTTTTTGGTTTAATATCCCTTCCATGGGATACCTGTCTACCATGTAAATTTGGTGCTTCTTTGCTTTGCATTTTCATTTGAAATATTTAGTTAAAAGACATCAAATAACTCAAATTTTATGAATTTTTTCATGTTTTTTCTTATAAAAAAGAAAAACCTATTTTGCACAAAAATATCCTTCTTCAGTTCATGTGTTGGGTTTGAGATTGTTGATTCTACAAGAAGATAGTGTCTTTAGAGTTCAAGTTGATGACGATTTGAAGAAATAAAGGTAAAGTCCCTAATATGACTAGGAAGTGGTTGAAACTAAGGCAACCATGTGTTGTAGGGACGTGCTAGATATGGAAAGTCCGAACTAGAAGTAGAGCAGTCGTGAGACGCATGTGAGTCTACTAGCTTGAAGGCCAAAGAACTTGGGAGCAAGTTACCGATGAGCCTACGATCTATTTGACAAGTGAATAACAATGACATCTTAGAAGATTTGAACGTTTAAGTTATCAAACCAGAATTAGAAACAAATTATGATTCAATTTTGAAGAAGAACTTGATCAACAAGTTTCCTATTTCCGCGTGATAGCTTAAAGGAAAGCACGGATAATTGAAGATATGGTTGGAATCATATTAAGATAATGATTCAACCTTATCTAGTTTGTCATAACCGAATATACAAGGATATATATTTGGGTTTTCGAAAGATGTTTAGCACGGATTTCAAGAGCATAACTTAAAAAATAACAAGTAAAGTCTAGACGTGTTAAGAGAGTGCGGAGTGCAGATACTTGATTGAAGTATTGCATAAAAGCATTTCACCTTTGTTGAAAGATAATGTTTTTATTTTTATTTTATCTTATTTTGATGTATAATGGGTTATGGGTGTGCGATGCTGTAAAGAGGGATATGGAGATAGTTCATTCTGAACTTTATTATGAATGCTTATGTTTCAAGAAAGGTCGTGAGTATAAAGGAAGTCGCGTACCATATAAAGCTAATTGTAAACTTTGAATCAAATCAGTAGAAATCATTTCATCTGGGTACTGCTCCATGGTCGTAAGCAGGTTGCCGAACCACGTAAAAATTATGTGTGCCTTTATTTTATTGCAAAATATATCACATATGTTATGCACACTCTAAGTCTCACAAAAGGAGTTCAAAGGTATTATAACATAGTCTAAACATCAGTGATTGTGACATAGAACACAAACTTATATTTGTCATCATGTATTTACATTGTCTTTTAAAAAAATGAATTATTTTTGTAAGAGTAAAAATCAAGTTGTGTTTTCAAGAGTCAAATTTCGAAATTGTGTTTTCAAAAGTTATTTTAATCCAATCATCCTTTTCATTTCTTGTTTAGAAATTCAAGAATGGGTGATTAATTTAATGATCTAAAAAATATTTCAGTTTTATATCAAAGACAATTTCTTTCATGAAATAAACTTGGACAGAGTCATTACCTAAAATTAAATAAATTTATATCTAAAATTCATTAAGATAGTATCTCAGGTATTGCTGTACTAAAAAATATTTTATAAAGTCTTATCTAAGGTGCATTATCAGATACCAATTTACTGAAAGGTATTTTAAGAATAAAATTTTAATCGACAAAAAAATTTAAATATTTTTTGAATGACTAGGATTTCGATTTTCTAATTATTTTAACATTAAAACACACGTTTTCATTTTCCATGGCTTGGGAGTGTGAAGAAGAAGCTTAACTTTTGGTGTGTCCACGAAGAAACCAAGACGTGAACGTGGAGTGGCATATATAAGTTTAAACTTTAAACCCGCTTCCCCATGTGGTCAACATCTTGCCTGTTTATACTTTATACATTGGGTCCTGGATCAGAAAAACCATTCAAGTGGGTCCCACTTTTTTTTTTTTTTTTTTGGGTCCCACTCTCATCAAATCAATTGCAAATTTGCAATTGCCTATAAAATGAGATTTGGGTCAAAATGACGCCTTTAGTTTTTTTTTTTTTTTAAATTACTTTTAACCCTCTTTTCAAACTTATATTTAGCCTATTTTATAACTTTATGTTCAATCTATTCTGTTCATATTCGAACTAAAACTAAAGTTGACAATTTTTATTTTATTTTTGAAACTGTAGTTGATAATTGTGATTTCATATTTTAACTAAAACACCTAGAATTTAGCTTGAGTGGGGCAACTTTAACTAATTAAGTTTGAAAGAATTTAACAAACAATGATCTATAGCCTAATGGTTCATAGTTTGGGCATCGATATCTCTATGGGACAAACAACAGATTCTGGGTTCAATTCTCCTCCACCTGCCCCCATCGAGTCTAAGCTTGGTCTACCACTAAAAGCAGTAGTTGACAACTATACGATTTTAGTTCAAAAATGAAACCATAATTGTCAACTACGGTTTTAATTAAAAAAAATGAAGAGATTAGATTGAACATAAGTTTATGAAAAATACTAAATTTTATATAAGTTTGAAATAAGAGCAAAAAACAATAATTTTTTTTAATAAAGGGGTTATTTTGACCCTAAACTCCTACAAAATTCCATTTCTCAATTTGGAAACAAGATGACTAATTCGTCCCTTATGGTTTAAGTTCAAAGATCACAAAAATTTATATTATTTACCTATATCCTATCTAGGTATAAACAAGGCTACTTTTAGGTATAATGGTTTTATGGTCGTCCTCTAGGAAGGGTTTTCTACTTGGTTATGAAGTTTTGTTTTCTTGCTTATGGAAAAATGTTTTCTTTTTATTAGAAAGCTAAAGATTTTAGAGGGTTTGTTTGTTTTTGGTTGTGAATCAGATTGGAAAAGCAGTCCCGGGTCTTGGTTTCACCAAGTACACACACATGATGATTTGCAAGGGGGAATTTATCATCCTCTTAGCAAATATTTTTTACAGCTCGAATTCTAAGAGAAGGTAAAACACACGATACTTGGGTTTGTTGGTTGGATAGGCTTTTATCCTCACTCTTTCACAACCCAAACAAGAGAAAATCTCGGTCGTGCATATTGAGGAAAGAATCTTCTCAACAACAATCCAATCTATTAGTTGGACTTGCCAAGTATCAAGAAGGACAGTGTTGCGCATTGGTGAAAAACTCCTTCATCGAATATGTCCAAGGGTTTCTAACGAGTTAAATGTCACTCTCAACCTATAGAGAATACATGAGACGTAACCTTCTCTTCCTGAAATGACCTTCACACCAGTCTCATAGCTTCCTTAGAGTTTAGTCATATTCCCCCTCTTGGATCATCATGTGGGAAGCTTGGATCCCCCAAAACCTAACATTAGGTGACTACTCACTCATTGCTTGTGAGATTACAACCATGAATGAATAAAAGTAAAGTAAAAATGTGTAGAAACTAAAGAGAAGAAGGATTGAAAGAAAACTAAATTTTATTCTAACTCAAAGAGAGAAATTCCTAATAATTCAATTGTGTGTTTGTCTTTGATCTGTCACCCAATATAAAAGGGATGTTCAATACATGTTGGGAGCTAAAAAGATAAGTTACAAGAGTTCCAATTGGATATAACCTAATTTAGAGGCGTGTGGAACTCAAAAGAAAGAAAATTGAGATAAAAGAATGCGTGAAATACATGAACATTGCCTCCTTGTCAACGCAATGAAATTTCGCTACCTCTATGGGAGGTAGTGAAATCCTTTAGAGACTCCCACCCAAAAAAAAAAAAACATGTTTGCTCCCTCCTTGTATAGGGAGCAAAATCCAACAATGAGCGCTCCAGATGCTTCTCTTCGTTCAATCTCGCTTCCAAGGCTTCAACTCGATCAAATCTCAACTCGAAACTTCAAAACTTGGACTCAAGACCCCAACATGTGCTCATTGTTTGTCCTTATATGATCCAAGAGTCATAGAAGTACTTTAAAAGGTCCTAAAAACATACCAATATTCAAGACAAACATTAATACGAAGTTTGAGACATCATAACTTGCAAAGTCAAGTACTTGTAATAAGTTAGCATTAAAAGGGTTTTAAGAAAACAGTTTTAGCTACGAAAATTTTATCCTTTTCAATCATTATCAATGACTCAACCCCTCATGTCCCCTTTCTCAAATTTTCACCTAGCTACCAACAAGATTCCTGCTCTAATAAATTTTTCTCTTGGCTTTTCTAACAAATACACACCCATTTACACAAACAAAACTTAAGGGGCGTTTATTTTTTTTACTAAATATTGATATAACTTTTATTTAGTTGAATGTTGAATAAGATTTAATATTGTATTTCTCTTAAGTATTAAGTTGTTTTACGCATGAAATTGTTTGTTTTTTAATATTATATTTCTCTTAAATATTAAGTTGTTTGTTTTTTATATACTTAAAATTAACATCTTAATTATGTCAAGAAAGTAATTTGTTTAACTTTATTCTTATAATAAAATAAAAATATTTATATAATATATGTATAAAATCTTAACATGTTAATAAAAAAAATGATAAAATTATTATGATAAAAAAATTATTATTATCATTGTTAAAATTATTATTATATTTATCTATTTTATATAATTAAAATAGAATATCAAATTAATAATTTAAAAAATAGATTGATGATAGTCATATTGTTCTTTTTAAATATGTTGATTGTTCTTTAAAAATATTTTGTGTAGATTTTAAAGATTTTAGAATATTTTCAGAAGATTTTAAAATATAACTTTTTCCTTTTAAAATATGGCTTTTTTCTATTCAAAAGGAATTTTTAAAAATTCATAAATAATAGTCTAAATTTTGAAAGCAAATTGCTTTAAAAAAAAAAGCCAAAAAAACAATTGCCTCCTTAGCTTTTGTTGTACATGATTGGGTAAATGAAAATTTTCTCTTATTTGACAATAGTTTGATGGATGGAAGAAAACATACGGTAGTAGTAATACCTACTTTTTGAGAAATGATTCTTCAATAGGAAATGAAGAACAAAACACGAAACCCATTTTGGATCATGAAAGCAATTCCGGGAATAGGAAAAGGAAATTAGGTAGTTGGTCTTTCACATTATCACCTTAAGCTAAAACAAGAAGAGTTTGTCTTTCATAGAATCATCTTACGTAAAAATAAGGAGAAAATGACACCCATTTTGGAAGTTACCCATAAAATGAAATCTTATTCCAGTGAAAGGATATAACAAAAGAAGGAAACGAGGACGAAAATAAGAAAGCTATTTTGGAATAGGGAAAAGGGAAATTAATTAGTCGGTCTTTCATATCACATAACCAAATACCAAAATGGGGAGAATATAATATCTCGGGAGTTCTCCATGAATTCATTTATCCCATTCCATGTGGTGGGAGAACATATTCTTTATGTCTATTCTGCAAAGATAAGGTGCACAAATTCATCCGATTTTTAAGCATATGTCCTATTTTGTTCTTAAACACTTTTTCGATTCCAAGATACCCTTGACATTTACTCTATAGCTTATATATGTGCATCCCATTAAAAAGGTCACAACAAAGCTGGAAACTTTGTCACGTATGATGTGTTTAACGGGTGTTTGTGTATCTGTGACTTTTTTTAATGGTAGAAGTATGGTTGAACTACGAAAGTAAACATTAAAGGTATCTTTAGACAAAAAAAAGTTCAAGAACAAAATGAGATATATGCGTAAAACTGGAGGACATTTGTGCACATTATCCCCTATTCTGCAACAGTTTCTAAAGTTCAATTTAAAGCACACAACTTTAAATAGAGCATTACTTAAGTAAACAAGTTGCTAGGATCAAATCAAGATGGTTATATTTTTATCCCATATGATCCAAAGTAATTTATTTGATATATCAATGTTCAGAGGATTATAAGCTACAATATATACTTCTTAATATTGAGACAAGTGATTATGTGAAATACAATCCACCACAAAGCCATCATAAGACCTTGCAATTATAAAAACCATTAGGTTAACAAACCATAGACCCAAATCTAATATTTATGAAGTACATAGATTTACCTAAATCATTGTTACTTTTCTTAAGACCAGCACTTCTATAACCTATACAGAAGTCCAGTATCCATAATCCTTATTAAAATGCTGCTTGGTGGAATGCGGTTTGTTACCATGAACTTCACAAACAAAGGTTAAGCTTAAAGAGTAAAGATGTTAGACATTAAAAAAAAAAAACATTTTTTTCATATCGATCCTATTGAACTTGAACACGATAAGAAATCTTAACTTTTTAAAATCATTTTAAGAGATGCATGTAAAATAGGAAATTGTTGAAGTTATAGCTAAGAATATGGGCTTTGTCCGATGAATCGGTCCATTTTGACCCAAAATTTTAATGGGTTAAGCTTAAAGAGTAAAGATGTTAGATAGACATTAAAAAAAAAAAAAAATTCATTTCGATTCTATTGAACTTGAACACGATAAGAAATCTTAACTTTTTAAAATCATTTTAAGAGATGCATGTAAAATAGGAAATTGTTGAAATTATAGCTAAGAATATGGGCTTTGCCTGATGGATTGGTCCATTTTGACCCAAATTTTTAATGGGTTAGGTTTGAATAAAACTCGGACCTAATAGCCTGTTCGGATTTGCCCACAACCCATGCGGGATTGGGACAGGCCAATCTGCTTGGGCCGAATTAACTTAAAATATAAAGTAAAAAACACAAAAATATGCCAAAAATCAAACAAAATTTTGTTTTATATAAAATTAAATAATATATTTTTTTAAATTATTTCAAAATTACTATTTCGACAAAGTTTTATTTTCAAATCCCAAAAAATGATGTTTTTAAATAATATTTATATGTTCAAACTAATTTTTACGATTGTTTTTTTTAATTGTCTTCCAAACACATTCTTATAAAAACCTATTTTAATTACTATTTTTGAAATTGATTATAAAAATAATTTTTATTAAGATTTTTCTGAAAAAAATTATATAATGTTTTACAATACAATTTTACATGTAGTATTTTATTTTTAATAATTGTACATGTTTTTTGTAAATATTTTTTAAAAGTAGTTAATTTCTAGTTATAAAAAATGTATGTTTCTTTTTTATTATTAAAAATATAAAATTAGTGTTTAAATAAAAAATAATATTTATCATAGTAATTTCAATTGTTTTAATAAAATAAAATAATACTCACATGAAAAAGAATTAAAAATAAACTAATATTAAAAATAATTTATTATATAGTTTTTAAAAACATAAAATCAAATTATAAGTATTTAAACAAACTTTCCTTTTATAAAATATTTATAAAGTTATAAAATTTTTACTATTTCAACCCATATTAACCTATTTTGATAGAGAAAAATTGGGTTAACCAAACATTAAGCTGAATAGAATGTGAATCGAATGGCCAAGCCCATATTTGTCCATAGCCCCATTAGATTGGGCCACAATGGGCTAGTCCGTTTCCCACTTCTAATTGAAATGGATCAAACAATCAAGTGCTATTCCAAGGCTGTTGAACACTTGGATTTCTTGAGCTCGCTAGATTAAATTCTCCTTTCAATCAGGTTTCATGACCACTTTTCTTCTGAGTTTAATTTATCACCATTATTCCCCCAATTAAATTAATTATACCGTCTTGAAGTGAAAATTAAGTTTTTATGTATGGTATCCATTACATCAAAGTATGTAAAGTCCTAAGTTAGGATGAATGAAGGTAATGTTATAATTTCTGCAGGAAGTGCACTAGATAAAGCAAGAGCTGGTATTCTATTAGGAATAGGAGTTTTTTTTAGTTGTTACTTTTCTATAAAAATTTAAAAATTTCAGCCTGAAAAGACTTTCAACATAAATTATTAAGCTACTTTGTTTTTGGATAATCGTGGATGTCCAAGCCAGTTTATGCGGTCTCCTGAACTTTATGAGTCACGAGATCGTCGAAGCATCAACCAACTAACGAAAACCTGCGAAACAAACAAGAAAATGGCGGTGGTGTGCTCACTGCCCCTCCGATGCTTAAGTTTGATTTTTCAGTTAGCAATATTCAAATGCTCTCCACTTTTTGGATCTGGAATCTCGTACCTCTTTCCTCTGTGCTTTCTTTCTTTTTATCCCCAAGGAAGGCGATCCTCTTTTCATGGAAAGTAGATGATCCCCTTCCTAAACGGAAGGGGAAGGTGATACTTTTCTTGTGCGTTATGACCCATTCTTCCTTTTAGATAACCCAGTCATCCGTATTTTCTGCCCCAAGAAATGTTCAACTACCCTCAGGGTAATTATGAGCATGACTTATTCTTGTTCAAGTCAGGAAAGGTCTCCCGGATGCCTTTTTAAAGGGGTTATCCGGCCAAGAGGGACAGTGCCTAAGCGGTATATACCCTCCTCGGATGGAGATGTACATCGGGCTTAGGTAACAAAGAGCAGTTGGGCGAAGTAGATTAATTTGTTATCCTACTTGATCCTTAATTGGCAGACCCTTCTAGGCACAGGCAGTTGGACCCGACCATAAGACAATGCCAGTCCTTTTCTTCTTGGGAGGATATGGATTTATCCACAAACGAGAAAAAGGTGAAGCGTGTTGGCCAAACCCGACATGGGAATCAACAGATAATTCATGTTGGGATGTTCCAACTTGAATTTTCTAACTTTATGGACTCGCATTTGTTATGATCGCTTAGGATACCCTTAAGGCTGGTTGTTTCTATTAAAGGTTTGGAGGGTGACGAATTTCTTTATGCAACTGGTAATCTCTGGTCTTTTAGTGGAGAAGGTTGGTAAGGCGTTGCCGGGAGTTAGACTTGGAGGATTGCTGAATGAAGGATGATTGCGATGGACTGGTCGAATATGATTTCCAAGCCTGACCCTTGTAGAAGGTTCCAAGATTGAGCGGAGTCGGAATTGAACATCTTTGTTTTAGTTGGTCCTTGGGTGGTTCTAAAACTCGAATGGAGGCCTCTTCATTCAAGGACACCCCCTCTCACAACAACGGGGTTCTACGCGTTCCTTTCCATTTCCAGAGGGCCTGTCATCATCAACTTCGGTTTTTTTCCTCGTTTTCAGCCTTAGTGCCCATAATTTCTTTTGTTTGAGCTCTGTATTTGATCCGACTGGATTATGTAGCCGTAATACGATCATTTTTTTTTAAACAATATCGTGTAACTACTAACACCTCTTGGCGTGATTAATGAGTTCACTTTTCTTAAAATCTCTGCATATTTACGTATACTGTCTCCAAGCCTTTCCCCTTTGCTAGCTAGTGCCAATGACTGACTCTGATGGCCAGAAACTTTGGTATTTGGCATGCTTGGACTGAAATGGGCCTAGCTTAGGATGACATAGTTAGCCGTTGCTCGTTTAAGATAATACAAGGGCCCACGAGTTTGGCTTATACTTGTTTACTGTGCCTTAATAGGCGAATCGTCACCAGAATTCAAACTATCTATGGATGTGATGAGTCAACGATGCATTTAATGCGTCTGCAAGGCCTAGGCGTTCGGTATATAGGGAGACATCATTGAGTTTTACCTTCTTCCACTCATGTTTGTCTTTCATCTAGTTCTAGTTTTTCTGCTGGTGCGTTGGTGTGACGCGACATTCTTTCTGAAACGGAGTTACGGCCTTTGTCACTTTTCGTCAAGTAAGATGCGGGTTTCCCTCTCTTGGGTGTTGGACCTGATTAGCGGCGGTTTGTTTGTAAGTTCGGGGAGAGGGTATATTTAGAGCCTTTTGGGTCCTATTGACCCTTGCTCAGGCTTGGCGATTTTTGCTTTCTTACTAGCTTGGTATATGACTTAGGGCTAGCACTTATTAGGGCTAACTTTTGTTTTTACGCTCCTCCTTTGGACTGCTTGTAAAATGGCGAGACATCAGGAAGTGACTTCCTCCAATCAGGCGGGTCGTAGGCAGGAGGACCTGCCGGGACGCCTTACGTAGCGACATCATCGTCCACGGCGATGGAGGAGTTAATGAGGGGCTTATTGCGATTTCCCTGATAACATCGACCTTATATTGATGGGCTGGATGAATCTGCTATCGTTGGAGAACACCTTCTATGTTTTTACGAGAGCATCTGCGGGTGGGCTTCGCTTCCGTTACCCACCCTTGTTCGCCGGTTTTCACTTCACCGGGCGCCCTTGATGCCATTCATCCCAATACAATTCGGATTCTAACCGGATGTAGTGTTCTAAACCTCTTATACCAACTCAACCTCTCGTTGGTTGAGATTTGCTTTGCTTACTCTTTGAGGATAAGACATGGTGGCCGAATGTTTATGTTGATCTAGGATTCTCGGTTGCAGTTCTTGAATGGACTCCTCGACTCGCCTAAAATGGAGCGAGGGTGCTTTCTTGGTAAAGGAACCTTGGGATGGATCTTAGGAGCTCTCCGGTCTTCCGTTTGATGTTAACCAGTCTCAGTCTTCCCCAGGTGTGTGTAGGGGATAGGTTGAGTTTGAACATGTCGTGTACACATATATGGTAGTCTTGGCCCAGTTGTGGATTACTCCCGGTGTAGGGGCTTGGAGAGGTAGGTTAGTACACTAGGTAGAGAAGGCGAGCATCGAGTAGATCCGCAGGCTGTTGGAGATTTCTGAATAGGAGCGCCATTACGAGGTTCTTCTCACTCTAAAGAACCTCGCTGATGTGAGACGGAGCCCGACTCCCTTCAACCTTCCGATTATCCCTCGTCCACTACCTTCAGAAATTGTGGACGGGGAACATTTCGTTACCACTAATTTGCTAAGTTTAATCGCAGGCAGTGTGTCACCATCCAGGGATCCAGAAGCTAAAACATCAAACAGGGAGCAACGTCACAGGCCGCGTGCATCTTGTCGGCCTTACGATTAGGATTTCGAGGCTGCTCACGGACCAGATTAAAGGCGAAAGAAGTATCTTGTGAGGCTTCTTTACCAAGAAATGGGATGCACTTGCCCCGAATATTCAAAATAAAAAAGAAAGGGACAAATCGGGGAAAGATGTGACGCCCCAATCCCCGGGGGTCCGTTGACTACCCGTCAACCCGTGGAATTCTACATGTCTCACGTCATGAGGCACGTACATGTAATAAACGGCCCAATGGGGCAGTACATCCACTCTGACTTGAATATAAATTTATACGAAGTTTTATTTACAATTGTATTTAATTACAATTTATACAAACTGGGTCCTTTGCCCAGAAACAAAAAAACAGAAAATTATACAAGATAAGGCCAACTTGGCCGTTTCTTCGCCTCTAAGGTCCCGGATGCGTCCGTCCCACGTATCTTGATTTGAAAACCATATTACCGAGCGGGGTGAGCAATGCCCAGTGGTGGAATTTCCTACTTAGGTTACTCCCACACAGGTCTGTCTGATGGCACACAACATTCAACACATGCTAATATATCACTCGTGCATATGTTAACAAATTAATCCTTACATCATGTTATTCGAGTTTATAATAATATCAACTTAAGCTCACATGGGCTAGGCGCAATCCCAAACCAGTCCATCTTGGAGGCCCCCGCCCACATCATCACACAAACATGCTATTTTCTCATGGCAGCTAACCACCTGACACCACCTGATTGACGAATCCACATGACGGTCGGGTGGAATTTCTGTTTAAAACACTCTAGGGATTTCTTAACTCGGTCCAAATCTTTTGGGCGAAACCCGGCCATCGGGCCTCGACAAATCCCCATCGAATTTACGGCATTCGCAAAGTAAAACAAGTAGGAGAAAAGGCTACCTTTCAGGAGTTTGTAGAACTCCCCCGAGATTGAGTACCCACATGTAATTAAGGTAGGTGGGGAACTGACAACTCTTGCCTCATGTAAGAGCTGACGGTCCGTCCTTACAGGAATTTTAGAGAGAAGGTGGAGCCTCTCTCTCACAAAGCCCTATCTTTCTCTCTCTCTTTCTCGGTTTGCCTGCCTCTCTTCCCTCTCGGCGATTTGGGTCAAGGTTGGTCGAGAAAGTCCTCTCTCAATGCCCACGTGTCAAGCTTCCGTTGGCTCATTGGGATTCTGCCGCTATCTTATCCATTTGAGTTTCCCTCTAATGGCATCATGCCATGTCACAAGTGAGCCATTGTGACTCATGTTTATTTGCATACTACTTTGGATTACGTGGCTCCTCTTGGCCCACGCGTGACCAAGTGTCATGCATTACTTCCGGTCGCCGAAGCGTCGATTGTGTTTGGTCGACGAAATTCGGCGATGGCAACTAGATTTGAATGATTCCAGCGGTGAAGTGGTTTCATCATCGAGATCAAGAAAGAATTCCAGTTTTGACGAAATTACCATTTTAACCTTAATAGAATGCGGATTTTCAGGGGTCTATGAAAAAGAACACTCGGGACTCCCAGTAGGGATTTTGCTGCTGTGTTCGTCTTGAACCTAGGCGACCCCTGCAGCCGGAAGGAAGGAGGAGGAAGAGATGTGAGATTACTTGATCGTATGCCGTAGAGCAGCTGTGAAGGATCTTGAGAGGGAATTCCGTCGAATTCGAAGGATGATTGCTCCCCATGGATGGGGGTTTGGAGATGTATGCAATCGTCATTCCGGGCTCTCCGGAGATGGGGTCTAATGACCAATTGGGTCCGGAGGATGTCCGCCCTTAAGGAGCCAAAAGGGGATACCTCGATCGCACGCGCTGCCGGATGATCCATCACCTTATTAGGAAAGCCATTCGAACATTGCCGAGCTTGCATGATCGGGCATAGGCGGGTACCGCCCGATCAGATATTGCTAAACTCCCCATCTCCCCCATGACCATTCTGTGATGGAAGTGACAGTGCCGGAACTGAAGACATCGGCGTATCATCCTGATGGAAGCCTTTCAAACGGGGGGAGTCCGCAGCCGATTGCTTAGACGACTTGTACCCGAGAATGCTACGGGTGCTATGGCGCGGGAGCGGGTTGGACTAGGCGAAGAAGTGGCCTGATGTTGTTTCTGGTGATGCGTAAAGAGGATATTCAGCAGATAGTTGAAGATGGGATGCGAGATTCTGTCGAAACTATATCTGTCGAGCCCAGCTAGTAAAGTGGTAGTCCTGTAAAAGTTTAGCGTCATATCGTTGTATTTTAATATGCTTCTTTGCAGACCATCACTACCATCGAAACGCGTGCCGACCCTTGGTCGAACTCGGTTGAGTGCGGAGAAGCTTTGGTTGTATGTCCAATCGGGGCTTTCCGACTAGGAGAGTTTGGATGCCTCTTTGAAGGAGGCTCAATCGAGTCTGACCTTTGGGAGAATTTTGGAGGCTGAGCTGGCTTGCAGATGGGGTGGCTCAAATGGAGCGAGAAGGGATGCTTGGAGCACGAGTGTGATAAGCGCGGCTGGAGACCGATGCAATGAATAATGCCCGAGAACAAATGGAATTTGAATTGATCCGGGTCCAGCGCGCCTTCGCCACTTCAGAAGGTGCCCGGTTGAAGGCGGAATCTGAGCTTGACTCCTCTTAGCAAGCCTTAGATGCTGTGAAGGAGGCTTGCCGGAAGGCGGAGGAGGAGATTTTTCAGCTAACAGATGAGCGACTATCTTTGATTATGGAGTCGGGGCTGGTAAAGAGGAACTCACAGCTTTCCAGGCAAAGGCTACTGTGGAAAGGGAAGTGATGGAGGAGGAATTTGATGCCAATAGTGATGTGATCTTCAACTATGGATACGGCTGCTGCGCATTTCCACATGATATATGCGGAAGCAAGCCATGATCCCTAGCGGGATCTTGATACAATAAAACATTGCCACTCGAGGTTCTTTGTCAATACGATGCTAGTGCTTCGCCCGGCCCTCAGATGTCGGCTGGCGGTGGGAGCTTTTCGGCCTTCAAGTCCTTCGTTTGTCGTCGATGGAGCGATATCCTTCGAAACCGGTCGGGCAAGGGGTTAAAGATCAAACTTTGCGATTCCCGGCCGAGGTTTTGTTTCATTCACTGTATTTTGACATTCCGCTGTACTTCTTAATTTCAGTTTTTCTGAAACGTCTTGAACTTGGTTGTGAATGGAACAGTTTCTTTTTTTTTTTTTTTTTAACCGAACAACGTATATAGGTGGCCAGCTAGGCTTTGGGACGGATAGGCCATTAAACGTATTGCGTTATCCGGGCTTTTAATGTTGACCAATTACATGTTATCTACACCGAGCCGGATAGGTTATTTACTGCGCCATCCGGACTTTTAATTTTAACCAGTTAGATGTTATCCAAACTGGGTCGGACAGGGCATTTATAGCGTCGTCCGGGCTTGTAATGTTGACCAGTTATATGTTATCTAAACTGGGTTGGACTGGTCATTTCTATGCCATTCGGGCTTGTAATGTTGACCAGTTAGATGTTATCTAAACTGGGTCGGACAAGTCATTTCTGTGCCATCCGGGCTTGTAATGTTGACAAGTTAGAGGTTATCTACACTGGGCTGGACATGTCATTTTCTGCACCATCCGGGCTTTAAATTTTGACCAGTTAGATGTTATCTAAACTGGGCCAGACAGGTCATTTCTACACAATCCGGGCTTGTAATGTTGACCAGTTAGAGGTTAACTTCGTAGGTCGGGCGGTCATTACTTGGAATGCGGGCTTGTAGTGTTGACGGTTAGATGTTATCAGCTGAAATTTGAAACGGGTTATTTTGCCGTCGTTTGGGCTTGTAATGTTGACGGTTAGATGTTATCTAAATGTTTGGGCGAGTCATTTTACGCGCCGTTCGAACTATGTGTTGACCCGGTTAGATGTTATCAACCCGAAATTTGTGCGAATCATTTAGCGCCCGTCGGAAAACATGTGTTGACAGTTAGATGTTATCTAAACTAGGCCAGACAAGTCATTTTACTGCGCCATCCGGGCTTGTAATGTTGATCAGTTAGAAGGTTATCTACACTAGGCCGGACATGTCATTTTCTGCGCCATCCGGGCTTTTAATTTTGACTAGTTAGATGTTATCTAAACTAGGTCGGACATGTCATTTCTACGCCATTCGGGCTTGTAATGTTGACTAGTTACATGTTATCTAAACTGGGTCGGACATGTCATTTTTTGTGCCTTTCGGGCTTGTAGTGTTGACCAGTTAGATGTTATCCAAACTGGGCTGGACAGGTCATTTTCTGCATCATCCGGGCTTGTAATGTTGACCAGTTAGATGTTATCTAAACTAGGCCGGATAGGTCATTTTCTGCTTCGTCCGGCTTGTAATGTTGATAAGTTAGATTTTATCCAAATTGGGTCGGACAAGTCATTTCTGTGCCATCCCGGACTTGTAATGTTGACCAGTTAGATGTTATCTAAACTGGGCTGGACATGTCATTTTACTGCACCATCCGAGCTTTTAATTTTGACCTTGTATGATGAGAAAAATGGAGAAAAATATGTGTAAATGTTGAATTATCCTTTATTGATAATACCTTTTAAGATGCATGGCATTCCACATTCTAGGTACAGGGGTTCCGTCAAGCTTGTCTAAAGAGTAAGATCCGGATTCGCCGGCTCGCGTTATGAGATATGGACCCTCCCAGTTAGGTTGGAACTTTCCGTCCTCGTGGTCGTCAGTATTTTCGAATATCTTTCTTAGGACTAAATCTTCGGGTTGGAACATCCGAGGATTTACCCGTTTGTTGTAAGAATTTTCCAGGCGACGTTGGTAGGATGCTATGCGGACTGCTGTTAACTCTCGCAGTTCATCAACCATGTCCAGGTCCTTGAGTACCAACTTTGCATTTTCTTGCTCGAGCACGTCGCTCCAAATGGTAGGCATGCCAATTTGAGTAGGGATTATGGCTTCCATCCCGTAAGTAAACGGGGATATACCGGTAGATCTGCGAGCAATAGTTCTATAAGCCCAAAGTACCCCAGGAAGTTCATCCACCCATTTACCTTTAGCCGAATTCAACCGTTTTTTCAGGGCAGTCAATAGGGTTTTATTGGATGCTTATGTTAGGCCATTGCTTTGTGGATACCGAGGAGTAGAGTACAAATTCTTTATTTTCAATTCCTGGTATAAGTTCTGATATACCCGGCTGTCGAATTGGAGACCGTTGTTCGATACAATTGATCGGGGGATGCCGAAACGACAAACGATATTTTCAGATAAAGCGGGTGGCGATCCACATCGCTGTCTCGATGAAAGACCTCGGCTTCTACCCATTTATTGAAATAGTCAGTTGCCACCAACAATAATTTCTTCTGAGTTGGGGCGGTGGGTAGCGGCCCAACTATATCAATTCCCCATTAGGCAAAGGGCCAAGGGCTTGAGATAGAGATCAAATCTTGCACTAGTGATTTCAGGATAGGAGCTAGCCGTTGGTAGCGGTCACATTTTTTGTTATAATTGGTCGCGTTAGCTTTCATGGTCAGCCAGTAATACCCTTGAGTGTGAGCTCATGTGCCCGGTTACGCGCTGGATGGTGCCACATATTCCCCTCAGTAGTTCGTGACACATCGCAGCCTGTTGAGTGTCAAACACTTCATATATAGACCGCTAAGGATCGTTGAACAATTGCACAATCGATTAAGGAGAATCTATTGGCCCGGACTTATCTTGTGGGCCTTATCCCTTTCATTAGGGAGTTCTCCCATGCTAATGTAGTGTATTATGGGGTCCGTCAACGAAATTTGATCTCGTCCTGGCTTGCGGGGTAGTGATAGAGGAAAACGGTTGATAGTAGATGAGTAGGAATATTGTTTCGGTTATTGGCAGAGAGGTGGCCACCGCGGCCAAGGCATCTGCTTTATCATTGTAGTCCCGGGGTACATGTTCCAGTTTCTAGATCGAAAAACTACCTAAGCGTTGTTTTACCCGGGAGACATATTTTGCTATCCGGGGGTCCCAGGATTCGAATTCTTTGTTGACTTGCCCGACGACTAACTGAGAGTCACTCTGAATCAGAAGCTTGTCGGCAGATACTGTGGCAGCTAGTTCAATTCCGGATAAGAAGGCTTCATATTCCGATTCATTATTAGAGGCGTTGAAGCCTAATCGGATTTCTTGTTCGATCCTTTCCCCGGTTGGTGTTTTCAACCGTAGACCAATTCCCACTCTAGTTTGCCTTGACGCCCCGTCTTCATTAAGTGTCCAACAATTTGAGGTCTCGAGGTGTGTTTTAGGCCGGGGGATCTCGACTATGAAATTAGAGCTAACACTTGCCTTGCATTAACCTTGGTTTTGTCTTTGGATGCCATACTCGCTTAGTTCGGCGCCCAGCGGGCGTTTCTACCCGGGAGGGTCGGGCATAGGAGCATGCCCGGAGAGGAAGGTCGGTTAATACCACAATGGGATGTGCCTGGAAATACGGGCGGAGCTTCTTGGCTGCTATTCGGAGGGCTAAGGCTACTTGCTCAAGGTGACTATACCGGGTCTCAGCGTCGGCTAGGGATTTACTAACGTAGAACACTGGCTTCTGACTTATGTCGTTATTTTCCTTGAATAGGGCAGCACTCACTGCTACCTCCGAGACCGCTAAATATACGAAAAGTGTTTCACCAATGTTCGGACTAGCTAGAATTGATGGCTTTGCCAAGTATTGGTTGATGTACGTGAAGGCCTGATCACACTCTTCATTCCATCTGACCTGGTTGGCTTCCTTGGGGAGCGGGTTCAAGGCGATTACGTGAATAGGAAATAAAACGACCCCGAGTGGCCGACGGTCCGTTGTTATCCCCTTTTATGGAGCTAGGAGTTGGGGATTCTAAAGTTGCCTGAAGCTGAGCGGGGTTGGCCTCTATTCCTCTCTGAGTCATCATGAATCCCAAGAACCGACCTGCACTCACCCCAAATGCACACTTAGTAGGGTTTAGTTTCATGCCATATGCTCAAAGGAGCTCAAATGCCTGTTGCAGATGCGTAGTGTGATTCGGGCGCTCCTTGGATTTCACCAACATATTGTCAATATACACTTTTATAGTTTTTTTGAGCAGCGGCCGAAACATTTAAGTTACCAGTCTCTGATAGGTGGCGCCGACATTCTTTAACCCGAATGGCATTACATTGTAACAAAAGAGTCCGTGGGGGTGATAAAAGATGTTTTCTCTACGTCAGGAGGATGCATGGGAATCTGATGGTACCCATAAAAAGCATCGAGGAAGGGCAACATGCCATGCCCGGATGATGTGTCAACGATCTAATCTATACGAGGTAAAGGAAAGCTGTGTAGCGCCCCTTCTCAGATCCAGAGCCAGTTAGGCGGATCCAGAGACCTCAAGGGTTAACTCCTATTACTAATTATTATAAACTTAGAACTTTAAGCTTGTTCATTTATATAATGTTAAACATTTAACTTGTAATATATTCCGTAGAAGCGGATTACAAAATATATATACAAGCTCCATATATGGAAGTGTTCAACATTTACAATATTTACATTGTATGCATGAATAACTATGATTTCATGTATTCTTATAGACTAGCCTATCATTCCAATATCAACCTATATATGGATGGATTCTAGACTCAAAGGGATTTTCATAGAGTCTAAGAACACCCGAAACGGAGTTCGGACAAAGAAGTTATAGCCGTCCGAAGTTGGAGGTCACACATGACTAGCCAATCTTAGTCGGCTAGTAGCTCTAGAAAAACCTATATTTCAGTAGGGATATGTTCACCTAATGTCCTCCATAGGTATATGGTTGGAATCTTGACTCAATGGGCTTTCCATAGATTCCAAGAACACTCAAAACGGAGTTCGGACGAAGAAGTTATGGTCGTCCAAAGTTGGAGGTTTGAAGGTGTGCAGGGGCTACGCAATTGCGTGGAAACCCACGCAATTGCATACTGGGCTGGTACAGGCCCGACCAGCAATAAGCGTGGCTTCACGCTCAGCGTGGCGAGAATCACTTGGCGGCTCAAATTTTAATACCAATTTGACCCGAAACCATCCCGGAACAACCCTTGTCCACCAGCCACATTATCCTCCCAATTGAGGCCGAGGAAAATATATACCCTGAAACAAGCCTAAAACATGCAAAAGCTCTGACATAAAACCATCCTAAAATCAATCCCAAAAGTAGGAATAAAACCAAAGTTCAAAATCCATACAAATTATATACCAAAGCATAGCCTCCATACAAGTTCTACACAAACCATAGTAAGTTCCATACTAAAGTTTAACAAAGTCCATACAAAATCCACACTAATCCATACAAACCCATACTTCCATACTAAAATTCATCCTCAGGAAGATTCCCATGTACTCAACAAGTAATCACACTCTCTAGCACCTCAAACCCTAGCTCGAGGAGGAATTTCATATAAAAGTCCACAAATTCCACACTAACCCTTGAAAATCCCTTACAAACCCATTACAAAATCTGGATTTCCATACCCCGAACCATCGCAGTCCATATGAAAACTAGACTTCCTTACCTTTGCTCTCTTTTGAAGTCCTCTTCTCCTTCTCTTCTTCTTCTTCTTCTTCTCCTTCTTCTCTTCTCTTCCTTTCTCCTTCACGTTTTTGTTCTCTCAAAAATGAGAGAACAAACTTGATCTTATCTCTTTTTATTGATTTTACTTTCCTTTATTTATTCATTGGTCCCTCATCTTCATTTATTTTCAATTCAACTTATACTATACTCTACTTTGGCATACAAGCTTATGAGATTATGACTCTGCAAGTCCTAATTGGTAATGACCAATTACCCTTAATCTTTGTATAAATTCTGGGTTTTGCTTATTTTAGTTTTAGCATTATTTTATTCCAGAAAAATATACATTTACTTTTATACCCAAAACATGTTATAAAACTGTTATGGTATAATTTGGGGTGTTACAACTCTCCCCCCTTAAAGAATTTCGTCCTTGAAATTCATACCTATGGTGAAGAGTTGTGGATACTGCACTTTCATATTTGCTTATGGTTTCCAAGTAGCTTCTTCCACCTTACATGAATTGTTGCGAGCACTTTCCTGAGTACTTGCTTATTCGCAGCAGTTTCACCTCTCTCGAGCGGAGCCTTTCGGTTCATCCTGCATTGGTAGTATGTGCGACTCATCGAGCCCGATATCTCAAGCATTGACACATGAAACACGTTGTGTAATTTGACGGTCACAGAGGTACCAAATGATAAGCCACAGGGCCAATTCGTTCCAAAACCTCATATGGCCTTATGAACCTCGGACTCAATTTTCCCTTTTTACCAAACCGTAGAATTTTCCTTCACGGCGATATATACTTTTAAAAAAAAAACACTTTGTCTCCGACTTCATACTTTATATCTTTTCTCTTTTCATTCCTTTCCACCGATAAAATTGTTTCTGGGTCACAGTCGTCTTATTACCTCGGAGGCGCTGGGTAGAAAGAAAACATTGTGGCTTTCATATAATATCTTCTTTTTCAAATCTATAACATTTGGTACACATAATCTGCTCTTGTACAATAAACCTCCACTTTCATCTATGACATATTCGGTCTTATCTCCAGTACTGACTAACTGACCTATTTCTTGTAACTTGGTATCATTTTTCTAAGCTTCTACTATCATTTGCTTTAAATCAAATTTATACTCGGTGAGCCAACAAGGCTCCATCAAAATCAAATCGGTCATAATCTTTGAAAACAGCGAAATCATTTTTTCCTACTTAGGAATTTTCCACACTATTTACTTCCCGGGTGGTAATCGATGATCTGGTCATAATCCTTGAATAACTCTAACCACCTCCATTTGTCTCAAGTTGAATCTTTTGGTTCGCGAATATTTCGCCTCATGATTTAGTGAAAGTTCTACATTTTTCTCCATATAAATAGTATCGCCAAATTTTCAAAGCGAACACTACAGCTGCTAACTCAAAATCATATTTGGGATAGTTTTGCTCATGCGATTTCAACTGTCTGGACGCATAAGCCACCACTTTTCCATATTTCATTCAATAAGCATCCCAAACCTGTCCTCGAAGCATCACTGTACATAGTATAATCCTTACTCGAAGTAGGCTAAATCAACATTGGTGCTTCAACCAATATTTCTTTTAACCTTTCAAAGCTGGATTGGCACTTATCATCCCACTCAAACTTCACCCCTTTCTGGAG
Organism: Tetrastigma voinierianum; assembly: GCA_016808115.1. Lineage (NCBI taxonomy): Eukaryota > Viridiplantae > Streptophyta > Magnoliopsida > Vitales > Vitaceae > Tetrastigma > Tetrastigma voinierianum. Next base: position 926,131 of record JAEQBH010000525.1, read on the forward strand.
TAATTTTGTAAGTGAGGATGCTATAACTGAAAATCTTGTACAAATCTCCGATAACCCGGCCAGGCCGAAATACACCTCGGTTACATTTCGAGGAGGTTTCCAATTCATGTCTGCTTCAACTTTCACTAGGTCCACTCTAATACCTTGAGCATATACAATGTGACCTAGGAATGACACTTCCTTAAGCCAAAAATAACATTTACTTAACTTTGCAAATAATTGTTTCTCTCTCAGAATTTGCAATACTATCTTCAAATGGTGTTCATCTTCATGTGCATCCTTACAATACACCAGGATGTCATCAATAAATACCACAACAAATTGATCCAAATAGGGGTGGAAAACCCTATTCATCAAGTCCATAAATGTAGCCGGAGCATTGGTTAACCCAAATGGCATTACTAAAAATTCATAATGGCCATAACGATTTCTGAAAGCTATTTTCAGGACATCAATCTCTTTTACTCGGGGTTGATAATATCTCGATCGCAAGTCTATCTTCGAAAAGACACTTGCTCCTTTCAACTGGTCAAATAAATCCTCTATTCTTGGCAACAAATACTTATTCTTAACTGTCACTTTGTTTATTTGTCGGTAGTCAATGCACATCCGAAGAGTGTCATCTTTCTTCTTAACAAATAAAACCGGCGCGCCCTAAGGTGAGACACTAGGTCGGATGAAACCCTTATCCAATAGCTCCACATGGTTGGTCTTCCAACTCTTTTCCAATTCAGTTGGAGCCATATGGTAGGGTGCCCTCGAAATGATCGTTCCACCGTACTACTTCAATAGAGATCCACTTCTCATTTTAGGTGGTACTCTAGATGAATTCCTCGGAAATACATCAGGAACTCCTAATCCACAGAATATTTTCAAATTCCCTTACTCTCTTTTGGAGTCAGAATCAAAGCCAAAGGCTTCTAACCTTTTCTCGAGAAATGTCGGACTTCCATAGTGAAATAACTTTCGGTATTGGTCGGATCGAATACCACATGCTTTGTGCCGGATGGAATTCGGGACATTTAAAGCGGGACTATTTTCTTATTACAATCAACTATGGCACTGTTGGATAACCAATCCATTCTAGACAATATACGAAACAAGGACATCTGCATTAGGCCAACACATTATTATGTAGGTACATCCTTAATCTAAGACTCTTCTAGAAACGCCTAAACCTAGGCTCTGATACCAATAACTTGTAGCGCCACTTCTCATATCCGACCCGATTGGCGGATCCGAACCTGATCCGGGGTGCTCTATTACTAATTACTATAAACTTAGAACTTTAAGCTTGTTCATTTATATAATGTTAAACATTTAACTTTTAATATATTCCGTAGCAGCGGATTACAAAAAATATATACAAGCTCCATATATGGAAGTGTTCAACATTTACAATATTTACATTGTATGCATGAATAACTATGGTTACAATGTATTCTTATGAACTATTTACTATCATTCCAATATCAACCTATAAATGGATGGATTCTAGACTCAAAGGGCTTTCCATAGAGTCCAAGAACACTCGAAACGGAGTTCGGACGAAGAAGTTATGGCCGTCCGAAGTTGGAGGTCACACATGACTAGCCAATCCTAGCCGACTAGCAGCTCTAGAAAAACCTAGATTTTAGTAAGGGATATGTTCACCTACTGTCATCCAAAGGTATATGGCTGGAATCTTAACATAATGGGTTTTCCATAGAGTTCAAAGACTCACCCAGAAAGCGGATTCGGACCGAAGGACAATTAGTCAGAAAAGTTGGAGGTTTGAAGGTGTGCAGGGGCTACGCAATTGCGTGGACACCCACACAATCGCTGCACCCGAGGGTCGCAATTGAATGCCCACCACGCAATAGCGTTCCACGCGAATCGCTGCGCGCCAAAGAGTCACTTGGTTCACCATGCAATAGCATGGCTTCCATGCACCAAATAAGTACAAAGAGCCCTCGCGCTCTCTGGGCATACCCAATTCGACCAAACCATCTCTAACAACCTCGTCCACCTAGCCACATTATCCTCCCAATTGAGGCCACAAAACATGCCACAAAACATGGCACAAAACATGCCAAAAACATGGAATAAAACCATCCTACAATCAATCCCAAAAGTAGGAATAAAACCAAAGTTCAAAATCCATACAAATTCTACACCAAAGCATAGCCTCCATACAAGTTCTACACAAACCTTAGTAAGTTCCATACTAAAGTCTAACAAAGTCCATACAAAATCCACACTAATCCATACAAACCCATACTTCCATACTAAAATTGTTGAAAATCAAGCCCACGTCGCCTCATGCCTGTGCATGTTTCTCTCCATATTTAGCATTCCTCTTTTCCTTTTTTAACTTTCCTGAATTAATGCAATATGTTCATCTATATGATTACCCAAATCCAAGCAAGGTGGACCGTGGTTTAATTCACTTTCCTTTGTAAGAGAAATTTTGTCCTGATATTGTCACTTTCTCTGCACTATCTCAAATCAGAACTATTTATTTCCCCTATTTTCTTTCATTACAAAGATAAGAAGTGAGACTAGATCTCCTGTAGTTTCGCTTCAAATTCTTCATGGTATCGCAGTCATTTAGCAGAGGTCCCGGGTCTTTAACCTCTCCTTGTGAATTTCCCATTTATTGATTTGAAAAAGTCCATAATGACTCGACTCTCCACGTGCACTGCATGGGGCCGTATGCACGTGAGGGCGGGTGTTGAAGATGATATCTATTAAACCCAAACTACAAGCTCGAAGCTTTTAGGAGAGCCAAGTTATTTAACACAGACAGAGCGTGTTTAACTCGTCTCTTCTTCTCCATCTTCATTTATGCCTAAATACGGCCCAGCCGCTTGAATGGCTACCAACTCATCCTCCTCTCTTCCGATGGCTTAATTAATCTACTCCTTTGACAACCGCCAAAAAAAATCAAAGGAGGAAGACTCTTGGTGTGACTACCGCAGTAAAGCGTCACCGAGAGAAACTTGTTGGAAGATTCATGGAAAACTGCCAGATTGAATGCCACACAACTACTTGAGAAAGAAGATTTGAGGTAATCATGTGGGCCGCCGATGAACGACGCCACAAATTGAAGCAATTTCTTTTAACAAGGAGCAAAATGGAGATGCTTCTCGTAAACTACTATCTCCTCTATGTCACATACTACAACCGCACATCTTCCAATCAGGTCATTGGTTCCTAACCTCGTCTACAAAGGTAATTCTTTGCCTTTATTGTTGGTAAGAAACATAAAAACCTCGATCGTGGACTCCGTGGAGCATCTCGATCATATGACGGGGAGATGCGACAATTTTTGTACATAGCCCACGTCCAAATAATTAATAAATCGAACAGCGCAGGCTTTTGTCCACTTTCTCAAAGGCTGGGCCTGCATCAAGGTTCGCGCATGCTATCAAGGGATCTTACTCAACTCCGCCTCCTGTCTTCTAACTTGGATTGTAATCTATTATCACTCAGGTAACCACCAAGGAAAAGAGGTGTATTACTAATTTTTCATCCACTTCATCGCGGAATTTCGTGGATTTGATTCGGGAAGACGATTGGCAATGTCGAGGAATGCTCTGACTCTACATCCCATGAGCACCACCATCCACAAGAACAACCCCAAATGGTACTGCGGTAATTCTTTCTACCATGTCAAAATAACGATAGTGCAATTATGTTGTGGCACTATCGCTGGTCATCCTAATGTTATGTATCTCAAGCATTTATTTCTCCTTCATTATTTAATAAATCCAAAATCCTTTGAGTGTAAGAAATCATGTCAATTATCAAGCAAGTTGATTATATTTTCCCATTGACCTATAAGAAAGTATAGTCCATTCTCGATGATTCATTAAGGATATAAAATTAAGTCGAGAATAAAAAATGCTTAGGTACTAGGTGGTTTGTCTCGTTCATAGATGATCACACTAGATTAACGTGGTATTCCTCATGAAAGAAAAAGTCCAGCTTGAGTCAAATTTATAAAAATTTCAAAATATAGGTGAACCAATTCCAAGATAAATACAAATTCTAAGAGTCGATAATGCTGGGATTACTTCAACTCCATTCTAGGAGAATATCTAGCAAGAAAGGGATAGTTCACTTGGGATTCATGTGTTGATACCCCCGCAACCAAAACGGAATAGCGAAAAGGAAAAAATAGGCATTTGTTAAAGGTTAATGGGTACGCTAATGTTCTCTCTGAATGTACGAGGTATTCGAGAGGAGGCGTCCTTCACGGCAGCTGCCTCATCAATAGGATGGAGTGCGAAGGTGCTAAAATTCGAACACCTTGTCAAACATAACAATCCTTTTCAGACCACTGGAGTCTCTTATCCATCGTCCACAAAAAATTTTCGGGTGTTACGTTTTTGTTCATATCGATGTAACATAGAAGTAAACTTGATCCTAGGTCACTTTCGAAATTGGCATCTTTCTTGGAGTATTAAACGCAAATAAAAAAGGGTAAGTGTTACTCTAGTCACAGAAAATTCTACAATTGATGGATGTACATTTTGAAACCCGACCACTATCCCGAAATTGATATTCGAGGAGGTCGGCTCGGGAGCTCATCGGTTTTGGAACCTTGAGTCGTGGTGAGTCACCCGTCACCACTTAAAAATCAAGAGGTTTCTATGGAGGAGTCATGTGGCAATGGGCGAGTTCATTGTTGACTTGTGGGATGTGAGCACATCCAAGAGGAAGTATGGAAGGAAAAGGCACTTTCTCGGCAAACCCATGAGATTTGGCTAGGGTTCTAATCAAACAAAATTCCAGGTATGATATCTAGCTTTCGGATGAATGCTTGTTGATTCGAGGATAGAAAATGATATTCTTAATATGACTATAGCTTTGAGGAAAGGAGTTAGATCATGCACTCAACATCCCATTGGAAATTTTATTTCTTATGATAAGCTATCACCTACGTTTCGTGCATTCACTTCTAACATCACAGAGATACAAGTTCCTCGAGATATTCAGGAAGCTTTCAAGTATCTAAGTGGAAGGCAGCGATCGATGAGAAGAAGTTAGGGACGCGAAAGAATGATGCGTGGGAAATTGCGACCTCGAGAGGTAGGAAACCAGGTGGAGTGGTGAGTGGATTTTCACGATTAAAGTACAAGGCCCGGATGGTCATGTGGACGGGGTATAAGGCGGTTGGTCGCGAGAGGATCACCCGATCATATGGTATTGACTATCAAGAAACTTTTGCTCAGTTGCCAAGCTCCGGTACTTTGTTCGTGTACTTTTTATCCTTGGCGACTAATCTCGATTTGATAAGCTTCTGACTTGATGTGAAAAATGCCTTCCTCGAATGGTGACTTAGAGGAAGAGTTTACATGGACATTCTCTTTGGGCTTGAGACTACCTTCGAATTTCAACAAGATTTCTGGACACAGGAATCCTTGTATGGTCTCAAACAATCTCTAGAGGCCTGTAGTTTGGGCTTAGGTTCCACTAAGGTAGTGAAAGAGTGCAGTTCGTTGATGTCAATCCGATCACATTGTTTGAAACATTCGAGAAGGGAAGATGGCCATTATCATTGTATATGTGGACGACATAATTTTTGGTAGTAATCATGAAGAGAAAATTGACCTACTTAAAAATTGCGACAAAAGGAATTTGAGATCGGGGACCTTGGAAACCTCGAGTACTTTCTCGGAATGGAAGTGCTTGGGATGAAAAGGTATAACGAATCTAGCATAGAAGATGGGGTGGATACTGGCTCAAGTAAACAGGGATGCTAGGATCTGGCGGATGTGAAACACCTATGGATTGTGTAAACTTGAAAGTGATGGAAGTCCTCGATTGATAAGGGTTGCCATGTGATAGGGAAACTCATCTATCTTTGCTCATCTGAGCCAGGACATCGGCTTCTCTGTTAGTATGGTAAGTAGAGTTCATGGATCATCGGCCAGAAAAACACGTGGCTAACGTGGCCAGGAATATTGAGGTACCTCGAAATGACAGGAAGGGTCTCTTCTTCGAAGAACAACAAAGAAAGAGATTGAGATTTTTCGGATCACGGATGGGGCGGGAGTTCGACTGATCGGAGATCGACAGCTATTGTTCGTTTGCTGTTTGGGAATTTGGTTACATGGCGAAGCGAAACAGTCGATGAAGTGGCTGCAACGTGGGGAGTGGCGAAATTGCGTGCTATGGCACAAAGGGTCTGGCGAGGAGGAATGCGGTTGAACGGGCGTGCAGAAGAATTACGGGTTCGTTGAAGCATCCCATAGTGTTATCACTGCGCTGACCCGGGCGCGCCATCGATGGGTCGGTTCTGGACGAAGGGGGGTGCTGACGGGGTGATCAACCTTTATCAGAAAAGATTGAAGGTTTTCAAAGTCGACTTCACTCCGGCAAGCATCAGCGGTGACATTCTCACAGCTCTTGCTTCTGACGAGGTCTTCCACGAATAAGCCAATGAATGATCTGCAATCTGAGCGAGGAGTGTTGGCATCGAGCCGTCGCCTGTTACTGTGCATGTTTCTCTCATATTACCATTCCTCTTTTCCTTTTAACTCACGGATTGGTGGGTTATACCATCTATATGATTGTGTGGATCGACAAGATTGAATAGGTGGTTTAATTCACTTTCCTTGTAAGAGGATTGTGGGATGATTATCATGAAGTGTCTGATCTGCATGACTATTTATTTCTATTTTCTTTCATTACAAAGGATAAGAAGTGAACTAGATTCCTCACAGAGTTTTTGCCTTCAAATTCTTCAGCATGTTTTTGGAGGAAGATTCATACTCAACAAGTAATCCACTCTCCTTTTCTCGAACCCTAGCTCGAGGAATTTCATATAAAGTCCACAAATTCACTAACCCACTGTAATCCATACAAAACCATCTGAATCTTAGTTTCAGTGACAGACTTATACTAATTCCATACAAAAACTAGACTTCCTTACTTTTGCTCTCTCTTGAAGTCCTATTCTCCTTATCTTCTTCTTCTTCTTCTCCTTCTTCACTTCTCTTCCTTTCTCCTTCACGTTTTTGTTCTCTCAAAAAATGAGTAGCTTGATCTTATCTCTTTTTATTGATTTAACACTTTCCTTTATTTGCAATGTTAGTCCCTTTGAAGTCTTCATTTTATTTTAATTCAACTTATACTATCTCTACTAGCATAAACTGGGATGTGTTACTTCTGATTGCCTGGAGATTGGGGGTAGTTGATGTCAGTTCAGAGTTTTGCTTATTTTAGTTTAGCATTATTTTGTCGAAAAAAATATACATTTACTTTTATACCCAAAACATGTTATAAAACTATTAGGGTATAATTTGGGGTGTGAGCGCGTCATGGGGCACGCGTGGAGGTGCAGTCGTGTAATCTCGCATACCCTCCACTTGCCCCCTTTTTTAGGGACTACCACCACGTTAGCCAGCCATTTTGGGTATTTGACTTCTCTGATAAACCCAACTTTCAGAAGATTATTCACTTCGGCCTGGATGATTTGGTGGCGGTGCGGGTGGGCGCCTTACCCTCACGCTAAAGATTACGGCGGATGAACGACATTTAACTGTGAAAGCATGCATAGAGACTGAGATTCCTATCATGTCGAATAGGTCAGGTGAACACGTCGATGTTAGCTTGCCGTATTCTTTATGTTATGCCACTCTTCAGCTCTTACATAAGGAAGCCCACGTAAATTGTACCTCACGAAACCTACAATAAAAGTATGTTGGACTCGAGGATCTGCCGACTATTCCCCTGTCTTCCACAGGCCGGCCGAGATTGTAATTTCTATTCTAAGGGTTTGGGGACACTGGAGGTGGGAGACAGAATTTCATCTTTGCTCACACGTGTCTTGTGCTGTGTGGCTTGTGACTCAGCTACCACGGAGGTCGACTGTCAGGATGGAGTTAGATAAGCGTGGATTTGGTGATAAGGTTGAGGAGATCGCTTTCATAGCATGTAACCAGTCGGGTGCGATAGCATTGTGCGGTCCAGTCCTCGACCATTGAAAGCGATATACTTCTTTGCGTTCACAGGCCACCCGCCTTGACGGAAAGAACAATGTATTGCGTGGACAGTGTGTGGGTTGGATGGATGGGCTCTGCCATGAAGCCCAAGATGGTGGCCGGGACTGTGGTTGGGACTAGAAGGTCTGTGGAAATCTGGCACGTGCCGGGATCAACAAGAACCACATTGCCTTGTCAAAGTGTGTTCTAAAGTAGAAGTCACAATCGCATCATAATGAGGGTGATGATACTAATTAAGTTTACATTGTGGAAAGAATGTGGTAGTCAGTAAGACTAAATTAACTAAGCTAGCCTAGGGATGTGACAGTGTTTATCAGAGGGTTTGGGACACCTGAACATTAACAATATCGTCATTTGGATTGAATTATTAGTAATCGAAGTAGGACCTCTGATGTAGAAGTTGATGGTGAAATTGCAGGGTTTAGAAGGAGTGTTCGGGACTTACAATCGCCACTGTTGGCGGGATGGGGGCCATCTCTTGCTTCCTTAAGGTCGAGAAGCTCAGTGTATCTTTGGGGACGGAGGATTGATTTGCGTTGCAGTTAAGAATTTTAGGCTGCAGTAGCGGTTAGTTTCTATGGCCCAGTGGTCCCGTGGCCAGGTGAGTCACATAAGGGACCGGTCACGTTGGTCAAAGTTGCCCTCATTGGTGGGGAGCCGTTAAGTCAGTGGGGTCTCGGATGGCGGGGTAGGAAGTCGGTCATGGGGATGTTGGGAGGGTGAATTGGGGAGGGTCCCTCTTTTGTACACTTTGTTCTTGGGCGCTTAGATTCTTGGTTTTGGCCCCTTTACGTTCGGGTGGGCCCTTAGTGAGACTCCTTGTTGTTTGGCGGTTATCCATAAGCGGTTGGGGCGGCCGGATGTTTATCCTCCGATTGAAGTACTTATACTTTGTCAATACAGTTCTTCCATTATTGAGGAGGTTTGGGATTGAGAAGCGAAGAAGAAAGGGTGAAAGTAGGCGAAGCTTATTGGAGACATATAAACAGGACCGCATCCATCTTTGTAAATATAAATTTGTTGGATGACTTGCCTGAATATTAGTGGGGAGTGGTGGGTTCCCTCTTGTGGGAAGGGTTGAAAAGACGGGGACCTGTTTCATGCGTCGGATCAAACATGAGTGTTGGATGGCAATCTGAGATGTTGAATGAGTTTATAGATCCTCTTGGGAGTTTGTGGAACCAGGCCAGAGCGGGTCCCTTCAGGTTGGATGGGAACACCTTGCACATGAGACGATCATTACCTGCACTAAGAATCATTGTTTGGTTAGAATGGCAACGCTAGGTCATACGGATCGGTGGGAGCCATGCATTACGCAGCAAGTGATGGCGCAACAAAACACTCGAGGAAGAGGAGAGGAGGACAGGGAGGGGTTGGTGCCTTAAGCTTAGGATATACGGGCCTAGGGGCAGGCTGACATCCCTCGCAGCCCCCCGAGCAGTGGGAAAAACGAATATAGCGAGCCGTGATATTTATGGGTGGGGACGGCGGGCATGAAAGCCATACCCCCACAGCGAATAGGCGCATATATTCGAAGTGGGGTTTTGCAGGAGCTGTGGTGTGGACAGTCTTAATGCAGTTTCACGCCACTAGCGGTCGAGTTGGGTGGTGTGAGGCCTCTTCTTGGATTTAGCCTCTACGTTGTTCTAGGGTAGTAGTGGCAGACGGAGAAGGCTGAAAAGGCAAATTCATTGTGTCTGCTTGCCCGGGAGGGGATCACTTTTCTCTCATGAGGATGGGCTCTTTACCCTTATTTAGTTGGCCCCAGGAGTGCGGGATGGGCCCGGGTGGCTGGGATCTGATTTGTGGTTGGGACCGGGTTCGCCGGGCGCTCATTCTCTAACTGCGAAGCGGTTGTGCTGGATGATGTGGTTTGTGGCACGTTCTTCTGCAAAACCTCCATCTCCACAGCACCGCAGGCGATCCTTAATAAGGCGGGTTCGCTGGATTGCCCACTTCAGGGCTGCGGGACGTTGGATGGGCGGTGAAATGATGGGGATTACAGACTTGGGAATAGGAGATCGCCAGGATTAAGGTGTACGAAACTCTCCGCGTGTCGCTATGGGATTTCTTGCGGGGGTCCCACAGCAGCGCGGTGTGGTTCTGACTCTGATCTGGACGGTGGGACATCAGGCATTGGAAACCTGCTGAAACAAACAAGAAAGCGGACGACTGTGTATAGTTTTTCAAATTACGATTTTTCAGTGTAATATTCAAATACTCTCCACTTTTGGATATGGAATCTACATTTTCCTCTCTGTGCTTTCTTCATTTTATCCCCGAGGAAGGCGTCTCTTTAACAGAAGAAAGGATGATTACCTTCCTAACGGGAGGACACTTTTAATAGCGTTATGACCCAGCATTCTTTTGTGAGTTTGGTCATACGTATTTTGCTCTTGCAGAAAATGTTCGACTACCCTGGGGTAGTTATGAGCATAACATGTGTGGTGTATGTTAGGAGAGGTCTCTCGGATGCCTTTTTAAAGGGATTATCCGGACAAGAGGACAGTCTTACAGCGGTATATACCCTCCTTTGGATGAGGATATACATACAGGCACAGCTATGAAGGAAGCTTGATTAGGCCCATTGGGTGAGCCGTTATCCTGTGATCCTTGGTTATGGGCAGGGACCCCTTCTGTGAAGCGTTGGACCGACCCATGGTACTTACAGTTTAAGCACATCTTTGACTAATCGAAAGTGAAGTTATGTGAATAAGCTGTGTAGCTCTGAAGGATTCGAACTAGTGAGATCATTAGGTGGGTAGGGGACAGGATTTACGAGCTAAACTACCCCTCTTAATTCTTAAGCTTGCTTTTGTTCTTGGAATGTAATGAAAGAAAAACAATGTCAAGAAAAGTGATTTTCTTATGTTTGGTTGTTTAATAATTAAGATCAGCACCTCATCTGGATATAGATTGGTTCCAATTTATATACTTTTAAACTATTTAATCTCCATGTTCATGAGTAAAATAAACTCATTAAATTTGAATGTGCAAATAAAAATAATTTATTAATTTTTACCACTATTTATTTTTCTTGGCTTTTTCTTTTTCTTTTTCTTTCTTTCTATTTCTTCTCTTTAATTTTCCTTCCCTTGCTTTGTCCTTTTTTTTTTTTGTTATTTTTGTCTTCTTAATTTTTTTTCTATTTTCTTTAATTTTCCAGATATGATGATGCTATTTAGGACATATTATATACATCGTTGCTGTTAGTAACAATGATTGTTGTGGATTAGACTTTAAAGAGGATGTTTGGGCCTTCATTTTCAAGATGTGAAAATGAAAGAATGGGCGTTTTACAAGAAGAGACATAGATTTTATTGATTCAAGTATGATACATTGATAGGAACACGGAGTGAATTTGCTAAAGACTACGGGATAATATGACGTCAGTGTCGTATGATGAATTGACTCAGGCCTCACGTATTTAATAATTGTGTGGATGTTGGAGCATGACTCATATTACGTAGTATATTGAAGGCAATGATTTGATTTGATGTCTGTCTACTGAATAGATATGTTTGCAGTTCAGTTCAGACATTAAGTAGGGATAATGACAGTGGAGACAGCAGGTGGAATCTAGTGACATGTATGGGAGCAAGTGATAATACGAAAAAACAAAATTAAATATGAATTTTGTGAAAAAACATTTATTAAATAAAAGGAGTGAGAGATGTAAATTGGTGATTTAAGGCTAAGAATGACAAAAAAATACCTCTCCTTAAGAAAAAAGAGGCTAGAAAGAATAAGAAAGAGAACGGGAGAGGCTATATTGACTGGTACTTGAAGAAAAACATATATACAAGATATCCAGGGAGATGATATCAGGGTAAAGTTTATTCATGATGTCATTCTATTATAAACATAAGATTTAGCAAAATACAAATAGCAGCCAATTCTACAGTACTGAGCCCAGTAAGCAGCCAGTAAAAATAATCAATATGTGCTCTATTAAAATTAGAATTGAACCAGCTAGTTTTCCCATCCCCACTAGTTGTTTTCTCAATGATAGAAATGAGAAAGCCACTGAGAAAGCTCCCTACACCATAAATACTGAGGTTGCTAGAGGGACAGACCAACCCTCCTTAATTCATTCGGAATCCGATAATAGAAAAATTCTTGAAGACCAACCATGGTCAAAACATCAGCAATTCCATACAAGATGTACTGGGGAGTCAACCAACATACCTTCATTGGAACTGTTGCATTTGGCATATCAACCAGGCCATATTCCTTAGCCGTCTCGAGCCATTTCGTCTCAACTACTGCTGCAATTGCCATGGAAACTATGCATAAAAAGAACCCAATTCCGCTCCTCTGAAGCATTGTTATGCCTTTCCCGGTTAAAGCTCTTGCAATGGGAACAAAATTCCGGTCGTATATGGGAATGAAGAGAATGATTGTGATGGGGATGAAAGATAGAAGTGAAGCGGCAGGGATTTGAAAAGTAGAGCCAATTGATCTGTCCATAGTAAATTCCCTGTTTGGTAAACAAGGTTGCTCACTGTGCACCATACAATATATGGGAAACAGACTCAGTACTGCCTTAGCCTCTTCAACATCAGTAATGCTACACTCCTTTCCATCTCCCTTCGAACAATCCGGAGCAAGCAATGCCTTGTTGAGAAATCTGTCACAATATGAAAAAATAAAACCTTCTGAGGATTAAATGGAAAGGCCAATTCAGAATCCGAAAATTCTAGAACCTCATTGATTTGCACAACTCTTTTCTGAAACCTATATATGGTTTCCCATTTAGACAAGTGGAATGCTAAGAAACTAGTTTCCTTACTTGAATTTGCAAGTACCATAGCAAGCTAACGAAGTTTCTCGAGTTTCTTCTTGAATAGATTTCAACGATGGGGTAGTCCTCCAGTTCTATATTTCAAATTTCAAGAAATACTTCCAATTCATGTTATTCAGATAGACATTTTCTCTTCTTTTTTTATCGAAAATGAGTGAGTTCTAGTTCAGAAGCAGAAAACAGGGCTGGCACCATGACAATGCAGGAAATTCCAAATCCAAGACCCCAATTGAAGTTGTCTTGAACATAGCTGATCAGAGAAGAACCAGCAGATACACCAAAAAGCCACCAGTTAAAAAATGAGCTTTTGGCTTTACACTCCTCATGATTTTGCCCATCAAACTGATCAGCTCCATAAGCCTGTCTGCCGATTTGTTGTTGCTAATAGAATTAGAGAAAAGACAGAAACTGTCTGGATCTGGAGGATCTTAATTGAGAAGTACTTCACTTTTTGGCTTTGGAAGGCAATGAGGGAGGGATGGGAAGAAGAAAGTTAACAAACTCAGCTCTGATTAAAATGTTGAGTCAAGGACATATGTTTCAGGGGACAGTGTTTGAGTGCTAGTGATAGTTATTTATGGGGTTTCAAAAAAGTAAAAGAAAAGGAAAATATATAAGAAAAAATGATTTTCTTATGGATTGCTGAATGGAGGAAGAATAATTTTGGAAATCTAATCTTCAATAAATTTTTGTTGTCGTTTTTGACAAACAAAAATATCTTTATTGTTTTCTTGTAAAAATATCCATTTCTTTTATAAGATATAGGTGAATACATAAAATGGCATAGGTTATTTTTGTCCAAAATGAGTTATTTTTCAAGAAAAACTTAGGAAGAGTTAGGTTTTGTTTGGTTTCTATTCTTGAGAACAGGTTTTTGTTGTGTTGAATGAGGCCTTAGATTTGCAAATTTTAAAATTATTTGGATGAAGACTAATGAAAAATAATGGGGAAGATGGTGCTGATATAAATAAATTACTTAAAAACACCATGATATATTTTTTTTTCCTCTTATTTTCTTTCCATTATTTTCCTTCTAATTTTCTTGTAACCAAACAAAAGAAAATATTATATTTTCTGGAAGATTCTGTGGGTGGGGGGAGGGAGGAGACAAACCAGGATGTAGAGAGGAGAAAGGGCTGGGACTAATGGTGCGGGTTATCATTGGAAGTAGAGAATCAACAACAGAAAAGCTCAAGGAAGGTTTATGTGAGGACTGACAGTGCCGGCCCATGTATTGACAGTGGACTGGGCGTGGGGCAGTGGACTGGCCAGAGGTCAGTAAAAAAAAAGATGAGTTGTATGTGGAATTGGAGCCTGACTTTGTGGCCAAGCCCTCTCACCAACTAACCTTAACTGCATATTCTCCATTTTAGCATGAAATTACAACCCACATTATTATTATTATTATTATTGGGTCTACGAGGGAGAAACAGGAAGAACAAGTTATGGTTAATTTCTGGTGCTTAACTATGATGAAAATTGCAGATCTCCAACCACCGGAGCTGGATCTCTTTGATGGGATACCTTGGTGATCTACGGCTCCGTCAACGGTGTCGTCTTCCATAAGGGGAGATTCCAGGCTAGCCATGGCAGTGTTTCAGTGAAAGACAGTAGTACCAGATATGAGATTTTCAAACTCTCAAATCCGTCTCTTTTTCAGCCTGTGGATGAAGTTTGTGCTGTACTTGTCGGTCATGTTTCTATGGTCTTTTAGTTCATTTTTCTTTAGTCACTACTCTCTAGTTTAGTAGACTGTCTCAGAAAATGTCTAACCCCATTGTTATTTTAATTAATAATGGGATGGAGGAAGAAAGTGACGGCCTGAGTAGGTACCCCATTGATAATGTTAAAAAACGAGAATAGAAAATAAGAAAAAAGACAAAATGAGAAATACAGATCTACATGCAACTCTAAATAAAGGAGGAGGAACTTATGACTAAAATAGGATTGACAGGCGTGGGACAGGTGGGACAGGGCACCATCTTGTTGATCTCACAATAATGGGTGTAGCAGTTTGGATCTGCGTCCCTTTTGTGTGAGCTGTTGGACCGTCTAATGGGCGGCCATCAGTTTAAGAAAAAGTGGGGACAGATGGCTGGGACCGGGAATGAAAAACAGGGGAGAGAGGGTTTTAGGAGAGAGTTAGATTGATTTTCTTAACAGATGGGTTCAATAATTTGGTTTGGCTCCATTGTAATAAGCTCCTTGAGTGCTTTTCAAATCACCGAGAGTTTGTAACGGATGTGTTGGGGACTGTGTTTGATACCATTTGGCCATTTGCGGGTGGATGAATCTTTCCCTCTTTCTAACCCGGGACATAATGCTCTTTAGGATGTTTGAAAGGATCAGAATGATATTAACTTGATATATGGATTTGTGTGGGACCTCTAGTTTATGCTTGAGAAGAACTTAATGTAAGCTGCATTAGTGTCATTTGTTGAAATAGTGGAAAGTTTAAGTGACACCACAGATAAAGTAGTTTTCTTTTATTTACCGTTTGGGGTTTTACGTAAAACTTGTTCTTATCATTGGTTGATTTATTGTTGCTTAGGTGGCTTTATTGTTGGCTTAATTGTTTTGATTGGTGTGTTTGACACCTGAAAAGAGAGAGGTTGTCATTTAGAAAAATTGAGGACAACACTAAATAAAGTGGTGTCAGCTTGGATTAGTTGAAGTTTTTTGTGCTAAAATGGATGATGACATGATAAAATAAAATTCGATAGATGTTCAGCAGAAGCGATATGATGAGGAATTCTAACCTATTCTGATGATTTATACAAACTCATTGAATTGAAAGAAAAACCATCGCTGCGCATGATGTGCCTTTGGGTTAAACCGTGTGAGTTTTATTACAATTTTGTAGTATAAGAAAAGTAAAATTTGTATTTTTCGAGAGCCGATGCAGGAGTAAATTAGTAGGAGAGATTGTAAAAAATGAGGACCTGGAAGGATCGTAATTGAGAAAAGAGTATATGTTAAAGTAGGAAATGTGATAAGCTCATTTGCAAATAGATGAGAGTTGGAGGACTAAATAGCAAAAAACCAAAAAGTTAAGCCAAAATGGGATAAGACAAAACATGGTCTTAAAAATCTTCATTTTTGGCTTTGAAGGTTAAGGCATTTGGGATAGGAGAAAAAGAGAGAAAGAAGAAAATCTAGGTTTGGAACTTTTGTTTGGAATTCATGTTTGAAATATCTCTTTTTGTATGGATTACTTGTATGGAACTATATGAGTGTCATTTGCTCACAAGTTGTGTAGGGAAAATCCTATTAGAAGTGTTGTTGGTTGGTATAAGATGAGTTTTATGGTTTATTTTGAGTTTGATTGAGTTGGTTTTGATGCAGGAAGAATTTTAGATGAAAAGACCAGAAGTCAGTCCATTGCAACATAAAACACGTGCCTGCCCACTACGCCTAGGCGAGGAGTGCATGGCGTAGAGCTTAGAGGCAGCGGATCCATATGCTAGGAAAACCTAACTGGGAGGTTTTACGCTACGGTCCTTGGGACATAGATTAGCCGCTTTTTAGGCGACCTCTGCTAGGCATAGCATGCTTAGGCTGAGGCGTAGCTACGGATATGTTTTGGTTTCTCTCTTTGTTAATTCTATGATAAGTAATTTGGACAATCGGGATCATAATAGGAGAGTGAATGAAAGAGATTAAAGATACTGATTATAATAGTTATGAAAAATGCTTTGTGCCGTCGCCTCGGTAGCGAAAGTTAGTGAGCGAGTTTCTTGCCCTTATTTGCTAATGTGTTTGGAAACAAATATAACAACCCCGACCAGACATATAATTGTATACTGGCAAAGGCAGAATAATGAATGAATAATGCATGTTTGTTCGGTCTGGATGACAACTCATAGCGAGTCTTCTACGTGACTAATGCGTGGCGGAAAAGTGGACCGGTGCGATAACACTCCTACATTAATAACAAACTGTCACGATACGTGGGCGAACACTTCTCTGTGCGAGTATTATCTGTCTGCTTTCGGATACTTGTTGTGCTATGTCACTTATCATTCATTATTCTGGAATCTTTGCGGACAAAATACTTATATATTTGTCTATCTGAATAATATGACATATGGGCCATTGACCCAGGCCAGGTCAGTTGGCCGACTTAGTAAGCACGGAATACTCGTGAATGTCGGATGTTGGGCACTATTCTGAAAATCGAGCGAGGAGATCTCCTTTGTACAGGGAGCTTTACTCAAAGTAAATAGTGGAAGTTTAAGTGACCTACGAATCCCGTGGTTTTTACCTTCTCATTTAGGGGTTTTCCACATAAAAATTGTTGCCTCATTGTGGTTGATTTATTGTTGCTTAGGTGGCTTTATTGTTGGCTTAATTGTTTGTTGAACATATTTTGTACATGAGAAGTGTCATTTTAGAAATTGTATTTGATAGTCTTTCGATAAAGTGGTATCGAGCTTGGGACTTTGGACAGGTGATATAAAAATGGATGATGACATGATAAAATAAAATTCGATGAATTATTCCACTTGGAAGCGTATGATGGAAGATTTGCTCTATTGCAATGATTTATACAAACCCATTGAATTGAAAGAAAAACCATCTAACACGCATGATGTGTAACACCCCGAATTAGACCATAGTAGTTTTATTACAATTTTGTAGTATAAGAAAAGTAAAATTTGTATTTTTTGAGCGAAGTACTAAGGAGTAAATTGAGTAGAGGTGTAAAATGAGGACCCAGTTTTTGGAGGATATGTATTAAGAAGTAGGAAATGTGAGATAAGCTCATTTTGCAAATAGATGAGAGTTGGAGGACTAAATAGAGCCTGGTTTGGACAAAGTGGGATAAGACAAGGAGACCTTGGATCTTAAAAATCTTCATTTAGACTTTGAAGGACAAGCATTTGGGATAGGAGAAAAGAGAGAAAGAAAGAAAATCTAGGTTTGGAACTTGGACTGGGTTCATGTTTGAAATATCTCTTATTTGTATGGATTACTTGTATGGAACTACCATAAATCTCTCTTTATCTAGTTGTGTAGGGAAAAATCCCATATTAAGTGTTGTTGGTTGGTATAAGATGAGTTTTATGGTTTATTTTGAGTTTGATTGAGTTGGTTTGGTCTGGAAGGAAATTTTCCAGATGAAGGGCCCGGGGACGGACGCCTGGGTGGCGTGCCCTACGCCTGGCGAAGGGTGTGCGCCTGGGGCGATGAGCAAGCAAGCGGAGGTCACTAATGCCATAAGCGAGCCTAAGCCTAGAGTTTGCACTTTACGGGTCTGCTGAGGCATGGTCTTCGCTAGACGAGCTCTCCGCTGGGCATAGCATCGCTTTGCCTAGGCGTAGCTACAAGTTATGTTTTGGTTTCTCTCTTTCGTTAATTCTAACAATCATGTTGGATAATCAGGGTTTCAACGGGTTGAATAGAAAGAGATTAAAACGTTATAGTGGTTTATATGAAAATGCTTTGTACTTACGTGCGCCTCGGCGAAAGCGAAGTTGAGCAAACATGGTTTGCCCATATTTGCTAATGTGTTTAAGAACAATATAACAAGCAGTAAGACATATAATTGTATGCGAGGCCAGATAATGAATAGACCAGCTCCAGTGGATGCAGATGATCCCTGTGATATGGACACTTCTATTCGTGACGAGACACATCTGCAGTCGGTGCGATAACACTCTAAATTATGCTCGACACGTGGGATGTATGGGACATGTCAGTGGATGATATCATTACTGCCAGTATGGTGTCTTATATCCTTATCATTCATTACGATCTTTGCAAACAAATGCTTATATGTTGTCTATCTGAGACAATATGACATATGTGGCCTTTGAGAACAGAGTCCTTTGGCCAACCAGTCAAACTGCGAATACTCGTGAATGTCGGGTAACCGTGCTATTCAGAAAATCGAGCTGATCGCTGTGCGGGAGCTTTGCAAGTAAATAGTGGAGGGTTTAGAGTGACCTACGAGATCCCGAGTGGTTTTTACCTTCTCATTTGGGGTTTCCACATAAAAATTATTGCCTCATTGTAGTTGATTTGACCAGTGAAATGGGGACGGCTTTATTGTTGAAAAGGGCAATTGTTTGTTAGAACATGTTGACTACCTGAAGAAATGTCATTTTTAGAAAAATTGTATTTGATAGTCTTTTCCAATAAAGTGGTATCAGAGCTTAGTTGGTTGAAGTTTTTTTTTGTGCTAAAATGGATGATGACATGATAAAATAAGTGATGGAGTGTTTCTGACAGATATGATGGAAGATTTGCTCTATTGCAATAGTTTATTGACCAGTGAATTGAAAGAAAAAACCATCAACACGCTGTGATGTGTAACTTTTCCCAATTAGACCATAATAGTTTTATTACAATTTTGTAGTATAAGAAAGAAATAAAATTGTATTTTTCGGAAATGAAGTACTAAGATGGTTGAGGACAGTGTTAAAGTGCAGAAGGATGCAGGACAATGATGTATTTTAGAAAGTATATCTTCAAAGTAGGAAATGTGATAAGCTCATTTGCAAATAGATGAGAGTTGGAGGACTAAATAGCAAAAAACCAAAAAGTTAAGCCAAAATGGGATAAGACAAAACATGGTCTTAAAAATCTTCATTTTGGCTTTTTGAAGGAATGGAAGAGCATTTTGGGATAGGAGAAAAAGAGAGAAAGAAGAAAATCTAGGTTTGGAACTTTTGTTTGGAATTCATGTTTGAAATATCTCTTTTTGTATGGATTACTTGTATGGAACTACCATAAATCTCTCTTTATCTAAGTTGTGTAGGAAAAATCCTATTAGAAGTGTTGTTGGTTGGTATAAGATGAGTTTTATGGTTTATTTTGAGTTTTGATTGAGTTGGTTTTGGTACCGGAAGAAATTTGGAGATGAAAGGAGGGCGAATCGGGCCATTTGCACTTGGCACGACCTTTAAGCCTGGGCGAGAGGAGTGTGCGAACTGGCGTAGGCCAGCAGCGGAGTCACTATGCTTGGAAAACCCTGAAGACCTGGGGTTTGCTACGGGTCCTAGCCCTGGAAATGCAGCGGTGCTTCACTAGGTAACCTCTCACTTTGGGCGCCGCGCTCGCAAGCCTGAGGCGTGGCTGTAAGTTATGTTTGGTTCTCTCTTTGGATTGAATTCTAACAATCATCCATTGGATTAATCAGGATCATAATAAGTGAATGAAAGGGTCCGTACAATTATAATAGTTATATGAAAAATGCTTTGTACTTAGATGCTCGTAGCAGTTGATTGGCTAAACATGGTTTCTTGCCCACTTATTTGCTATGTGTTTAGAACAATACCATAAACTTAGTAAGACATATAATTGTATGCACAGCAAGACGGAATAATGAATGAATAGACACCTCATTCGATCTGATGACACTCCTGCTAGTCTTCAGAACGCCATTACGTGGCGACCATACATTCCGATGCGATAACACTCACCGCATTATGCTCACGACACATACATTGCATGGGCGAGACACTTCTACGTACGTATTATACCATACCTTGAATTACTTAATTGTCTTATGTCATATCATTCATTGTTACCGATCTTTGCAGACAAATACTTATATGTTGTCTATCTGAATAATATGACATATGTGACGCCCCAGCCAGGGGTCGGGTTGACAACGTCGACTGCGGAATAACTGCGTGGATATTCGGGTAACTTGGAGCACTATTCACGAATCGAGTGATATAACTGTCTGAGGAGCTTTACTACAGAAATCTGCAGCATCTCATGACATCATAAGGACATATATACATGAGTAAAGCGACCACTTGGACCCATACAACAATGATCATACATATACATCACTATATACCATAGCTTAAGAGTTAATAATTCTCTTCAAACATGTATTAAAATTCTAGAATTCTAATACATATCATACAAATCATAAAACCTTGAGCCATGACAGGCTTCTTGAAATCGGCCCTGATGAAACCCACGTACGTATCACATCTGTACTGAAATAATATATTCCTTTCGACCGGAGATGAGCTAATGCAGGATGGTGGAATCACCTGTAGATTTACTCTCGGGCATGGGCGATCCCGATGCTCCAGATTTAAACACACACTCAGATAAATCGTGATGGAGACAGTGACGAAAGACGGAGTGAGTGAATGGGGTCAAGCGTGACTCCCTCACCTAAACCATCTTATGAGAGAAAATAATCATTTTCAAATTAGGATATTGTTCTTGAAAATCTGACTAAGATCGGTAAAGATGGGACTACCCTTCCGAGGCAATGTGTTGGAGAACTCTGAAATGATCATGATCCTCATCGAAATGATGCGTTGAATCCCGTCTCCCGACCATTCTAGAAAAATCATCTGTGCAATTCCTTTGTAATCATGTTCATTTTCATAAAATTCATGTCATACCTCACATCTGTTTGGTTTCGGTGCGTATGAAAATGTATTATCTTTTCACTCATTTCATACCAATATATCAAAATATATATGTTCTGAAATTTACAATCGCATGTAATTCAAATTTGATCGGGGCTTGGCTGCTGAGTGAGGCTCCTTGAGCCATTCCATGATATCATCTCGATAGCTGGTTATTGGGGCACGACAGTCATCGTCTCCAATGGCCTACACACACAATTATATTCCATATAATTGTGACATCCTGCTAATACACTAAGTTCGTGCATTAACCTATTGTTTCATCAAATCAAGCCATTCATTTAATAGTTTAAACACCGACACATGGACCTTTTGGTTAATTTCACACAAACAGGTACATTTTACGAGTCCCAAGAAAATAGAAAACTGCGATGGGCTGCAATAAGGTGGCAGCCCGCTCATCAACTCTCGGTTCTTCTTTGCGGAACTAAATTCCATATCCATTTAGGTCTCCTACGCACGAAACACAATTTAATGCTTAATTTATACCACCAATTGCCTAAACAGTGGTGGAGTTTCATCACTAAAACTGCTACGGAAGATAGGCTCAAAAGTCCAACAATTCGGTCCCGAGTTTTGGAGATGCGTCAAGCATGGCCTGCTCGTAGCTCGATCGACTCAAGCATCATAAACACACTTAAGCAAGGTGAGACAAGTAGGATAAAACCCTACCTCATGAAATTTGTGAAACTCCTCAAAAGCAGTTGCCCATGCGTTTGCCTCGCGTGGGAGCAGCTTTCTTCTTGACAGAAAGAAAGAAGTCAGACGGTCCAGATCGCCGGGATCTTAGAAAGAAGAGCGCTCTCTCTCTCTCTAAAATATCAAACTGGCTCTCTGCTAATTTGTTTTTCAGCCCCTCACGTTTTGGATCTCTATTTTGAAGAAGAAGGAGCCACTAAACACTCTTTTGTCTCATCTGATTAAACAATTCCAAAAATACCATCCATGTCCTTTCTCTTGGTTGACATGCCATTTCTCTGAAGCAAATCCAATTTCTATCATCTCTACACTCATGTGACAGTGTATCGAGTGAGTATATGTTATATGTGACTTTTGTTACATCAAATTTCGTTTATGGCACCTTTGAATCTTTCGGTCTTATCAGCTTTGTGAAAGAATGCATTTGTCTCGAGGTCGACGAGGTCGATGTGTTAGTGAATTTAGGTGAGGCGATTCCAACGATGAAGTCGGTTTCATCATCAGAGATCTGAAAATTTTAGTTTTTCTTGATGCGTTTTCCATTTTCGAGAAAATTGGAATTTTACGGGGGTCTTTCCCGTAACGTATCTGACGTTTATATGATAAGAATCTGAATAATGAACAAGAAGAAAGCATAAGAAATCAATTATGTTTTGTAATGTACCTACGGGTACCTTATGTACAAGATCTGATGCCGGAACTCCCTACGAGAGATATGAAATTCGGAACAAGTTTGGTATTATATGAAAGCTACATTGTAGAATTATGTTATCGTAAACTCAACATATGCATTATGTTATATGTAATATGATTGGTTATAAGAGGGGGATGGGATACATTTATCACATTTCCCACTAAGCTATAAACTTAGCAGGTGTTTAATCGAATATGAGTGCGAGATGACATCTAGGCATTCCTCGCTCCCCTTGGGACGGCTGCAGTGATAGAGTCCACAAAATATGTAGGTTTGATTGTGATTTGTGTAATGTAAATGTAATATTTTTGTAATAGTGGAATTTGTGTAAGTATAAGTAATGGGACTCAAGAATATATGTAAAGGACAATTTAAACACCACTACGATGGTAGTATTACAGTTTATGTTATTATGGATGAATTTATGGATTTAAGTAATCTCAATATGATAATATGATTTAAGTTTCAAAATGGGCCCACCAATAACAGAAAATGTCGGAGTAAAAGAGTCCCGATCTATCTGCGCCTACTTATCTTAAGCAGAATTTGGGGTAGGGTGTGACATGATGAGGATTGAGATATTGAATATAGAAAAGCCATTGCTTATATGAGAAGGTGGATCGATCCAACTCTACATGAACACATTTTTGATGAAACGAAAGCAGATGTTGTTTGGAAAAAGCTTGAAAATATTTTTTTCCAGGAAAATATCAAGAAATAAAACTACTTTGAATAGAAGACTTGTCAATTTGAAGTATAAGGATGAGAACAATATGGTTGAGCATATTAGTTCTTTTCAGGGTATTGTGAACAAAGTTGGTTTATACCAAATGAACATTGATGATGGGATCACGAGCATCAAATTTAAGCTGTAGCTCATATATGATAGTTGGGAGACATAGGGGGTAACAGTTAGTAATTCCACTCAAAATGGGATTTTAACTATGGAGAGTGTTAAAGATAGCTTGTTGAATGAAGATGCTAGAAGGAAAGAAAAAGGTGAATCTTCTTCTAAAGTACTTGTTCATGAAAATTAGGAAAGATAAGAAAAACCAAAAAGGTGTAGCAGAAGCCAAAGTAAATCCCGTGAACAGAGGAAGATCCCGAATCCGAGAAGAAGAGAATATATCAAATGTTATCACTGCAACGAGGTTGGCCGCATGAAGAAAGAGTGTAGGATTTGGAAAAAGGAACAGAATGAAGCGAAGAAAGAAAATAAAGAGACTAATACAATTGCTATTGAAGGTGATATTATGATTGTGACTGATGATGGTTGTGTTAGTCTTGGAACCTAAGATAACAACTGGGTAATTGATTTTGGTGCCTCATTCCATATTACTTCTTATAGTTATTGATTTTCTTCATCTAGGCGGTGATTTTACTTGATGTTAGAATGAGATATTGGTGTATCCAATATTGTAGGTATTGAGATATTTACTTAGAACTAGTATTGGGTGGGGGTGAGTTCTGACGGGACGCGGTGAGACTCTGAATGTCGTCTCAAATTGATATCCATAGATAGACTTGATGATGAGGGATTCACAAATTCTTTTGGTGAAAGTAAATGGAAGCTCACAGGGGCTCTTTAGTAGTGAGGATAGAGGAAAAGCAGAGTACCCTCTATGTCATGGAAGCTAAGCTACACAAAGGAGAGATCAATGCGGCTCAATGAGATGTAAGCATTGAACTTTGGCATAGGAGGCTTGGTCACATAAGTGAGAAAGGACTTCAAACACTTGCTAGAAAGCAATTCTTGCCATGAATTGCCAAATTTACAAGGTATGCCTCTTAAAACTTGTGATCATTGTTTAGTTGGAAAAGCAAATAGAGTTACATTTCACACATATCCACCATTTAGAAGGCCAAATGTTATTGATTTAATTCATACTAATGTTTGTACTATGCAAATTAGAACTGTTGGTGGTGCACTTTATTTTGTGACGTTCATTGATAATCACTCAAGAAAAGTTTGGGGTTTTGCTTTGAAAACTAAAGATCAAGTGCTAGATACCTTCAAAGAACTTCATGCCATATTAGAAATAGAAACAGGAAGAAAATTAAAAGCTATCAGAGTAGACAATGGTGATGAATGCTAGGGTCTGTTTGAAATTTATTGCAAACTTCATGACATTCAACTTAAAAAGATTGTACCTAAAACTCCTCAGAAAAAATGGTGTAGTAGAGAGAATGAAAAGAACTATTGAGGAAAGGATTAGGTGTATGGTTTCTTATTCGAAGCTACCTAAGTCCATTTGGGGAGAGGCTGTGAGAACATCAATTGACTTGATAAACCTTTCTCCATCAGTTCCTTTAAAAGGTAGCATACCTAAAAGAGTGTGGACAGGGAAAGATGTTTCATATGACCATTTGAGAGTGTTTGGCTATAAAGAATTTGTTCATATCCTTAAAGATGAGAAGTCAAAACTTGATTTCAAGGCCAGACCATGTATTTTCTTAGGGTATAGTCATGAAGAATTTGGGTACATGCTATGGGATCCAATGAGCAGGAAGATTGTCAGAAGTAAAGATGTTGTATTTCTTGAAGACTAACTTGTTGATGATAGTGACAAGGTTGAGAAAGCTAGTTCTTCTGTTGAAATTCCAATTAGAATTGATCCAGTTGTTTCACCTTCAGTGCATGCTAATCATAGGGGAGAGTTATAGGAAGGTGATGGTGTCATTGAAAATGAAGATTACCCTACAGTTGATGATGTTGAGCCTATTGAACAAGTTGATGGAGAACTTTCACTATCACCATATGAACCACCATTGAGAAAGATGCACGAGAGAGCATCGGCAACCTACGAATATCCTCCCCCAATGAATATGTGATGCTTATTGTGTGAAACCGAAACTTACCAAAACCATTTTACATGAGAGTAGAAAAGAGTGGATTAAAGCCATGGAAAGAAGAGTAGAGATCCTTATGAGAATCACACCTATGATGGGGGTTCTTCCATGGGGAGACAGCTGGGAGTGGGATTTGGATAGGGACAGGTTGAAAAGGAAGTTTCTAAAGAAACAATAGCTCCTAACTCAGAGTGCAAGGATATGATTGGTTGTGAAGAGGTTGATAAGAAGAAGAGTATTGACTTGAAGAAATCTTCTCTCTCGCTGGTAAGAATGTCACCTATTTGTGGTGCTCTTGAGTCTTCTTAAGCTTGCTTGGTGAGAAGTTGAGAAACTTGATGTGGCTTGCATTTCTTCCATGGTGATTTGGAAGAAAATCTATGTAACAACGAAGGTTTGAAGTCAAAGGAAAAAGAAAATCTTATATGCAAGTTAAAAAGAAAGAGTTTGGGCAGTTCAAACAGTAGCAAGAGCAGGTGGAGGCAAACAAGGAAGTTTGACTCTTTCATCATGAGTCATGGGTACAATAGAACCATATCTGATCATTGTGTGTTCACTAGAAAGTTCTCTGATGATGAATTATTATCTTTCTCATGTATGTTGATGACATGTTGATAATTGGTCATGATTCTAGCAAGATTGATTGGTTGAAGAGAGAGATTAGCAAGTCTTTTGTCATGAAAGACTTGGGATCAACGAAACAGTTACTTGACATGAAGATCTCTTGTGATAGGAAGAATAGGAAGCTTTGGTTATCTTAAGAAAGCTACATTGAGAAGGTTCTTAAAAGATTCAACATGAGCAAGGCTAAGGCAATTTGTTCTCCACTTGCAAGCCACTTAAAAGCAGCTTGAGGCAATGTCTAAAGTGAGAAAGATATACAAAGAGATGAAGCCAAAGTTCCTCATGCATCTTTTGTTGGTAGTTTGATGTATGCTATGATGTATTAGGCGGACATTGCTAAATACAATTGTAGTTTGTTAACAGTTTCTTACTAATCATGGGAAGAAACATTGGGAAGCAGTGAAGTGGATACTGAGATATCTTATAGGCACTTCCAGGGTGTGCTTATGTTTTGGCAATGATGAGCCTATGCTAGATTGATACATAGATTCATACATGGTAGGTGATGTTGATTCTACGAAGTCCATTTCAGGGTTCTTGATGACTTTTGTAAGAGGGTTTGTCTCTGTGAGTCAAGGCGCTAGAAATATGTTGCATGCTCCATTCTGATAGCAACTCTCTTGAGGTTGTAAAAGACTTTGTGGATAGAAAAATTCTTAGAAAAATTGGGTTATGGGGGAGGGGGAGGAGGAGAGAGAGGGCCTTGCCACCATGGCCAAATGTTCTATGTAAATCAACAAATGTGTTCTCTAAAGTCAAGTTTCCATTCAAAATTGAAGTATATTGATGTTACAGATATCAATGGATTAGAGTGATAATGCTTGAATCAAAGTAATTGTGAACAATTTAGGAGGGAGATTCATCCCGGGACGAAGAATGGATCAGATATGTTAACTAAGTGTTTGTCTAAGGAAAAGCTGGAAGCTTGTAGGCAAAGAGTGGACTTGGTTGAGCCTAAGACATGAGGTGGAGGGGGAGATTTATTAGGTCTCCCTTTTTATTATTAGACTAGACCATCTAATGGGCTGAAAGCACATTAGTTTGAAAAAGGAAAAGCAAATCAAGGAGAGAAACATGATCTTGGTAGGAATTTGGGATGAAAAACAGAGGGGAGAGGGATTTTAGGGAGAGAAAGTTAGGATTTTGATTTTCTTGCAAGATGGAAGGCTAAACAATGTTGATTTTGTCTCCGGTGACGTGGTGACTTAAGCTGGGGTTCGCTCTAGCACAATCACACAGTGGTTTGGATCGTTAGTTAACTCTCCTGATACCCATTTAGCTATTCTACCATTTGGTGAGATCTTCCTCTTTTAACGTTCTCGGACACAGGTTGTTTTTATTTGGTGTTAAGAATGAGATACCATGGTTGTTGTGAGCCTAGTTTGCTTCAGCGAAATTTAGATAACATTATTATCATTGTTGAAATAGGAAAAGTTTAAGTAGCCTACGGGGTCTTGTGGTTTTAACTCTTTTCATTTGATGGTTTTCCACATAAAAATTGTTGCCTCATTGTAGTTGATTTATTGTTGTATGGGACGAAGAATGTTGTTGGCTTGGTAGTTTACATTGAACTTTATTTTGACACCTGCAAGAGGGAAATATCATTTTAGAATAATTATATTTGATAGTCTTTTTCTTCATTGTTTTTCATGCAGATTTCAAGCTTGACGTGGGACTGGTGTCCTGTTATGACATCCTCGTTAAGGAATCGAAAACAAATCTCGTTCTGTTTTTGTGGAAGACTGGTATATCTTATCAGGGAGGGGCCGAACGGATCATCATAAGAGTTACACACTACTGGGGGGACAGAGGAGTGGGGAAGACTAAAAGCGGTATATAAATGCGACTATAAAATGCGGCTGCGGATGAAGACAAATGCGCGACATAGCTGGCATAGGTGGTGTGGAGAAATCCCTGCAATCGTCTTCATAGCGAAATTGGCAAGATATGGGACTTTTCCATTATTTAATAATTTGGTATAGTTTATAGCCACGGTTTGTAGTTGACCCCGACCATAGGTATGATTTATAGTCGCAGTTTGTGATTGACCCCGACCATAGGGATGGGTTCATAGGGGGATGATGTGCATATGATGTGAAATCATGGTTGTTGGCCAGGCTGCTCAGATCAGATTTATTACCCGGTTTTATGTGCTTGACCATAGGGATAGTTTATAGCCGGGTTATGGTTGACCGACCGCGGGATGATTTATAGTCATGGTTAGTGATGAGCAGTTTACAATAAGTTACGTGGTATTCATTAATGTTTATAATTAATTTATGAAGCATGCTTCAAGGATGATGATAAACGAAGACACTAAATTCTTAGTAACCAGCGGTGTATGTTTAGGTTAGTGGGAGATATGACAGGGATAATCGGATAATAATTATTTAATGTAATCTTGAAACCTACGTATTATGGAAAGAGAGTCTCTCCAATCATAAGACATATACAATATCCAATTACATGGAAAAATATGATTGGAAGTTGAAGATGAATTATAGAGAGATGAAGCAATATTCTGCTTCCCTTTTTAATATTGTCTAATGTCTGTCTTTCTTTCACCTTTTTCCTTTTTTAAGATAATGTGAGCATTTCATCATGACGATAGGTAAGGATTAGAGGAGGAGTTTCATCAAGTGTCATTCTTGCCAATTGCACCTGGGTCGAAATCGAGCAAAGGAAATGTTACGAGAAAATAGAGTAATATTTTCTACTAGCTCTAAAAAGAATTAATGAGAAAAAATAATAAAAAAAGGAAGTTTTATTTTTTTGAAACAGAGATAAAAAAAAAAGGAAAAATGTAAGAATTGCAAGAAGCCCACTCTGAAGTCGAGGGATTGCTGTCCTCGATAATCAATCGAAGTTGGAGATATCCTCGGTTTAGAGTGGGGTACCATGGCTTGACTTTTCGTGCCCATTTCTAACATGACCTCAGGCACTTTGTGATCCTTCGACCATTTGTTTGGCTTCTCGTATGGCGACCTAGGTAAGATTTAATCATTATAGATTGAGATGCTATTAGATTAATTTGGAAAACCAAGTCCTGCTTTAGATTTGGATTTTCAAGATTTGTCGAATGTACTCTGATAGTAGAGCAGAGAGCTGGACTTCAAAGGAGTTAGAAGAAGAACAAGATGATTTGGACTTCTGAGGTTAGATCACTTGCACATCTCATACTAATATTTGCTCCAATCGGAGGTTCCAATATTTCCATCAAACGGGAATCAGATCGAATTATTGGATGGTTCAACACATCTTACCTGGCTTAATTTAGGATGAAATACTTTGTATACAATACGGTTACGGTTTCCACATATTGTGGCTTCTCTCTTAATTTTTGCCAGGGGATTTATTCCATTGCAATCTGAAGTTCCATTGCAAAGTGGCTTTCTCACACGCATCAAAAATTAATTTCATGCCTTGCAACTGAGGAATCAACGAGAAAAAAAAGAAAAAATAAAGAAGATAAAGATGGTGGTTTCTTTTATATATCGTTAGTGTCGTATATATTGACTAATTAGCTACTAGTTTTAAGTTTAGGCTCTTTCATCAGTGGGTAACTTAACAGGATTATCAAATGTTGGGTTCCTATAGAGTGCAGTGGTTCGTGTTTGAAGTTGTTTTTAAGTAGTGGATCGGGGGCTTGAGAAAGAGAATCGACGGTTTCACATAACAATATCTATTTATGGTTTAAAGTAACAGATGCATCTTCATTGGTATTGGCATTCGTGTTGCATATATGGATGGGTATAGTATGGTATTTACTTCTTATCACATCGTGGTTCAAATTCGGGGACTGCTTGTGGATAATAGAAAGCATTTCATTGAGTTCATTAATTACACGAGGATTGAACACTTATGCGCGAGTTGGAATATCTTGAACCTGGCTTGACTTGTCGAGTTCGTGACACACCCCCACCCCCTATTATCGGCATGTGTGAAGCCCTCCTGAAATGGAACAGATATTTGTGAGCATGGAATCACTTGTGGGCGAAGCGTATTGCTTCTTCGAAGTCTCATTATAAATTTTTCTTTTTCTAAACTTATGATTTTAAGATTTC
This sequence comes from Tetrastigma voinierianum, assembly GCA_016808115.1. Classification (NCBI taxonomy): domain Eukaryota; kingdom Viridiplantae; phylum Streptophyta; class Magnoliopsida; order Vitales; family Vitaceae; genus Tetrastigma; species Tetrastigma voinierianum. Next base: position 956,265 of record JAEQBH010000525.1, read on the forward strand.
GTGGTATAACAGTTGCATATAGGACATGTCCCAAATCCTGTATACACAATTTACACTATTTCAAATATGACAACCCAATGACATTCTTTCATAAGAGCTCAGCTCCACACATTTCAGCACAAAACTACCACTTATGTACATACATATATTCCTTTATACAAATTCAAAGTATTTCCTTACACAAAATAGTAGTATCACGACCGCAATCTTGATCAGGAGAATCACAATAAAATTTGCTCGAGCTCAGGCGTGCATGCAGGAATAGTTTTAAAACGAGGAAAATAATGAAATTTAAGCAGCTCGAGTGAGTGTCACTATATTAAATGTTTGCTTTCAGGAAAAACATCTCAAAGGCGTAAAACTTTGTTTCGATTATTTTTCAAGCCTTCTTGACACTTTAAAGTTTCTAAACTTTGTAATCTCTTTTCTTGCTTTAAAGGTTCTAAAACTTTTAATACTTGCTAGCTTTGCTTTCTTTTCTTTAAAAGTTTGCTGAAGCATTTTCTGTCTATTATTGCCTTTAAAGTTTCTAAAAACTTAATACTTGCTTTTATTTTCTTTGCTTTTCTTTAAAAGTTTTCAAAACTTTTCATAATCTCTTGCTTGCTAAAAAGTTTAGAAAACTTTTATGCTGCTAACATGCTTTACTTTTCTTTAAAAACTTATAAAACTTTTACAGGAAATCTCTTGCTTGCTTGCTTTACCTTGCTTGTATAAAGTTTATAAAAACTTTTTATAAACCTCTTGTTTAAAATGTATAAAACATTTCTCAAATCTCTTGCTTTAAAAGTTTCCAAAACTTTTTAATGATAGGAAACACCTGGCTCGACACGTACTTTGAGAAGAATATACAGAGCTGGGCTCGATCGATCGTTGAAATAAAACGGGGGCACGTATTTCAATAGTTTACTTTTAAATCTCTACTGGGAACTGGGGCTGTGTCGCGTCAAATCTCGCTGAGTTTGTCTTTGTGACTAATACGTAAATAGTTGGTTTCGCGTATGATCATGCTTATAAAACGACATCCAGACCATTTGGAGCCTTTATGTTTTAACTGCGTGCCACTAGTAAACACGGGAACTGGGCATCGGCCCAGGTGCGGTGGAAGGACACAATGTCCTCATCACATTTAGAGGTAAAAATATGGTGGAATTATTTGGAGTCGCCATCACCCGTAATTTGGTTAACGATTAACCATATATACTCTGTGCGTATGCGGTCTCGCGCACAAATCTTAATGATCGTGACTTAAGTTTAGACCGAGGCAAAACTAAAATGCATGTATGATATCCTAAAACCACGTGCGTCTGCGAATCTCTCGGCAGGTAATAACTTGTTTAGAACTAGGGATTTTAGTTGGCGTGTTTGTACCATGGAAGAATATTGCTCTTTGCTTGCTTGCTCTTTGAAAAATGGTTTGGTTTCGACGTGACTTCTCTTTGGGGTGGTTTGTTGATTGAAACCATTCGCTTGTTTTTCAATTATGGTTTAAATCAAAACCATTTGCTTGCTTTTCAATTATGGTTTAAATCAAAACCATTTGCTTGCTTTTAAATTATGGTTTATATCTTGCTCTTTAAATTATGTTTTTCAATTTAAAAACCATTGCTTTCTTGCTTGCTTGAAACATGGTTTAATAATTCAAAAGCGAATTTAAATGCAGAGTTGTGTTTAGAAGCAGGTTTATAATGTTTGCTTTGGTATTTGAAAAATGGGTTTAGAACACTCACCTCATTGTTTCCCGAAACGTGATCACAACTCCACTACTCCTGCGCCTTTGCTTTAGCCTACACACTTTCAGCGAATACGGCAATGTATTAATCAGCATAACGTATAGCGAAAAACTTAACGTAAGCCCGCGCAAGTCGCTAGGATACTACGAACGTTCATATAAAGGCATGGATGTTCATGTGAGGCACTAAAAAGCCTAACAAAAAAAACCTTATTTCATTTTGGTAAACATTTTAGGAGTAATCTCTACTGGACTTTATTACCCAAAAAAATTATTAATGATTAATTTTGATGATCTCAGATCAGTCCTTTTATATATCCAATGACATCTCTTTTAAATTTTCAATTTAAAATTCATTCTCAGGGGAGGAGGACGTTTATTCAACACATAACACAAGTTACAACATGTTTTTTGATGCCAATTTGGTTAACTCATTGAATCACCTACTATTATCATGATTTCTAGGTGTAACTCCACATAAATTGGAAATGTTTCGTTCACTAATTTGAAGCTATGGTTCTAAGGTTTTAACGCCAGTGGAATCACCAATTTAGTCACCAAAACTAAGTTATTGTATTTTATATCTAGATTACTCAAATTGGCATAGTGGGATCAGCATTGGATTGTGACAGATATTTACAGGCTTTAGGGTTAAATTTTGCTTCTTATTTGCCTTCAGTGTATGTTTCTTAACAGAAGTACAGTTTGCCAATTTTGAATCGCTCAATTTGGATGAGTGAAACTCATATGTCAACATACTATGATACCCAAGCAGGCATAATCCAGTGGACTTTTTGAGCTCACCTTTCAGTCCATATTTGGGAGCCTTAGGCTGCACAATTTGCTCTTGGTCCCTTCTATCGTTGTAGCCTATCTCTTATAGTTCTTTTCTCGATTGAATCAGTCATTGGATGATTCTAACTTAATGTATAAATAAGAACAAAACAACAAAGGGTTTTCTAAAAGAATTTTGACAGCGATTCATTTAAAAAGCAACATTCTCCTTTGTTTTTTTTTTTTACAGCAGTCTCAAAACCAATTCAGCAAGTCAAGACAAACACCAAACAACCTCAAACCAGCTTTAGGAACTAGATCAAAAACCAAGAACCATGAAAATCATATAAGGTCCAATAATCATATAAAAGCACAGAAATCCAAAATATACATGATTCCATACAAAAACCCAAAAATTCATACCTTTGTTTGGTCATTCTTCTACTTCTCCTTCTTCTTACTCTTCTTCCTCTTCTTTTCTCCCTTCTTTCCTCTCCTATGGGCTGCCCTAACTTTTTGAGAGACCAAAATGAGGCTTTTGTTTGTCTCAACTCCTATTATAGTCTCCACTTCTCCTAAATTGAAATTCATTCCTCAAGCATTTTAATATTGCAAATCAACTTGTTTTATTTCAATTTTTGGCATCCTATCTTCTCAAGATTTGCACATCAACTTTTGACATTTCTATTATGGTCCATCTCTACTTATTTTATGATTTTCATATCCTTTATGGCAATTACAATTTTACCCTTTCTTCTAGCATCACATTCCAAGTTTACTAATTTTGTCATTTTATAATTTAATAATGGAGATATACAATGTGACATAACAGTCTTCGTATGTGCCCCAGTTATGTCTTGTACATCCTCTCGGGGCAGGCGTTGGGAGTTCGACCAGCCTACTCCCGAGATGAGATCCTCAAATATTAGCAATCGTGGATCGGGGCTGTTCGAGGAATAATGGAATAACATCACTTCTTGCCAAGCAAATTCTGTGATCGTTCCAAATTCAAAAGCCAAATAGGCTTCAACATGGTAATGCAATAGATGACTTGGAAGTTTAGAAAATAATCTTCGCATGAAGTAGCATATCTGGGGTCTTTATAATTTCTTTTGGCCATCTTAATGTACTTAAAATTGATGCAAAAACCCACACTAGCTAGTCCTTTCTTCTAGGAAAGTCAAGCACAGCAGGCAGTGATCAGGTGATATGACAGTGTTGGGATTATAACACATACATTTTGAAGAGTTGCATAACAATCAGGCTAAGTGGTTCATGTCAACTGAAATCTGATCAACCCTATTTTGAAGCATAATATATCTATAAAAAAAACTTTCAAACAAATGAGGACAGGAAACTTCTTGCATCATATCAAATATGACCACGGGTTTATCCACTTGGATTTCTGTAGCGTAGAAAAAAAAAAAAAAAAAAAAAAGAAAAGGAAATTAGGGAGTTAAATTAGTTTGTAATTTAATTTCTCTAGAAAAATAATCATAATTGCTCCCCTTAAGAGTAATGGAAGTGAAGAATAAAACGAAACCGGTATCTTGAACCTTAGATTTTTAGTAGTTTATCAAAATTATGATACAATCATGAAGACCTAAACTTAAAAAACTTATTAGTAATCATGCCCCATTCATGTGGCTCAAGCCACATGCCATGATCCTCCTACCTGAGCAAAACACCAAAATTTCTTTTTGTTAACATTGGAAGATGTCAAGAATACATTTGCGTAAGTATTTATATAGAGATGGATGTGGGTGGACATGGGTGATGGTGTCTTCACCAATAAAATGGTAGTGTGCTATCAAAATTGAAATTGAAAAAGAAAGATTAGAACCTAGAATCAATCCAAAGGTCCATTAAAGCGAAAATGAGAGAAAGATTAAGTACAACAAACACCAAATAGGGATGCACCCTGAAATTCCCTCCATAAAAAGTATGATTTTTTTATAGCTTTAAATAACAAAGCTTGTCAGGACCTAAAAAACTCCAGAGTAGTATTACTAGTATTATCGAAGCCAAATCAATCACATAAATATCTTCACCGGTGATTCCATTAATAAAACCTTTGTTTTGCCAAGTAAAAAATCAAACATGTAAATCGGTGGGAGGTTACGCAGCTAGTTTATTTGAATTGAGGTCATTTTCTTGCCCTATAGATTACTTGGAATTCATGGTAAAGCTCTTTTCAACAAACATGGACCGAATTTATCACAAACTATTTGTTCTCACAATCCAGTAGAAATGGAAATAATTAGAAAAACAAAAACAAAAAAAGCTGTATGCATTAAGCCCTGCACTAGATTTGATCTAAATCATATATATATATAACACATTTTCATGTATCTTGGGGTATATATATATATTCAATAAGAATAAGTAACACGTTTTCATGTATCTTGTTTACCCCATAGACAGATGCTTAATGACCATCTTATTTAAAAATGACACATTTGCATCTAGAATGTAATGAGTCATCCCTTGCTCGACCTAGAAACTCTGCTCCAATTCTTTGGAACTGGATTTTAGGAGTTTTCATGTTTTTACTGATCTTAACCATAGAAATTATGTACAGGCCATAGCTCCATTGGCTATATAGGTTGAAATTCCTAATTTAAAAACTAATTCAAGCAATCAAAGTAGAATAATCACAATACTACCCGTCATGGTGTATACGCTTCTTCAGCAGTACATTCGAATTGTGAAGTTGGGTTGGAGAATGCAAGAATCAAAGGTTTCTACAAGCAAGCCAAACCATACAGAAGTTAATTTCATATTCTTGATTAGATGGTATGATGTATATTTGTGATGAATAGAGATAGGACCTCATTGAAGGTTGTCATGGCCTCAGCCACCTCATGGTAAATGTTTTCCCCACTCCAGTTATCCACATCAACAATGTCGGCAGTTGATTGAAAAAGAAAACGATGAAAAGCGCACAAAACATATACTTGAATTTTCTTAAAAATTGAAGTTGAAGGTAGAATTTTCAAACCTTGATTGCATCTAAGAGTGAGCTAATAGGTTAGTGCTCATGAGGCAAGGCTTCTTGAGCGTTGAAGTGATTCCATGAGAGTGAATAATCAGTCCCTAAAAAAGGTTGAACAAGAGCCAATAAAAGTTAGTAAGCAGGAACCTATTTTGATATCTCAAGAGCTATGAGCTCTGCTATGCCAGTTCCAGCCTTGAAGCACCAAAATTGAAACATGAGAAACAAAAACGGATCAAATTGTGCATATGAACAAGAAATTTTCAAGATTTTAAGGTCTCTTAAAAAGCAGGAAACCACAATGTGGAGACTAAAAAAATGGAAATTTAGAAATACCAAAGAAATAAATATATAGAAAAGAGCTAATTTGGTTGAAATCCATACATAAATCAACAACTGAATGTGTGGTGGTTCGACCATCAAAATTCATTCCTTGAAAATGAAGATAAATTTAGAAATGGGAGAGGAGATGAAAATGGTAATTAAAAATGTGGGTGAGAACAAAAGCACTTCAAATACTAGGAGCCTAGAAAACCATATGATAGGTGAGAAAATCGAGAGAGTGAAATCATAAAAAAATGATAATCGATTGAAGAATAATGTTTACATCAAGGAAAATACCAAGCCTGCCTTTAAGCATCAATTGTCCATTATTGATAAATAAAATCGGTCAGAGGATTTTGTTTTGTGAAACGTAAGTATTCGAGAAAAGAGCAGATTGCACAGACAACTACATTTTAAATTTTTAAACCAATCTGGCCTGGGATTGGGAGAAATCGTTAGCGGCTTACTCTTGTGCCCAGAAGAGTGAGGATGAGCAATCCCTTATCTTCTCGCTAAAACAGTACAAACTCCCGTTCGGTCGATCCATGTAAACCATGTCCTCAACGACATAATTTTCCGCATCGGGGCAAGTAAAGGTATGGATCTACCATGATTCATCACCGACGGAGTATGTGCTGAAATGCAATTGATCGCCCGGCAAATAATGTAACACAAAGAAAGGCGCAATCCGGTGAAATTCGGTCTGGAGTAAGGAAAGCGCATCTACAATTGGCGGGCCACCTGCAGCCACCTTAATCCTCATCCCGCGACAATCCATATATGAGAGACAAGTCGGAATCGGAAGCCGCGGAGAAGGAGGAATTATGAGCATCGAAGCCGACCTAAGTGGTGTCTAGGTGCAAAAGCGAGCCAATAGAGATTGCCCTCGCGGGATAGTTTTTTTCAATCGAAGGTCGGTGGTCATTGAGGAGCTCGTACAGGAGAAAGGGTAAATATTTAGGGCACAATATGGCAGTCGTCAAAAACCATGTGTCTATCGTAGATCTATGGTAGCGGTCTTCAAATTGATGCGTCAATTGCGCATTGTATGGTCACGGCCACTAAATTTCCCTGGCTAAAAGTTCCCGAAATTCTTCATATAGTCATGGCTACTTCATTTCTCCGACTAAAAGATTGAAAAATATGTATTTTAGTTCACAATTTTATGACACAGGTCGCCCAAATTAAAACTATAGCTACATGTCGTTGTAGTGACATACTATTCCATCCAAAACAATGAAAAAAAAAATCAAAATTTAAAAATAAAAAATAAATTTATTTCTTCCAAGATTTCTTACAACCCAAACGGGGCCTCCTTACAAACTTCTATTTTCCCGGATATTGTTTCCAGTGAAAATCTAGCTAAATAAACCAAAGAACCTCCCAGAAAATGTTTGAATAAAAAGAACTGAAAGTTTCAATTTTTTCAGATCAAAAAGCAGAAAAGTGGCTTGATATCCAGCACCAGAAAAGCCGAAAAGGTTTGATTCCTTCTTTGTATTCCTCGTCTTCTCTTGTTGAAGCTTATGATATCATACATAAGACCATCGCAGCAGTGAACACTATCACTAAAATCAAAGAGAAACTCTAACCCTAAAACAAAGATGGTCATCACAATCATTAGGAACGTCAATGAAAACCGAGAGAAACTATAAGAGATAAATAGCACTCCTAGTCCCCGGCCATTGAAAACATGGATATATATATATATATATATATATATATATATATATATATATATATGGAGGACATTATGGTAGTTTAAAACATAATGAGGACATATGTAGTTTGATATCCAGGGCGGGGCAGAACACTAGAAATCCCAAACCCACTCTGAACCCCATTTGGGTTTTGAGAAGCTGCCCAAACCCGTCCCATAACCGTATAGCTTATTCCCATATCTATCTGAAACAGGCGAGACTGGTAACCTGGTTTGCCCATGAAATTGTCATCCCTAACAAAGAAAGAGAAATCCGCTGTTTTAAAATCAAGTACAATATTAGAGTATTCTGATAGTTAATTTATAAAAAATTAGAGAACTCTCTACTACCACCATAGGTCCCAAAAAATCTATAACAACGTACCATAAAAAGTTTTGACTTAGATTAGACAAAATTCAAATCATCCAACTGTAACAAATAAAGATTTAGGTTTCTTTTTGATTAATGAATTGCATTCATACCAAAACTTTCTTATTATAAATGTAAGATTTTGAAAAATATACATAGCCAGCCAACCCCAATAGACCGAGACCAGCAACAAGCCAATAGAAGTAATCAATATGTGCTTTATTAAGATTATCACTAAACCAACTATCTTGTCCATCTCCGCCAGTTACTTTCTCAATGGCAGAGATAAGAAAGCTGCTCAGGAAGTTCCCTAACCCGAAAATACTGAGGTAGAGGGCGATACCAACACTTCTTAATTCATTCGGGACTTGATCATAGAAAAATTCTTGAAAACCCACCATGGTTAAAGCATCCCCAACTCCAGACAAAACATATTGAGGGACCAACCACCACACCCTCATTGGAATGGTCGCATTTGGTGTATCAACCAATCCATGTTCTTCAGCTTCATTTAGGCGTTTTATCTCTACCAATGCTGCAACTATCATTGAAATGACGTATAAAAACATCCCCGTTCCGATTCTCTGAAGCATCGATATGCCAGAAGGTTTCCCGGTTAGTTGTCTTGCAATTGGAACTATAATTCGGTCATATATGGGAATGAAGATAACGATGGCGATGGTATTCAATGATTGAAGTGAAGCAGCCGGAATATCGAAACCCAGGCCAGTTGATCTATCCATGGTGATTCCTTGCTTGGTAAAGAAAGTCGATAATTGAGCTGGCAAGATACTAAACAGCAAACTAGTAATCCATATGGGGAGCAGCCTTCGAACTGCTTTCGCTTCTTCAATGTCACTGACGCTACATGCCTTTCCATCCTCCTTGGAACCATCGGCCTTGCTGAGAAACCTGTCAAACCCCAAAGAGAGCTAAGTGATCTGAAAGAATGTTGGTGAATAAAGGTTACAGTAGAAGTAAGACTACCAAAATTCTTTAGAACTAGAACTAAATTATGCAAGACATTGATTAGCAAATGGTCATACTCGAACTGATGAGAATCATGGTGATCAGGCAGGGTTCCTCCAGCGGCCTCCTCGGCAGCTTTCAATGGTGGTCCGATTCTCCAATTCCTAGTTACCGCAACAAACACCTTGCCGATTCTCATGAATGGGCTTTCCACGTTTGTATTGATAGCATAACGGTAAGTCTTAGTTCCAAGCAAAAAAAGGAGAAGTGCTGCGGCCATGACAATGCAGGGGATACCAAATCCAAGACCCCAGTTAAGATTATCCTGAATGTAGCTCAAAATCAAGAAAGCTAATGAAAGTCCAATGCATAGACCAAAATACCACCAGTTGAAGAAGGAGCTTTTGGCTTTGCACTCAACTGGATGTTGTCCATCAAACTGGTCAGCTCCAAAAGCTTGGGTGCAAGGCTTGTGCCCACTTTGGCCAATTGCTACCAGATATAGAGAGAAAAAGAATAAGACAACTTGGAATTGGGAAGGAGAATTATCATTGTTTTGGCTGTAGGAAGGGCTCAGAGAAGGAAGCATAGCAGACAGAGTTAACAAGCCTAGTCCCTGCATTAATCCGAAATAGTCCAAGTCAATTGTAGTGATTATTCAATTACAGCAGAAGCTGTCAACTGTATTCTTTACAACACTCTTAACAGTTTTTGATGAAACAAGGCTGAAAATTTCTTCTGGACATTCTCTAAGAGGAGTATTCTTGAGGGTTTTTTTTTTTTTTTTTTGTGTCCATTAGTGTTTTAAAAGATGTTCTTATTATTTGTTAATTAAAGAAAAAACCGAAATAGGAAATAAGAAATAAATGAAAGAATACTACGAACATACATATTTAAATGAAATCCTAAACAAGGAAAGACCACATAGAAGGTAGAAATCCACTATCCAAATATCGGTACATGATTGGAGTCTTGCAATTATTAGAGAAAAACCCACAAAACATTAGAATTCATGATATCCCATCGGCCATCACAAATCCAATAAAATTCGGGTAACGCCACTTCAACATTATTACCTGTTCTCCTTATAAAAGTATGTGTATGTTTTAAAAAGAGAGATTAGAATCTGATGGAGGTGATTTTTCCATATAGAAGTGTAACAGTGCTAGCCAGACTAGAGCAGATAACGGGTTGCAAGAAACTCGGTTTAGCATTTGACAGTTGAAACACGTCAAAAAACAAATAATGTGTTGTTCTTGAAAAGTGATTTGATTTTATAAGATTGTTTTTGTTTTTTTGAAAGATGATTTTATAAGATTGTTAATCTCTACAATATAAAAGACTACAATCAGGAGTAGCCAGGACGACTGCCTGACTGAACTCAGGCTTTGAGTTGGAGCAACTCTTTCATTGTCCCTAGTTTGCCAAACAGAGTGCCAAAATAAAGATTGAAAAATAAAAGAAATATTTAATTAAAAAACCTCATATCCTTTAAAACTTATAACTCTAGCATCTCTCTAGTGTTTTTTTTTTTTCAAAAAATAACCGATTTTAGAGAAATATATATTTTCCATTTTATATATTTACATATCTAGTTTAAAAGGAGATATTTTTTTTTAAAAAGATACAGTTTTATCAAAATAAGATAGAAAAATTGATGAAGGATTAGTTTTTAAAATTATATTTTGAAAAAGTCTTTAAATTAATCAAATCACCCTAAAAAGAAGCCCACGGTATTAAACATAGAGGGTCGCGCATGACATATGATACGAATGTGGGACACCTCTTCGGTACTGAAATAATCTATAAAGTAGAATACTATATATTAAAATTGATTAATGCTAACCTGACCAGTCCCATTAGCACGTGTGACTTTCATATAACAGAAAGAAAAGCAGGCCACGATTTATGAGCTAGTGGACAAGGATTCTAAATTAATCCACATCTACTATTTGATAATTGATAGGATTGTGATTGGCTTTTACAATTTATATATTTGAATGTATATCTAATCTTTGATCGCATATGTATCAAATACAAGGTATTCTACTACCAACCACCAAATATGATAAGATCAAAAGGGGAACAAACGCCCTTGAGATCTAGGCTCTAAGGGTAAAGGGTGAAAAAGGGTTACATAATATTGGAATCCTTATACGAATAAAATATTAAAATATGATATGTAAAGTTAATAGATGTAAGAAAAAGAAAAAAAAAAAGTAGGATAATTTAATTAAAAGATATTTACAAATTTTAATTTTAGAAACTTGACACTTTATCAGTTTTGGATAAATAAATATATTTCTTATTTTTTATAAATATACTCTTTTTGAGAATACACATATTGAAACAGAAAATATTATTTTTATAAAAAATAAATAAATTTTCAAGAAAAAAAATGAAAATAATTAGATTCATAAATTTAGAGTTATTTGATGCTTCTAACAAAATATTTAAAAGAAAAAAAAGTGAACAAACCAGGACGTAGAGAAGAGAAGCAATAACAATAGTGCGATATCGACCCAGAAAGGAATCTGCAACAATTGCTCCTAATAATGGCAGTAGACAGCCAGTCCCGTTAAAGGTATTAACGTTCTGGGCGGCGACTACCAAGGACTGCCCCAGTGGCCCCGTAAGATAGCTTATAAGATTGAATCCTATGCCATAGTAAGCAATCCTCTCCGCCAGTTCCACACCTGTAAAAAGGGTAAGAAATGTTGTTTGGTTTGTCAGAAAATTAAGTGAATTCTACGAGCTTACCGAGCTTACCGGGAAGAAAATTAAATGAATTTCCGAGCAGTGCTTAGTTACCGATGATGAAAGAGGCAGATCTCCAACCACCGGAGGTAGATCTCTTGGCCGGAAAACCTCTGTAGTTCACGACGCCCACCATGGAGTCATCAAGAAGTGGTGTCTCCGATTCGATATCTGAGACGGCCATGTATCTGCAGATTTTTTTTTTTTTTTTTTTGGTGTTTCCTTTTTTTATCTGTTCTTTTGATAGCCTATGAATGGGGGTATGCTTCTTGTGGTTTAACCGCTAGCCAAAGGTCCAAGAAAAAGAACAAACCAAACCAAACCAAGCTGGGCAGACCAAACCAGTTTTCTGTTAGGAATTTGGAGACTCTAAAGGCGAAATATATAATAAATGAGAAAAGACTTTAATGGACGAAGCATACTAACAGTGATTCTTTCTCTTTTTGGAGTTTGTCATGTTTGCATTATTGTTAGGAATTGAGATATCATTCTTTTCAATTTGTCATGTTTTTGCATTATTGTTAAAATTATTAGGATATATAGGATGACACTTTTAAAAATTATCAAATAAAGAGCCACATAAGAATTCAGTGGAGATACTTTCAAAAATTTTAAAAAATAGTAAAATACTATATATTAGGATTATTTAGATTAGAAATTATTTTTAATTCATATCAAATTAGAAATTAAATTAAAACAATTAATATATATAATAAATAATGTGTATATCATATATATATATTAATTTAAATATTGAGTTTATTTAATCTTATTTCTAATTTAAATTAAGGATTAAATTTTTAAAATTGAAATTTATATTAAATGAAATTAAAATAAGATTAAAAATCAAATTTGCGAAAACACAGGATAATGTTTTATAATTATAAATTAAAACCAATATAATTTAATATTATTCATTCAAAAATTAAAATGAGCAATTCTTTAATTCATCAAAGATAATAAATAATTCATATAATGATTGAGGTTAAATTAAAATCCAGGTTTGGATAAATAAGGGATATTATTTTGTCATTAGTCAGTTGTTCTGTTATATAATAGTATTGGGTTCTATCATAATAATTAAGCCAGGATATTATTTTGCTCTTTGTTAGTGAATATCATTATTTGATATTCATAATAATTAGTGATATTGTTTTGTTTTTTCTTTGTTAATTATTAAAAATTATATGATAAATAGGAAAATTTTAAAATATTCCCAGTAATTTCGAATATTATCATGTTAGATAATATAGAATCCAGGATATTAATTTTTTAATTCTTTCCTGATTGTTAAATATTATTTTGTTTATCTGAGGACTTTTTACTTGATTTTTTTTGTTTTTTTCCTCCCGTGAGGCCGGGATTGATGAGAGCTTGTTTTTCAAATCAGTGCTAGGGGCAGGACAGTTTTCTATATCAGATGTTTTCAGAATCATTTTTGGATGCAACTAAATCTCATCAGATACCCTCCAGTCAATGACCATAAAATCATATATTTTCCCTATCATGTTTATCTATTTTGAGATTTTGGATTGGACTAATAATGAACTTACATGTTCATTAAATATAATATAAATCTATCATATTATAATGAACACATCATTATTAATATATCTCTGCCTGCATATATATATATCTTACTCTCCTCATATATATATATATATGAATGTTCAGATGTGGATCTCTTTGCCCAAAAATTGATTTTGGGTCAATCTATCAAGTCATAACATCCATAATTCTTTACCAATATTTTAATTGGATCAGAATAATAAATAATGTCCATTGTACAAGTCACTTTGGTTGTGTGGCATTTTGGGCAGTGGCAGCATTATTACATGACACTGCAGAGGAGGTGAGTATGAGGCAGTCATCTTTCTTTTCTCCAGATCAGTTAAGAGTTAGTAAAGGATGGGAAGAATGAGAGAGTTCAAGTGGTTGGGTTGTATCAGTTCCATATGGGTAGGAACATCAGCAGGAGTGAGCTACTTGAGGCTGTAAGCGGATAGAGGCTAGTTCAGAAGTGCAGGTGTTGTTTATTAAGTTCAACCAGTAGATCGAACATTGTGCTGGGCTGTGAGTTCAACTGAGTAGACACTAAGATAACCAGCTCCAGGCTAGGCTCCAGTCAAAACAAGTAGTGAGAACAGTGGCCAAGGAAACTCAAGTAGAATGAGCTCATTGAAACCAGGCTCGTTCAACCAGAGCTCTAAATTGTTTGTTTCCCGTGGACCAGGCTCAGTGAACAGGGCTCAGTGGAACATGGAGGAGGGCTTGATGTGACAGTTTTTTCATACACAGATGATGATCAGAATCATTTCGCTCTTGGACTTAGTGGGTTGGTGGGTTTTGTTGTGCTTATCTTACTTGATTTAGTTGTGTCGTTGTTGTTTTGGATGGATGCCGTGAGGGCATGGCAGGCAGACCTATCTCCACGACGGTGTTGAGTTTGGTTGAAGCACTCAAACTGTTTCATTGGTAAGAGTAGGGGCAGGGACGTTCAGTGGGGGAACAGTAAAGTTGCAGTGGGTAGCAGTATGGGCTCAGGTGATGGAGAGAGACATGATCAGACTCTTTGGATGATTTCAGTTTGCTCCATTAAGTCAGGCGAGGTGTAGGCACACTTCAATGACTGGCTGACTGAAGCTCAGGATTTTACCTCTACTTGTGGGAGCTTTTGGCTTTTCTTACTCAAATTTCTCGCTTGAGTACAGGAAAACAAATCCAATGACTCATTGGTGATAAAGATATCTACTACTTATCAGATTAGTCTCATATCAAGTTTATATTAACCAAGATATATTAGATTTGGATCAGGAGATTTGTGGATCGCTCCTCTTTTTTGTATTACCATGCCAGACCTTCCAGCCTATCTGGTGGGATCGTGGGTTGAGGAACTCAGGGATCTCAAGATGGATTACAGATTACAGTGATTGGATTGGATTCTGTGTGGATTTGTGTAGAGGCGAGGCCTGCTTGAAGCCGGGCGGGGCGATGGTGTGTAGTAGCTGGACAATGGTGTGGGTGTGGGCCCGAGGCCCGATGCTCGAGCACAGGGATCAGGGCCTGCAGCTCTGCATCTGCTGCGACAACAGTCAGATCCCCAAGAAGCGTCATGTAGCCTCACTGAGGCGACCAATCTTGGTGCAGAGCCACCGCGGGGTTGTCATGCCAGCACCAGTTATATTTCAAATCAGTTCTGCTCAACCTTATGATCCACATGCTCCCACCTCATGACCCGGCCGTGACTGCCGAATCATGGAAGCGACCCTTTGTTATCTGAATCTTGGTACAGCCTCTAGACCTCATGCTTGCTGGGTTTCTAACTCCACATGAAGTGATAAATTAGTTCAATGACCTGGAATGTATTGTCTCTCAGTACCTTTATTTGATCTGACAGGAAAGGAATATTAAGTTCTTCATTCTATTATAAAGATAAAGGAGGACATCTGGGACTTACCACAGCCAAGGAGTTCAGTGGCGATCCGAATGGGCCGAAGTCATGACGTGGATCAGATCATCAGGAACTTTCAAGGGAAGCTTGTGTCACCCTCGTACCGCTCATTGTCTCTAGACCTCCATGACTACGATGGGAAGGAAGGTATATAATGGTGATAGATCATTCATATTGGAAGAATAATATCAGTGTAGCAGACCAGACCATCATGATCTGACCAAACCATTGGAGGAAAGAAGTCTCGCCCAGGCTGGGAAGGCCAGGCAAAGGCAAGAAAGCGTGAGATCTTGGATCTGGAAAAAGGAATTTTATAAATTCAATTATGAACATCACTATCAGAGTTCTTGCCCCAAATTGACTTTAATTAAGTTCAGTATTGTGCCAGGATCTGGACAGGACCTCCAGAAAGAGCAGTCCATAGATGATTGTCTTTGGGATCACAGACATGAGGACCAAGCAGGTCTTGACCTAAATTATAGTGAAGAAGCGGATTAAAGAGGCGACTGGAAATCTGTCAAGTGGCCATTAGGAAGAATCACCTATCGTGGAAGCGAAACCCATAATGGCGTACACATGGTCAAGTTGTGACGTATTACTCTCAGGGGGACATAACGTCAAATGGTGGTGAAAAGATTTACCAGCGGGAAGAAGACTTCTGAAACGATGCAGTGAAACTTGAATAAATCCTTTTTCCATGGTATTTCAGAAAAAATAAACTGCATCAAGACCCGACCTTCATAATCACTCCCCGATAAACCGAATGAGGATCATTGTGCTTGTCATGATCAAAAAACACATACTCACCATACACATGTCAAAGGTTTTGATAATCACCATAAGATGTGGTAAGATCTGTAATGCTGACAGAATATTCTGTATAGTGTGACTAAGATGACTTTCTTCACCAATGTTGAATTGACGGGACAATCCTCAGGGTTTTAACGTAACAACGCGGCCGGTCAGAACATCACAGCTTCTGCCACAACAAGAACGAGTGCTGGCGGAGCTTTATTCTCAATCGTTGAAGTCTGGGCCTTATACGCCGTGAACGGAACTTTGATTTTTTCGATGAAGATATCATGACATATCGTTGGTGATCAGTTATTTGACGTGTGAGCAAGTCGACATACTAAGAAACCATTAACCATGAACTCTTCACCAGTCATCCATCAGAGTGAAGGAAAATGGCTGGAATAGGTCTCACCTCGGGGACACGTTCCCTCATGCTTGTTGTGAGTTCATTTTGTAAGGATTGAAGTGAAAAGGATCCATCAAGTTGTGGATCTGGAATAAATATTATCAGAAATTCAGAAAGTTCACATATCCGTACTCCTTATCCGATTAGGAAAGGAAAAACCAGCTATCTTTCACGTATTCATTGGAGAAGCATGAAATATTGCACAGATTAACCAGATCATGGCGAAGGCCAGGTCAAGGCAGCTAAACCTCTCATAAAATCAAACATCATTTTTCGGAAGAAGCACCATTGAGTAAGGAATAGGTGTTTTTGCGATAATCGTTAGTTAATTCCCAGTGAGGGTAGAATGATATTTTTGAGTAGGTTTTGTCATGAAGTAAAGGAAATCCATCTTGAATAAACTTAATGTGATTAGTTTAAATCAGAAGGCGGGTAAATGAGAATAATAGTTATATGGGATCTATCAATGAAACATGGGGATAACCCTGTGAGATGAATCAGAATCAGTGATCTTTCAGGCTGGACATTGGAGATCTTTAAATCAATTTTTGGACATGTCTCAAACATGTGGTTCTGTGTGAAACATGGTCATTGGGAAAAATTAATCACCTTCATGGGAACATCGCTGTTGCAATCAATGATCTTTAGTTAACTTGGAAAAATGTCAGATTTTTCACTTGAAGGCCTGGTGACAAGATAATTAGACAAGGAATTGAGTGGACAGACTCAGTGGGAGATCCTATATCAGATAGATCGCCAGCGCTCTGAGAATCTAAGGCGTCCGGGTCATGCAGAGCACCCACCACCGAGAGCTTCCCCAGGGGCTGTGCGTACCGACGATCATGAGCTCAAGTCTCACTTGAGAGTGTGCGTTTAGGTGGATTAGGATGGGTTCTCAGACACTATGATGACCAGTGAGGAGGGGATGAGAGCAGATCTGTTTCAGCTCCAAAGGCTTCAGCCAATGGAATCTGGACTCCTATCTGAAGATATAGCAGTGTTTGGAGTGGGTTGGCGAATACAAGAATGGACCTCTCTGGTTTTCTGGGTAGACTAAAGTACAGTTCTTTGCCACTAAAGGGCAAAATGATAAAGCTAGAATATGGAATCATTAGACCATCAGAAGACAAATCAAAGCGATGTCCTCATAGAACACCAATTACGACTGCCACAGAGATGGGTGAGATCTTCTATCTTCTATAGTTAATGTATGATGTTTAGATAGAATGAACTTTTAATTTCAAGAAAGATGGAACATGGAATAAAAACATCTTCTTTTAAAGCGAGAATCCCTGTAAAGTAGAAAACGAATATACAATCATGAGTAGAGTGACCAGCGATCTCCGGTGTTTGCTAAAAACTTCATCCTTCACTTCCCGGGCGCATCATCACTATACTCATAACCTCCACTTTGAGGAAGCACTATATAACTTTGACTGTCCCAAGTTTCAAAATGAAACGGTGAATAATTCAATGATGAGGATTTGATATTGATAAAACCTAAGCAGCGTTGAGAAGCAAATATTTCTTGAGATTTTAGTGAAGTCCTCAACAGAAATCAGACAGATGGATCAAATTTGATTAGAACTCTGAAACGTGGATATTCAAATGGGAATGGAACCTAATACGGGATTACAACAGAGCCTCGATTGGAGAATTATAGAGAGAATATACAATTTGGATTCTTGACACCATGACAGGTTAGAATACAGAAACTATCATGATAGGGATTGACATCCTAAATCTCCATGTCCTGGAAGAAATGTCCTGGAAGCGGCTCTCGCGCTGAAGGTAGTAGGCGAGAGCCAATGGAGAATAACGAAGCAAAGGCGGCGCATGACCGTCATCATAGTTTGATCGCTGATGATAAAACTTCCGACGTTAATTTTTTACGACAAGTTGAAGCAAAAGCCGGGCGCGTTGGCAGCCGCGTATTACGACCACTAATAAAAACGAGTGCTCTGCCGATCTACTACCAACCAGTGGATCGATTACGGCAACTGATCAGGTGGCAGAAATAGATGACGTGTCTCTTGGATGACTCGATAGATCAGCTGATGAGCTTGGGGGCCCGATGAATCAATGGTTGGGACCCGCAGGTCTGGTCCGCGACGACTCGGTTCATCAATCAGTGAATCGCCATCTATATCAGCGGTCCGCCGGACGGGACATACCCTTGGATCTGCCTCGCTAACGGGGCGTGTGCGCGGCGGGAGCTCGCCAGTGGGGTATGTGATCCGTCCGAATGATGGACGTTTTGCCAGGAGCCCTTCAGAGCTCACTATTGCTTTCAGCCATGATTTCGAGATCTTGTGCCTCTGTCGATGTACATCGTGATGTGTGGGATAAGTGATGATTCGCATAGACCTGCCATGGTGGTGGTTATTAGTTCTCGCCTTCGAATATAGGTTCGCTCTTTATTAAATGGATGATCAAATCACTCATGTCAAAGATAAGTGATTCAACGCCAGAAACATGAGTCGAATACGATCAGTCTGCGGATGTGAATACATTAACGTCGAACATCATAAAATTTCGATAAGTTGAGTAAAATATATTACAGTTCTGAATAATGATGAGATGTCATCAGAACCTCCTGTTATTTCTAACCCTTTGATAAGTGGACAAATAAATTCTCAAGGTTTTTATGAGCTACCTAAGAAAAAAAAAAATGAATTAAACCAGCTGGAATATATTATTAACCCTCAAGCCCTTGGGATGTAAGACTATCATTATATTTACCAAAATTATACCCTGTGATTTATTACAGTTAGATTATAATATAAAATAAAATTTTGCATTTTAGGAAATTTGAAGTACCTAATAGTCAAATGATTGCAAATTAAGACCAAGGGACATATAGATAAAAAATCATATATTAAAGTAAAAATCTTGATGAATGATTGAAATAGAAGAAGATGAAGGTTTAAAATGAAAAAGGGGAGAAAAATTGGGGCTAAAATGCATGTGAACATGACTTGTTCATTGAAGAGGAAAATTTCACATTTGTTTGACTTTATCTAGACTTGGTTTTGAGGAAAGGAGCATGGCACGGTGAATTCATCTTCATTGCTTCAGGAATCTAAGTCTTGTTAAGTGAAAGTGAAGAGGAAACTGATTGGTTTTTGCAAGAAAAACAAGGTATGGAATACTTGTTAGGAAATTAACCTAACTCCCTCTTTGTCTATGTTTGGGTTAGGGAAAACCTTAACTTTCGTTATAAAGGTATTTTTGGGTTGCCTTAAGTTAGTTTTGGGAGTTGTTTTGCTTTGTGTGGACCCTACCCGATCCACGGGTCGGCGTGGCTTGCTTTTAAATGAAAAAGAGTTGGTGCCAGGTTTTGGAAAATCACATGCTCCCGGGAGGAGCAGGTTTTGTTTGGAGTCATACCACTTTTATTTTATTTTTTAAAATGGGAAAAATGAAGTAAGATAAAAAAACCCCTCATTGACTCCAGTCAAGAAAAAGCGGTACATGAAAACTAGATTTCTGGGTTCGGGGATTAAGTTACCTATCAGGAAGGTACCTTATGTGAGGTAGCAGCCCTCTAAGCCCGTAACTTGGTCTCTACTAATGAATTAGGTACATGGGAGCATATAGATTACAAAGATGGAGGGATGAATCTTGGAAGCTAAAAACTGGATGGCTTGCAGATCGCACGTTTCACTGCAGGTATCCTGGCTGTGCTGCACTTGAGCTCACGCTCAAAATTAAACATCAAAGCAGGCCAGATGACACTTTGGCAGTCCACTGGCGGCAAGGAGTCCTAGCCATGCGCTATAGATATGGTTAGTTAATAAGCATAAGCACATAGCATACATCCATGATCAAGTAACCAAAGTTCGCATTCAAAGTGAAAGCGAATGAGAAATGGGGGGATTAAGATGTTTCTTTCTTTCCACACTCCCCAAATGACAATTCACTAACCCGTCCTGGAAATTCACAATCAAACTCACCCATGTGCTAACTCCAAAAGTGGTCCCTTCTAATAATTCAGTTAGGCTCAGCTTTAGATCCCAAATACGGATCCACGAATGCATTGGTACAAGCGGGCTTGAGCCTCGAGGATTTAGGGTTTACAGTGCTAAAAACAGAGGTTGCCATAAGGCTGTCTGCCGCGACCGAGTTGAACCGGTTCAACCGGTTGAGAAAACAAAAATTGAAACTCTGTTAGAAAAATCCTCAAAGAGTAAGGAGTCCAAAAACGGTGCTCGGTCCCGAGGCGGACAGTGAGAACCAGCTAGAACAAGCCGTGCGTTTCTAAGCGAGGCTACGGCAGGAGCACCTGATATGAACTAGTTCAGCCCCGGTTCAGCGCAGGTTGGCGATCTGAAACCTTGTCCGAAAAATCCTCGAAAGGTATGGAGTCAAAAAAAAAAAAGCGGCACTCCAATTACGAGCGGGACAGTGAGAACCAACTAAAACAATGCAACATGTTCCTTATAGAAGGATAAACCCAAGCCACCCAAAATGCGTTGTTTTCTTTAAAATTCACCACTTAAGCCAGTGCTTTAGTAGATGTAATTTTTCGATAAGCCTTTAGCATGCATGCCAAAAGGCCATCAAGCTTTCTTACTCTCTCGAGGCTGAAGCTTATCTAGGCTGATCTGAAGACACACAAAACATGCTAAAGCGAGACCCAGATATGAAATCAAGGCTAACAAAGGCTTTACTTTACCGGATTCACACCTTGGCTCCTGCTTTTGCCTCCTACTTGCAGGGACCTCTGTGGGATAAAAGTGCCCTGATTTCGATAACCAACCCAGACCTTAATCTCATTTTGGAAGTGAAAGAAACTCCCAAAACAGAGCTTTCTCTAGAAAAATGGCAAGAGTCTTTCCCAAATAAGAACCCCTTTTCTCCCAACACTCTCACTTCAAACATACCTTGAACTATCCATGGTGTACTAGAGCTCTCCTCGCACTCTTCTATTTTTATATTGCCGTCTGAATGAGCTCCACTACTAGAATCCGGAAAAGTTCGACAAATCCGGCAGAAAATGCTAAAAGGTCCTCTTCTCTCCTTTCTTCTCACCTTTTATACTCCTACCCCTCTGGCTTATGCCAGGCAAAACTGGGTTCCTTCATGATGAAATCCTCACGATCGACATGAGATCACACTTTATTATCTCTCATGCATTCTAAGGTCATTTCTCTACTCCTTCAGTTTCAACTTGTACACCACGAGAATCCATATGGTTCATGGTGAAGGAACAGACGAGGCTAAATGGACTAATGCGCAGGCCCGATGCGGAGCATATGGGCTCAAGCCATGTCAGTTTGGACTCCCGAAATCACACTAAAATAAATTGCTCCGTACAAAGGCGACTCAACTGAACCAGTTGACGAGATACTGACTTGCGACCAGAAATTTTTGAAAAATTTGATAGAGTGTTCCTTGAAGAATAAGAATTCAAAAAGGTTGAAGCTTACCGCGCGTTTTGAGTTAAAATGAGGGAGATATGACCAAAACAAACTCGGGTGCTCCGAATTTGAACCTACTCCAATAATGAACTTTAACTGAAATCCGTCGAACCGGTTGATAAAAATTCTCAAATTTTGTCAGAGAATTCTTCTATGAGTTGGGAATACAACAAAAGAAATGGTGCATGATTTTGAGTTTGGATGAGGTAGATATGATCTAAACAAGCCCAAGTGCTTTGAATTAAAACATGCTTCAATAAATTCTTCCTAAATTGAAACTTTGAGGACCGGTCGAGCCTGTTGGGAAAAATTTTGGAATTTTGACAGAATAATCCTTGAAGAACAAGGAGTCCATAAAAAAAAAAAAACGGTGCACGATTTTGAGTTTGGATGAAGGAGATATGATTGAAACAAGCCAAAGTGCTCCAAATTCAACATACTCCAATAAACTCCGATTAGAGGCTAAAACCTTAGGGCGGCGCCACTTATAGCTTCCCTGTAGCCACGATAACTAAAAAAAAAAAAAAGGCCCGCGATGGCGCTCGAGGAAGTGGTAAGTCACATACTGATGGACCACATACAAGCCATTAGAGGCTGGAGATGGAACTAAGCCTAAAGGGTCCTAATGGTGTATATGAGAGCGATGGGTGAGTCTAAGTAAATGTTAGGGGGACAAGGGAATTAAGGGTTTACAAATGTACTCTTTGGTAAGATATGAATGAAACAGTGAATCAGTGAGTGCGAAGTACCAAGCGATATGAGTGAAATGAACTCTACTGAAGAACCTAAATGACCAACAATTTTGTCCCCTTACCTAGTACTAAGAAGACTTCAGCAGACCAGAGTGTATATTGAAGGACGAGAGAAACAGAGCACGTGCAGGAGATGAGTGATCAGAACACGATCTTGGTGAAGATGAGTGAACACGATCTTGGGAGAATGTTGAGTAGAGCATGATGTCGGAAGATGAGAATCGGGACGCGTTCCGAAAAGATACTGAAACTCTGAGCATGATCTTTGGGATTGGAGTGATCGGAGACCGCGGTGCTGAGTGAAGATGAGAATCTTGGACACGTTCGAAAGAATCAGGAAGATCACGGGCCGCGATGGCCGGAGGCGAGCAAAGAGAGGATGAGTCTGGGCTGGTGTCGGAGATTCGAAACTCAGAAGGGATGAAATGAAGATCTTTGATACGCATGATGTCGGAGAACTTCGAAAGCGAAAGCCTGAAGGTCGAGATCTTGATGCGATGTCGGAGAACCGAAACAAAGCAGAGGATCGAATCTGGGCATGATGCGAGCCGGAAACAAAATGAAGGATCGAATAAAGGCGAGATCTTAGGAGAACTGAAAAAGCGAAGGAATCAAATCAGGAGTGATGCTAAGAACCTAAAAGCAAAAAGGAAGGGATCGAATCAGGGCACTATGCACAGGAACGAGAAACAAAATAAGAAAAGGATCAAATCCGGTGTGATGCCGGAGACGAGGAAAAAATGGGGGATCGAATCAAGCATGATGTTGGAGAACACGAGAAACAAAATGAAAGAATAGGAGAATGCGGGCATCTTGATTAGAAATAAAGGGATCAAGTCGGGCACGATGCCGGAGAACCTAAAACAAAATGGATCGCAAAGTAAAAAAAAAAAAAAAAACCATGAAAGAGGGGGAATGCCCCGGTATGACAACTCACGAACGTGTCCAAAGGCACAAAGAAGAAGCGATACTTGATCTAAGGCATCGTACCATGTCAAAGCCCCTGCACTTTTTAAAGTCAAAGTCTAAAGTGAAAATATTCTGAGCATTCATTCTTGAGGAAAAGCCCTCCTCACTAATCCATAACATTCAATATCCACTAACTGATAGGGGGTATGCTGTATGTACATCTGAAACTCAAATATCTCAATGAAAGCCATAAAATACATCACTGAAAACCCAATCGTTGCAGGAGCAAATAGGACAATGAATGGGATATGCCCCAATATGCACACCCTTGCTGGGTCAATGAATACATTGAATATGATCCCTGGTTAGCTCTCAAAAGCGCTCTATTGTATGAATAAACCAAATTGAATACAGGGCTTACTTAAACTCTAATGCCCAAAACAACTTTAGGTGAAACGGACTGTCTGTGTACATGTGTAAGAGCCAAAGCCAGCATGTAAGGATGGGGGTATGCCCCAGTGTGAACGTGTCAAAGCATCAAGCTAAGGCGCCATCAATGGAAAGGCAATATGTCCCCTCGACTACGACGGCTAGATCGGGATATTGAGGCGAGTGGACCACTAAATTCATTTATCTATAAAACACATTTCATATCCTTATTCAATGGGATATTTAATATCCATTTAAATCATATTTATGTATGTATGAGAATATGATCTCATTACTAATACGCATTGTATATATAAAAATATACATTAATCATGGTAGATAGCCCATCATTTGCTCAATTCCCACATTTATATAAGATGATATTTCTTGCCCTTTTCAAATCATTTACAAAACATTGTAGTTCATGTCTAAACGTAAGTCAAAATATACTATTCCCATGAAGATTTATACATCTTTGTTTGCAATGCAAAACTATTGCATGATTTTTTTTCTCTTTGAAATTAAATGTATGCATGAGATGAAGCATTTACTTATACTTTGCACGATTCGACGATGACTCCGGGCTTTGCGGTCTTTGATCTTGCTCCTATTCACTCGATACCTACGCGTGATAAAACAACTTGCTAAACATTTTCATACTTAGTGGTTCTGGCCATTTTCCTATCTCATTTTGTGAAACCTGAAAATATGTATCTTTTCAAAAACACAACATTTTGGCACATTTCAATGAGAGGTCAATGCAATAAACAATATATATGTTAATTTTTCATTCAAAACTCAAATTATGCATTTCACACATTTACTTATAAGTTTTCCCTTAAACGAATTTAACCACGAATTTCGGTGCATAGGATAACGGAATCAGAGCACGGTCCCTACATTTATAGTAGGTAAAAAAAAAAATTAATAACACAGTACGGTCCCACTAGGCTGCTGACTGGTTATTTACAAATTCATTTTGTGTACACTATCGATACTGTCCCACTGTGCTACGGATCGATATAGCATTATAAATCATTTCGTTCGCAGTACTGCTACATTGACCGTTATTGGTATACCAATCTATCCTTAACTCGAATATGATGGATAACATTATCTTAAGAGCATTAATACTCAGTCATAGTAAATTACAATATTGTATATACATATATACCCCAATAAACACATTTTGACACTTCATGCGCCACATTCCATTTACAATCACTTCCCAATCACTTAAGACAAATTTGTTTATGGTTAAAACAAAGCACACATGCAAGCTCTATGTAAATCATTTCCTCGCTGACAAATCCAATGTACAAAGTCAGTAATTAAGAAAAGAAATGAGAAGAACAAACCAAAAAGGTTGTCGCTCCTTGACTCCTATCCTTGAATCCCAATTTACTCAGGTTTCCCTTACCAACCCCAGTCCATCATAAACAGAGAAAATACCGCGGCATGCTAGTGTTTTGTTAGGCTGATTTCTAATTAATATACACCTTCACTTGTAAAAATTTTTGGGAAAAAATGAGCCATATTTTACCCAACTTCTTTCAAGCCATTGTTCCTATATAAATCTATTTTGTTCAAAAATTGGAATCATCCAATTTGGAGCACCGAAACTCAAGATATGTTCTAAACAACCGGGACTACTCTATTTTCAAAACAGAACCAGAATTTTCCTATAAACAGAGCTCTTCTTAGACGAATTTATGGATACAATGGGGTCCAAATTTGAATACACTTATTTCAAGGAAATTTGTTCTCCTAGAAGTCTAGTTTACCCTTAAATTTGAATAACTCAATTTGGATGAGTAATGGCCAAGTTATGGCAAAAACAAAAACATGGATTTTGGAAAATTTTTGACAGCATCTTCCCTAAAACCCCTACATTTTCTTTATGCAAAAATTCCTTTAAAACCAATCCTAATCAAAGCAAAAAGACTACTTGAACTCTGACTCAAACATATATATACAAAAGTAGAGTTTTACCAAACCCAAACACAATCAAAGAGGGAGTTAGGAGGGTTCGTAACCTTGGTCTTCTTGATCTTTACTAAATATTTCTTCCTTATTCTTCTTTCAATACAGAACCTGAACAAAATGGAATAAATCAAACCAAATTTGGCTTCATCCCCCACAAGCACTGTAGCCCTAAGCTCTCCCAAAACCAAAACGTGTTCTTCCCCCTTTACAAGACAAGATTTGGTCTTATCTTCTTTTTCATGTACAAGGCCATGTTTGGCTAAAGGCATTTTTGACTTAATTTCCCATTTTTGCATTAAAGCCTTTCATTTCTATTTCATTTGCACAACAACTTATCACATTTCTACTTTGGCATATACTCTTCTTCATTTATGACCTTTGGGTCCTCATTTGACAATTATTTTATTTTTATTTTTTCACTTTGTATTTAAATTCCGAAAAATTCAAATTTAACTTGTGTTATACCTTAAACATATCATTAAACTACTAGGGCTTAATTTGGGATGCACTAATCCACTATGCGAATTCTCACTTTAAAAACCTCTATTTTTATCACTTAAAACCAATAAAATATCAAATAAATAAAATAAAAATTTATAATAGTAGAACATGTTATAAAGTAAAATAATAAAACGAAAAGGCTATTTTTGGGACGTTGCACAATATGTGACCCTCGATATTCCCTTAGAACAGAGACTTGTCGACATTCCATACTCAATCGCAGATTTAAACCCGTCCATATAAATGCGTCAAGCAAACACTAGACTTCATGGCCTGTGGTGGTCTTACAACTCGGACCGTAATGTAGGCTAGGGGTGAAAGGTGAATGAAATGACAGGAAACAAAGGCCTAAATACCCAATAGATAATGCCAAACCCTTGTGTGCGAAATGTCAAATATCAGAGAATCATGTGTGTAACACCCCAAATTATACCCTGACAGTTTTATAACATGTTTAGGGTATAATAAAAGTAAATGTCTATTTTTTCGGAATAAAATAATGCTAAAAATAAAATAAACAAAAATCTAGAATTTATATAAGAGTTAAGGGTAAATTAGTAATTTACCAATCCAGGACCTAAGGGTCATAATATATGAAGATTATATAATAAAGTGGAAATTAGATAAGTTGGATTGCAAATAATAGAGAGTTCAAGGACCAAATTGCAAAAGCTAAAAATTAGGCAAAAAATGGATAAGACCAAACAAGCCTTAAGAAAACTTCATTTTTGGCTTAAAGGTTAGGGTTCATGTTTGGAGAGAAAGAGAGAAGAGAAGAAGGAGGAAGAAAGGAAGAAGAGAAGAAGAAGAGAAGTTCAAGAAACCAGGTATGGAAACTATAGTATGAATTTGTATGGATTACTAGTATGGAAATCCCACTTTGTCTAAGTAGTGAAAGAAAAATCCTATTAGAAATATTGTTGGTGGGTATAGATGAGTTTTATGGTTTATAAATGTGTTTTTGGTTGAGTTGGTTGTAGTTTAGAAGGAAATTTCCCAGAAATGGGCCAACCGTCATTTCGCATTCGGCCCGACACTCTACGCCTAGGAGGAGACACCTTCACCTAGGCGAACCTGAGGTCAAGTTTTCTTAACTTTATGGTCCGCCTTGCTTTAGTTCTTCTCTTCCATTAAGTCTAACAATCGTCCATTGGATTAATAAGGACCCTAATAAGTGAATGAAAGGGTTTGTACAAGTATAAAAGTTATATGAAAAATATTATGTACCTCACCGCCGAGGCGAAGCTTCAAGCAAACATTGTTTCTTGCCCTCATTTGCTAATGTGTTTAAATGTAGTGTTATTCCTTGGTTAAGGGATGAAAAGATAAATGTGTAATGAAGGCATATAGAAAAACGTATAAATGTCTAAATAATACAAGAATAAAGATGCATGTGGAAATGATAAGAAATATCGTATATGATTACCTGATAAATAATACTTATTCGGGGATATGATATATATTGTAAAATGAAATGTTAAATGTATTTGGTTTTACCGAGAACCTAGTAGAGGGATAGATGGGCATGCCTATCAGGGAAAAAAGACTGTAGCATTACTGATAAGTTGGCCCCGTTTGGACCATTACAGCTCCTTCGGGCCCTTATAGATGGTCATTGTCTCGTATAATGATAATGAACGCCGTGCTCCTTTATGTATGGTCATTGTCTCGCATAATGATAACGCCTTAAGGCTCCTTGGTAGATGGTCATTGTCTTGTACAATGATAACAACACCTTCGATTCCTTATAGTTTATTGTCTCATACAATGATTATAGCACCTTCGGGGTCCTTATAGTTCCCGTATCCACTTCTAAGGTATTTGAAGGCATGAAACATAAGATAAATGACAAGAATATGCAAATGACATGACATGATATGAGAAGCATATCATTGATATGTGATGATACGTATACAATGATAAGCATAAGAAGAAAAATGTAAATGAAATATGATATGAAATGAAACATGATAAGACGAATAAGTATGATATATGTAGAGGCATATCTATAAATGATATGTTCAAAACATGAAAAAGTTGTGTATATGTAAATGAATGTTAAAATTATATGCAGTTGTGTAAAGTGTGATGACCCTTATTAGAGGTCATCCATATGTATTATTTCCCATTAAGCTATAAGCTTAAGGATTCGTACACAAGAGAGGCTGAGCCAATCAACAAACGAGCACACCTGTTCTACCACGCGTAGTCAAGCTACCGCAGATAGTGGTCTAGGTCGAACACGTGGATGGGTTTTCATCCTAAAAATGGTTTCCGTGACTAGTGTAATGGCTGCAAGGCTTATTTGGACTTTGAATTGTGTTTCAAAAACAAAGGGGAATGGCTTGAAACCGAGAATTGTAAAACTGAAAGTAAAAGGTGAAAAAAGTTAACTTTACACTAGGTCATCAATCTCCGTAAGTCAGACAAAACAAGGTCCCTGGGTTTTATCCTCATGGACAAGCAACCTATACCCCTGCATAACCGATCTATGTTTAATTAGCAAACCTCACCCATGAAACAACCCTATTTGAGTCAATACAAAGTATTATGTAGTTATGGCTCCTTTATCGCTTAAAACCCTAACATTTAATATCATCTCAGAGGCTCGTAAAGACCATCTAAAGAACAATAGTCCTAAAGCATGGAGAGTATTGGCCAAATCAATAACATTAAATGCTATGCAAGCCTAATTTGAGAAACCTAACATATAAATATCATTTTAGAGGCTCGTAAAGACCATCTAAAGAATCACAAGACTTCTCACTCGAATATGCAATCGGATTCTAAAGCATGGAGAGTATTGGCCAATTAATGATATTCAATGTTATGCAACCATGTTTTGAAATACAAGGGCCATAACATACCAATTCGTAGCTTTTAGTACAAGAGAACAACATGCATAAGTGCCCCACCACTCAAGCTAGCCCCTTCCTCTCTCAAAGAAAGGAGGCTTACTAAGCATCTCTTGAGTTGTCATCCTTAAGAGGGTTCGGGCAACCGAGAGCGGAGAGAAAGAGGAGAGAAGAGAGAAAGAACAAAAACAAAACCTAAAATAAAAGACTTTATTTACAAAAATAAAAACTTCTTACAAAAATATCTTCTCCACTGCATTGCTGTCTCCAATTGTTACTTAGGTTACAAAACAAGAGGGGCTTATATAGCCCTCAAGGTATGAAAAATACCAAAAACCTATGAAATCGCTAAGTTATAGGACAATTAAGTAATACACCAAGTTTGAGGCGGTTTGGCACACTACAAAGCATGACGAGTAAGAGTCACTCGCTAGGTCGAGGAATTCTCGCGAACTAGCTAACCTCAATGTGCCTAGCGAAAAACAAGAAATTTCACTAAGTGGTGAGCAATTTCGTTAGCTAGCGAAATTTCGCTAAGCTAGCGAAATTTTTTGGTGGAGAGAAGCTAATCAATTATTTTCGCTAAAATGATGCCTAGCGAACTGATGGTCTAGCGAAATTTGCGTTTTCACAGGTTATGAATTTTTCGCTTAAGGTTGCAATTAAGAATTCAGCTTAAAATTTTCGCAATCCTAGCGAAAATTCCTGCATCATCAAGGATCTTCTACTCCGTCTTCAACCGCATCACATTTTCTTCATTGCCTTTCTATTACTTGGCCGGAAGTTGGATGGTATCGGTGACTTCACCCAACTCATGATTCATCATTTGACTCGAGATCGATCTAAAGTGCGCAAAGCCCGTAAAACAACCAAAAAATACCTCTAAATGGCATAAGTGCTACTAAGAAGATTAGAACACTACAATTGGTATAAATGACATGATTAATGCGCAAAAAGCACTCAAAACCTATCTAATATAGGGTTCAAAATTGCACTTTTTGGGCATTAATCACTTAGCACAGGTGTTTCATCCGTGTAGGTACAGGAGAAGCAGGAACTAGAAGCCCGAACAATTCACATCAGCAACCAAGGCCAACACACTACTAGGTGCCCACTGAAGACCTTTCAGTCTATTTTTGTACATGTTTTGCTTTTGTAAGCAATGTAAAAATTTGTATATGTTGAACACTCCCATTTATGGAGTTTTGAATATATTTTGTAATCCGCTACTATAGAATATATTTTAAGTTAAATGTTTAACAGTACATGAATGAACAAGTTAATGGTATGGTAAGAAGTAAAAGATAGTTACAAGTTAAGTGGTATCAGAGCACCCCATGTTGGGGGCGCCATAAGTATGATGGAAAAAAAAAATGGGCGTCACAATGTGAGCAAGGTGACTCAATCCTATATCTACATGAATAATGTCCAATAATGGGTGATGTGAACCAAAGAAGTCGTCGTTTGTGAAGCAAGACGACGATCGATGAGGATAGAAGAAAATGAAAAGGGATACGATAAATGATGAATAAATGTAGAAGAAAATTGGCGAAACAAGTTGGGATACAAATGTAGCAATATGTGACAATGACAAACAACTCATCCTTAGAACGCCAAATCGAAGCAAGTAACTAATAAGATGGGGATGGTGATATGGATAACGACCCAGAGGACCTAATGCAAGGGAAACCCAAACCTCATTCCCAATGTGTCTCCCAAATCCATGGAGAAAAGGATCATACAATGCTCTCACCCGCCTTCGTAAGAAAATAAGTCCCTCTAATCCAAATGATCTCTCGATGATCAAGCCATTGTACTCGACAAACCATGGCAGAACCCGAATATCAATGAATGAATGATCAATTAGCACTTATTTTCATATAACAAACAAAGTAAGATATACGCCACTAGCACAATCCAATTAATGAACCTCAAATCCCAAACCCAAATGGTCCCCTCAAACCAAGACTCCTGGATCAAACCTTAAGGGTGGAACGATAGGTGTGACCAGCCTAACTTGTAGCTCTGGGACGAGCTTGTCATCATCACAAAAGGGAAAATAAAAGTGAAAAAAACAAGATGATAGAAACAAAACTCAAAGGCAAGTAAAGTGAAGATGCACAATGAAGGAAAGAAGAACCATGAATGACCTAAAAAATAACAACTGAACAATGGCACAATATGCTCACAATACTCATCGATCCAAATAATAAATGCAAAGGGCACACAAAGAGGCCCCCAACCCAAGTGAGAAAAGGTATGCAAGGCTAAATGAAAGAAAATGCCATAATGAAGTGTGTGAGGCTCAAAGGGCTAACAACGGGATATATCAATGTATGGGTATGCAAAAGGGATATGGCTACTTGAAATGAACCTCTGACCATGATCTCACACGTAGAACTTCTTTAGTTGATCCACATCGACTAGCTCCGAAAAATGACTTCCGTCTATATCTGCCAACCAGGCGACTCCCTCTCGGGTCAAATCTCGAATAACATATCACCCACTCCAAGTCGGTCTAAACTTGCCTCTAGGGTTGCTGATCAATCCCCTGAGGACTTTCAAGACTAGGTCACCTTTTTTAAACTTCCTAGGCTTGACCCTTTTTTTGAATGCACGAGTCATCTTCCTCAATAGGCCTGAACATGATCTGCTGCCCTTAATCTCCTCTCATCTAAAAGGCTAAGTGATCATAACGAGACTGGGCCCACTCAGCCTCGAATTTTGCTACTCTAGTGCTACTCTCAAAGATCCCATTTCAATCTCAACAGGTAGCACTGCCTCCATACCATACACCAAAAAATATGGGGTAGCTCCAGTAGAGGTATAAAAAAAAAGTGCAATAAGCCCATAATGCGAAAGGGAGCTTCTCTGACCAATCTTGAGAAGTCTCGACCATCTTTCTTAAAATCCTCTTGATATTCTTATTCACTGCCTCAACTGCCTCAACTGCCTCATTAGTCTACGGCCTGTACGTAGACGATCTGTGATGCTGAATGCTATACTCCTGAATCAACGTGTCCACCTCGCCCCTAAAATGCACCTCTTTATCATAAATCAGCTTGTGAGGGACCCCATATCGGCAGATAATGTGCGATATGATGAATTTGGCCACCCTGGCCACTTCCAATCTATCATAGGAAGTAGCTTCCACCCACTTGGTGAAATAGTCAATGGCAACTAAAATGTACTCATGGCCACTGGAAGACATGGGCGAGATCTTCCCAATAATATCAATACCCCATACTGAAAATGGCTAAGGGAACGTGGGTGCATGCAACTCAGAAGGTGGCACGCGGTGTTAAGTCTTCGTGGCATCCACACCCGACATCTT
The DNA here is from genome assembly GCA_016808115.1 of Tetrastigma voinierianum. Taxonomy (NCBI): domain Eukaryota; kingdom Viridiplantae; phylum Streptophyta; class Magnoliopsida; order Vitales; family Vitaceae; genus Tetrastigma; species Tetrastigma voinierianum. The sequence continues at coordinate 988,726 of JAEQBH010000525.1, forward strand.
GTAATAAACCGGCAATAATTTTTGTCTCATGGTCAATCAAAAGTAGCAACCCTATGATCTTACGCAAGATATGACTTCCCATGCGGGGCTACAAACTCCCGCGCATGAACCTCTTATCACTGACCAGAGGCACGGTCTAGACATAATAACAACATGCCATCGGGAAATCTCCTATACAGTGCATCCTCGCAAACAACAAATATGGCGGCCAAATGTCTCAATGCTCTCCTATCCTTAGCCAAGGCTGACTCTAGGTAAGCGCCACATGATAGAAACTAATAAATATCGTGGTACCAGGGTAGTTCATCTTGATCCTCAATATTTCCAATCAAACAACAGTAAGTTGGTGCAGACCTAGTCTCGATCAACAATGGTCGACAACCCACTCCCGCAGAACTTCAATTATAGAAGTTCTAAGGTGCTAACGACTGGTGAACCGATTCTACCTAGGCAGTATGCATATCTCAACTCATCAAACCTATCAACCAACAAATCCAAGTAAGCATGGTAGGGCTTCAACTTCTCATCTCGAGTCCTCTAAATACCCTGAGTCTGTTGAATAACCAAGTTGGAATCCCTATGGATCTCTAACTGTCTAACTCCAAGATCAAGCGTAGTCTCCAGGCCTGTAATGTAAGCCTCATACTTAACTATATTATTTGTCAACCAATGATGATCAGAGAATGTCAACCGGACTGATATGGGAATATGATCACCCTGAGGTGATATCAATAGGATATCAATGCCAAACCCCGACTGATTGGCAGCACCATCACAGTACAACCTCCATCCTGCAATACTAGTCATTGAAACAATATGCTCATTAGGGAAATCATCGTCAATAGGTATGTCATCAAATACTGGTAAAGAAGCCAAATGATCTACAACAATGCTTCCCTTTACTAACTTCCAAAATATATCAATATCAAACTTTGTCAAATAGTACTAACTATTCTGATGAGCCTACCAAATACCAAGACATGCTCGCAAATAGATATCTCAAAGGATCTAATCGTGAGACCAAAAGTATGGAATACTCTGTCACATAATGTCTCAGTCTCCTAGTGGCCCAAACCAATGCCAAACAAAGGCGCTCAATCATAATGTATCTGCACTCATACTCTAGCATCCTCTTACTCAGATAATTGATGACTCGCTCCTTCCCTGAATCATCGAGCTGAGCTAACATGCATCCCAAGGCCATGTTTGAAACTGATAAGTACAGAAGTAGAAGGTGCCCCGGTGTGGGAGGCACTAAAACTAGAGAAGAAAGGAGATACTCCCTAACCTTCTTAAAGGCATGCTGGCAATCATCATCCCAAACGATAATCTATTTTTTTCTCAAAATACGAAAGATAGGCTTGCATATGTTTGTCACTCTAGTTATGAAACGACTGATATACTGTAGTCTGCTTAGAAAGCCTCTGATCTCTCTCTCAGTCCTCGGGGAAGGCATGTTAAGTATGGCTTTGATATTTTCAGGATCAACCTCTATACCCCGCTCACTAACAATGTGTCCCAGCAATTTCCTAGAAGTTACCCCAAAGGTGCACTTCTTGGGGTTCAACCTCAGCCTGAACTATATGATCCTCTCAAAGAACATCTGTAGGCTGCTAAGTGATCTGCCTTGTCTCGAGACTTCACTATCTTGTAGTCCACATATACCTCAACATCTTTGTGCATCATGTCATGGAACATAGTAGTAGCAACTCTCTGACAAGTGGCTTTTGCATTCTTCAACCTAAATGGCATAACCCGATAGCAGTAAGTACCCCACTCAGTAATGAAAGAAGTCTTCTCCATATCCTCTGGAGCCATCATAATCTGATCATACCTAGAAAATCCATCCATGAAGGACAACATCGAATGTCTTACAGTGTTGTCAACTAACATATCAATGTGTGGGAGGGGAAAATCATCCTTAGGACTGGCTTTGTTCAGATCATGAAAGTCTACACAAACTCTAACCTTGCCATCCTTTTTAGGAACAGGGACGCCATTAGCCAGCCACTCAGGATACTCAACCATTGACAGGAAGCCAACACTAAGTTGCTTATGAATTTCTTCCTTAACCTACAAACTCTATCGAGGGTGTAGTCTCCTCAATTTCTGCTTAACTGGCCTAGCATGTGGTAGAATGTGCAGGTGATGCTGAACTATAGAAGAGTCAAGGCCCGACATATCCTTGTATGGCCATGAAAATACATCCAAGTATGACCTGAGCATGTCAATTAATTTACTACTCTCATCAGGAGATAGGGAAGAGCCAATCCTAATCTCCTTGGGTTGATCTGGTGCCCTAAAATTTATCAACCCTGTGATACTAGTAATGGGTGTAACTTTCTTGTCCTCTGCATCATAAACACACTCTGACTGACCACCTAGTGGGTCATATGTGTCTCCCACATCATCAACATCATATATATGTGTCGCGCCGTGGTGCACCTTAAAGGAAAATACAGACATGCAAATACTTGAAAATACTTATGCCATGCCACTAATGTAAATATCATCAAAGCAGACAACCCGGACATAGTGTCGCGAGAGGTGGGTCCACATAGCCTGGACGCTCCTTACCGTAAATAGTATTATGAATAATATCCGTAGCAACAAGTCCATCATCATCATCTATCTCTAGCATAGGGTATGTCATGATCAACTGTAAAAGTAAACTTGTGCAGATCCTACTGGCGATGACCCAACCCCAAGCCAAGCATATAGGACATGCCTCTTATCATACTAAGTTCCATAGTGTTGTTGTGCTGATTGAAAGACATAGGCCCCAGGTCTCCACTGTCATCCTCTAAACTGACAACCTGAACCTCATTCAAAGTAAACCCGATCAAATGTAGGTCATTCTCACTATGACTAATATGTAACATAGGCTTAGAAGAAGTAACAACATCTCTATCGATCACCGGATAATGCGCCCCTCGTATGAACTTCACCTCCGACAAGGAATAGAGAAGACCCGCCTCATGAATCAAGGCATCAAGAAGCAAAGAAGGATGACTAAATCCTTAAACCCTAAATAGTATGAGTATCCGACTGGCCCAATCATGACATGTGCATGAGGTGCCTATAACCCCTCCCGAGTCCCATCATAAGTTCTAATGGTATGTGAAGAAGGCCCAAAATCAGTCGGCAAAAATCCAAGTGCAATGGTAATAACTAACGGACAGACGTTCGGGGTGGAGTCATTGTCCAGTAGGACAAACGACACCTGATGGCCTGAACAAGTAACATCAATGAATAAGGGTCGAACATGATCTGACCCCTTGGGTGGTAAATTATCATCAGAAAACGCAATGCATGTAGCCATGTTAGCTATTAGAAAGTGATTAAGCCCCTTAGGGGTAGTGGTAGTGTAACGCTCAGTTACTACTTAAACTGTAACACTCAAATAACATTTTTTTTTTTACTATAAACTTGTTCATTTATATACTGTTAATTTTTAACTTGAAATATATTCTGTAGCAGCGGATTAAAAAATATATTCAAACTCCATAAATGGGAGTGTTCAACGTATACAAACTTTACATTGTTTACAAAAAAAACAAATACATATACAAAATAGACCATAGAGGTCTTTAGTGGACACCCAGTGGCCAGGTTGACTCATTGTCGATGCGACTAGTCTTACTTCTAGTTCCTTTTTCTGTACCTATACGGATGAAACACCCATGCTAAGCTTATAGCTTAGTGGGAATAATACTCGTGGACGACCTCTAATAAGGATCATCACATGTTAGACACATGCATATACATATTTCATACATATCATTACATGTTTTCTATATATATCCTATACTTTTACGTGATTATATCATGTTTCATTTCTTATCATTGTTCATATACAATTGCATATCATTTTACACTTTGCTTCTTGTTCTTGTCACAGTATACTTATCATCACATAGCAATGCTATGCTTCTTATATCATATCATTTATCATATTCATGTCATTTGCATATTCTTGTCTTTTTTTTTTTTTATGTTTCATGCCTGCATATACCTTAGAAGTGGATGCGGGATATTATAAGGGCTCGAAGGCACTGTTATCATTGTACGAGACAATGACCTCTATAAGGGCCCAAAGGCTCTGTTATCATTGTACAAGACAATGACCTTTATAAGGGTCCGAAGGCACTGTAATGACCCAAACGAGGCCAACTGTTCAGTATGCTGTAGACTTTTTTCTCTAATAGGCATGCCTATCTATCCCTCTACCAGGTTCTAAGCAGACAAATATATTTTTATTTCATTTTCAGTACATATCCTCATATCCCCGAATAACTATTGTTATTCGGTAATCATATGCAATATTTACGATCATTTACTCTTATCTTTTCATTTTCATGTATTTCCATATACTATCAACTATTTCTTACAAACAGATTTTAGACAAATTTTCTGGGTCCAATGGGATTAAAATTTGAAGACACCTATTTCAAGGAGATTTGTTTTCCTAGAAGTCTAGTTTACCCATAATTTTGAATCACTCAAATTGGATGAGTGAAACTCAACTTATGTCCTAAACAACCAGGACCACTCTAATGTCTAAACAGAACCAGTTGTGTCATGTAACCTAGCTCCCCTTTTATGAATTTCTAGGTGCACTGGGGTTCAAATTTGCATACACCTATTTAAAGAATATTTGTTCTTCTAGAAGTCTAGTTTACCTAGAATTTTGAATCACTCAATTTGGATGAGTGATGGCCAAGTTATGGCCAAAACAACCAGGACTACTCTAATGTCAAAACTGAACCAGCTGTGTCATGCAACCTAGCTCCTCTTTGACAAATTTCTGGGTGCACTGGGGTGAAAATTTGCTATACATATTTCAAGGATATTTGTTCTCCTAGAAGTTTAGTTTACCCAAAATTTTGAATCACTCAATTTGGATGAGTGATAGCCAAGTTATGGCTAAAACAAAAACATGGGTTTAAAAAAACGGACAACATCTCCCCTAAAACCCAACATTTTCTCTGTACAAATTTTTCCTCCATCGAGGACCACAACCAAACCAAACACATTTGTAAGTTAGGGTTTTACTAACCTACATATAGACAAAGAAAGAGGTTGGAAAATTCCTAACCCCACATGAATTCCATACAAATCCATACACATATTCCATACAATTCCTTAACTAGTATCCATTCCGGGTTTTGCTTATTTTATTTTTAGCATTATTTTATTCCGAAAAAATATACATTTACTTTTATTATACCCTAAACATGTTATAAAGCTGTCAGGGTATAATTTGGGGTGTTACAGGCAGTGTTAACCCTGATATGGCTAAGTGCTATGATCAATGCATCTTTATGAGTAATGGATGGGGCCAATAGGCTCTAGATGGATATACGAGTTTATGTAGTGCGTAGCTGGCATAGAGTCTCATCATCCTCTCTTTGAACATCCTCTCTAGCTACTGTGCCAGCAAATGGCCTGTTAACAGGTGGAGGCTGAGCTACACTCCCACTTTGTGTAACAATTTGAACATCCCTGTGAATAGGCCCATACTCCTCCGGGAACATAATAAAGGGTGTCATGGGCGGAACATGCTGCAAGTATACGGGTGAAACTAAAGTCTGTGTGGGAACCTCATATGGGATAAGTCTAAATGGCCCAGGGATCTGCTGTCCAGATGTGTATCCACTAAAATTTGAGTCTGTGTATAAACTGATCGGTTGTGGAACCTCTCCATCCCATCCCATCATGAATATCTTGTCTCTCAAAAACTCAACCGAATGTACACCACTCAGGGGTGGAGGTACATCTCTAGTGTCATGAGTGGGGAGCGGGTCTATAGTCACTATAGGGCATCCCAAATCAACCAAACCCTGATCAACTGGCATCAATGGCTTTGCCTCAAAGACGCGACAACTGCTTCAGATCATGGCCCTTCTTGATGGTGGGGCATAGCGAAGACCACCCCAACTCGTAGGATGCGCGGTGGTCTAGGTGGTGGTGGCTAAATCAAACCCTCAACCACCCCGAAATGCTCTGGGCCGCTGGCATCCCGAAATGCGGTAAACTACCCGGCGCCGATGGAGGTGATGGTTTATACCGCTGATGGTACCGCATTGTGGCCTCCGAGGTGCCCTGTAGCATATATCAGTCGCTGTGGGGATGTAGATAACAGCGCCTTGCCTACTATAAGGAGCAACTAGTCTACATTTCAATCCTATCAACATCCGGGTAAGGAATATCTGCACTATTTACGAAGTCCCCAGAAATGACGTGGAAACCTATGGCTCGATGTACCAATAGCACCAATATCTGATGATCTAGGGTCTAACCCTGACTTCTTCCCCTTTGAATCAGGAGGGGAAGAGTCTGCCCATAATCCTTTAGCTATGCTTTTCTCAATGCTATAGAGGGCTTGAACCAATTATCCAAATTCTGTCTGTGGAAAGCCCATGAGATGCCTAGCAACCTGGGTCAAGACTCGCAAGATAATCATGTTGACTGATCACGCCATATCTATCTATAATATGTGCCATCTTCTCCTCCAAATGAGAGATAAATGAAGGATTGACTCCATCCGGCTCTCGCCCGAGGGCCTCCAACCCTTCTCGATAATGCCCACCACAGCATTAAAAGAATAATGTCTAATAAACTCTTGTCCCAAATCAGCCTATGTCCTACTTCTCGAAGGGTCCAATAAGGCAAACTAACGCTGAGCGACACCACTCAGTGATAGAGGGAATAGCATAATCATTTGTGCCTCATCCAGTCTATGTCAACACATAATAGCGTTGTATAACTACAAGTGAATACGGGGGCATCCTATCCCCGTCTATCTCTCAATGTTCGGCATGCGGAACTCAACTAGCAAGGCTGCCACTGGAAGGTCATCACATCCGCCCCAACCTATAACTCCATCATAAACATGCGTAGACCTGATCTCCTTCCATCCGTCTGTCACAAGGTTTAGGTGTCATCAATAACTGCGCGTGGGTCACTACAAATGTGGTGTGGCTCTGATCTGATCGTGTGAAGTGCAAATGCTCCACTCCTTGGGTCGATTGAATGTGGTGGTGGTGGAACTGTATAATCCTATTGTACAGTGGGTTAAGATGGTGGAGGTGTAGTAGAGTCATGCGGGGTGCTCCCTAAAATCGGCAATGGCTAAGCCTGATGCCCATCAATCCTTTGTCCCAGTCCCAATATGGCATCCTGGAGAGATGACATGGTATAGGTAATCTCAGCCAACTAGTCAACAGTAGTGTACTGAGGGTCCATATCTCTATGATCTGATATTTGCTCTAACTGACTGTGTGAATCTAACCCTCTAACAAGTTTATCACCGATTCAAATCTAAGCTTGGGAACCTAGGTCGGTCTCAATCAATATCCTACAAAAGGAAAGAGGTATGTTAGTCCCTGTGACTATCAATCCTGGAATCAAACTAGTAATGTATGACTAAAATCCTCTAAGAGAATGAACTGACATGTGATGTCAATTAGCTAAACTGATATATGGCTTCACACAGGATTCTGACATGGTGATACCTCAGGGGTAATGCAGCTTAAAAGCTGACAATGGGAAAAGGCAAGTCCTAAGAGCTAGATGATTATACCTAAACGGGATACATAACCTAAGATCCTAACCAACAATCAAAATGACACACTGGCCACGCATGTATCCATGAAATCCAAACTAGTGGTTACTAAAAGTCTTCATCGTTTGATATCCACATTCCATAGCTCTAAACATCGATATAGCCTCTACGCTAGACCCTACTCCAAACTCCTAGCTTGGTCAAAGGCAAACAATTGGGAATGATTCCCAAGCAACTCAAAAAATCAGTGAGGAATAGTCGATCGAGATTAGTGATTCGGAAACAAGGGGATATAAGCGCGCCCCATAAACAGAAACAATCAAGCAGTCAGTCAAGAGAGAGGGTAGGCCTAGAGAGCAAGCCTACAACATAATCTACACACAATCCAACCATCTATGCTAATCAGAAACATATAGCTAGGTACCAATCAACTATGAGCAAGCATGATAGAATCCAACAGGTGAACACACAAACATAAACAAACCACAATTGTATGCCAAATACCAACCAGGTAAGTGATCATCAGTCATTTGTGTAGCCTAAGAGTGTACTGGTTAATGAACCATGTGCTTCAATATACCCAACTCAAGTTCAAGCTTGACCCTCTTATGAAACAAGAGATTCTAGGTTCGGTCCCTAGTAGAGTCACCAATTTTTAGACCCTACCCGAACCATGAGCCGACGCGACTCGCTTTTAAATGAAAGAGAGAGAGAGAGAGAGAGAGAGAGAGAGAGATAGAGTTTGTGCTTTTGAGTTTTGGAAAATCTGTCCCTGATGAGTCTTAAACTCATCTATTTTTAATCCATTTTTCTGGCTTGTTTTTAGTATTTTCAGAGCTGTTTTAATGCCAAATTATGGAATATTTACAAACTTTCTGTTTTGCAGGAGTTAATTAAAAAATGAGAGATTTCCAGCAAGAAAGAAGAGAAAAACAGCAATTGCAGCAGTCTTAGTCGCAACAAAGTTCGGTGTGTCACGACAAACTTTCAAGCAATTACCAAAGAAATTGTGTAGCAACAACATTTCCTATGTCGCAACACTATAATATGATTGTTAACAATTGATTTAGGTCGCGACAGAAGATAGTAGGTCGTGACAGAAGATAGTAGGTCGTGACAGAAGATGGGAAAAACATCCCCAACACAAAAGTCTAGGTCGTAACATTAAAAACAAAGCTGCAACAAGAAGTCAAGCTTAGTGGCAACAAGCCTCTATCACGATGTAACTTTCGGGTCAAAGGAGCAGAAATGTAGATAATACAAGACAAAGCAAGGTAACATAACCTCGAATGTGATGCTGTCGCAACATGAAAATTTTGTAGCGAGCACCAACTTTGCGTGTTTCGTGATTGAAACTCAGATACGACATGATTATCAATGTTGTGACATAACTATTTGAGGAAATGCACAAAATACTGTCGCGACAAAGGAAACTCTATAGTGACAGAGTTATCATACTGAAAGGAAGAAGATTGTCGCAACAACAATACGATGTCCCAACTGAAGCAAGAAATAGCACAAGAATTTCAAGTCGTGACGGGCGACTGCATACTTACAACAAAGACACAAAACTCTGTCGCTACACAACTTCTAGGTCGTGATAGAGAAGGCAAATCTGGGCCAAAATGCTTAGGGATTCACTCATAGCCTAAATTTTACGGCCTAAACTTGTAAGGCTCTATAAATAGAAACGACTGCGGAAAGCGAGACAACACAAGAAGACGAACCGTAGTACTGGGAGCTAAGGACTTTTTGTATTATATTTTTCTTTTTTCTTTTCTTTTCTTTATTTTTCTTATTTTTATTTTCTTCAGATTACAGCATGTGGAGATTTTGATTCGCATTAGATCCTCAAACAACAAATTGTTTAGAAGTTTTGAAGTTGAAATTTAATGCTGAAATTCATTTACGATTACTGTTTGAATTCAATGAACTCCAGACAAATGCTGGAACTCATTGCTTCAGTTGATTGCAATTACAGTGGAATTGTCCTGATCAGTATTTCAATGTATGTTGTAATCCAGTTTTCGAGAACACAACTTCCACTGGGAAAGATATGATGTTAGTTATGGTCTTTTCTGCAAAATGAGAAGAAAATTTCCTAAGTTGAATTTTGAGTTTATTTGGATGGTGTTTATCTTGATATTAATTATTCCCAATTTTAGTAGCTTATACCCATGAAAGGACTATTGTTTGGCTCTGATTTCTAGAATGCCCTTTGAGTGACATAGAGATGGAGATTTCTGAGAGCTTAGATCAGTTACTTGGGGGTATGTTAGACTAATATTGAAGAACTAATGAGCTCCGAAATGTTACTTAGATAAATCCTTAATTTTCTCATGGTTTGAGAATGGGTTGAGTGATATATCAATTTAATCAATTAAATATCTCTCCTTGGTCTGGAAGAGTGATCTTGATCCCGTGTTAGCATGAGATCTAATCAAGGAAAGAGAAAACTTTTTAAGATCTTAAGGATGAGACATCATTCATTTTGTAGGAATCTAGCAATTGCCCTGTCTTAGGAAGCAAGAAATCTATACTAAGTAAGAAATGGTATGAAGTATTGGAAATAAAATACCTGCATCTTATAGAAATTCTAATTACAGGCAATTGATTAGAATCATGTTCTCGTAAAATGAACATGAACCTCACTGTGTGGAAAAGTATGGTTAGAGGAGTGAATCCATACTATGTTATTTTGCCTCTCGACAAATTTAGATTCCAACTCATGTGGGAAAAATAGGAATGAGATTAGATGATGAATTATTAATTTCAAAGAAACTCTTGTCTACTTCCAAAGAATAATCGTTCGATCCAGCTTACATTTAGGATTTAATTTTTCCTTTTATATTAAAATGGGTGGGATTCTAGTTATTAAAATCTTATCGTTACTAAATTTTCATCTAAACTGGGGACGCTTAAATAGTGTAAAACTTGCGTAGTTAGGGGTATATTTAAATCTTTCTAATCTCTATGGGAATGATATTCGACTTATAGGTCCACTTTATTACTTGTACGACCAGGCACTTTGCGCTTAAGACCAAAGTAAAATTTAATTGAATTTAGTGACAAAATTATTATTCCTTTTCGAAAGCATACAATGCATATTTGGTTTTAACAAGTTTTTGGTGCCTTTACCGATTCGCTGGGTCTTTGGTAATAGTATGTAATTTGTATATATCATTTGGTCCGATCGTTTTTCGCATCGTTATTGAATTGAAAGAATTTAAAATCAATATTCTGAGCAAAAGAGAGAAATGCTAATTGGACATTTTTCTTGTTTTACAAATTTTAAAATCAACAAAAACAGCTTTTAACAAAGAAAGGGTCGAATAAGCTACTGATCTTTTTGGAAGCTTAATAGATATATAAATTGTTGTTACCACTGACTCTCTTTGATCTTAGTGTGTTTCCAATTTCAGGAAGGTATTAAAAGTAATGTAAAATCGTACAAAAAATGCCGTTTCTAGATACGTAAATTGAAATAACCTCGAAAAATCCGAGAAAACTAACAGCGGTCAAGATAGAAGTAATGGCTAATCAAATAGAAAGATTACAAAGCACTTATCTGAGAAGAAGAAGAAGGTAGAGACCATAGAGGCCTAACACGCAGGAATTTTGGAGGCCCATCATCCAAGAAGAATACTTTGCAAATGAGATAACCCCATTACAAATAATTTTTGAAAGCTAAAGCTAGCTTTTGATTACAATAGCGCAAAGAACAATGCTTCACCGCAACCTTCAGAAGATCCAAATGAGCATTTGGGGAGATTTATGACGATGGCAAACACTGTGAAATTGAATGGAGTTAGACCTGATGTAATCAAGCTTCAACTCTTCTTGTTCTCATTGAGAGATGTGGCAACCACTTGGTTTGATTCACTGCCGGTGGGATTAGTGAATACTTGGGAAGAACTGGTGGAGGCATTCATGAGCAGATTTTTTCCTCCAGCTCTCACTACTGAGAGAAGAGGAGAAATCATTGTGTTCAAGCAAGGGGGGAATGAGAGTCTCTACACTACATGGGAGAGGTTCAAGAGACTACTGAAGAGGTGCCCTATGCATGGGATAGATCTGACAACTAAGATGGAAATTTTCTACCATGCCATGAATTATACCTCCAAGGGTATAATTGATGCATTCTACTGTGGAGGTTTTAAAAGAAGAAGTGCAAAGGAGGCAAGACAAGTTATTGAAGAACTTTCCAAATGCAACTACAAGACTCCATCTGAATCTTCAGGGAGCGATAGCAGGATGAGGGGAAATGGTTTGATTGGATTGGATAGAACTACAGCCATAGAAGCCAAGCTTGATGTAGTAATGAACAAGCTAAGTAGCAACGAGAAAAGTATGCACACTACACATGAAGTGGGAGTAGTGAGAGAAGGAAAGAGAAATATTTTTGAGGGGTATGAGGAAGAAGAGCCCTACCAAGTTGAGGAAACAAAGTATATGAATGAGTAGAGAAGTTACCACTTCAAGCCTAATCCCAGCTTGCCAACACACTACACTCCAGCATCGAGGAACCGCGAGAGATTTTCGTATGGTGGAGCATAACAAGGCCCTAGACATGGACAAAACCACCATCAGGCTTATACTCAGCCTGAGTTCCAACAGCAGCAGCAATAACAGTAGCATCAACATAGGAACAACAAAGGAGAGTATCAAGGGCAGAAAAGAACTCAAACCTTTGAAGATCGAGTGTTGCAATTCATGACAGAAAACAAAAGGATCCTGAATGTGCATGAGAAAAAGTTTGCTGAACTTGAGAATTTCCAAGCTAACACAACTGTGTTCCAAACCAATATCAATGCTACATTGAGAAACTTGGAGACTCAAGTAGGGCAGTTGACCCTAACCTTGCAAAGCCAATCCAGAAATACATTTCCCAACAATACTGAGGTCAATCCTAAAGATCTCACACCAATTGCAAAGAGAGGCAATGATGAATTTCAAGGAAGCAAGAAAATGTAGGACAAAGCATGCATGGAGACTAAACCAATGAAGAAAAGCTCAGACTAGAGGAGGAAGCAAAAGGATGCTGAAGAGAAGACAAATTACAACAAATGTCTAGCTAGGGACATTAAACTGAGGAGCTTCTTGGGAGGCAACCCAAGCAGGAATTTTCATTTTTCTTGTTTTTGTTTTAGTCTGACTTATTCAGTAGAATTTTGAGTATTTGATGTTTCAGCTTAATCTGTTAGTAGTTTTATTTTAGTTGTTATTGATTTTCAGGAAAATGAAGAAAAATTCAAAGAAGAACCATTTTAAGAAGCAAATAGTTTCCAAAAGAAAGTATGCAGAAAATGACTATAAGGGGAGTAATTCCAATTCCCTACACCTGTCTTTAAGGATAATGCATATCTGAATGTTTTGGGAATGTTATGTTGCATGAATAAAAACATATTCTGAATATATAAGGCTATGTATTGAATTAAGAACCTGAAAGTAAGGAGTGGATATAGGTTGTTTTAAATGTATTATGAGAGAAAACATGGGAAAGATGTAATTTCAGAAAACTTTAGTTAAGTGTCGTAACATGCTTTTTCTATGTCACGACAAAGTTGAATTAGGAAGAAAATTTAAAAAGAAATTTATGTCGCAACATAAATCTGTTATGTAGCGACATAAATTCAAATTGCCCTGAAAGAAATGTTGCAACATACTCATTGTCGCGACACTACGGGCTTTCATTTCATGAAGAATGTTGGAATCATCGCGATAGAGAATTACAGACGTGATGACTTAGGGTAGTAATTGTCATACATTTCCATGTAGCAATACAATGAATCGCTTAGCTTATAAAATGGAATTTTTTTTGAAAAATTGAATGTTTCACCTTCATGAACTCCCACCCGTCTCAGCTTTTCTACTCAAGTCTCTCTCATTTCACTCCCTAAAAACCCTAAAGTTCAGAAACCCTAACATTACCATTTCTGAGCCTACCATCCTAATTCCAAACCTCCACGAAGTCATGGAAGAGTACACTTAGCTGGAGAATCAAACAGAGCAAGGTTTTAGAGCAACAACTAGGCAAGTTAAGGAAAGGAATGAAGACAACGAAGAAAATCATCAGACAGTAGATGAACCAAGAAAAAGAAAAAGAAGAGCTTTATTTCAGAGAGTATAGTGGCTCTAATGGAAGGAAGTTTGAAAAATAGGGGCTTCATAGCGGAAAGAGGATTCAAGAATATTATCACCCCTTTTTCTTAAATGGTGGAGAAGAGAGAATGGTAGTCTCTGGCAAAACACAAAGAACCTGGATGTGCCTCTTTGGTAAGGGAATTCTTTGCAAATATGGTATATAGAGAAGGAAAAAGAGTGTATGTTAGAGGACAATGGATAGATTTCAGCAGAGAAGAGATCAACAAATTGTTCAATCTGGGTGTGCAAAAAGATGGATCAAAGTTCAGGAAACAAATAAGGGAAATAGAGCACCAGAAGATAGTTGACCTTCTCACAGCTGGAAAAGGAGAGTGGAAAAGAACAAAGATAAATCCTTTTAGATCCATTGTTGGAGGAGACTTAACAGAGGAAGCTAAGGTATGGTTTTACTTCGTCAGTTCTGTCTTGAGGCCATCTAAGCATCTAAGCACAGTGGGACGAGAAGAAGCAATTCTCCTTTATGCATTGCTAAAAGGTTACAAAATAGATGTGGTAAAAATGATTGAAAATTCCATATGGAGCTACTTTGAGGGTAAATGCAGAGGAATGATTCCACACCCTGCAATAATAACCAACCTTTGCATCCAAGGTGGAGTTAAGAAAGAATGGGGAATTAAGGAAACTTATTCCTAGATTCTCCGACTTTGGGCCAGTATTACCAAAGCGCCAAAGAATGTAGGGGAAGGCTGGGAGAAAAGAAATGTATAAGAAAAAGGAATGAAGGGTGAACTGAGATATAACGGTGAGAGAGCCAAGTTCCAATGCAACCAGAAGTTCAGAGAAATCAAGATCCACTAGGAATACACCCAGAAAGAGACAAAACTACAACAACAAGCCGAATGTTCCAAGTAGATTGCAAAGAATTGAGAACTGACTTAAATAATGTCCATGTGACAAGAGATGAAGGCAAGAGATGATCAATTAAGGACATAACTTCAGCTAAGGGAGGAGTATTTTGATACAGAGCTTAAAAGAATAGACCAGAATTTAGAGGATGCATTAAGAAAAAGGGATGAAGAGTGGAGATCAGAAATAGAAAAAAAGGACCAAGAGTGGAGAGCAATCTTGAGAGTTAGGGACAATGCATTGAAGGCAAGCATGGATTCCAGAGATAACAACTGCAAGAACAATCTAGAACATTGCAAACAAAGTTTTCGCATGATGAGTTATGATGTTAAAAATAACAGGACATTCCTGGAATCTCTAGTTATGAGGCAAAGAGAACTTACAGAGAGCAATGCCAAGATCCTGTGATCGGGCTATGAAGACAATTTCAACAAGAGTTAAGATACTTCGCTAATAAATCCGACCCCCAGATCAGACTTACACTTATACTCCTGTGGTGTGACAGAACCATCTATACCCTATACTAACCCAAATTCAATTGGAATATCCCCTTTTGCACCCTATAAAGAAATAGAAAAATATAAACCAACCAGTACATCAGGTAAAAAGGAACTCACCCCAGTGGAAGAAGTGGAAGAATACCTCAAGATGGAAGCAGCCAAGGAAAGAGCTGCAAAGAATAAAAAATGAACAACACTTTACCTTTCCCACCTCCTCATCCGCTTTGTATTCAAGGCCCATTCCTTTGAATAAAATAAAATTTTTTAGCAAAAAAAAAATAAAAATAAAAAAATAAATAAATAAATCTTGTGTTCAATTGTGTTTGTGTTTGATTGGTGTGTTTTTGATTAGCTTCTTTTGCTTTATATTATCATCTGCTTGGTTGAATAAAGAAGAAATCAACTCATCGGATGGTCATTGGGTTCATTTGTCGCAAAGATGCTCGGGGTGAAATGACTTGAGTACAATTGTTGGTGTGTTGTATTGTTTTGAGCTGAATGCACGATCAAATAAACTCTTTTACTTGATTAGAACAACATAACAACAAATCTCAGAACCAAACAATAAGTGTATTTGAAATTGTGGTAGGTTTAAATGAATTGGAACAGGAAGTTGCATGTGTAAGCTAGAATGAAATTTAAGGTTCAAATTTAAGAAAATGTATTGAATAGACTGCACAAATAAGACTTTTGAAACTGTTGTATAAACAATAAGGTTAGTGAAAGTTCTGAAAAACAATGCACATGGTCAAAATGTTCCTTAACAAATTGTGAAGGATTAGGGACATCTTCTCAGTTCAATCACAGTCAAACAGTTCAAGGTCCTAGAACTTGTTAGATTATTAGTCAAGGAGAAATCCTAGGCAATACTAATTAATGCGAAGTGATATAGGCCATCCTCGAAGTTTGAGCCTTCTGGCCACTCCTCATATTATGCATAAGAATATACTCTCTAGTTCCCGATTTGAGCAAAATTGTCTAGTTTGTTCATTTAAACAACAATTAAAAGCCTCAACCCTTTCTCTATCCTAATCCTACAGTAAAGAACCCTTATTTGCCTAGGTTTTAGGACAGGAACTTCAAAATACAGAAAAGGATAAGTTTGGGGGAATTTTATTTTGATTTAAAAGGAAACAAGAATGAAGGATGGAAAAAGAAAAGAACAAATGAAGAAATGGAAAAGAATGTAGAGATGAAGTCAAAAAAATTGCACATTGTCAAATGGGATTAAGTTTTGTCTTGTGGCCTTCCTCTCTTGAACAATCAAGTTCTTAGAGGTGTTCCAACACCTAGTACCCTAATGCCAACTGGTATGAGAGCTACTAGCCCAAAGTTCTCTAAGAGTGGTAGAAAGCCTAAGAAGACAAGACATTGCACTAATCCTAAAAATATTTGACAAGTAAAAGAAAAGCAAAAAGGAGACTTTTCTCTAAAAGATGCCAAGCTGAGAATAGGCAGTATGATACATCAAAGACAAGTTTGGAGGAATATATTTTTCAGACATTAGTAAAAAAGAAAAGGATGAAGAATAGAGGCAAAGATACACACTTGAAGAGTAATATCTGGGTAAATTTTTAGCCTAAATTCTCCACTTATCTACCCCATTAACCAAGCCAAACTCTACAAGCCTAAAAGACCTAATGTGAAAAACAAGCATATGGAACTTTGAAGAGCTAAAAGAAATTGCAGTCACTGTGTAGAGTCCTAGAAGATTAGGTAATCCTGCCAAGGAAGAAGGGAAAGAAAACCATCACATACACAGAGATCAGGATTAATTGACTAAATTGTTTACATTTCAGAAGTCATAAGTTTGTTTGTGACAATAATTAAAAATTTTTCTTAAATCTGAACTAAAAACTAACTTGAGACTAATGCAGAATCGACTAAGCTTCTAATTCAAGTTGCAGATTTAGAAGGATTGTAGTACAAAATAGAAAAATGTCCTTAAAAATAAAGCTAAATTGTTTGAGGACAAACAAAATATTATTTTCTTTGCTTGGGGACAATCAAAACTTTAAGTTTGGGATAATTTGATGAGTCTTAAACTCATGTATTTTTAATTCATTTTTTTGGCTTGTTTTTAGTATTTTCAGAGCTATTTTAATGCCAAATTATGGAATATTTACAAACTTTGTGTTTTGCATGAGTTAATTCAAAAAGAAGAGAGTTCCAGCAAGAAAGAAGAGAAAAACAACAATTGCAGCAGTCTCAGTAACGATAGAGTTCAGTGTGTCGTGACAAACTTCCAAGCAATTACCAAATAAACCGTGTCACAACAACATTTCCTGTGTTGCAACACCATAATCTGATTGTTAACAATTGAGCTAGGTTGCGATAGAAGATAGCAGGTAGTGACAGAGAATGGGAAAAACATCCCCAACATAAAAGTCCAGGTCGCAACGTTAAAAACAAAGCTGCAACAAGAAGTCAAGCTCAGTGGCAACAAGCCTCTATCGCGACAGAACTTTTTGGGTCGTGATAGAAATGCAGATAATATTGAAGATGCTGTTGCAACACAATCCTGAAATCGCAGATGTTGGCATCATACCCTGGGTCGTGACACCAACTTGCCGTGACCGAAACCGTGGTTACGATACGACATCGACAAGTATTTGCATTTAAAAGACAAAATAATCGGTCGCGACAAAGAAAACTCTGTCGCGATAGAGTTATCATACTTAAAGGAAGAAGATTGTCGCAACAACAATACGATGTCGCAACTAAAGCAAGAAGTAGCAAAAGAATTTCAAGTCGCGACAAACGACTGCATACCTACAACAAAGACACAAAACTCTGTCGCGACACAACTTCTAGGTCGGGACAAAGAAGGCAAATCTGGGCCAAAATGCTTAGGGATTCACTCATAGCCTAAATTTTAGGGCCCAAACTTTTAGGGCTCTATAAATAGAAACGACTGCGGAAAGTGAGGCAGTCACACAAGAAAGACTGTGAGTACTTGGGGAGCTGAGGACTCTTTTGTATTATATTTTTCTTTTTCTTTTCTTTTCTTTTATTTTTCTTATTTTTCTTATTTTTCTTATTTTTCTTTTCTTCGTAGATTAGCGTTAGTGTGAGATTTTGATTCGTTATTGGATCTGAAATAGCAAATTGTTTAGAAGTTTTGAAGTTGAAATTTAATGCTGAAATTCATTTACGATTACTGCTTGAATTCAATGAACTCCAGACAAATGCTGGAACTCATTTCTTCGCTGATTGTGCCATAAAGGAATTTTCCTTATCAATATTTCAATGTATGTTGTAATCCGGGGCCAGAACACAATCCCGCATGGGGAGATCCGATGTTAGTAAGCATGGCCTTTTGCAAAATGAGAAGAAAATTTCCTAAGTTGAATTTTTGGTCATTTGATGTATGTTGATCTTGATATTAATTGTTCCCAATCTTAGTAGCTTATACCCATGAAAGGACTATTGTTTGGCTCTGATTTTCAGGAGGCCCTCTGAGTGACATAGAGATGGAGATTCCTAAGAGCTTAGATCAGTTACTTGGGGGTATGTTAGATTAATATTGAAGAACTAATGAGCTCCGAAAGGTTACTTAGATAAATCCTCAATTTGCTCATGGTTTGAGAATGGGTTGAGTGATATATCAATTTAATCAATTAGATATCTCTCCTTGGTATGGAAGAATGATCTTGATCCCGTGTTAGCATGCGATCTAATCAAGGAAAGAGAAAACTCTTTCAGATCTTAAGGATGAGACATCATTCATTTTGTAGGAATCTAGCAATTGCCCTGTCTTAGGAAGTAAGAAATTTGCAGTCATAAGAAATGAGTATGAAGTATTGGAAAAGAAAAATACCTAGATCTTACAAAGAAATTGTAATTACAAGTAATTGATTAGAATTATGTTTCAAAAATGAACATGAACCTCTACTCAGTGGAAAGTCTGGTTAGAGGAGGAATCCAAACTATACTATCTTGCCTCATGACAAATTCAGATTCCAACTCAGGGGAAAATAGAATGAGATTAGGATGAAGAATTGATAATTTCACAAAGAGGAAATCCTAGCTTACTTCCAAATTACTTAACTGTCTAAATAGTTTACATTTAGGATTTAATTTTTCCTTTTATATTAAATGTAGGATTCTAGTTATTAAAATTCTTATCAAGTTACTAAATTTTCATCTAAACTAGACGTTCAAATAGTGTAGAACTTGAGTAGTTGGGGTAGTTGAAGTTTAAATTCCTTTCAATCTTCTCATGGGGAACGATATTCGACTTAGGTCCACTTTATTACCAGACGACCCGTGCACTTGCGCTTTTAAGACTAAAGTAAAATTTTTAATTGAATTTAGTGACAAAATTATTCTTCTTGAGCATACAATGTATATTTGGTCTTGCAATAAGTTTTTTGGTGCCTTTACTCGGGATTCTAGTTAGTCTGTAATAGCGTATGTAAATTTGTATATATCATTTGGTCTTATCAGTCCGCTAAGAGGAACGGTTTTGTTTGGAGTCGCCACTTACCTTTTATTTTAATTTTTTTTAAATTAGGAAAATGAAGTAAGAACAAAAACCCCTCATTGAATCCAGTTAGGAAAAAGCGGTCCACGAAAACTAGATTTTTGGGTTCAGGGATTAGGTTACCTATCGGGAAGGTACCTCATGTGAGGTAGCACCCCTTTAAATCTGGAACTTGGTCTCTACTAATGAATTGGGTACATGGGAGCATATAGGTCAAAGATCAATCGATCACTCAGGCTAAATAGATGACATGAATCAACACCAACCTACTCAGTATCTAACATGCATAAACACTCAACAAAACAAAACAATGGGTGCGTACCTGTGGTCCCTAGCCAAACGCTGAGGTCCTTAGCCATGCGCTGCAGATATGGTTAGTTAATAAGCACAAGCACATAGCATACATCCATGATCAAGTAACCAAAGTTCGCGTTCAAAGTGGAAGTGAATGAGAAATGAGGGATCTAAATGTTTTTCTTCACACTCCTTAAATGACACCACTAACCACAATCACCAATTCACAATCAAACTCACCTAACCCCAAGTGTCCTAACTCTAGAGCGGATCCCCTCTAATTCAAGTTAGGCTCATCTTTAGACCCCAAATACGGCTCACAAATGTATTAGTGCAAACGGGCTTGCGCCTTAAGGGATTCAAGCTTGAAAAGTGCTAAAATTAAGGGGGCGCTACCTATAAGTTGTCCTGCACAACCAGTTTAACTGGTTCAACCGATTTGGAAAAAAAAAATGAAACTCTATCAGAAAAATCCTCAAAGAGTAAGGAGTCCAAAAAAAAAAACGGCGCGAATTCCGAGCCTAATGAGTGAGAGAACCAACTGAACGCGATGTGTTAAACTGGGTCGCGAGCATAACTCGTTGAACTAGTACCCAACTGGTCTAACAGGTTGAGAAAAATTCTGAAACCTTGTCGAAAAATTCCTCAAAGGGTAAGAAATCTAACAAAAAAAACAACGCTCAAATCTGAGCCTGGACGAGTGAGAACCAACTGAAACAATGCAATGTGTTCCTTATAGAAGGCCAAACTCGAGCCACAAAAAATGTGTTGTTTTCTTTAAAATTCACCACTTAAGCCAATGCTTTAGTAGATGAAATTTTTCGATAAGCCTTTAGCATGCATGCCAAAAGGCCATCAAGCTTTCTTCCCTACTTCTCCAAACCAAAATTGTCTAGGAGAGCTGATCCTGAAGACACGTTCAATAATCACAAAACAGACTAAAAAACAGAGACCCCAAAGATATGAAATCAAAGGCTATCAAAGGCTTGACTTTAGCTGGATTCCGCCTTGGGCTCTAACACTCTACCTAGAGGACCTCTGTGGAGATGCAAAGTGCCCTCGTTTCCAGCAACCAACCGGACAGAATCTCCTTTTTGGAGACCAAAAAGAGACTCCCAAAACACAACTTTATCTAGAAAAATGGCAAGAGTCTTTCCCAAATAAGAAGCCCTTTTCTCCCTTTTCTCTTTACTCACTTCAAATGCACCCTAAACTATCCCTCAGATGCCTAGAGCTCTCCCCCACACTCTTCTCTTTTTTTATCTCTCCGTTTGGAAAGAGCTCCCTACCCAGAAAGATGTAGAAAAGTCGAACAAAGTATCCTCACTCTGAAAACGCCAAAAGGTCCTCTGCTCTCATTTCTTCTCACCTTTTATACTTCTACCGCTCTCAACATTTGAGCCTCTTGGGCTCCTTCCCTTTAGCACAAAAATCCCCTCTATCAACATGGGAATCACACCCCCCTCATTATCTCTCTTGCATTCATGAGGCCAACTTACTTCCTTCAATTTTCAGCTTGCTTCACCACCAAGAATCCATATGGATTCATGGTGGGCTACAAGAAACCTAAAACAAGGCCCAAAATGGACCCAAAATACTTCCCAAGATCGATCTGGAGCTTATGGGCCCGAGCCATGTATGATTTGGACTCCAAAATCACCAAAATCAGTGCTCTATACAAGCTAACTCAAGGAACCGGTTGAACCGGATGCTAATCGGTCGAGCTAGATGGGGAAAATTTTGAAAATTTGATAGAATATTTCTTGAAGAATAAGAAATCCAAAAAAAAAAAAAAAAACGGCGTGCAATTCCGAGTTCAGATGAAGGAGATATGACCAAAACAAACTCGAGTGCTCCGAATTCAAACCTGCTCCAATAATGAACTTTAACTGACATCTATTGAACCGACTGAGCTGGTTCCCAACCAGTCAATCTGGTTGATAAAAATTATCAAATTTTTTCAGAGAATTCTTCTATGAGTAGGGACTCCAACAGAAGAAACAGTGCATGGTTCGGATGAGGGAGATATGATTGAAACAAGCCCAAGTGCTCCAAATTTAGACATGCTTCAATGAATTCTGCCTAAACTGAAACTTTGAGGACCGATTGAGCCAGTTGAGAAAAATTCTGAAATTTTGACAGAATATTCCTTAAAGAATAAGGATTCCATAAAAAAAAATGGTGTACGATTCCGAGTTTGGATAAGGGAGATATGATCGAAACAAGCCCAAGTGCTCTGAATTTTAAATACTCCAATAAACTTCGATTGAGCTAAAACCTCGGGGGAGCCCCACTTGCTTCCTATGGCACGATGCCAATAACTAAAAAAGAAAAAAAGGCCACGATGATGCTCCGAAGTGAACTACATACGGACTCAATGGACCACATACAAGCCCACTCGAGGCTCGGAGACCGACTAAGCCTAGAAGGGCCTTAACAGTGCCATATGAGAATGATGGGTGAGTGTGACACCCATAAGATAAATGAAAGTGTTGAGGGACAAAATTGAGGGTCTACACTTTGCTTTGGTTTTGATTGACAAATTTCTGGTGAAAAAAGAGGAAACTGCCCATTTCTAGCAAATCCGACATTCTACTTCTAGGCGTAGGAGCTCTCTTCTAGATGTAGGTCTCCACCTAGGCTTAGGAACCCACACCTAGGCGTAGGAACCCATACCTAGACAAACTCAAGGCCTGAAGTTCCGAACTTTCTAATCCGCTTAGGCATAATAGTGTTTTGCCTAGGCGAACCTCTCCGCCTAGGCATACCTGTAAATCCTATTTTGTTTTCTCTTTTCCGTTAATTCTAGCAATCATCCATTGGGTCCGTACATGTATACAAGTGATAGGAAAAATGCTTTGAACCTCTAATTCGAGGCGAAGTGAACGCTTCGCCTCTGCAATCCTATTTCGCTTCGCCTCGGCGATTCTATCGTTGGGCAGACATTGTTTCTTGCCCCTTATTTGTTAATGTGATTAAGAACAATATAACAAGCTTAGTAATACATGTAATTGTATGCTTGCTTAAGACCGAATAGTGAATGAATAGACACCTCTAATTAGTGCCATGACACTCTCTATTTAGTGCTTCGATACTCTCTGTTTAGTGCTTCGGCACTCTCTGATTAGTGTGACGACACTCTCTGTCAGTGCTATGGAACTCTTGCTTTGTGCTACGACACCTCTGTTACGTGGGCATGCACATATTGTGCTTCGGCACCTATGTTCAATACTGTACCGTACCTTTGGGTACCTATTGTGCCGTGTCCCTCTCATTCAATATTTTTGGTCTATATAGGCAAACATTTATATGATAAGTATATGAACATTGAAGCATAAGAAAACAAAGGTAATCATCTCTGATGCTAAGGCATAATTCAGTTATGTTTTATAGTGTACCTACGGGTACCTTAAAAGATTTTTGTTATGCACTCCTACAGGAAATATGAAAATTCCGATATATGAACTGTTGAATATGTTATATGTTTTCCCACTAAGCTATAAGCTTAGCATGGGTGTTTCATCCGTGTAGGTACTAAAGATGACATATGAGGCATTCCGCATTCGCCAGGGCCAACACAGCATTAGGAGTCCACTAAATGTAGGTTTTCGATTATGTTTTGTAATGTAAATGTAATATTTTGGAGATAATGCAAATTATGTAAGTACAAGTAAATGAGACTCAAGAAAATATGTACAAGAAAATTTAAACACCACTACAGTGGTAGTATTACAAGTTATAATTTTTTGGAAGAATTCATGGATTTAAGTTATGTCAATATGTACAAGTTTTGATTTATATTTCGAAATGGGCCCACCAATGTCGCGTAAAAATCAGTAAAGGAGGTCTCATTCCATGTGGTGTCCTAATCATCCGCCCAGCTGGGATGGGGGCGCAATCACCCCTCACGTAAATCGGGATGCCCATCGTACGAGAAAAAATCCTCCAAAAAGTAAATGCCAAAGCCCTAGTCAAAGACCTAGACACAACTGACGAACTTCGGGAAGTGGCAGCTATGCACATAGCGTCATACCAGCAAAGACTGCAAACTTGTACAACCGACGGGTAAAGTTGCGTACATTCCTACCCGTAGAATTAGTCTTAAGAAGGGTCTTTGAAAACACAACCAACCTAGCAAATGGGAAGTTTCAACCCAATTGGGAAAGGCCATACATGATAGTTCTATAGGAGCACCAATTTATGCATTAAGGTAGCGTATTGTGGATCACAGCGTCTGTGATTTGGAACCTATGCACCTTAAAAAAGTATTACCAAAAGAATAAGCTTTTGAGGATGCTATTATCAATAAAGATTATATTTTAGACATTTCCTCTGAAAACCTATAGTTGCTTCCATAAAAAAGTCCAGACATGGTTGATGTCCTGTTAGCACATAAAAAAGTCCAAATATGGTTGATGTCTTGCTGGCACATAAAAAAAGTCTAGACATGGTTGATGTCCAGTTGGCACATAAAAAAGTCCAGACATGGTTTATGTCCTACTGGCACATAAAAAAGTCCAGACATGGTTGATGTCCTGCTAGCACCTAAAAAAATTCAGACATGGTTGTTGCCTAGTTGGCACCTAGAGAAAGCCCAGTCATGGTTGTTGTCCTGCTGGCATTTTCAAAACAAAAGAAAAGGGGAGCCCAGACATGGCTGTAGCCATGTGTTAAGACCAAACTGTATGATGTGATCAATGTAAGCCAAACTTCTGGCACTGCCACCCAAGAACTTTTCAGTCCTTGGCAACGACGCTAAAAACTTGTTAAGACCAAACTGTATATACAAATTTATGACACTATTACCAAAGGACTATTATCTAATCCCTGATAATGACACCAAAAACTTGTTCAGACCATTTTTCATATACATGAAAAAATGGATTTGTTCTTTCTTGCAAAATGACTCATTTAAAATTTGTGTGTGTGGTCTTGATCACTGCAAGTGCACAAGTCGTACAAGTAATAAAAGTGGATATTTAAAGTCCAGATATCAATCCCACGAGGAAAGATGATATATGAAAAGACTAACTATCCCAACTACTCAAGATCATTACTATTTGAATTCCTCTGTTATGATGACAAGAGGACTAAAAATGTAGTCCTAAACTGAAATCCTTAATATACAAAAAAATAATTTTAATGAAACTGGCTTGAGCATTCATTGGGTGAGACAAAACTGGAACTAAATCAGTGGGTAACAATCCATTTCTACACCATATCTATTCATACCTCAACCATAAGTTGGAAAACTGAGTTTATATAAGATGCATGGTAGTATGATTTGGATTTCTCCCTTAACCATACTTTTCACTGATTAGAGATTTATATTCATTTCTGAAACACGAGTCTAATCAATTACTTGTAAGATATATTCCTCTTTCTAAGATTTGGATATTTTTCCTTTTTAATACTTCACACCCAAATTTTAAGACTGAAAAATTCTTGCTCCCATAAACAGGAATTCGCAAGCCTTCTCCAATTTGATTGACACCTCATCCTACACTTCTAATGAAAATTTCCATCTTCTTAATTAGATCTTTGCTAACACAGGGATCAATTCATCAGAAAGAGGCGAGACCTCCGAAGGATTAAACTGATACTTCATTCAACTATCCTCAATTATAAGGAAGTTGATGATCTATATGAGTAACCTTTCGAAGCTCATTAGTTCCATAGTATTAGTCTACCATACCCATAAGGAATTGCTCTACACTCTTAGGATTCTCCATCTTTGTGTTACTTAGAGGGCCTCCTAGAAATCAAAGCGAGATACAGGATCTTGCTTGGGTACACGGTACTAGTATTGAGAACAAACAAATTTATAAACAACACCAATCAAATAAATTCGAGTATTCTAACTAAGGCGTTCTTCCATCTTGTATAGAAAGATGACTATCATCATTGACCCATTTCCAGAGAGAGCTCAACTTTTCAAAACTGATTCACTCGTATCAGTGACTAACTGGTCAGGAGTAAACGAACTGAAAAAAATGAAATCCATAAAACTTTCCATCCTCCATTTAAATCAGACAGTAATGAGAAAGAAGATTTTATCAATACATTCCAACTTAAAGCTGCACCTCAGTTCAATACCCGAACCTAGAAATTTAAAAGAAAACGAACTACAAACTACACTAAAATAAATTTACTAAAACAATGGAAAATAAAATAAAAAGAAAGAAAAAATAAGAAAAATAAAAGAGTCTTCAACTACCTAGACGTCCTGGAGTTGCGAAAGTTGCGCACATTGCCCTAGAAGCGTCTATTTATAGGCTTTCCAATGTTTGACCTTACTTCATTAATTACGTTGTGGATCCCCACAATTCTGGCCCAAATTGGTCTCTCTGTTGCGACATATAAAGTTATGTCACGACAGAGCTTTCGGTCTTTGTTGCTGCCTCTGTCGTAGCTTCTTGTTTTCTATCGCGACCTGTTATCTAGGCTTGCTTTTGGATTGTGTTGCGACATACTTTGATAATGTCGAGACATATATTTTATTCAGTAGTCATGTTCTTATCGCAATAGGAATGTCTTGTGTCGCGACACCCAACCTGTTTGCAACCAGCTTCTCATGTCCTTGTTCTTTCTTAATTTGTCGCGACAACATTTTCCTCTTAAGCCTGTTAACTCTATCGCAATAGGATTTCTTTGAATCCTTAGCAATTTTTGTCGCGACAGGAAACTTCTTGGTCATGACAGACTTTTCTTCTCTGATTCCTGTCTCTTGTTGAGCTGTTTGTTGTGACATAGAAATCTTTGTTGCGACACACTTGACTTGGCTAATCTCAGTTCTCCTTCAATATTTGTCGTGACCTAATTTTATTCTGTCACAACATAATTCTATCATTCTATAGCTTTTATTGTCGTGACATAAAATTTCTCTGTCGCGACAGAGATTCTACCTTCAATTCTTTACTATGTCACAACATGAATTTCTTTGTCGTCACTTCTCTTGTTTTGCTCTTCAACTTCTTGTCGCGACAGAGAATTCACCTCCTTCATGTTTTGTTTATCGCGACAGAAATAATCTTTGTCGCGACATATATTTTGTTACTCTTGGTTGTGAATTCTGAATGTTACGTTACGACATGATTTTCTTTGTTGCGGCATAATTTCCTCTTTAATTTGGCTTGATGCTAAAAACTTTGTCGCAACATAAAAACACTTGTCTCAGTTGACTTGTGTTGTAATCTAAGCAATTTCTGTCGCGACAGGAATGTCTTTTGTCGCGATAGAGTTCATATGTTAGTATTCAGCTTTTTATGTTGCGACATAAATTATATTGTCGTGACACATCTTCTTTTCTCTCTGCTTTAATTGTTGTCGTGACAGAGTCAAGGATTGTTGCGATAGTCTTCTTTTCATTCTTCTTTATCAATGTCGCAACAAAGATTCTATTTCTGCATGAAGTTTAGCCTGGACTTTGTTGTGAATACAGTAGTCAGCTAGCTACGACATGTCTCTTTCGTTCATTGAAATTGTGTCGCTAATATTAGTGGATCGTTGTATTTTCCACTTTTTGCTTCTTTTTGCTTGTTTTCTCTCATTTTTCAATTAACACCTACAAAACACAAAGTTGGTGAATATTCCATAATTTGGCATAAAAATAGATTTGAAACTGTTAAAAACATGCCAGAAAAATGGATTAAAAAGAGATGAGTTTTAGAATCATCAAATTCCCCCAAACTTAAGGTTTTGCTTGTCCCCAAGCAAAGAAAAGAAATTTTTTTTTGTCTTCAAACAATTTAGCTTTTATTTTTAAGGACATTTTTCTGTTTAAAGCTCAATTGGGTAAGAAACAAAAGTCAGTTGTAGAATTACTTCTAAACATGTTTCCAATCTAGAATCAGGAAGATTTTCAATTAAGTTCTTTGAACCAACCAATAATTCATAGTGTGTAACAATTTAATCATTCAATCCTGATTTGTGTGTCATCTTACTCTATTTCTTTGCGTATCGCTTAATCTTTCTGGATAATACTCGCTTGGTATACTTTCTTTCATTTTTAAAGTCCCATATGCTTGTTTATCATATTAATCTCCACTAATGTAGGCTTAACACCACCTTCAGAATCAAATAGGTCTTTTAGGCTTGTAATGTGTGTCTTGGGTAATGAGGTAGATAATTAGACATTTTAGGCTCAATTTTACCCTGGCTTCACTGACAACTTACACTCTTGCCTTCTTGATGCATCCTTGATTTTTCTTGATTGTAAGTTTCTAACCTTCCCATCAGGTTTGTGCATATTTCTGCATATTCTTCCTTGTGGTGCCTTTTTCTCTTTTCATTGTCCACCCACAGAAGATGACCCCTCTTCCTTATTTTTGAAGATTTTTCACTTTTATCTCTCACCAAGTTTTATGGAATGGTGCAATGTTGGTCTTTTTAAGCTTTCTACCTCCCTTAACGACCTTTGGGTCAATAACTCCCATACTAGTTGGCATTAGGGTATTAGGTGTTGAACACCCCTAAGGACTTAATTGTTCCAGGGAGAAAGGCTATAAGACCAAACTCATTCCTACTTGATGTTTTTCTTTTCATAGCTTCTTTCATAATTCTCTTCATCTTTTCTTAACCCTTTTTATCCTTCTCTACAACTTGAATTAATATTCCCCCAAACTTGTCATTTTCTGTCATTGATGTACTTTATCTTGTAATCTGGGCAAATAAGGGTTCTTTATTGTAGGATCATTTGTAAGGAAGGAATTGGGCTTCTTATTTGCTAGTTGATGATGAGATTGGTTGTAGGCTCAAATAAGGAACTAGTATATATGCCTATGCATATAAAAGGGCAGGCTTTGAAAGGCTCAAACTTCCAAGGATGGCCTAAATCATTTCTTATTAGTGGTATTGCCTAAGATTTCGCCTTGACTAATAATCCAACAAGTTCTAGGACATTGGAGAGCTTACTGTGATGGATCCTAGAAGATGTTCCTAGTCTTGGCACAATTTCTTTCAGAGTTATTGTTGACCACGTGTAAAGTTTATCAGAATTTTTATAACTAAACTGTTTACACAAATAGAATTATAGGTCTTATCTATTCCATTAATTTATTAAAGCCTTCCTTAATCTTGAAGTTCAACACATTTATTCATAACCTTACAACTTTCCATTTCCATTCATTTCATCCTACCTTAATGCATCTATTAGATTTTGTTTGGTTTTGAGATTTGTTGTCAGGTTGCCTAACAATTCATGAGATTCATTTTAATCATGCTTTCAGCTCCAAATAATCCAACACAAATCACACAACTTCATTATTCTTTCATCAATTTCCTATTCAACCAAACATGTTGCAGCAATTTAACAATTAAATCTAAGTAGCTGGTTTCTCAATTATTTCAACTAAGCTATTTATCACAAGTCAAAGATTTCTAACTATTAAACATGAAGGAAAGAAAATGTATACAAAACAAAAAGAAATGAGAAAATATGGAAAGTAAGACACTGTTCATTTTTTACTCCTTGCAACCTTTTCCTTGGAAGCTTCCATTTTTAAGTATTCTTCAACCCCCTCTACTGGGGTGAATTCTTTCTTCTCTATTACACCAGGGGCTTTATTTTTAGTTGGTTTTTTATAGGGTTCAGAAGGTCCTTCTTTATCTGGATTTGGGTTTAAGAAAGGTAGTGTTGGATTGTTTCACCCTGTAGGGACTAACTGTAAGGCACAACTGGAACTCATTTGTGGCAATGGCACTTTCTTCTGTTTGAGACTGTCATAGCTCAGTCTAAAATCTTGCATCAGTTTTGTCGGCCTATTGCCTTTTAGCTAATGTTTGTGGGAGCGCTCACGTTGATTAGCTCATAGGTCATCAGGCGAAAACTCTATTTGTAATGTGCCAGACTATTCAACCAATTATTGTCCCTTGATTCCAGGATTGCCTTTAGGGTGTTGTCTCTATCTTCCAACATTTTTATTAGCCCTGCTTCATGTTTCTCTGTTTCAGTCCAGAAAGCCACTTCTCTATCCTTGATTACGATTCTCAATTAAGTGTCCATTTTTTCCAATTTAGCCCTCCACTCTTCATCTCTTTGTTTTAATGCATCCTTCAGATTCTGGTCCCTTCTTTTGAGCTCTACCTCCATGTACTCATCCCTGAGTTGTATTTGGAGCTTTAGCTGGTTGTCCCTTTCTTTCATCTCTTGTTTCATGGATTTTAGCATCTCCATCAGTTCTGCATTATTACATTGGTGCCCTGAACTTCCAACTTGTTCCTGATGAATTTGTCTCAAATCTAGGGATGCATTCAAAATGGGGCATGGGCTTCCTTTAAGCTCTTGCTGTTCTTGGGCTGGACTCTCCCATTGTGCTGGCTCGTGGCACCTTTCATACCCATTTTCTTCTTCCACCTCTTTATCTTTCCCCTTTCCTCTATTCTTTGGACCTTTAGTCACTCTTGTCAAGGTCAGAGGGGATGCCCTAAAGTATGTTTCTTCTTGTTCCCATTCTGCCTCAACTCCCCCAAGAAGGCATATGCTGGTTATAGTGGCTGGGTGTGGCTCAAGAAGACCTACAATTGCTTCCGGAGTAGCTCAAGATGGAATTTTCAATTATTTTCCCCACATTTATATTGTACCCCTTTAGTAATGCATAGAAAAGGATTGCTTCATCCCTCCTCACTATGCTGAGGTGCTTTGAGGGCAAAAGGACAGAGCTAATGAAGTAGAACCATACCTTAGCCTCTTCAGTTAAGTCTTCTCTAGCAATGGATTTCTGTAAAAGGGTTTTCTGGTCCTTCCCCATTTCCTTCCGACCTGGTGAAGGTGTCTACCACTTTGGTATTCGCTCATTCAAGAGAGTTTCTGAGCTTTGAGCCATCCTTCTGCACCTTCAGATTGAACAACATATATTATCCTCTCTTTGCTGAAGTTTATCCAATGTCCTCTAACATATACTCTCTTTCCTTCTTTTTCCACCATATTAGCAAGAAATTCTTTCAACAAAGCAGCGCACCTAGGTTCCTTGTGCTCCCCAATGCTTGCCATTCTCTCTTCTCAAGAATTTCAATGAAAGGGGAGATAAAGCTTTTTGAAACCTCTTTCAAGAATAACCTCCGTCCTTAGACTTTTCCACAATAAGCACCGCTTTGTCCGAGATAAAGTTTCTACTTTTCACTCTATGCTCGTTTCAATTTCTTCAGCCTCAATTTTTTTCTGATTCTTCCTTCATCGGCTCAAACACCTGCTTACCTTGTCCCTTTCTTCTCACCTCACTCGCCATCGCCGAGTGGCTTGAACTATTTCATTCCTCCAACAAATATACTCTTCCATGATTTCGCTGAGGTTTAAACCAGTTGGTGGGGCTGTATAATCGTGAGAGCAAGCCAGCTTTGGAGCTCTGTGGCTTTTTAGGGAAGGCAAGATAAGAGAGATTTGAGTATGGAAGCTGAGAGGGTTGATGGTTTATGAGAAAGGTGGTCCTGTTCTCAAACTTTTCTAATTTATAAAGCAGAGTGTCAGGTTTTTAAATGTCGTGACAAATTTTTGACCTAAATTGTGCTTCTTTAATTGTCGTGACAAATTTTTGACCTAAATTGTGCTTCTTGTTTAATACTATGTTGCGACATTAGAGAAATAATTGTTGCGACACAAATTTTCACTGAATTTTGAATTAGGGAAATTCTTTGTCGCTACCGAGAAAAAACTGTCGTGACACAATTTTATCTATGCTCCAATTGAATTATGTCGCGACATTCAGAAATCTTATCGCGACATGTTTTCTGAGGCCCAAGTTTGCTCTTTGTTGCGACATAGATAAAATATGTCGCAACAAACTTTTTCTTGCTTGTCTATTTTAGCACCAACTTTGTCGCGACAAAAAGAAAGCTTGTCGTGATAAAAGCTTCGTTTCTAGCTTTAGCACCAAAAAGTTCAACTGTTAGACATAACAATCTCGTTTAAACAGGATTCTATTTTACCAAATCTTTGCATATTTTCTGCTTTCAAACTATTCAAACCAAATGACATTATGCAATAATGTCTTCCACGTAGTTCATACTCAGAAACACATATTTCTTCAAACAATCTCCATTCAAGTATAAACAACAAATCTCTTTCTTCATTTAATATCATTCATCAAGATATTCAACAAGGTATTCAAGCAGTTAGCTAAAGAAAGTTGTCTAACAATTTATGCTCTAAAAATTTTTATATTCCCCCAAACTTAAACTATGCATTATTAATAAAAATAAAAATAAAACAAATTGAGGGAAATAGAAATACTCCCCCTTGTAGTTCTTTTCTACACATTTTAGTTGAGAAAGTGTGATTTTCAATAATATCTTTTTCCGCTTGATCTCTCCCCTGGTTAAAAAAAAATAAAGACCCATCAAACTCATAATGTAAATTTCTAACAAAAATTAAAACTAAAACTTCAAACTCATAAAAGTAATCAACATTAATCAAACTATTAAAATGAAAATTCTACTTGGGTTTCCTTCCAAGAATCTGCTCATTTTAATGTCCTTAGCTAGACACTTGCTGCAGGATGTCTTCATTTCAGCTTAACTTTCTTCCCTTTTCAAAATCTGGATCTACTTCAGTTATGCTTTCTCCAAGATAATGCTTCAGTCTCTGACCCATTTACTTTAAATTCACTTCCAAATTCATCTTTTAGTGTTATTGCTCCAAAGGGTGTACTTGTTATCACTGTGTAAGGACCACTCCATCTTGACTTTAATTTCCCTAGAAATAGCTTAAGCCTGAGTTGTATAAAAGGAATTTTTCTCTTGCCTTGAATTCCCTCCTCATAATCTTTTGATCATGCCACCTCTTTGTCTTTTCTTTATAGATTCTAGCATTGTCCTAAGCTTCATTTCTCAACTCTTCCGGGCCATCTATCTGGAGTAGTCCCTTTCTTTTAGCAACAAAGTCACACCAATTTCGATGGCCCACATAGCTTTGTATTCCAGTTCTAAGGGGAGATGACAAGGTTTTCCAAATACTATTCTATATGGTGACATTCCAATGGGAGTTTTGTAAGCAGTTCTATAAGCCCACAATGCATTATCTAGCTTACAGACCAATCCTTTTTGTTTGTAATTACTGTTTTCTCTATAGTTTTAGTTATTTCCCTGTTGGAAAATTCTGCTTACCCATTTGACTGAGGGTGATAAGCCAAACCCATCACATGTCTAATTCCATATTTGCTCATGTGTTTTGTAAAAATTTATTTTCAAAATGGCTTCTTTAATCACTGATGATTGTTCTGGGTGCTCTAAATCTGCTTAAAATATTTCTTTGTATAAACCCAACCACTATGATGGCATCATTTCTGGGACAAGCTGATGCTTCAACCTATTTGGATTCATAATCCACAGCTAGGAGAATGTATATATTTCCAAATGAGGATGGGAAAGGTCCCATGAAATCTATTCCCCAAATATCAAAAAATCAGCACTAATTGCACTTTCAGAAGGGCATTTCATTTCTTCTACTGATGTTACCCATTCTCTGACAAGCATGACAATGTTTCACCCATTCAAAATAGTCTTGAACATAAGATATTAACAAAAAACCTAATTTGGAGAATTCTTCTGGCTGTTATGTCTCCAGTTTCCTCCATATATGGATGCATGACATTCATACCACCTTGTTATGTTTCTGGAACACATCTCTTAATGATCATATCTGCTCCTCTTCTATAAAGTAGTAGGTTATCCCAAATATAGAATCTGCAGTCAATTTTCAATTTTCTTCTCTGTTGGTAGCTAAATTCAGGTGGCATAACTCCACAAGCTAAGTAATTGACAATATCAACATACTAGGGTGTTTGAATCGACAACAAAAACAGTTGCTCATTAGGAAAATTTTCTGCTATTTCAGTTCCTTTTTCTTTTCCAGCACTCATTTCCAATCTAAACAAGTTATCTGTTGTCACTTTGTCACTAACCTTCTTATCTTTGATCTCAAGATCAAATTCCTATAGAAGTAATGCCCATCTGATCAGTCTTGGTTTGGCCTCCTTCTTTGCCATTAGATATCTAATTGCAGCATGATCAGTGTGTATTATAACATGGGGCCCCAATATGTAAGGCCTGAATTTTTCACAAGCAAACACCATTGTTAACATCTCATTTTCTATGGTGGAGTAGTTCTCTTATGCCTCATTAAAGGTTTTATTGGCATAGTATATGGCCTTGAATATCTTTTCAGTTATTTTTCCCAATACATCTCCCATTGCATAATCACTAGCATCACACATAATTTCAAAATCATTGTTCTAGTCAGATGTCAACATGATGGGAGCTATCACTAATTTGGATTTGATTTCTTCAAATGCAGATCTACATGATTCATCAAAATCAAAATTTGCATCTTTTTCCAGCAGTTTACATATTGGTCTAGAGATTTTTCAGAAGTCCTTTATTAATCTTCTATAAAAACCAGCATGTCCAAGGAAGCTTCTTATCCCCTTGACTGTTGTAGGCATGAGAGCTCAGATAACAACAACTTTTCGGGGTCTACTTCCAATCCAAACAAAGATAAATCTTCATGTGGTCCTAAGACAATACCTTCGTCACCATAAAATGACATTTCCTCCCACCCGTAGCTAGATTTAGTCTTGACACCTCCGGCTAACGTTTAAATTTTTCACACAATGCTCAAAACTGGATCCATATACTCGAGATAAGTCATCCATAAAGATCTCCATAGCCTCTTCCACCAAATCAAACATAGACATTCACACATCTATAGCATGTGAGTTACTTACATAATCCAAAAGGCATTCTTCTAAAAGCAAAGGTGCCATAAGGACATGTAAATGTAGTTTCCTCCTGATCCTCTAGGGCTATTACAATCTACTTATAACTAGAATATCTATCAAGAAAATAGTAATGGGAGTGTCCTGCTAACCTGTCCAGCATTTGGTCAATGAAAGGTAAAGGATAATGATCCTTTATGATAGCAGTATTTAGTTTTCTATAATCTATACACACTCTCCATCCTGTCATAGTTCTTGTAGGTTTCAATTCATTCTTCTCATTTATGATCACAGTGAATCCTCCCTTCTTTGGAACCACATGAACTGGGCTCACCCAAGGACCTGTCAGATCGTATAGCTTAAGCTTGCATTTAGCCATTTTAACTTCTTTCATTAATGGATTCAGCCTTCTTGATGTTCCTGCGTAGGTTTTAGCATTCTTCCAATGTGATCTTGTGCATACAAATAGAAGGGTTGATTCTTTCTCGATCTTCTATGGACCTAAGCTTATTACTTTCTATATTTTTCTCGAGAATCTCTAGCAACAGGTTCTTCTGCCTAATGTAAATT
This sequence comes from Tetrastigma voinierianum, assembly GCA_016808115.1. Lineage (NCBI taxonomy): Eukaryota > Viridiplantae > Streptophyta > Magnoliopsida > Vitales > Vitaceae > Tetrastigma > Tetrastigma voinierianum. Next base: position 1,023,862 of record JAEQBH010000525.1, read on the forward strand.
TCAACTACAATGATGACTGGTTTTCCTTTTTCTAGTTGCAAGAAAGCATACTTCAAATATCCAGGTAATTCTTTTAGAATTAAACCCTCAGAACTTTTGTTTACTTCCGCATCTTCCTTTTTTATAACTGTTGGATTTTTTTGTATTATTTTTTCAACACTGAGTACTGCTTTTTTCAATTTAACATTGAAGTCCAGAAATTCAACTTCAAGATGCTCAAGATACTGGGAATTCATCTCATTCTCATTCATTGAATTCCTCAAAAGATATCTTAATCGTCAGAACTAATGTACTTGTTTCTACACCCTACACCGCATTGCTTAGTTTAGGTTGTTTCAAACCGTGTTTGAGATTGAAGTGCACTACCTCATCTCCAACCCTAAGAGTTAATTATCTTTTCTTCACATCAATGAAAGCTGCTCCTATTGCTAAGAAAGGTCTTCCTAACATTAGTGGGATTTGTTTGTCTTCCTCTATTTCAATGACTACAAAGTCCACAAGGAAAATGAATTTTCCCACTTTGATAAGCACATCTTCTAAAATGCCCTCATGATGGGTTAGTGTTATGTCTTCCATTTGCAAGGTCATGGCTGTGGGAGTAAGTTCCCCCAAACTTAGTCTTTTAACAACAGACAAAGGCATCAAGTTGATGCTAGCTCCAAAATCACACAGTGCTTTTCCCATATCATCATGCCCAATTTTGCAGGGTATAATGAAGCTACCTAGATCCTGCATATTTCATGCAAGCACTCGAATTATCGCACCGTGTGTTTCTCGCCGTGCCTACTATTCCTTCTTCATAAATTTTTCTTTTTCTACTCAATATCTCCTTCATAAATTTTTAATAAAGAGGCATTTGAGTCAATGCTTCTGAGAAAGGAATGTTGATGGAACTTGAGGTTCATAAGCCTTAACCTCTTTCTTTTTCCCTAGATTTTCTTTTTCCATCCGTTGCTCCCAATGCAGATTCGCTGCTTTCTTCCACCTAGTTTTTGAACTGCAGGCCGCTTAAACTCTTCACTTAAGCATACTCCCTTTCTCGTTGTCCCTTTCAACTCTTCTCTCATCCAATTTCCTACCACTTATCAAGATTACCATACATCCCTCGATCCTTCCTCGTGTCATTTGAAACTTAACTTTGACTCCGATTTTGCATATTCGTGAGTCACCGCCTCTATCTCAGTCTCCAATTTCTTCAAAGAGGCATTGGTGTTGGCTTGAATCACAATTGTGTTTGCCTGGAATGCTGCTAGCTCAACAAACTTCTGTTCATGTATATTTAGCAGCCTTTTGTTTTCCCCCATTAAAGCAAGCATTTGATCTTCAAAGGAATTAGATCTCCTCTGCACCTGATTATCTACTCTCTATCCTGCTTGCTGTTGTTGTTGGAACCTAGGTGAGGCGTGATATTATTGCATATTTTGTCCAAGTCTTTGACCTTATTGTGCTCCTCCACCATATGAGAAGTTCTAATGGTTCCCGAAAAAGCCAGCAGAGCAGTGAGCGCGTGTCGAGGTTTGGCTTGAAAGTTTAGTTTCGCTAGCATTTAGGCATCAGGCTCTCCTTAACTTGGTAGGGCTCTCTTAACCGGTCCTCAACACTGCCTTCTAATTCCTTCTTTTATCAGCTCCCACTTCATGTGCAAGATGTATTCTCCTTTCATTGCTTCCGCTTGTTCATCACGCATTCAGCCGCTTCTATGGCAAACCATACGCCTGTAAATTTCAATCAACCACTTCCCTCAAGATGCTGTCGCTCCCTAAAGCTTCAAATGGAGCCTTATAGGTTACATTTCAAGTGTTGGTCTTCAATCAGCTGGGCCTTGCTCCTCTACACTCTTCAAAAGCCCCCATGGTAGATGCACAATTATACCCCTTGAGGCATAATTCATGGCATGATAGAATAGATCCATCCGGCGGTCGTATCTATTCATGACAGGACATCTTTAACATTCCCCAAATCTTTCCTATGAGTTGTAGAGACTCTCCTCTTCCCCCTGCTTGAAGACAATTATTTCTCCTCTTCTCTCAGAAGTTAGAGCTTGAGGAAAAAATATGCCCATATACGCCTCCACCAACTCTTCCCAAGTGTTTCACCGATCCAATTGGCAATGAATCAAACCAAGTTGCTGCTACATCTCTCAGTGAAAATGGGAAGAGCTATAGCTTGATCACTTCAGGTCTCACCCAATTCAGCTTGACTGTGTTGGCCATCCTCATGAATCTCCCCATAAGCTCATTTGGATCTTCAGAGGGGTGACCAGTAAACTGGTGCTGCTGTACCATGGTAATCAATACTGGCTTCAACTCCAAATTGTTGGCTTCTATGGCAGGTTGTCTCACTGTAGAGTACCCCTCTTGAATAATAGGCCTCCAAAAGTCCTCCATAGTATTAGGCCTTTGAGTTCTCTTTGCTTCTTCTTCTTTTTCTGGAATAGCCTGCAGTCTTTCTCTTTGATTTGCCATATTTCTGGATTCTGCTTCTGTGATCTTCCTCAAATTCTTCAAGTACTTTCAATTTAATATCTAGAGGCGAGATTCGCTTCTCGGTTTTCCATGCATTTAAAATCTTCCCCGAAATAGGAACACACTAAGATCAAATGAATTACAGGGGAGACAAAGCATTCCATTTAAGCTCATAAAAATTTAAGTAGCTTCTTCCGCCACGCTATTAAAACTGCAGATTTTCTAAAATTTTATAATATCAAAAAGAAAATGTCCAAATTAGTAACCTTTGTTAAAATATTGATCCCAAATTCATCAATTCGACATTTCCCGCCAACGGCAAGCAAAACTTGTTAAGACCAAACTGTATGATGTGATTAATGTATGCCAAACTTCTGGTGCTGCCACCCAAGAACTTTTCAGTCCTCGGCAACGGCGCCAAAGACTTGTTAAGACCAAATTGTATATACAAATGTATGACACTAATACCAAAGGACTCTTATCTAATCCTCGGCAACAACGCCAAAAACTTGTTCAGACCGTTTTTCATACATGAAAAAATGGATTTGTTCTTTCTTGTAAAATGACTCATTTAAAATTTGTGTGTGTGGTCTTGATCACTGCAAGTGCACAGGTCGTACAAGTAATAAAAGTTGATATTTAAAGTTCAGATATCATTCCCACAAGGAAAGATGATAAATCAAAATACTAACTACCCCAACTACTCAAGATCATTACCATTTGAACTCCTCTGTTATGATGATAAGAGGACTAAAAATGTAGTCCTAGGCTGAAATCCTTAATATACAAAAAAATAAATTTTAATGAAACTGGCTTGAGCATTCACTGGGTGAGACAAAATGGAACTAGATCAATGGGTAATAATCCATTTCTGCACCATATTTATTCATACCTCAGCCATAAGTTGGAAAACTGAGTTTATCAAAGATGCATGGTAGTATGATTTGGATTTCTCCCTTAACCATACTTTTCACTGATTAGAGACTTATGTTTATTTCTGAAACATGAGTCTAATCAATTACTTGTAAGATATATTCCTCTTTCTAAGATTTGGATATTTTTCCTTTTTCGTACTTCACACCCAAATTTTAGGACTAAAAAATTCTTGCTACCATAGATAGGAATTCACAAGCCTTCTCCAATTTGATTGACACCTCATCCTACACTTCTAATGAAAATTTCAATCTCCTTGATTAGATCTTTGCTAACACGGGATCATGATCAATTCATCAGAAAAAGGTGAGACCTCCGAAAGATTAAATTGATACTTCATTCAACTATCCTCGATTATAAGGAAGTTGATGATCTATATGAGTAACCCTTCAAAGTTCATTAGTTCCATAGTATTAGTCTACCATACCCACAAGGAACTGCTCTATACTCTCAGGAATCTCCATCTTTGTGTCACTCAGAGGGCCTCCTGGAAATCAGAGCGAGATACAGGATCTTGCTTGGGTACACGGTACTAGTATTGAGAACAAACAAATTTATAAACAACACTAATCAAATAAATTCGAGAATTCTAACTAAGGCGTTCTTCCATCTTGTATAGAAAGATGATCATCATCATTGACCCATTTCCAGAGAGAGCTCAACTTTTCAAAATTGATTCACTCATATCAGTGACTAACTAATCAAGAAAATTCACTGAAATCGTAAACGAACTGAAATAAATGAAATCCATAAAACTTTCCATCCTCCAATTAAATCAGACAGTAATGAGAAAGAAGATTTTATCAATACATTCCAGCTTAAAGTTGCACCTCAGTTCAATACCTGAATCTAGAAATTTAAAAGAAAACAAACTACAAACTACACTAAACTAAATCTACTATAAAAATGGAAAATAAAATAAAAAGAAAGAAAAAATAAGAAAAATAAAAGAGTCTTCAACTACCTAGACGCCCCGAGTCATAAAGCCGCGCATCGCTCTCAGAAACGCCTATATTTATAGGCTTTCCAATGTTAGACCTTACTTCATTAATTACTTTGAGGATCCTCAAAATTCTAGCCCAAATTGGTCTCTTTGTCGCTACATAGAAAGTTATGTCGCACAGTAGCTTTCGGGCCTTTTGTTGTCGCCGTCCTAGGTTCTGTTTTCTATCTGCACTCCATTCTCCTGCTTGTTTTTTGGATTGTGTTGCGACGTACTTTGATAATGTCACAACATAGATTTTATTCAACAGTCATGTTCTTGTCGTGATAGGAATGTCTAGTGTTGCGACACCCAACCTGTTTGCAACCAACTTCTCATGTCCTTGTTCTTTCTCGAACTGTCAGCATAATTTTCCTCACACGGCAACATTTTCCTTCTCTTTCATCCCAACTCGTCGCATAGGATTTCTTGAATCCTATAATTTCGCCGCGACAGAGACTTCTTGGTCACGGCGCACTTTGTCTTCTCCGATTCTTTTCGCTGTCGAAAGTTGGTTTCATATGTACATAGAAATCTTTGTTGCGACACGCTTGACTTGGCTAATCTCATTTTTCCTTCAATTTCTATCGTGACCTAATCTTATTCTATCGCTATAGAATTCTATCATTCCATAGCTTTTATTGTCATGACAGAAAATTTCTTTGTCGCGGCAGAGATTTTGCCTTCAATTCTTTACTATGTCGCAACATGAATTTCTTTGTCATCACTTCTCTTGTTTGCTCTTCAACTTCTTATCGCGATAGAGAATTCACCTCCTTTATGTTTTGTTTGTCGCGATAGAGATTTTGTTGCTCTTGGTTGTGAATTCTAAATGTTATGTTGTGACAGAATTTTCTCTTTAAGCTGGCTTGATGCTGAAAACTTTGTCGCAACATAAAAACACTTGTCTCAGCTGACTTGTGTTGTAATATGAGCAATTTCTATCGTGATAGGATTGTCTTTTGTCGCAATAGAGTTCATCTATTAGTCTTCAGCTTTTTATGTTGAGACATAAATTATTTTGTTGCGACACAGCTTCTTTGCTTTCTGTTTTATTTTTTGTCATGATAGAGTCAAGGATTGTCACGACAGTCTTCTTTTCATTCTTCTTTATCAATGTCGCGACATAGAACTCTTTGTCGCAACAAAGATTCTATTTATGCATGAAGTTTAGCCTGGACTTTGTTGCGACATATAGCTACTGGCTGCAACATAGTTCTTTTGGCCTGCTTGAAATTGTGTCACGACATATAAAAACTATGTCGCAATAAAGATTGCTGCATTTTCCACTTTTTTGCTTATTCTCTTCTTCGTTCTTATTCACTATCACCGCAAAATACAAAGTCGTGAATATTCCAATTCGCATAAAATAGATTTGAAACTGTTAAAAACATGCAAGAAAAAGGGATTAAAAATAGATGAGTTTTAGACTCATCACCATCTAGGGATTTTTATCAAACATGACTCACATTCTGCTAGCACCTTCGTATCTCATTAAAATGCGCTAAAAAGCGCCAAGGATTACAAGGAGTAATATGTATTCAGTTAGCAAAACAACACTGATGAGTCTTAAACTCATCTATTTTTAATCCAATTTTTTGGCTTATTTTTAGTATATTTTAACCTGTTTTAATGCCAAATTATGGTTTATTCACCAACTTTGTGTTTTGCAGGTTTTAATTCAAAAATGAGAAAATTCCAGCAAGAAAGAAGAGAAAAAGAGCAATTGCAGTAGTTTTTGTTGCAACACAGTTCTAAGTGTCGCGACACAAAGGACTGAATATAGAAGATGAGCTATGTCGTGACACAAGACAGCGTGTTGCGATACTAAAAACAAGAAGAGAGTAGAAGTTCTCTCGTGACAAGGTATCTTATGTCGCGACAAGATATTAAAGAGCAACACAGGAAGAATATTGTGACATATCAGTTTATGTTGCAACATAATGAAAATTAGAAGGAAGAATCTATGTCGCAACAAAATCTTCTTCTGTCGCGACACTGATTATTGCAACTTGGAAAAACATGTTGAGACACTGTATGAAGAAGTTCTGTCGTGACAAGGTAATGAATGTTGCGACACTGAAAGACAAGGCTTCTGGTCCTAACAAAGAAACAAAGTCGCGACAAGTGATGTTGACTAAGTGAACTGATCTGGTTGCAACAAAAAATTTCAATGTTGCGACAAACTTCAAGGCTGAAGAGAGGTTTCGATGTTGCAACAGGGATCTTAAGGTCGTGACACAGAAATAAGCTTAACACATATAAATAAGGCCGCAACAGAATTTTCCATGTCGCGACAAAGATTCCCACACAAGGAAGAGAAGTCTTGTTAGGACATAACAGAACTGGGTCGCGACATGAAGATGAGCTGAAGGCAAAAAGGCTTGTTGCGACAGGGATGTTAAGGTCGCGACAGAAAACATCTACAATACCAATAGACTATGTCGTAACATCAAAGATGAAGCTACAACAAGAAATCAGGTTAAGTGGAGACAAGACTCTGTCGTGACATACTTTCCTGGTCGCGATAGGAATGTTGAAATTCAAAAAATATTGTTGCAATAAGAACCAACAGAAATACTGTCACGACATAAAAACTGGGTTGTGACACATATTTGAAGAAACTGCACAGAAACAATGTCGCAACACAATTGTTAATGTCACAACTTAACTGTTCCTGTAAACACACATGAGAATGTTGCGACATAGAATGGATAGAATGACAGACCTTTCAGGACAAAGTGTTAAAGAGCCAAAGAAAGATCTGTTGAGACAGAGGAAACTTTGTCATGACAGAATAAATATGCTGAAAAAACAAATATTGTCGTGATAGACTACTGCATGCTGCAATAGAAACCTGCGATAAGGAATTTAAATTCTGTCGCAACAACACTTTCAAGTTGTGACTGAGAATGTAGTCTGGGCTAGAATTTTGGGGATTCACAATGTAACCTTAAATTTAGGGCCCAAATTTCTAGGGCTCTATAAATAGAAACACTTGAGGAAAGCAAGGAAGTCAATGTATGAAAAACCAGAGCATCCGAGTCAAGACTCTTTTGCATTATATATATTTTCTTTTTTTTCTTTTCTTCTGAGGATTAGATTTAGCCAGAGGATTTCAATTTGTTTACTGACTGAAACAATGTGAATTGTTCGTGAAGTTTCCTCAAGTTGAGCTAATTGTTGAAGATCAATTCGACATCGCTTGAATTTAATGAAGTCTAGATAAAAGCTGGATTCATTTCTTTCAGTTAATTACAATTGCATTGGAATTTTCTTGATCAGTATTTCAGTGTTCATTGTGATTTAGTTTTCGAGAAATATGACTTCCGCTACGAAAGATTTGATGTTAGTTGTGGTCTTTCCTACGCAATTAGAAAGAGATTTCTTGGATTGAGAATTTTGAATTTATTTGAACGATGTTGTTCATGAAGTGAATTGTTCCCAACATTAGTAACTTATACCCAATTAAGGACTGTTGTCTGGCTCTGATTTCCAGGAGGCCCTCTGAGTGACACAGAGTTGGAGATTTCTGAGAGCATGGATGCATTACTTAGGGGTATGCTAGACTAATATTGAAGAACTAATGAGCTCTGAAAGATTACTTAGATAAATCATCAATTTACTCATGGTTTGAGAATTAGTTGAATGATCTATCAATTTAATTAATTAGAGATTTCTCCTTGGTCTTGAGGACTAATCTTGATCCTGTGTTAGCTTAGATCTGATCAAGGAAAGAGAGAACTCTTAAGATCTAAAGAATGAGACATCATTCATCTTGTAGAAATCTAGAAATGGCCCTGTCTTGGGAAGTAAGAAATATGTAGTCATAAGAAATGGGTATGAAGTATTGGAAAAGAAAAATATCCAAATCTTATAGAGAAAAGCTGATTCCAAGTAATTGGTTAGACACATGCTTCAGAAATGAACATGACTCTCTAATTAGTGAAATGTATGGTTAAGGGAGAAATCCAAACTATACTACCTTACCTCTTTGACAAATTCAAATTCCAATTCATGATAGAATAGAATTTAGATTATGTTGCAGGAATTGATAATTCACAATAGCTGAAATCCTGTCTACATCAAACAACCATCCTGTTCAGTCCTGGGCTTAGATTAAGGATTTTAAAATTTTCTTTTATTATAGATATAGAACTTAGTTAGTGGAATTGTTAATTAGGTTACTGAAAATTTTATGAAATGGAAGTTCAAATAGTGTAGAACTTGAGAAGTCAGTAGTTGAACTTAAATTCTCTTAGATCTCTCGTGGAACAATATCCTACTATATGTCCAATTTTTATTACTTGTATGACTCCAGAATTTGCAGCATTTCTCACCAATCTAAATTTTTTAAAAAATCATTTACAAAGCCAATTTTTATGAGCATACAAGCTTTGTTTTGGTCAACAAGTTTTTGATGCCTTTACTAGGGATTAGATAATAGTCATTTGGTAAAAGTAGCAGAAATTTGATCTATAAACACTTTTAGGTCAACAAACACCCCTTATAGAAATCTCCTAAAATAACCAAAACTAATATAGGGGAAAAAGTCAACCCTGCTCCTTTGCGATGACGCCCTCCACCGGATCCTTCGCCATTTTAGCCAGATGTACCTCCACAACCTTGGCTTCGACGGTTGTTGGGGCTGAGGGGCACCCCAGATTCATAAAAAACCCTGGAGGAAGTGGGTCGGTAGAGTCAAGCATGCCATCCGAACTTGGCCTGGCCACCGCCACGCTATGTTTGAACAAGACAACATCCAGCCATGTTTAAATATGCCCAGGCTTTTTGGTAGTCTTCCACCATGGCTTCCTTATCCTTGCCTACCTAGGAATGAAGAGTGACACCCCATCTCCGATGCCTTAAGCTCTGCAAGAGCGACGTCGCAGTACCGCTAGGGACGGGCAACCTCAAATTCTCCAACCCGCAGCCCCGTCTCCACAACCGCTAAGGCATTCCTGACCCTAGTCGCATCCTTTCCCACCTTGGCCTCACCCGCTTCTATAGCTACCAGACGAGCCACCTTAGCCTCCTGCTGGCCTTGTCCCTTTCTTTCTCTCGCCTATCCAATCTTTCTCTTTCACCGGCTTCAGCTTCTTCCAATGTTTGCACTTAGGATTGGGCTATGCCAAAGAAGCTGGCCCACTGATGCTTGAAATTACGCCCGATTAAGTATACACAAGCACTTTAAGGCCATCTAGTTAGGACTTAAATTCCTATGTCAGGTGGGCTATATCCCTGATGTGGCGCTATCACCAGAAGGAGAACTTAGAACGAAATTACTAAATAGAAATAGTAACTAAGTAAAGCAGCTAGTTCAACTGATCGGTGAAAATCATGGTTGCAAATGAATATCCTATCCTCGGCCACCAACTGGAAAGCCTCCTTATTCATATAGACGGGGAACGAGATGGAATATTGCTCCGCGCGAGCCGCCACGATGCTTCGAGTAATTAGGATAGAATTCGGCGCATATGCGCCTTAAGAAACTCACTTTAGTTAAAGGGAGCTCCTAACGTTGAATGATCTTTGAGCACCCTCTATCGGGAAACCATGTATGCATTTGGGGTGGATCCTCTCATAGGAGGGCTTATACGGTGCTCAAGCGCACCTAGTAGGGGTGACCTTCTCTGATGAGTCTGGTATCTGCGGGCTGGGGCGGGGTAGAGGAAGCCAATGACTACCTTGATGGGGACCCCTCCTGATTCGTCGACATTAGAAGGACCCTAGGCTAGGATCCTCCTCAGTGCACTAACTTGCTTGGGGTGCCTTCTAAAACCGGTTGATCATTGGTGGCTCGGTCGGGGAAGTCCACTAGAACCGCCTTCAAAAGCTTCCCATTAGATATAAGGGTAGACGCATCCTCCGAGTCCGCAACCCTCTTTTACATCTGTACAACAAACTAGGCGGCAAGCATAGACATCTCCTCTTCCTCGGCAAACTCACTAGCAAGTATGCCCATCCAATCCACGAAGCCTTCCAACTCGGTGCTAGCTACTTTAGTCTGTCGGACCCTCTTCCTATCTTGTTCCTTCTGTCCAGGCCAGGGGGCAGGCCATAGACTTTGGGGCTGGGTGACCCGAGCATACCTTACTAAGGCCCTTGTGGTAGTGATGAGTGCCCAAAACACTCATATTATACTCGTGTCGGTCTTTCATTTTTACATTTATTTTATAGTAATTTCATAGTTTTTTGTGGCTAGGCTCCTGATTTGGTGTTTTGTTTAGTTCTGAGGAATTTGTCGAGCAAAAAGAAGCGACTCTTGGAACATTTTTGGAGCAATGGGGACCAAAGCGAAAGTGGCTGTCGTCGACGTCCCATGGCAGCCGCGTCGTGACGTCGGGTCAATATCTGAGAAGTCACAAATTGGAAAGCGTCGCTGACGTCGTACGAGATCTGCCATCATCATTAAAAGCATAATAGGGCTCGAGAAATCGGTACGGAGGCGTACGACGGAGCACGAAATTCGAGCCCGAGTGACCGCAGACTTGAGTGCGGAGTTTGTCTTGTTTCTTATTTTTGGATATTAGAATCTGTGACAATACTAAACATTTTTATCTTTTCATTCAGTATGTTCTAGATTTATTTCTAGGGTTATATTGAACCCTGTCATATGTTGATGGATTAAAGTTTGATCTTTTATATTATTCAATTGTTTATCAATTTGTTACATCTGCTCTATTTCTGTAGTTCAATTACATGATAATGTCTGGCCAACATTAGCATAATTACACTGGAGATCCGAGATTCGAGAGATGAGGGTATTCAGGGATCTGGGTAGAGTAGCCTTCGGTTGATTTGGTAAATAAAGATATTCCGAACCTGACGGTGGCATTTGGGGTTAGAGCATTTAAGCATTTCGGAATCTTTGAGTCGGGATAGAGACATACGGAGTTCTATTCCACGAGATAGGCGGATATACCTCGAGAGAGAGGGGGTATCTAAGTAGGCAAGATCACCTCGTAGTGACATATTGTAAATAAATCGAATAATAATATCTTTAGAAAATTAATCCATTTAATGTGATGGGGAGATATAACCCTAGTTCTCAATTCAGTAATCCACCGAATCCAATAGTTTAGTTAAGTTTTACATACTTACTTTCTTTCTTAAATCATATTCGGATATTATCTAAAAAGTAGAACCTTGTAGTGATACACCTTTCCCTGTGGATCGATATTCGTACTATAAGTACACTATATTACTTTGGGCGACGAGTACACCTGCGCACATAGGCGTACATTTTACACATCGCGTTTTCGGCCTGTCAAGTTTTTGGCGCCGTTGCCGGGGAAAGGTTTAGATTGATATAGAGAATTACGCAAATAGATATTACTCTGAAATTTTCTTTACTTTTGTTTTGTTCTATCTTTACAAGTGCTGGTAATTTGGTTTTGTTAGTTCGTGTGTTATTGCAGTATAGGTTTCAGTAAGTACATGCGACATCGAGATCAAACTAACCAACACCTGTTCGATCTGAGCCGAGGAAAGACACGCGCAGTTGCGCCGAGAACGAAGCGAACGATTAAGAAATCGAAGTCATGGGAAAACGCGAGAAGAGCAGATCTTGGCATTGAACAGACTGAACCACAGAGAGGCCGAAATGGGAATCATGGAAGGAATCAAGCACCAGGCCGTTTATACGGCCAGGAATCAATCCTTTCATGCTACTAGATGAGTTCGTTTTACCGCAGCGATTGTTGGACAGCTATCGGGCGACCACCCATTCAAGCGAGCAATTTCGAATTGAAGTTAGTCCCGCGATGCGGTCTTGCCCGAGAATATCTTGTTCCATGGACTACCCCATGAGAACCCGAATATGCATTTGACTAACTTCCTCGAAGTTTGCGATACTATCAAGTACAACGGAGTTACTGAAGAAGCTCTAAGGTTGCGGTTGTTCCCACTTTCACTCGGGGATAGAGCCAAACATTGGCTAACCAGTCAGCCACCAGATTCCATTACCTCGTGGAATGACTTGAGTCGCGAAAATTCTTGACCAGTTCTTCACGCCCGAAAATTGCACGGCTTGTACGAGATCAGCACTACGTTTGGACAATTGGGGAGAACCTAAGCGAGAAGCATGGGACGGTCCACGGTGTGCGGGTGCCCACACCGCCCAGGCGGCGGATGGTGAGTCGGCGCGCCTGATAGTGCGAGAAATGCGGCCTAGAACAATTGTGATGCTTCGGTGGAGGCAGCGATGAAGAAAACCACAGACCAAGCTTATGAAATCTTAGAAGATGCTACGACTAACACTAATCAATGGCCTAGAGAGAAGGCTACACCTGTAAACACGGTGGGTGGCACAGATAATGAGGTCCTCAACAATCTGGTGAATCATGCGTTTGTGCATGTTAATGACGTGAGGATCTGCTGACATCATCGGACCAACCCATGGAGTTATGTGGTCTGTGGTGGACCGCTGCTTAATCGCGGAATGTCGATCGGGAAATCTAGTAGAGGCCCGGTGCGTGTCCGGGTTTGTCGGGAATCAATCATGGCAAAGAGTAGGTATGGAAGCAGTTATCGGAATCATAATCGGGACGAGATGGCATAATAATAAGAACGGAATAATTCGGAACAATCAAGGATATGGGTGGCGGAATAAATCGGAGACAATACGTTATCGAACCCCGGGTAGTAGTTTTCCCTGCGAGAAAAGTTGGATTTAGAACAAGCTCTTGCACAGATGTTAACTTCCCACTCTGCCTTTATGAATGAGACTAAAGCAAACATGCAGCAGCAAGCAACCCAGTTGAACAATCAAGCAGCACAGTTGAGAAATTTGGAGGTTCAAATGGGGCAAATGGCCAATCTGTTGGCGAGAGAAAGCTTGAAATTTGGGATCATTTGCCAAAGCAGAATTCGAGGAGATAAACCCTAGGCGAGAAGGAAAGAATCTTGCAAGGCCATCACTCCCCAAGAATTGGAAGAATACGGAAAAACTTGGGGCTACAACCGGTGATACGAGAACTAGAAAATAAAGGGGCATGATGCGGGTCATTCCAAAGACCGAGATACAAAGTGACGGCCCGAGAGATACGAAGCGGTCAAGGATAACAAAGTTGGGGGATAGAGACCAAAAAGCTTGATTTAAAAATGGATGAACACCTTAAACATATTCCGTATCCCCAAAGATTGAAGAAAGGTAAGTTAGAGAAGCAGTTCATAAAGTTTCTTGATATCTTCAAGAAACTACATATTAACATACCCTTTTTGGAAGCATTAGAGAATATGCCAAGTTATGTGAAATTCATGAAAAAGATCTTGGCAAGTAAGAAGAAATTGGAAGAGTATGGGACCATCGCCTTGGGCAGGTGGGAATCACGATTGCCATCCTGCCGGCTTCCTTGAAACTTGAGATCAGGGAGTTTTCTATCACGGATTTTCTATAGGGAATCGGGTGTGGAAAAGCCACAGTAATGACTTTAAAGGAGCGACATCAACTTGATGCTTTCGATGTTTAAAAGGCTAAAGTTGGGGAACCAAAATCAACTACAATCGGCTTGCAACTTGCGAAGACCCAGTCCTTCTGGCGCATCTCGGGGCATAATCAGAAAATGTCTTAGTAAAAAGTTGGTAAATTTGTCCTTCCGGCCGAGACTTCGTGTTACGGACATGGAGAAGAGCGACTCCGTTCCCATCATGCGGGTAGGCCCTTCCTAGCCACGGGAAAAGCTCAAATCAATGTACAAGAAGGTGAACTCAAATTACAGGAAATTACAAGGAGGCAGAGATCACTTTTCCATGTATTCCGGCTATGAAGCATCGATAATGACCCGATTGAAGATATCTCGGAACCTCATTACAGGTATTTAGAAGATCTGAAAAACCCGGGGATAAGCCTATGGCTGCACGAGAAAGACACGAGAAAGGGCAAGGCGTGAACGAGAAGAATATTTCATCCACCTTGAACATAGGGTGTAGGCATTATAAGGGGGATGCATAAGCATTTTCAGTTCCTTGTCATGTCGCACATTGAGATTCGAGAACATTAGACTAACGACATTAAACATAAGCGCTTCTTGGGAGGCAGCGAAGTGTTTCTTAAACTTTTCCTTTTTCTTAGTTCAATTTCTATTGTTTATTTTTTCGATAATATAGGGTTTCTAGCTTTCTCTGTAATCGGTCGTTTCTACTTGTTTGTTTAATTTCGGAACCAGCAGTCACGTGGTGGGGGAAGAAGGTCGTTTCAAGAGGTGCATTACAAATCCCATAAAGTCTGAAATCACGAGTGGGAGGTTTTCTGATCAGAGATCATCAATGTGCACAAAGCTGTCTTGATCCACCAGCCTCTCTGTCACGTCGCGACGTGGACCTCCCACGTCGCGACGTCAAATTGTATACTCTATGTCACGTCGCGACGTGGATTTCTCACGTCGTGACGTGGATTTTCATGACTAACTATCCACGTCGATTAGGAGTCTAGGCGTCGCGGCGTTGTTAATCTCCACTCTGTCCGTCGGCGTTGCCCGCTATCGCGGCGTTTGCCTGTGCCAGGCCAAAGCCGGTTCGACGCGCGCCGCACCAGCGCTCGACAACCGGCTCCCCAACCATCGCGCGCCTGCTCTCACTGGCCTCAGGGCTCTGTCCGCGCCCGGCCGGAGGTTTGTATATCGCCTTCCGGCCGTGCATTGTACATCCCCCGAGCTCTTCTCACACATTAGCTCCCGGGTCTGTGGCATTTCCACCACATTGTGCTCAGGTCAGCAGCAGGGCATTCTCGGTTAGTGAGGTCTCTTAGATTCTATTTTAGGGTTTTGTTAGGTCTATTCTGTGGTTTGGAGTCATAGTTAGTTTTTTTTAGCACACTTTATAGTTTTTTGTCTGCTTTAGTTGCACACTAGGTGTTTTTGCTTTGTCTAAGCCGCAGGTAGCCCACTTCGTGCCACTACCGTGTCGCTTAGGTCAATATGTCTGGCAAGAGGCAGAAATTGCTCGCTGCTTATCGGCCCAAGACCCGACTCCCACTTCACGATGTCACGCCGACAGAATTGAAAAGGCCGATCATGGCATCATTTTGCAAAACCGATCCTTCATCAAGGAGAAGCGTTCCACCACCTCGATGACTTCTTCGCAAGACAATTATGCTAAGGGATGGCGTGCTTCAGACAATCCACTCGATCCAAAGAGCGATGAGTAGGGCGCGGTTCGACGCCACCCGCATCCCACGTCTTGAAGAAAGTCAGAAGTGGCGCATTGGTCGACTTCATAAGTGAGTCAATCAATAATTATTGCGCCTAGAGATGTCCCTTCTGAGTCGTCGACGACCACGAAGCACCACCACCCCGAGATTATACGCGATATTGACCAATGGTCGGGTGAGTGGAAAAATCAATAGTGCGGCCATGCTATTAATTTCAAGGCCAAGCACGGCCTTCATTCCTGCGTTCGCACCACTTCATCACGCCGCGCCTCATCTCGACACTAACGTGTGTGCGGACTGCCCACGATCGTGCTCAACTATGCCATCCACAGAGTACCTTGATATGCCGCGTGTTATCGAGATGATATCCTCCATAACCGGATGCAAGATAACCCGGGACACTCTTCCGATTCGTCAAACAGTCGGGTGCCTCGATCGACACTCCGACACTCTGGCTTCACCCAACAAGCCATTTGTCGGCGACACACCCGCGTCCCGGCAACTGAGGGGGCCTACGATTCGGCCTGATGAGCCCTGACGAGGACTCCAGCTTTATGAGTATCTAAGCTCAGCGACGGACCGGCGATCCCTGGCACATCGCCGCCCTCGGTCCCAAATTTACCTCCACCACTCACCCCAGCCAGCCACACAAAGTGCACTCCTCCCAGCCTCCTTCCCCGCACCTTGAGGACCCGGGTGCCTCCTCACCGGAGCGCTTTGACGACCTCGGATGAGAGACCCAGAGCACCGCGCCCTCGGCCACACGTGACTGAGGCCCGCGGCGACACGCCAGACCTGCATCACAACCAAAGCCACCACTTCAGCTGAAGCAGCCAGACCTACACTCGTATCGCAGCCGAATTCCACTTCATCCACCTCTCCACCACCACCCGCTCGCGATCACCGTGGGAGTACCTTCACTTTTTGTTTATTTCTTACCCAGACCGCTATTTTGTTCTTTGGGCAGATCGTGTTTTGTTTGCTTAGTTATGTTTTGTTTTTAGTGTTTTTATAGTGCTTTTGTTTTTATAGTGCTTTATTTTGTTCAAAGAGAAGGTGTTTCTTTATTTAGTTCATGTTTAGTTCAAATTTAATTGAAATGTGTACTGCTTACTGCTTGTGTTAAAAAAATCTTATATGTAATAATTGCGTGTTCAGGTGCCATGTTAAAAAATTGAGGATCACTTTTGACCGAATTCACGATTAACATGAATGTTCAAATGCATACAATGTTTTATTACTCTGTACTAGGTTTAATAGATGGAAGGGTTATGAACCAATCCCGAGTAGTCAAGATTACACTAGTTCTCAAGAACTCCTAATACACTCACACAATGACCTTCGTATACGTTACAGCGCCGAGACCAACAATCAGAGTCTGATTCAACTCAGGGAGACTCGAACCTTTTAAGTGATGGGACACCTAATAAAAGAGGATTGCATCAGCCCCCAAACAAAAGAGAAAATACAAAAACAATAGAAAAAGGAAAAAAGAAAAGACAAATGACAAAAATAGGTATCTCGCACAAGAATAAGCTAGATCATCCAATCGAATCCGTACACCGAATGGGCCTCGTCGCTTCAATGCCCCGAAACAACCGGCCGACTCATTGGATCTCCCACTCGCCGCTACATGGGACGTAAGATGGATCATTCACGCAACCTGCGCCTTCAGTTCGTCGAAGTGTTCTGGTGGTTTCATAACCAATGCCTGGTGCTCCTTAACCAATCGGGTGGGGAGTCACCACGGATCCTCACAGAACATTCTACTAAAACTTCGGGCACTCAGTTTTCTTACATTTATTTTAAGTACGTAGAAGTTTCTGTGTATTTGGTCGTGAATAAATCAAGGGCTGCCTTTATCCTTTTCTAGTTAGCTTCTTCCAAATGTGTGAGTCAGCCTGGCTCAGTGTCTAACCTAGACATATAATTCCGAGGTCATTCATTATAAGCAACATGTATAGCTTGGGAAAGGCTATCGAGTACCATGGGGATTTGATGCACTACCACTTCACCTATTTCAACTCGAAGCCCGAAAGCCGAACACTGTGATGCATCCTGTGAACTCGAAAAACAGCGCTAAAGGTGAGCTCACCACTGATCCTCTACTTTTCAAAGATGTGCAACACGCCTTGTTAGTTTTTAGTAGGTCGGATATGTGTCTGGTCTAGAGTTCAATCGTAGGCAAGATCACCTCACCATTGACATATTGTAAATAAATCGAATAATAATATCTTTAGAAAATTAATCCATTGAATGTGATAGGGGGAGATATAACCCTAGTTCTCAATTCCAATCCACCGTAATCAATAGTTTAGTTAAGTTTTACATACTATTTCTTTCTTAAAATCATATATTCGATATTATCTAAAAAAGGCGCAACCTTTGTGAGTCAATACACTTTCCCCGCGGATCGATATTCACTATAAGCAATAATTATATTACTGGGGCCACGCACACTTGCACACATAGGCTACATTCCACACATCGCATCGTCAGTAGCATCCGCTGGTCTTCCCGGAAGGTGAACTACTCCTAGAAGAGCTGATCTGGCTAGACTTACAAAGGTCGGCGAGAACAAAGTGCTCTCCTTCAATGAGCTTTGCGGGCAATGAGCGAGGAACGACGGGGATGATGTAAGGAAAGGCGCAGGTGGCCAACTCTAGCAAGTTCCTCATTGTCAAGAGAAGCTTATGATTGCGCCCGCCTATTACCTCCGTGAGTTGCCTGGATGTTCTCCGAAGTTAACCTTCTCATCCAAATACTAGCCGGCCCCACCGCGCTACTTCGATAGCAAATAGAAATGGGATGTGTGTCAAAAACACGAATCATCTAGTAGAACATGATTTGAAACCAGACTAAGAACAACCTGGGAACGTGAGAGATTGATTCACATCAAAAGGGATCCCTAGGAAATGGTCCGAACTCTTCAGCGACTCCTTCATTAAAATATTAAGGAGGGTTGTAGACGTTCAAAGGATTCTTGGGTGAAAAGTTTCTTAATAACGACAAAAAAAATAACGCCTGCATCCCTATCCCTATATAGGGCAAGGCACGAACAGGCGCATTAAATGCACTGACAAGTCAGCCACAATATCATAAGACGTGCGCCTCTTCTCCCATGCTTGATATTCAATAACACGCTTTATTTCCAGACACTTTCAGCGCCGCCTTGAATCTATTGGACCGGTCGGGCTCAAAGTTTATGGGCCTAGGTCCGCCTGGATGCTGGGCCCCATAATTTACCTTTCAAGACGACCCAGGTCCACTAAACTATGACACAATGGTTGGCAAACTCAAAACTATTCACAACCAAAGAAGCCGGGGCTATTGATTAGTGCTCAAAAGGCTAGCTTGGACCTTGCTTGATTACAAGTTTTGAGTTATGTACTAATCAGCATGATTAACCCAATTTACACATTAAGGCCCCCGTTATTCATCGACGCATTTCAGGGCAATTTTTTGCAGCTTTTTGCAAGCTATTTGCCGAAATTGTTGAGTCGATCCAAGTACGAAGAATTCGAGAGTCGACTTAGCATTGCATCGAGACGCAGAAGGAAAGAAGAGTAGGAAAATGCGTGAAAATTCGAGCCGCAGAAATTCCTACGCTAATTGTTCATGCTCCCGGCACTTATCTCATCATGCGCGACCGCTCATCCGCCCGCTCGCCACGCCGTGCCCCTCGCTTGTATTTTGGTTTCTTCCCATTCTATCCCTTTGTAATAGCTTTTGTTTGGTTTTTTTGTAACTTCCTCGTCTCGAGCACTATATAAGCTCAGTCAAGCTCCTGTAAAATCAATTCTCAATCAATCAATAAAAAGTGACGGGAAGCTTTCAGCTATCCCACTTCTTCTCTTCTCTGCTCCCTTTTCTCTCATTTTTCATTTTCTCAAGGTAAGAAACAAAATTTCTCCGGTGATGACAACTGAGGATGTAAATTACTAAACCTCCTCATCCTTGAAGAGTAAGGCCACTCGGGTACCCGCTGAGGTAAGTCGCAAGTTCGACTGCTTTTCATGTAGTAGCTATGGGTATTTATGCTCTCGGCTTCGACTTTAGGTTAAAATCTCCTGCACGCCCTCACTAACATGTATTTGGCAAGATTTTGCCACACAAAGGGATGCTTATCACTAGATCCACCGTTATCCATTTAGTCGCTCCTATTAGTTACCGTAGGTAGGTTTTAGATATGTTTCACCAAGGTGAGCATGCATGACGCTTAAATGCTATGTTTCCGTAAGGGAAATTATAGGCTTAGGTTATAAAGTTAAATGAAGATCCTGCTTTGGGAAATGACTATGTCATCCTCCCAACGCGAGGAAAAAGACCGAGGACATGTCAAGGCTCTTAAAACCCTAAACCAATGGCTTCGCACTTCAAGCGGTTCTATTTTTACCTTTTTTCTTATTTTAGTTTCAAATTTCGTAAAACCACCATACACCAATCGCTTTTTACCAAAATCCACCGTTTTCATCAAACCTTGTATCCAAACCGAAATTCACCATTTTTTAACCTTCACCAAATCATTCAGACAAGAAAACCCATCCCCGTGTTCGACCTGGGATCACTATACCGCAAGAGCTTTGCTACGACAAAGAGGGACTTTAGATATAAATTTTGCTGATTCTAGTACATCACTATGGCACTAACCAATGTGGCGCCTTTGTCGAGGATGGTGCCTCGAGTGCAAATGATGACTGATGAACACTCTGTGATCCTCATCACAAGTCTCGTGAATTTCTCTCTCGTATATATTATCGCATCTTAGTTTCGCTTCACAATTCCTAACCTTTAGGTAGGATTGCTTTCGGGTTGTCGGGTGTTTGCCCTGCTGGCTGGCTGTGAATTTCCCATGGATTAGAAATCCAAGAGGAAGGTCAAGAAGTCAATTCCCATTTAACCTCGAATCGAGCTTGAATCAGGATCAAATGGAACACCTAGAGGGAGAGCAGTACAGTCAATACCCTGTGGAGAGAAACCCTAGAGCATACATGTCAATGAGGGACTATAGAAATCCTCCACATGGTGAGTGCATCTTCCTACAGGTGCTCTCCACGCTTTGCACCCCTCCACATCCACATTCAACCTCTCCAATGGAAGAAGCTATACTGAACCTCACAAAGCTAGTGGGTAACTTTGTGGAAGCGCAGAAGACAATCAATGCTCAATTAAGTCAGAAAATTGACACTATGGAAAATAATGTAAACAAGAGAATTGATGGACTTCAAAGTGAAATGGAGCATAAATTTGACAACTAGAGGTGTTCACTCAAAGCTATTCAAAGAAGATGATCATCAAGAGGAAGAGAGTCAAGAGGAAGAGTGCTTAAGTGACACCCAATGAAGGAGGAGCGTTGTCAAGACAAGAATTTATTATTGAATCTCGCATATTGGTGCCACCGGTTCATTCATTTGGGAAAGGACTCCCCATGCATCGTCGACTCCGAGGAGGGCAAAGGAAGGAAGTAGTGAGGAGCCCCAAAGCTTATCCTTTAACCAATCCCCATAGATTTGGATCCTAGTGTCACTGCACAACCCAAAAGCACTCTACTCAATAGAGTATATCCTACCTGGCGCATACAACCAACCCTGAGCACTCTATTGAAAGGCCACACCAATTGCACTGCCTGCCCTGCAAAACTTCAAGAAATTAGTACACTGCATGCCTTTTCCACTACATCAAAGACAATGACAAAATTTACACATACCGCATTAAGATAACGGATGCTCTGGCGTCGTTCTGATTTAGCACCCGAACTCCTGCAGATTTCTAAGCTCCAATAGCCCAAAGTAGCCCTCCAAAAGCTTAAGGACTGGTTTGGGGAGCACGCCCCCCACTCTTTTTCATCTTTTCTATTTTAATTTTATTTTATTTTATTTTATTATGATTTCTTTAATTTTCTTTTTAGATTTTCCTAATTTTTAGTTAATCTTTGTGTCTAGCTTAATTTTCACTCTATGCAATTTTTCAATTTTTTCGTTTTTATTTTGGTGTGTTTTGGTTAATTTTTGGAGCATAAGCAAAAATACAGAAAAATTTCGCAACCTGCACTATTCAGGTTGCAAAAATTGGATTTGTGTGCACTGTTCAGTATTTTGTCCTTTTGTGATATATATATATATATAGTATATATATATATATATATATATATATATATATATATATATATATATATATATATATATATATATATATATAAATTGTCTCTCATAATAAAATAAAATTAAAAATTGAAAAAATTCGCAAAGCTGCGACCGCAACCGCATCAATCTATTTTGTTTCCTCGTCATAACTTTTCATCCGATCCGCTTTAGGTGTTTTTGGTACCGTTGGAAATTTTAGAGAGTGTAGAATCCAAATATATCTAGAAATAACACTTTTGAAATTATAATGAAGGTGTAATTTTCAAAATTCTCCAACTAGTCACTTTTTTCCTCTCTTTTATTCTCTTAACTTGTTTATTTGAAGCTCAAACGGAGTGAATAAGGTATTAATGGAAAGCTTGCGAAGTCTCCTATTCAACAACGAGTACATTTGATCATGATAGCACTTCCTTCTAACTTTCCAATCCGAAATGCGCCTATCATGACAATGTGACATTTGGTCGGGGAAGAAGAAGGAAGTGGCGTATATATTTATGTTTTTTTTGTTATTATTTTGAGCAAGCCCATTTTGTGATGTTCAGTGGCGTTTTGTCGTTTTTTTTGTGAAGTCACATAATTATATATAACTTACTTTTTTCAAAATCGGACCCATTTTGCACCCAAATTTTTTTACAGCTACTAACCCGTGAAGTTGGAAAATTGAAACTTTGTCTAACTCGTTAATGTTATTGATGCCATGCCTAGTCGAGTGAATGGTTATTGAATCCTTGTTGCTTTTGGACCTTCTTTCCACCTTTATTAACTACACACAATGCAATACCGGGCTTTTCAAATAGGTCAAAACCGTCCCACCTCCTAAACATCAGAACCTCGGCTTTCCTAGTTTCATTGACCACTTGTAATAGGTTAAGGACCCCATGAATAGAAGGCCAATGTGTTCCTCTCAAAATAAAAGAAGAGAAAACCAAAAAGAAAAAGAAAAAGAAGAAAAATTGCAACGTTTACCTCAAACCCAAGCACTGAGGGATATATACTTAAGCCTTTAAACCCTGTGCCCTGTTAACCGGTCAGGGAGCCACCGACTTAAGGCTCCCTACACGGTGGGATGGGTGGAGTTTAGCAAGTTGTAGGTGCTGGAGTTTCAACGATCTGAGTCCGGTGAAACTCGAAGAGTTAAGTGTTCAAAGATCCTTATGACTCAGCCCCAAGCCTTAATCGTTAGAGTCACCTACATCCTCGCTATACATGGACTTTGTGAGGCCCATTCCTCATTGCACCCTAAAAAGAGTTGTAAACAAGAGGGGTCCCATCTATTTAAGTTGGTTAGCATGCCAGGTTGTATGAAAGAGGGCTAGGTCAGAGAGTGCGCTTAGCGCTTTATTGTTGAGAACTGATCAAACAAACACTTAGATTTTGGTGGAAGTTTATGGTTGATTAACCGAGATGGAGGCTCTTTTGATACTTAATTTTGTATGGCATTCATTCTCTCAAGATAGTTATTGGGCAAGGTTTTGATGATTCTTACTTAGGGTTAGGCATTACTCATTCACAACCTTTTTGAAATATATATTTTTTGTGAACATAATTTTGATTTCGTTTTTATACGCCTTTCTTTCTTTCTTTCATCAAGTATAAGCTAGCAACGTGTAGGTCAGTGATTAGTACCAAAAGTGCTATTTTGAACCCTGTTTATTACAGGTTTTGAGCACTTTTTATGTACTAATCAGTGTGATTAACCCAATTTACACATTAAGGCCCTGTTACTCTACTGATCGGCATTGCGGGCAAATTTTGCGCTTTTGCAAAGCTATTGCGCAAAATTGTTGAGGTTGGATCCAAGCAAGAATTCGAATGACTCTAGCAATGCGCATCGTAGACGAGAAGGAAAGAGAAAATGCGTAAAAATTGAGCTACAGGAAATTCCTAAGCGCATTGTTCATGCTCCTGGCACTATTCATCATGCGCACTGTTCATCATGCTGCCATTTCCTGCTTTTTGACACTGTGCCCTGTTTGTATTTTTTTGGTTTCTTCCCATTCTATCCCTTGTAATAGCTTTTGGTTTTGGTTTTTTTTGTAACTTCCCTTGCTCTGATCACTATATAAGCTCAGTCAAGCTCCTGCAAAATCAATTCTCAATCAATCAATAAAGTGACGGAAGCTAAACTCTCCCGCTTCGCTTCTCTGCCCCTTTTCTCTCATTGCTTCCATTTTTCTCGCAAAACAAACACCCTCCAAGGATGACAACTCTGGAGGATAAATTGGCTAAACTTCCCTCATCCTTGAAGAGGAAGGCCACTCGGGTACCGCTTTGAGTGTCGCAAGTTCTACTATTTTCATGTATGCGCTATGGGGTATTTGCTGCCTCGCTTCTCACTTTAGGTTAAAATCTCCAGGCACGCCCTCACTAACGTGTATTCTGCAAGCTTTTGTCACAAAGGATGCCATCACTAGATCCAATGTTATCCAGTTAGTTGTTTCCTATTAGTTACTGTAGGGTAGGTTTTTTAGATATGTTCTCACCGTTAGGGACATTTATACCCAGTTAAATGCTATGTTTCAAGAAGGGAAATTATAGGGTTTAGGTTATAAAGTTAAATGAAGATCCGGTTCGGGAAATGACTATATGTCATCCTCCTACCTAAGGAAAAGACTCCAAGTATGTCGGTTTTCTTAAACCCTAACCAAAGGGCTCGACACTTCAAGGGGTTCTATTTTACCTTTTTTTTCTTATTTTAGTTTCAGCCTGTAAACCACCATACACCACTGTTTTTACCAAAATCCATTGTTTTCATCACACCTTAAAATCCAAACTGAAATTCACCATTTTTTAACCTCACTATAAATCATTCAGACGAAGAAACCCATCCTCGTGTTCTAATTCTAGACCACTATACGCAAAGAGCTTTGCTACGACAAAGAGGGACTTTTAGATATAACGAAAGGATTCTAGTACACCTACTATGGCACGAATCAACCATCCTAAGGACTACTGCTCCCCTAGTCGGCATACACAAAAAGAATGAAAGATAGAAAGTTCGGTAAACAAGTAGGCTAAAAAAAAAATCTTATTAAAATGTGCCAATAGACGTCAGTAGTTACACAAAACAAAAACGCCCAAACAACCATGATAGACACATTACAAATACGTCCAAGCAACTCTACCAGACTGATTGATAAAAAGAAGAAAAATAAAGAAAAAGAATCAAACGCTTGCTCATGCTCTCCTTCTTAGCCATACACTGACATCGCACCTCCGTGAGGGCTAAGATGTGGGGCACCTAGCCTTTAATCACGTAATCCCGAAAGAAGGAAAGCAACATAATCAGGCCCCTCATCCATGACCTCCAACCAATATACACAAGGCCCAACAAAGAGCTTTGAAAAGGGGACGTCATCGTAAGTAGACCTCCCATCTAGGACACTTGATAGGTTAACACAAAAGTCGTCTTCAAACACACAATATCCATTAACGATGAATAGCTGTAGAGACTTTTGAAAGCCTCCCTCCATAACTTCTCCACCTTCGTTGACCTATAAACGCGGGTGGGGGAAGAAATCACAATAGGGAAAAGAGGATTTGTATAACAGAAAAGGAATCCATTGGCAACTTCATAGACTTCGGAGGATCAACCCCATATATATAGAGGTGGAACCTCAAAAGGCGCATTGAATGCACCATCAAGACATCACATGCCACTGACGCATTGGAACATATGCGCATTAATAATCTACAATTCTCCATACTGGGTCCTTAAAATACGCATTTTTCCCCGACTAGAAGAGCATAACTCTTTAGTCGGCCAGTGGGCAAGTAATCAGAGTACCGTGGCATTCGGGGCCCGTAATCCACCACTCACCAGCCCTGCTCACAAACAGCCCACGCCTCGGCCCTCCTCATGAAGAGGCCCAAGGCGGCCCACTATACTAAAACCACATGGGAACCAACTAGACGGTGTAGTCCTAGAACTCGTCTAAGATCCCAAGTCCCCTAGCTAGCCATTCTACTGCATATGGGAAGGTTGTTATGGATAATACAAAAAAGATATTTATCCACGGATCTCCCAGTATCCAAATCTTATACGTCTCAAGAACATAAATCCTTGATAAGCGAGAATTAGTCCTTGATAAGGAAAAAGAGATCTTATCACCAACATTACGAGATTATCTTTCCTATAATCAAGGAGAAATTCGAGTATAAAGTGAAGGCTCCCCACAAGGGAAAGGTATGCAACTCCAACTACGCTAACTTCCTTCATTCTCTTCTCCATCCTTTTGCTGACTTAGTCATTGAAGAGGCGGCCGACACATCGCTGCTGGACCCTATTTTTTGTAAGTTTATATCACACCGCTGATGCCCTAGAGGTCAAACGATCTAAGTACCAACACTGAAGGCGAGGTACATTAGGGGCACTGGCAGCATCACTCATGCGTGTAATGCAGACGAGTTCCCGGGCACTCTGTTTGGATGGTTCTATCCTCGGCTTGTTTCTCCTCTCACATGGTGGAACGTACCACCATTGGCGTTGTTGAATACTGGGCGATGGGAGGAGAGTCTTTGGCGCGACCTGGCCTTGCTATTTTTTGCTGGGGAGAGGTCTGGCGAGCTTCCTGAGGATAACTCGTCATCCGCTGGGGTATCTATGTTATCAGTGACGATGGGCTCCTTTCCTTTATTGCGGGCGGTTGCTTGTTTTGCTTGGTTGCTATCTTATGCGTCTTTTTTGCCAAGATTGCGCCTTTTTTCAACCTGGGCCCGCAAACGGTCGTTTTCCCACTGTAGATGTTTAGTGCAATCCTGTAATTCCCTCATCTATCTTACTTGCTCTTCCTGTTTCTTCTCTATTGCTAATGAAGAAATTGGTCTTCGGGCGACTAGATCACCGGGTTGCTAGTCCTTGCACCTGTGTCAGACGAATCAGATGTGGGTATGGGAACCGTCAGAGCAACTAGTGGCAAAGGGCTACTAATAGTTGTCGGAGCCAAGCCCTTGCACGTCGTCGATGAAACTTTTTATTCGACTCCCACAGACGACGCTAATTGTCAGTACTTGGATCGTTTGACCTCCAAGGCATCAACATAGTGATATAAACCTAAAAAAAGGTCCGGCGACAATGTGTTGACCGCCTCTCTGATGCTTAAGTCAGCAAAAGGATGGAGAAGAGAATGAATGGAGTTAGCGCAGTTGGAGTTGCATACCTTTCCCTTGTGGGGAGCCTTCACTTTATACTAGAATTTCTCCTTGATTATAGGAAATATAATCTCGTGATGTTGGTGATAAGATCTGTCTTTCCTTATCAAGGACTAATTCTCCCTTATTAAGGATTTATGTTATTGAGACTTATCAGATTTTGATACTAGGAGATCCGTAGATAAATATCTTTTTTGTATTATTCATAACGACTTTCCCATATACGGTAGGATGGCTGGCTTGGGGACTCGGGATCCCGGACGGGTTCTAAGACTGCACCGTTGATTACTACCCAAATAGTGCTATTTTACACCCTTATTAATAC
Organism: Tetrastigma voinierianum; assembly: GCA_016808115.1. Lineage (NCBI taxonomy): Eukaryota > Viridiplantae > Streptophyta > Magnoliopsida > Vitales > Vitaceae > Tetrastigma > Tetrastigma voinierianum. The sequence continues at coordinate 1,051,013 of JAEQBH010000525.1, forward strand.
AGGTTTTAAGCACTTTTTGTATAGTAATAGCTCTAATTAACGTAATTGACATGTTAAGGTCCTAGCTTTACCACTAATCACATTTTGTGGCAAATTTTTTAGTTTTCACAAGCTATTCATGCTAAGATGATTAAGTCAGCTCTAGCACGAAGAAGTAAGTTGAATTTAGAGCTGCAGTTTAGAAACTAGAAGAAGAGAGGAGCAAAAGAGCAGAAGAAGAGAGGAGCAAAAGAGCATAAGAAGAGAGCCCTGCGAAATCTCGCAGGGTTGCGTTAATTTTGCGTTGTCGCTAAGTTTTGTGAAGTCAATGCGAATTTTTGCAAATCGCGAACTGCTCCAAAGACCCTTTAACTTTTCGACTTTTCATACTAACTTTTGTTTTGCCTCGAATTGTTCCCGTGCACATCAAGCATCCATACTCTTGTAATTTTGCTTTGGCTTTCAAGATATGAGTCCTAAGTCGTGATCAGAATCGAGACTTTTTTTGGTTCATTAATAAAGTTTTTGGGCAGGAAGCTTTCAGCACTTCCCGCTCTTTCTCATTTTCTCTCATTTTCCTTCACTTTCTCTCCCTTTCTCACTAGCCAAAACCCCCTCTGAGGATGACAACTCAGAGGATAAGCGGCTAGAAACCCTTCCTCCTTGAAGTAGGAGGCCACTGGGTGAGGGATCCTGAGGCAAGCTGAGGGGTTCCATGTTCTTCACGCAGGTATCCACTATCGTTACCATTCTCCCTTTTTAACTTTAGGTTTTGATCCCTTCGAGTCACCAATGGTTACTTTGATAAGCTGGGGGGGCTCATTGGATGCTTAATGTTAGATCCATTGATGTTCATTAGTTACCATATATGAGCCGTTGGCAGGTGAGTCAAGGTGATTTGTGTTGTAACGACTGAGAGCACTAATAGCTAGTGGATGCCATTTTTAAAGATGTTTAAAGAGGGTTAGTTTTTATAGCTAAATGAAGATCCGGTTCGGGAGATGACTATAGGTCATCCTCCTCAACGCAAGGAAATGACCCCAAGAAACCCTCAGTTGCCCTAGGAACTTAAGCCCAGTGACCTAACACTTCAAAGAATTCTCTTTTACATTTTAACTTATTTTACTTTTAGTATCCAAACAATTCAACCCATTGTTTTTACAAAACCTTAAAATCCAAAACAAAATCACCATTTTGAACCTCACTGTAAGTCATTTGTGCGAAGAAAACTTATCCCTGTGTTCGACCCTAGAGCCACTATACTGTAGTAGCCATGCTATGGCAGTAGGAAGAATTAGGTATAAATATTGTTGATTCCAGATACCCCTACTAGACACGAATCAAATGGTGTCGTTGCCGGGGATGGTGCCTTACTACAAATGATGAACTGTTGAACACTTGTGATCCACATCACAAGTTCTAGTGAATTTTCTTTTATCATTTTACTGTCAGTTTTTTTTTTTAGTTCATTTCACTGTAAAAAAAAAAAAAAAAGAAAAAAAAAGAAGAGCTAAAACCTTTAGGTAGGATTGTTCTTTGTTGTCTTATGTTTGCCCTGTTCTTGCTACAGGAATGCATGTCCAAGTGAGCTTTGAATACCGGGACAAATCGAACACCTGTGAGGGAGTAAATACGTCAAGACTCCAATGGAGAGAAACCCTAGTGCATATAGGTCCATGAGGGATTACAGACACCCTCCATGGGTGAGTGCACCCTCCTGCATGGTGCCTCCAACTGATGCACCATATGGCAGTATTTACAACCATAGTTAGGGGAACCACCCAAATTTCTCATGGAAACCAAGACGTCCACAATATGCACCTCCTGTTCCTCCATATTATGCTTCAACTCCTCAGCTACCACAACCACCACAGTTAACTTCTTCCCGCTTGAGCAAGCACATCGAACTTGAGCAAATTGGTGGGTACTTTATAGAGAGCAAAAGGCGCTAATGTGCAATTGGATCAACGTAGAAGAGCGTAAAGCGTGAATGTCTAGGCTAACCAGAGAATCAATATTATGGAAAGCACTTTGAACAAGAAGATTGCCCAAAAATTTGACAACCTGCAGTACTCCATTTCAAGGCTCACCAATCAGCAGAATGTTCACCAAGAGGAAGAGAATCCAAAGGAAGAGTGGCTGATTGACACCACGGGCTGGAGGAAAGATTGTAAACAAAGAAAATGAAGCAATCTCCTATTGCCGACCGAGGAGGCGTTGGAAAGGAAGTAGTGGAAGAGCCCCAAAATCCTATTCTGGGCTTCACTTACACAAAATTGAACTTCAGTGCCACCGCCCCAAGCCCCATCATAGCCCCATTGCCGGCACCCTCTTCGACCCAAAGGCACATCCCGCCTACACCTCAAACACATTCGACACCCGAAACACTCCACTGCTATACATCCCATCCGCATGATCCCAGGCAAACTTTAGAAAGTTAGTGGCCTTTGTTCAAACTTTCGCTACTATATCGCATACATTGGAAACTGCTCATATTGCATGACACAACAGATGGCTCATACCGAAACCATCTTTGATTCGTGATTCGAGCACTTCGACTTTAGCAACCACTCATCACTCACTTCTGGGCAGCCTCCAAAGGCTTCTTGAGAAATCGGGTTTGGGGACTCATTTCCTACTTTTGCTCTTGATTATTTTATGTTTTATTTTATTTTGATTTATTTAATTTTTCTTTTTATATTTTCTCTAATTTCACTTTAATCCTTGTTTTTTAGCTTATTTTTTATTTTCCTGCATTTTTTCTTATTTTTTCCTAGATTATTTTTTACAGTTTGTGCCATTTCTACAGTGAGGAGGTCCAGAAAACCCATAAATTTCATAGTAAGGGTTGCGAATTTACACCTCAAGAAATTTCACTGGGCTGTATTTTACAGATCCCATAAATTTCACAGATCATCAGAAAGGCTTGCACGTAAGGATCAATTGCACTAAGATCAGAAAATCTTTTCTTTTATATATATATATATATATATATTAAAAGAAAAATATATATTTAAAAAATAATAATAATTTGTCTCTGAAAATAAATTAAAAATTCACGCAGTACCGCAGAGCCGCGAATTTTCGCACTCTAATTCTCGCACTCTATTTTCGCCATATCTTTTCATCCAACCTCCGTTTTGGGTAATTTTGGTATCGTTGGAAAGCTTAGAGAGTGTAGAATCTAAATATAGCCTGAAAGAACATTTTTGAGATTATGATAAGGGATTAATTTTTAAAATGCTCCAATTGGTCCCTTTTAACCTCTCTTTTCTTCTTCCAACTTGATCATTTGAAGCCCAAATGGGATGAATAAGGCCTCTTTTGGAAGCACATTTTTATCTTTTTGATTTCTATTCCTGTAACATGATTATATTTTGCACTGTTAATATTTTTGTTTAACACTTTTCCTCTCTTTTGTTTTTTTTTTTTTCATATTTCCACAACCCAGCCATACTTCTCAGTGGGAGGTATCACTTCCTCCCTTAAATTTCCATCCCATAACCACATTGAGGACAATGTAGAATTTGGTTGGGGGTGAGAGTTAAGGAAGGAAGTGTTGATTTATGTTTTGAGCAAGTCTATTTTGTTTAGTTGAAAGACTTGCTAGTTAGTTTTTTTTTTTTTACAATATAATGCATGTTTTTTTTTTCTAGTTCACGCTTTCGCTTCTCACTGAAAACTTTTTTTGTAATGTTTCAACATGCGCAGTGGAAATTGAAACTCGTCTAATATCAAGGACGCTAGATTGGATGTTATGATGTCACGCCCTCAAAACTCCCTAAGGGCATGATCAGTTAATTCATTGCCCAAGCCTTCATCCCAAGGTTTGAAGTGCGAACACACTAATCGTCCAATCAGATTTTCAGTCCAATTACCAGCCACAATGTCTGTAAAAGAAACGCGCAACTTTCTAAATTCATAAATTCTCCAAACTAAAAATTTCATGCCGACAAAAATTACTTCTAAATATTCAAATCTCACTATGCATGTCATATGTCGTTTCGTAATTATAACAATATATAGGATCTCCCAAATCCAACTTTGTACTAATATAAAAATGAATGTTATCATCCAAGTGACTTCCTCAATTAACTTTGAAAACCCAACATTTCACATAAACATGAATTTATTAGTTCAACATAATCCAACATACTCGAATCAAACTTACCGATGACGAATCCCCACCGAAGTATACTCCGCAAACTAAGACTGAAAAATATGTCACCATCTCCAGTGAGCGTAAAGCTCAATAAGAAATACTAATACATTTCGCTGGATCAAAAGTTTTCAATCATATAACAAATATGAGATGTTTTTCATCAAACTTTAGATTAAAAATGTTGGAACATTAACAAAATTTATTTCCAAAACATTCTCACATCCATTTCAAATCGCTCATCAAATGCGATCCAAACAATTTCATATCAAATTCGATTCAAACAATTTCATATCAAATCCAAATCAAATACATTTCAAATATATTTTTCTAGTCATCAACATCAAATGGTGCCCAACATGGGATTCTCAAATAGGTGGCTAGCCGCAAATTGTTCCTTTTAAGGTGGACGGAACCAAACACTACTAGTACTAGTAACCTCTACCCAAAACCCCTAGAGGCTGTGGTTCAAATCAATTACATTCACCACCAAGGAATGTAAAGGTCAACTATTATTCCCATTGATAAGGGCCGAATAGTGTCAACTATTATTCTCATTGACAGGGCCGAACTCACCAGAGTCAAATATTTCTTTCAAAAGTTCAAATTACAAAACATCATATCTCCACATTTTCTTTCATAAACAAAACAAATCTCAAAAGTACAATCATACAAAACTACTTTTTGATCCATGGATAATCAAATAAATAAAAAAGTAAAATTTTTCATAAACCAAGATTATATATAATTCAGTTAAAACAATTTTCATCCTCAAATGAAGTAAAAACAAACAATTTTCTTTTAAAGATCTCGCACATTATCCCTGCACTTCAAAGGAGTACTCAAAAGCTTTGGAAAGAGCTAATCCAAGCACTTCACGAAACGAATTATTTCTCCTAAAATAATAAGGGAACTATCATCATTACTTATTTACCTTAAAACTTCCTAATTTGATATTCTTAACAATGATATTATTTTTAATTTTTTTAATCTACAATAATAAAAGTTAATGGGTTTCTAAATATTTTATAAAATTTGTGATTTATAAAGTTTATTCTATCAACATGATTTTTTGTTCACCTCAAACATATTGACAATTGTTCAAATGATAACTATTTAAATTAGGTAGTTTTACAAATTTTATAAAACTCATATTCCTTTTGGATCTTATTTTAATAATTTATTTATTTTTTATACTCTTAATCCGAACTAAATCTTTTACTAGAAATAAATAATATTAATAATATTTTACAAATTATATTATTACACAATACTCATCTAGCCTTTTTACCTAACAATTTCATACTTGACAAAATACATATATCTTTAAATACTTATCAAATACATATATTTATACAAAATTCAGCCTTTTCAAATTTATCTTATTTGTTTATTATTATTTTCTTTCAAAAATTATACTCAAATATTTGTTTTTTCTTTTTCTAAAATAAATCTTGAATATCTAACATTATTCCTTTTTTTTTTTTTTTTTCAAGCATTCGTCATGAATCGAATTTCCTAGATTTCTTATACCTAAGTTTTCAAGACTTATTTCATAATAAGAACTTTTTGGTTTTTTTACCACATTCCCCTTTTGTCTTTTCACTAATACCAATCAAAATCATGCAAATATATAATTTTGACTTTTCAACCTACTTTCCATATACTACTGTTCATCTCTACAATTCCCACTTATGTTTTTTTTTTTTCTTTACTTTTTCATTCTCATACTCAAAGCAATTCAGTACGACACCACCAATTCTTATTTTATTTCATTTTTTTTTAAAGAACGAGAGTGAAATCTAAATCTGGCTTCTTCAGGGTTCATCTAAACTGAAAGAAAATTAAAGAATCTACATCAAAGAAATCTAGAAAAATAAAATAAGGAAGATCTTACCTAGAGAAATTTGTTCTTCAAACCCTGTATCCGAAGTCGCACGCCCTTTGGAATTCTATCACCCAGAGAAATTCAAAAGAATAAAGGATTTTCTTATTCCAATTTATAATTAGGTATCTATTAGAAAATTACCTTTTTACCCCTCTTCCATTAAATTACTTAATTAATTACTAATTGAATTATCATTATTATTTTCATAACGTATGCCTATAAAAATTCCTGACATTATTATTTTCCCTAATTTATACCAATACAAATTCCTGTCATTATTATTTTCCCTAACTTATACCTATACAAATTCCTGGGTGTTACATATGCTTAGTTAAGTTGATGACTAGTTGAATTCCTATTGTTTTCAACCGTTTTCTTCCACTTTGAACTAACCACACACCGTGCACATTAGGTTTCAATGATAAACTGAAAAATTGCCTAGCCTCCTAAGCCCTGCAAAAGTCCGGCCTAGTTCCTTTGACCACCTTTAATAGGTTAGGACCCCTTAATAAAAGACCAATGAGTCTTTCAAAAAAAAAAAGAGAGAAAAGAAAAAGAAAAAGAAAAGAAAAGAAAATAATTGTGACACTTTGCCTTGAAACCGAGCACTCCACCCGAGGGTACGCGAAAGTCTTTAAAGCCTGGTACCAAGCCAACTACTGGGAGCCACCAACTTTGTGTTTGGTTACAAGGGTGAATAGGCGCAGTTTAAAGTGCACCAGGTGCTGGAGTTTCAAATCACAAAGTCTCGCGAACCCGAAAAGGGCAGTTGTTATCCGCTATGACTTGATGTCATAAACCTTCATTAGTCAGGAGTCACTCCAGGGGACAACCGTTACATGGACATTGTGAAGGATACCTCGCATTGCACCCCCATAAAAAAAAAAAAAAAAGGAGTTGTGGAATAAAAAAGTGGGTCCTAATTTATTGAAAGTTAATAGTCCGCAGTTTAGATAAGAGCTAGGTCATGAGAGAATGCTTTAATAGTTTATTTTTGAAAAACTAATCGTGCTAACACTTAGTTTCTGTGGAAGGTGTCAGTTGGTTCTCCGAGTTGACACTATTTTGATACTTGAATTTGCATAGCACTTACTTTCGAGGCAATCATTGATAGGATTTTGATGACTCTTGCCGAAGGTTGAGTTTATCCTCCTACTTTTGAAAACTTTTGTTTTCTGGGATGTACTGACGTTCTTCTTCATTGCTAAGGGACTAGCAATGTGTTGGTTGGGGGGTGTGATTACTACCAAAATAGTGCTATTTTACACCCTTATTAATACAGGTTTTAAGCACTTTTTGTGTATTAATCGTTCTAATGAACCCAATTGGCATGTTAAGGTCCTAGCTTTACTACTAATCACATTTTGTGGCAATTTTTTTAGTTTTCACAAGTTATTCATGCCAAGATGATTAAGTCACCTCTAGCACGCATGTCGTTGTTCGCAGCTATACTAGAAACCGTAAGAGTAGAGCAAAAGAGTAAGAAGAGAGCAATGCTAAATCTCGCAGGTCGTGGAAAATTTAGCAGCTAATCGCGAAATCTCGCAAAGGATCGTGAATTTTCGCAACCGCGAATCTGCTCCAAAGACCTCTTTTGACTTTTGACTTTTGACTTTTTTGCTATAATTTTTGTTTTGCCTGAATTGTCCCTCATGTAATATTGGCCAATTCATACTCTTTTGTAATTTTTCTTGGCTTTGGGCAGTATATAAGTCCCAAGCTGCACTGTAACCAGAGACTTTTTTGGTTCATTAATAAAGTTTTTAGGTAGGAAGCTTTCAGCACTTCCCACTCTTTCTCATTTTCTCTCATTTTCGCTCACTTTCTCTTCTTTTCTCTCTAGCCAAACACTCTCTGAGGATGACAACTCTATGGATGAGCAACTAGAAACCCTTCCTCCTTGAAGTAGGAGGTCACTGGGTGAGGGGTCCTAAGGCAGGCTGAGGGGTTCCATGTTCTTCACGCAAGTATCTACTGTTGTTACTGTTCTCCCTTTTCAACTTTAGGTTTTGATCCCTTTGAGTCACCTTAAATGGTTATTACTTGATAAGATTTTGGGCTCATTGGATGCTTAATGTTAGATCCATTGATGTTCATTAGTTATCATTTATGAGCCATTGGAAGGTGAGTCAAGGTGGTTTGTGTTGTAACGACTGAGAGCACTAATGGCCAATGGATTCCATTTTTAAAGATGTTTAAAGAGGGTTAGTTTTTATATCTAAATGAAGATCCGGTTCAGGAGATGACTATAGGTCATCCTCCCCAATGCGAGGAAATGACCCCAAGAAACCCTCAGTTGCCCTAGGAACTTAAGCCCAGTGACCTAACACTTCAAGGAATTCTCTTTTACATTTTAACTTATTTTACTTTTAGTATCAAAACAATTCAACCCACTGTTTTTACAAAACCTTAAAATCCAAAACAAATTCACAATTTCAACCTCACTGTAAGTCATTTGTGTGAAGAAACTCATCCTGAACCCACCTTAGAGTCGCTATATCACAGCAGCTGCTACTATACAAGTAGGAGGAATTAAGTATAAATATTTTTGATTCTGGATGCCCTCCGTGCCATGAATCAACCATCTAGTTGGTCCTCGTGTGGTTTTAATACAGTGGGCCGTCTTGGGCCGCTTTATGAAGCGGGGCAGACGGTGGGCCTGCACAAGCCCTAGGCCTATTGAGTAGTGGGTCTAGGCCCAAAGGTCACGGTAGTCACAATTCTTAAAGGACAGCTTTTGAGTGTGACTATTGTGTACATGTAATGTCCAATCGTTCATGTTTTTTCACCTCTAAGTTTAAAAATAAATAAAATAGACAAAATATTGAATTTTAAAATAGTTTATAAAAAATACAACTATCATAGAGATCAAGTTTTAGGTTTAATTATTTTATTTATTTTTCTGATCATTTATTTTATTTTATTTTATTTTTGTGAAATGATATAAAATGAATGCATAACTTGATCATATTATTATGGTGACACCATATATTAATGTACATCTTTTTGTAGCAATTTGATAGTAAAACATCAAAATTATTCTAATTTTATCATTTCTACAAATATTACATAGGAAATTTGACGCCTTCAATGAATACATTGGATATAAGGCAAAATTAGATAACCTAGTAGATAAATTATTAAGACACTTGGATTAGATCAAAATTGCATATTGAATAAGTTTAATTATTTTGTTAAAAAGTGTAGAATTATATGCTAGTTGTGTACATACCATAAGAAAAATAAGCTATGGTGACATAATTTTAGTAGGGGTCATTAAAATTCATAACTAAAAATATATATTACCATACGCTTGGATTAGATCGAAATTGCATATTGAATAAGTTTAATTATTTTGTTAAACATTGTAGAATTATGTGCTAGTTGTGTACATACCATAAGAAAAATAAGCTATGGTGGCATAATTTTAGTAGGGGTTTGATGATGCTTTTTCAACCGGAACTGGGCTAGAGCGTGCTGGATTTGCTGGGTCGGTCCGCTGGCTCTGGGCGTTAGACTCCTCTACAAAAACAAGAAACAAAAAGGATCGGCGAGGGCTCACCTGTTGCCGCCCGATGCTCTAAGCCGGCTCGGCGGCAGAGATCAACCGCTTAGGCTGGCTCGTGCATAAGTCTGCATACCTTTCACTTATGGGATGGCCTGGTATTTATAATGGTTGATCATGACAACTTTATGTTTCCTAGTTGGATGAAGACATTGAATAATATGTTTCCGTTGGAGAGTATGATACAACATTTCCAATACAGAGATTTTCTTCATCAGAAACCAATTGGCTGCGGATAATTCAAAGATAACGTAATATCTGCTTCCATCGCAGAATGGCAAGCTTCCTACGAGTGGATTCTGGTCGCCACTTAGAAGAATATTGGGCCTGTTTTGGTCAACTTGAGTGATACCATTATGCTCCACAGCAAGATTTCTGGCCTGATTTTGACCACTGTTTGTTTAGATTCAAGGTCATACGCCCATTGATTTAAACCCTGAACGACTGCCTCCGCCTGATCTTGCTTTTTATATCGATTCGCCTCTGATCAAACATAACCACTGCTACTTCCAGCGGTTTGATTTGTACTCTTCCATCGTCCCACCAGGATGTGATGGTTTCCTAATTTCACGCTGAGCTCTCGCCGTACTCTCATCTCAAACACCCCCACCGTTTGCAGAGATTTTTGTCTTCGCCTTTGCTTTTTTGCCTCCAATGGCGCTTCTTTCTTTGTTTTATTATCCACAGTGGTTCAGATCATTTCGCATCCTGATGTTCACTGGGCCCGTCTCGCTTTCTTGAGCTCTATTCTCAAGACGCCTTCTTCTCCTCCGTCCTTTGGTTTCAAGTCTCATAGTTCTGTGGGCGTGGGCCTCAATGGGCTCTACATTTCCTTTGATTTCTCGTTCTTCCTTGCTTAACCCTATGTACCTCCATGGGTCCTAGTCGCTCCTCTGTTTTGCGCATAAGGAGTAATTTCGCGAGGCTGCCTAGTTCCTGGCCTGACCGACGGCACACACTGGGTCGGTGGTGGTTCAATGAGGGTCGTCCCGAGGGAACGCCCTTTTCCTTGATAAGGGTAAGGGCAAACTTAACGTAAATCTCGCCTCCCTAGTGGCTCCGAGTATCTATCGAACCCCTCGTATGGTGAGAACTTATGCCCGACATACTCGCTTCTCGTCCAGTGCCTGTGCCCCGACGTGCTGACCACCTACGTTGTTGAAGTGCCTAAAATGGTATGCTTTTTTGAGGTGGCGTTCAAGAACGACCTCCGCTTTCCCTTACATCCTTTTATAAAAAGGGTCATATAGCATTTTAATGTATGCCCCTCTCAACTTTCCCCCAACTTATGGGGTGTTCTTGTGGGGTTGTTAGTCGCTTTTAGGGACAAAGGCTTGTATGTTCCCGCAAGAGCTGTCTCTGCTTAGAATTCTCTTCGTTGTAGCGAGGTCAAGGCTTTCTTTATATTCCACTTCTGGGGCCGCTAAGTTGATCATTTCGACCTTCCTCCTTGCACAAGTTCCAGCAACTGGTTTCTTCTGCTACGTCATCAGGGAGGCCAACTCTCGATCGACACCTCATGCTCCATCGTCTCACGACTACTCCCGAGAACTCAGTGGAGCTCTCCTTCTGCCTGACTTACTTGCCTTCAAATGGGTCATAGGATATTTCTAACATTGTTTTGGTCGTGTGGCTTTTAGGTGCTCTAGGGACTCGAATCTTAGTCCCGAGGATATGAGTGCTGGGCTGCATCGGTGAGGCCCCGAGCTCATTCAGCCCATCAGCCTGGGATATTCCTCGTGGTCGTCACAGCAGTCTGCCTGACTTCTTTCCCGGGAAAGGTCTCCCTAGCCGCGAAGCCGTCTGGTCTCAAATCTTCCTCATCGTCTGCTCGAGCCCCCACTCGGCCTACACCGAGAGTCTGATCCCTCACGAGGTGTCGGGCAAAGAAGAAGAGGAGCGTGAAACAAATAAACTCGAGCTCGAGGCCGCCTCCTTCGGGGCAAGACCCTAAAGGTGGGGACTCATCCGCCTTCGTCTCGCTATCTGGGATGAGGATCTTCGGAGCGGGCGCAATGAATCTCCCTCGAGTTCCTCCTATCTCGGTCCGAGTCCCACGCCGCGGCACCGCCCCTCCTATAGTGCGCATAAGGTGATAACGGAATTGCGATCGCTTAAGGCCAGGATGAGACTCTTTCTACGCGAGCTCGCGCCGGTCGCTTTCCTCCATCCCGCGCGATTCCAACCTCGGGAGGGCGGGTGCCCCGCCCGCCGAGGAGGCTCGCTCTTTTTCGAGGGAACCTCCTCGTACATCCAAGTAAGCTACTGCTCTTTTTCTTTATTGTTTCAATTCTGTAGTCGAATCCCCCGTCTTTTTTTTTTTTTTTAGGTCGCTACTATGTAAAGGTTTGGGAAGGAGGCCACCTCTACCGAGGGCCTACCAAGGCGTGAAGTCTTATAAGTAGCTGTCGCTTCCCGACTTCCGAGAGCTTGGGCCTTCGTGCTCAGAGCAGGAGTTGATCGAGGAACTTGTGAAGCACAAGTCTGACCTGAAGCACGCTTTGGTGGCGAGGGCGCGGGCCGAAGATAAAGAAAAGGAGGCTTGGAAGGAGGCGAAGGTTGCCAAGACGAAGCCGCTACCGCCGTAGAGAGCCGCATCGTCAGGGTGATTCAGGGGCCAAGATGGCGCCGTGAGCTGCTCCACACAGCTCTGAGGTGGTAACTCGTGAAATGCTCGACTAAGAGCTCGCAAGCTCGATGGACCTGCGGAGGGCGAGGCTTTGGCCAACCAGCGGGCGGCTGATACCGAGCTTAAAGACTGTGCATGTACCCAACGGGCTTCCGTGGTCATTTTCAACGTCTGCTTCCCGAGCCTCAGACTGGAAGTTCAAGATCCAACCGTTTAACGAGGAGGTCAAGGATCTCGTCGAGGCCGAGGTCGATGCAGTGCCGAGGTGTTTCACCTGCGCTCCCATGCATGTTGATTCCTGCCCTCCGGCTAGCTCTTCGTCGCCGGGCTCGGCTTTAAACTTCTTCTCCCCCCTTCCGCAGTCAGCCCAACGTCAGCGCTAGGCTCTCCCTTTTTTTTTCGCACATATCACACGAGCCCGGGTTTTGTGTTGCTTCCGACTTGACTATTTGGCCGATATACCACGATTCATTCATCGACACTCTTCGCTTCTTTCCCCGCTTCGCTGATTTTGAATTTCCGTTGTCAAGCCGCTGGTGGCTTCCAGAGCTGGCTTCGCTGAACCGAAGCACGGGCTCGAGCTACTTGGCCCGCGCGCTTCGCCTTTGAAAGGTTACGCCCGCGAACCGAGCTACTTGCCTCGAGCCATGGCCCGTGGCTAATTCAGCTTCTCGAGCGGTTACGATCTACAACCGGGCTGCCAGGCTCCTAAGCTACTTCGCCCGTGGCTACATGGCCTTTGAGCTGCATGCCCGCGAACTAAACTACCGGGCTCCTGGGTTACTTGGCTCCGTGGCTACACACCGTTTCAGGCCGTTACGCCCTCGCGAACTGAAGCACCGGGTCTCAGCTACTTGGCTCCATGGCTACTTGGCCTGAGCCGTTACTACCGCGAACCGGTTACCAGCTCCCGAGCTACTCGCCCGCGGGCTACATGGCCTTTGAGCTGCTACGCCGCGAACCGAGCTACTAGGCTCCCGAGCTACGGCCCGTACATTGCCTTTGAGCTGCTACGCTCGCGAACCGGAAGCACCGGCTCCCGAGCTACTTGGCCTTTGCCCACGGCCTGGCCGTTACGCCCGCGAACCGAGCTACCGGGTTCCCGAGCTACTTAGCCCGCGGGCTACACGGCTCGCTTGAGCCGCTACGCCCGCGAACCGGTGCTACTGGGCTCCAGAGCTACTTGGCTCCGTGGCTACTTGGCCTTTTTGAGTTGTTATGCTCGTAACTCGAAAGCACAAAGCTCGCTACTTCGCTTTCAGGGTTACTGGGCCTTTGAAAGTGGTTACACTCGCGAACTAAGCCACCGGGCTCTCGAGCTACTTGGCTTTGCGGCTACACGGCATTCCAGTCGTTACGCCTACGAACCGAGCTATCGGGCCCGTGGGCTACTTGGCCTTTTTACTTCCTTCTCGAAAGGTAATGGTAGCTTTAATGTGGATTTATGGAGAATTGGAACTGACACGACTTCTCGAAAGGTTTCTATTCCTTTATAACAGCTTAATTCTTCGTGATGGTGCTCACGCTCAAACCTTCTTCCCTTTGCGCCGTAATCGGGAATCCATGCATGATGAAGCCAAGGTTCGGGTCAACATCGCAGGAGGTCCGCCCCGAGATCGTGGAGCCGACGCTGGTTCCATTTTTTTTTTGTCTTCGTCAGAGGGTCAGGTTTTTCCCCAGTTCCTCCTCGTGGGAGTTATGTTGTTCCCCAGCTACGTCCTATGACTAACCGGTACAGTGGAACTGACTCAGAGGGGCTGCACTCAAAAAAAACTTGGGATCGCTATCTCCATTTTTTCCTCTTTTTTCTTCTTCCCTTTCTCCTCTCTCCTTCTCCTTTTCCTTCTCCTTCCTTTTCTTTTCCTTTTTCTTTCCTTCTCGTCGCACTCCTCTTCTTCTACTTTCCCTTTCCCTTTCTTGAGATTTTTTTCGGTTTTGTCTGACAATGAAAACATGTGAAGAACGATTCGCTGACTTTGGTTTTGAGATGCAAGGGTAGATTTTGTAATTTCTGAGGTAATGCAACTTCTATGTTAAGAAATTCTTATATTCAAATAGAATTAATAAAGAACACCCTTTGTGAATTATGCTTTTTTCCCTACTTTCGAATACTTTTATCATTGTAACTTATTGTTCGTCTACCATGACATTAAAACTAGACTTAAAAATGGAAACAGTGTTATTTGAAATCGTGATTCGTGAACCTTGTTACGCATCACGCCCGGTCCTATCGGGTAGAATCATTTAAGATGTCTAATGGTTCCATGAGCCAAGTGTATTTTTCCTTCTTCCGTTCGGGAGCTCATAATTTCCAAAGTTGATGATGCGGATATGATGTAGCCCCTTCCCAATTAGGTCCCAGCCCATGTGAGGGGTCCTTCTCATTGGTAGAAGCTTTTTGTAACTTCAGTCACTCGCTTCGGTAACTCCCGGGCTTCACCCGGTCATAGTACCTCGTTGTCTTCCGCATAGTCTTCCACACACTTCAGACTGTCACATTTTTCTCTAGATCCGTGTTTGCCAAGAGCCTCCTGTGTTCGATGTTCATGTAGTTCAATCCAGGAGATTTTAATCGACTCGACCGTCTACTACTACTTTAGTGCCAAAGGCCAGAGCAAACAAGGTTTCCTGAGTCGCCGACTTACGCATAGTTCTATATGCCCATAATACCTCGGGGAGGTACTCTACCCATTTTCCCTTGTGTCTTCCACTTATTTTCGCATGCCTCTTAGATCCATATGGACTTCATTATTTATTGACTCGCTGGATGAGCTCAGGACTAGTAGTAGTTCTTGATTCCAGCTCGCCGCAAAAATCCTTAAACTTAGATTGCTCTGAACCTGCTTCATTGTGTTGACACGAGGACCCTGGATCCCAAATCTACATATTATAATGCGCCATACGGTTGCATCTTCCGCTCAGGATCATTGCCAAAGGCCCTACTTCAACCCATTTGCAAACAGTCCACACCACAAAGTGGATAAATTCCCGGTACTCAGCCTTCCAATGTAGAGAACCCATTATGTCTAGCCCCATTGTTGGCGTCAGGCTTGTGACTGCTGGGTATAGTGGTTCAAATGGGAGATGAGATATCTCGCATTCTCCGACAAGCTTGCATTTTCAACTGGGCTATGTCGATTCGGGAGTATTGCATTTAGTACCTCGCTGAAGGTTTCGCTAAGGTCCGAGTCCCGGCGTGGTTGCCATATGCCCCCGTACCCTTGAAAGTATGTAGTCGATGCCTTCCTTTCCTACGCACTTAAGAATCGGCGCACAGAAGCCTCGCTTATAAAGGGTTCCCCGATGAATGGTTAACCTTGCCGATCTCACTCTAAGCTCGACTCTTCGGGTCGCCGCAATTCACCATCTACCGCAATCCCGTACGGGTCCATCCAGCTCGGTTCGAACATCACAAGGGAGACTTCCCCGTTGTCGATGCTTACTGAGGGCTCGGGTAGCCTGGAGCAAAGGCCACCGCCCATGTCCCTTGTGAGGTTGTAGCCGCTTGCCAATGCATCAGCCCGGAATCCCTCCGATCTTGGTACACGTTGACTTCCGAACTCACGAACTCTTGGAAAATGCACTTTTAGATATAGGATCATCTTCTCACCTCTGGCCTCATAGGAGTCTTCTATCTGCTTTTTACCACTCATTATCGCGCCACCTCACCATCCGTCCCATGAAGGCGGCAGGCTGAGTCTAGCCATGACCGCCATACCCCGCCTATCGAGGCCCTGCCGAACCCCGAGGGCATCTGATTCATCTCGCCCGGAGAGTCAGATCACCACTTCACTTCCTCACGCGTCCCGTTGACTGATAATTTCCAGATGGGGAGGTCGGGTGCTAGTTGGGTAGCCTCTGTAGTCTGTGTCGGAGTGAATTCTATGATGAAATCTGCCAAGATCCGCCTTTACCGCCTTGATTCACCTGATGTCAAATTCAAGCAAATTTCATAGCCCACTTCACACCTTCCGCAGGTTTCCGGTTTATGATTGTCACGATGATTTGGTTAGACTTCGATGGTGTGAGCTGTGGCAAGGTCCGAGTTTCCCGATGTTACCAATCAGATCACGATCTGGGTACCTTTCGCTCTCAGCCTCTACTAATATAGTAGATCGTTTACCGACTGCCTTGATCTCTTACCAGGCAAAGACTAGCCAAAGTCCGAAACGTCAGCAGAGAGAGGGTTTCTCCTTCTGGAGGTGGCTTACTGCATTTGTGGGAGAGCCTGTGAGGTTTGAGACGTGAACGCCTCCCGACAATGTGTCCTAATCGGAAGGCTTTTTCAACTGAAGAAATGATTTGGTTTGGGTTGTCTGTATAGGAAGTTTTTCGCCACTGCAGCTATTCTCCCACGCGTTGAATGTCTTAACGTTCGATGGAGGCAAAGATATCAAGACGACTTTATCTTATCTAGTTCGTCTCTATTCCTGGGCTGCTTGACTATGAAACCTAAGAACTCCAAAGAGACCAAAGTGTATCATCGGGTTTTCAGCTCATTATAGCTTCAAGACTTGGAACGCCCAGGCTAAATGGATTATGTGTGGAGCCTTGCTTATCGATTTACCAAAGATGTCGCCTATGCATACCTCCATGAATGTCCGACTTGTTTCAACATCTTCTCACCACTTTCTTTGTAAGTGGTTCGCATTCTTGCACTCGGCGGCATTACTAATAATAGCGTTCCGACCCGTGACAAATGAGGTACTGTCGCCGGGGTCCATACCGATCTAGCTTAGGGGTCAGAAGGCGCCCATGAAGCCGAGGAGTCTATGACCGCCGTAGCGCCTACTTTGAGATCAACCGGCAAGGGAAAGCTATCCTTCAAGTGTGCCTTGTGGAGGTCTCCGTGGAATGATGCAAAGTCGCCACTTGTCAAGTTTTCTTTTAACGAGAACAACGCTGGCCAACCATTTGTGTACTCTACTTTCCGATTGTCAGGTCGATAGCTTACCGACCTCTTCATTAATCGCTTGTCTTCAGCAAAACTCCTTCTCATTGACCGTTTACAGAGAGATTGAAGTTTAACTTGTGGGTGATCACTTTCAGGTCGACCCCGCCTGTCTCTTTGTTTCGTGCAAATACCATGTTCCCGCTTAGAAATCTGGACGAGAGCTTCTGATGCCTTCTGCTAACTTGGATCCTATGTAGACGAGGTGTTCTGGCTGATCGCCGAGCTGCACAGGCTCTAATTCTTCTGAAGGCGCAGGTCGGGAAGACCCTGCCTCGCGATGCTCCAGCCCGTCCGTAAATCCCTTGGCGACCGTATTTCACTTCATCTGACAGCATTCCTAATCCATGCGCTGTTTTCCCCGACCATCCCACTCCATTCGCTGCTAGGAATTCGACAACCATGTGATGTTTCAAGGAACGAATCTCTTTATGGTACTGGAGAGGGCCTACTCGCAACATGTTGCAGTCGACCAAGGTCTACTATGAGGAACTTCAACGTTGTCGTGGCCCAGCAGCTAGGGTCTCCTGTGGTGAGCACTAACTCCACCGATCCTAAGGCGCACTTTTCCCCTAAAAATCCGCCGCAGCGTGCGTTGGATCGGCTCTAGTTTCTCTTTCCACGCCCATTTTATCAAAGCGATGCTAAGCATGATATCGGCCGAAGCTCATGGTCGACGAGGACCCCGTGGATCATTTTTATTACCTACTATGGCTTTTATCACAAGCTGTCGTCATGGAATGTTGACAGCCTTCCATGTCGAAGTCCTAAAGTTATGGTGGTATCCAAATGAGGAAGCTTGGATAACGCTTGTAATTTCTCATGGTTTCCTCAATCCACGCCTTCGCAAAGGCCTTCCAGCTTGAGTTCTGATTCTCCGCCTCCCGCAAACCCTGAGATTACATGGATTTCTCCTAAGGGCGGTTGATGCTGAACTGGGGTTGGCTGACGAGGTGGTGGTGGCTGGACTTGCTCCCGCCCTTCTGGGGCCACTTATCGGCTGAGGTGTCCACGTCGGATCAAGTATTTAATCTCCTTTAAATTCGGGATCCGGGGCCATTCATTCTCATACAGGTCCACGGGTCCGCGGGAACTCATAGTATTTGGTGTCGTCCCTTCTCGCGGGGTCTGACTTCATCTGGGATGGCCACCTTAGAACCTTCATGTCAGGACAGACAGACTCGCGAAGACCGAGGCCGCAGGGGTGTATTGTCGAGGTGAATACCGCCGCAACTCAGCCGAGGTCCCCCGCAACCCCGACGTTCCTCGTCTGCCTGGGACCGCCGCTTTTCTCGCTCCTCCGGGGATCCGTCCCTATCTCGCTTGTCTCGGGCTTCGTCTTTTTGCCCGCCGCCCTTTCCTTTCGAGCAAAAGAGCTTCGCTGGGAGAGGGCTTCGCCATTGATATACTTCTCCTGCTTTGGCGAGGACTCGGCCATGCCGGCCTAAGGGTTCTTGAGACGAGAACATTAGGTCTTTCGACTACACCCCCAGCCCCGCAACCGAAAGTAGCACCACAAACTTCGTCAGATATCCTCGCCGACTCCATGTTAAACCTTTGAACATATGACCTCGTGCTTTCGAGAGCCTGCTTTTATGGTCGAGATACCGCTTTAAAATATTCCTGCTCGATAAAGGAGACGAATGCGATGGAGAGTTTTGTGAACGATGAGAAGGAGGATCATGAGTCTCGCAAACTAAGCTAATGCTGGGTCTTGGTGATAGCTTAAGGCTCGCATCGCACGGGGTCCTGATATCCATGTAGTTCCCATCCGATTTTGTACGTACGAGGTGGTCTATGGGTTTTTCGTCCCGCGAACGCTCTCGATTCATGATTCAACTCGGAAGCGCAGCACTCCTCGCTGAATGGGGATTCGGTTTGTCAGCACTGCCATTCATGGAGATTGAGTTCGCCTTACCGTTACCTTCATGTGGTCGACATTTCTTGCTATATTGCCCGAACCCCGCTTCCCACGACCTTCTCTCGTCGCATCCTCTCCGGCCGGGTGAGGATCATGCTCCCCGCGTAAGGCTTCTTCTATCCGGGCCGATCAGGGTCGAGGTGTTGTTCTCCTCCCAGAATGTGGTTTTGTGGCTCGTTTCGCCTCCGCCGTGTCTCCCGGGCGCTAGATGGTTTCAGAGTTGTTCTAACTTTTCAAGAAGTGTCAAGCCGGGTGATGGGAGCGCTCCACCTCGGCCCGTGCTTGCACGCACGCCTCTAACACGCTCCGAGGTCGGCCGCCCACGTTGCATGGTCGGGTCTTAAACCTTAGAGGATTGGCGTTGCTCTTGCTTGTGTTCCGAGTTGATACCATCAGTTGCTGAGAGGTCAGCTTTATTTGAAAAGGAACTGTCGTTCCCATAAACGACGCCAAACTGATGATGCTTTTCAACCTGAATCAAGCAGAGCGCGCCGATTTGCCGGGTCGGCCCGCTGCTCGGGCGTTGGACTTTTGCAAAAACAAGAAACAAAAAGGATCGCGCCTCGTCGCATGATGCCTAAGTCGCTTCTTCCGGGAGCAGAAGATCAATCGCTTAGAGAATGAAGTTGCGCATAAAGTTCGCGACTTTCACTTCTATGAGGCGGCCCGATATTTATAATGGTCGATCATGACAACTTTCCTAATTCGATTATGATAATCGAATAGTATGTTTCTAGTCGATGATGACATTGGAATAGTATGTTTCATAGTCGAGGATGATACAATATTTCCTCAATGGGTATGATTTTCTTTTTCTTATCGTAAAACCAATTAATAAGGGATAATCGAAGGGTGATAATGTGAATATCTTACTTTCCTAATTGGTGGAGATTGGGTGTTTTCCCCACTCCGATTCCTCGTCGCCACTTTTTAAGGGGCGTAGTCAGCCCTCGTTGGTCCGGGCCGAGGGATACCATTAAGGGCCTATTGCTAGTACTGGGCTCATTTTTAATTCCGACATTTGGACTTGTATCTTGGGCCTACGCACCCATATTTCAAACCCTATTAGGGTCATTAAAATTCATAACTAAAAATATATATTACCATATACTTGGATTAGATCGAAATTGCATATTGAATAAGTTTAATTATTTTGGTAAATAGTGTAGAATTATGTGCTAGTTGCGTACATACCATAAGAAAAATAAGCTATGATGGCATAATTTTAGTAGGGATCATTAAAATTCATAACTAAAAATATATATTACCATGGTTCTTGAATTGGTGCGACTAAAAAAACTTTTATCAATCTTTAATTTAGCGGGGTAATTAAGCGGGCGTTACTAAATAAGTCCCCTATAGTTGCATAAGAAATAAAACCGTGACTATATAATGGACAATGAATACGTTAAACCAATGTTTTGAAAACCGGATCGGATCGGTCGGTTCGACTCGCTAGGATCGGCCGATCGCCACAAAACGGCTCTTCCAGTTCATCGCAAAACCGGCTAGAATGAACTTGATAAGAACAGCTTGAACCTACGATCGAACAGTGGAACTAATTAATTTCAATGAATCGAGCTTCTGCTCATTCCCATAATTTTTTTTTTTTTTTTAAAAGTTAAAACGACGTCGTTTTGCTTATGGTTAGAAGACTTGTATGGTTAAAAGACTTGTAACTAAAGAAAAATTCAATCAAATACTACAGGCCCGTGGATTCAAATATAGGAGGGGGAAGTTACAAGGGACCACTTTACTATTGTGATTATTTTAGATGTTAATAAAATTATATATTACTACAAATTAAGTATATATTTATATAAATAAGTTTATTTCATTTTTAATATGTTTTCATATTTAAACATTATACATATTTTCAAAATAAATTTTTAAAATACTTTATTTATATAAAAGTAATAAATATTATCTTAAAAATTATTAATTATATATTTTAAAATTTAAATAAAATATAAATAATATATTTATTATTTCATCGGTTCAACTGCGATTTGATCGTCAATCCGACTAATGAATCATGAATCGGTAATTCTTTCGATTCAATTATAGATTCGGTTTTTAAAACATTGCATGAAACTACTATACTAAATTTCAATAGACACGCAAGCTAATCGCTGTCACCGAGGTTTCCGTACTAAATGTTTCCCTCCCTTCTACTCACCTCCGTCACTCGGCCTCATATGGCCTGCCGTGGACCTTAAAATCTCGTCTCGCCTTTCTCTTCTCCTTTGCATCTTCACCTCTCTCTCTCTCTCTCTCTCTCTCTCTCTCTCTCTCTCTCTCTCTCTCTCTCACTAGTTTAATCTCAAATTTTCCCTTTTTTAATCTATATGAATGTCCCTTCATCCCTCTATCTCTCTCGCTCTAGGGTTTCATTCTTCTCTGTTGTTGTTTTGATTTTTATTCCCCTTTGTTTACATCTACTGAAACGGGAGATGTGTCGAAGAAGAACCTCCGCCTAGCCCTTCTCTCTAATCTTCAGTTCGTACTTCTTTTTCACTTTTTTCTAACTGATTTGGATTTTGCATGAGAATAATGTGTCATTGAAGAGTTTAATTTTGCAATCAACGTTTTTTCTAGATTTTGATTTGGCTTTATTGTGATTTCAATCATCGGTCTTGTTGTGCTGATGCCTTGATTGGTAGCTGAGAAAGAATGTAGGAAAATAAAATAAATTGAGGCTTTGAAGCTATGACTGCTCAACTTAGAGACTAAGAAAGCAAAACTCGGTTTGTTAAGTAACAGAAAATGTAGGCCTCAATAATTTGCTTTTTTGTTTTTTGTTCAATCATGTTTGTAGAAATTGTTGGTTGTTTCTTGTTTACAATTACCACCTTACCACATTCACATTTGAGTACCAAGTTCTTGAGCTCTTTTGTCTCCTCTCTACTTCAAGTTCTTGAGCTCTTTTTGTTAGATTAAATATAAATACACAAGAATAAACACATAGATGTGATTTTTGTTATTGTTACACCAAATGCAGAATAAAACCACATAACCCTAGAATCATGCATACTAATCAAAGATCAAATAAGCCAATATTGTAGAAGACATACCTGAATCCATCGCAATTAGACAATGCAAGAATGCTTCAAGTACGGGAGGTTAGAGCTGAGCTGATTGTAAAACCTAAGCAATGATTCGTTCTCTCTCAATGGGGCTACAGATAACGTGTTATAGGTTTTAAACCCAGGGACCCCCGCTCAAATTACTTAATTGCCCCTTAATGTTATTGACCCATCAAAACAACATTAAGTGGCAAAAATGCAGGAAACCACACATTAATTCCATATTTTATAATAATGAAATAATTATATAATTATTTCGTGAACCCAATTCAACTCGGGAATAGATCACTAATTTATTGCTATCGACACAAGATAATCATGTTCAAAATTTAACACTTGTCAGCCTACTAAAAGGAAATCTAACAATCTCCACTGGCTACAAGTGTTACCGAATATGGCCATGATTGAATACAAAGTCATACAAATATACACGCCCAAACGTACAGAATACTTTAAACAACTGTCCATTAATCACTAGAATGGATCAAAGCCGGCCTTTATTACATTCATGCGTGAACGAGACCTATCTTTGTCAACAAACGCACAATCAATGACATAGATCAACATAGGTGTGTATCGTGTGAGATTACATAAAATGTGATCTATAGTATGCCTATCTCCAAAGGTCCTCTTTTTATGACTCAAATGAGTCTAGTATCATATTTTCAAATACCACATGCTAAATCAAGAGTAGAAAATCATGACATCACAACAGAGTAGTTCCGGAAACATAATGACAAATGCATTAAATAATCATAGTACGTAACGCATATAAAATGAAATAACTATAGCTGTCAATCACATACTACACATAAACCAAATGAACTCCCACTATCTTCCTATATCAGTTTCAGATTAAGTACACCCATCCGAGCAACACATGCTCATGAAACACCTTAGGTGGCGTTTTCCTTGGTGAGTGGGTTCGCAATCATGGAGTTCGTACTAATATGCCTTAATTTCATACTTAACCACTCCTCAACTCTTCTTTACAAATCCGTAAACTCTAATGTCAATGTGCTTGATTTTGATGAACTCCTATTGTTTTTAGAATATAACTCACTTTATTATCACAATTAATCCTAAGCTGCTTGTTAATGCCTTCATAATCAAGTCCCGTGATAAAAGTTTCCTCAGCCATATTCCTTGATTAGATGCCCCGGCTGTGCTATAAATCTGCCCACGGTCAAGAGGCTACTAGTGTCTGTTTCACACTTTTCCATGAAATAGCCCCTCCTGCCAACATGAAGATGTTGCCCTCGAGGCCGCATTTCGCTTATCTTGACATCCCGCAAAAGCCTTGCATCCGAAAGTGTTCAATAACCTCTCCGATGATCGGATCGCCGATATGTGAGCATACGATCCTTTGTCTTCAAGATACCTCATCACCGCTTAGTCAGCCTGATCCATACAGATTACCGAGATATCCGCCACATTCCCACAATGTACGCTTTATATCCGAACGCTGCACACACTTGTGCATACATAAGACTCCTATCGCACGAATAAGGGTAGTTCTCCATTTCTTTCTCTCAAGTTCAATTTTTGGGGCACGACCTAAGTCGAATTTATCACTCCTTCGCGTGTGGGTCACCTGTGCACACTCGCATATTAAACCTTTCAAGCACTTGGCTGATATAGACCTTCGAGATAAGCCAAGTATACATCTGAATCGATCCCTATGGATTTGTATACCTAAACATATGATGCATCATCAGGTTCTTCATTTCAAAATGACTGATAAGAACCTTTGGTGTCATGCAATAGACCTACATCATTACTTACAGCGCACGTCATCCACATAGAGCACCAATATAACAAACTTGCTCCCACCGAACTTAAGATATGCACCGATCAACAAGAGCCCTGAAACCATAAGGAAGAAATCACCTTTATCAAATTTCGGCATCATCGACGGATGCCCGCTTAAACCATAAATGGACCCTCTGAGTCTACATACTAGGTGACGGTTTCCTAACTCAAAAAGTTCTCGGCTGCACCATGTATATAGTTTCATCAATGTCCCCATTGAGGAAAGTCGTTCGACGGCCCATTTGTGCGCCTTCTGCATCACAATGAGCTACAAGTGCTATTATAATTTCAATGAGTCTTTCAATAAATGCTAAAAGGTTTTCTCCTCTTTTTTATAATCTATGCCTTCCTTTTGCAAAGCCCTTGAGACTAGGCGGGCTTATATCTCGACATCGCTTTGAACCCGCTTTGGTTTCACATCCATTTACAACCAATCGTTTTACACCTTGGCACCTGACGAGATCCCAAACGCCATTATCTTTCATGGACTTCATTTCCCCTCTGCATAGCCGCAATCCACTTTTCTCTCGAATTGGTGCATTGTTTGGCTTGATTGGATGACGAGGATCATCCCCCACTCTTTGTCATCAAACTCATGCTCCCGAAGAGCACTACATAGTCATCCGAAATTGCCTTCTCCTTTCTTTGTGTGGATCGCCTAATGGCACTTCGTGTCAGGTCGCTGAGGTTCTTCCACTATTTCTTGATGTGGTTCCTCAAATCTAGTGGTGGAGCCTCTCCAATTGTATTGCTGCACAGAATGTCATCATTTGGCCACAACACTGGCACAATAATAGGAATGGGTACTGATGTCACCTATACCTTCAATAGCTCGTGGGTCGGAGCATTTATATACTCCTCCTCAAAAATGACCTCCTCTGTCTGAGTGCTCCTAATTATCCTCAATAAACTTGGCATTACCCGTCTCAAAGAAGGACCTCGCTTGAAGGGTCATAAACTTATACCCTTAGACCTCTCGTGGTATCCCACAAAATAACAATGCTAACAATCCTTGAGCCCGCTTTCATCGGGCCTATAAGGCCTGGCTCAACCGAACAACCCCGCACGTGCATGTCTAATACTAGGCTTCTTACCCGTCCATAACTCATAGCGGGGTTTTGTTAATCGCTTTTACTGGGAACTCTATCGAGTATATAAACTCATGGGTCTTTAATGCTTCAATCCCATAATGAATTGTGTAGAGAAGAATGACTAATCATACTCTTACCATGTCTTTAAGTGGTTCTATTGCATCTCATAGCTACACCATTTTGACTCTGAGTTCCGTGCATGGTGTGTATCGAGGCATAATACCGCATTCAGAAGGTATTCGGGCAAAAGGCCCCGTCGTTGTTCACCGATCCATCATATCACCGTAATATTCCCTCCACTCAGAAGATTTGACTCGCCTTTAATTTCGCCTACCGATTCAACCCTGGCTTTGAAAATTTTGAACACTTCTGTAGTTTGTGCCTTTCATGTATTAGGTACAAATAACCATATCGTGAGTAATCGTCTATAAATGTGATAAAGTATGTGTGCCCATTCCAAGAAGCTGTAGGGAATGGTCCACATATATCCGTATGTATCAACTCTAAGACGTTATTACACCGATTTGCACCTGTCTTTCTTTTGTTAGTCATTTTCCCTTTAATGCTATCTATACATATGTCAAAATCTGACATGTTAAGGGAATCAAGAATTCCTTGAGTTATTAGCCTTTCAATTCGTTGTTTGGAAATATGTCCCATACGCTTATGCCATAACATCGAGGATTTCTCATTATTTAATTTGCGTTTGATCCAATAATAATGGTTGCATTCATTATTAAATTTGTATTGGGATTCTGTATATTTAATTTATATAGCTTATCAATTAGACTAATTAGCCCAATTACTTTAGAATTTTGGAAAGACTAAATGTTTCATTTCCAAATGAACAAAGATAACCGCATTTGTCCAAACATGAAACAGAATCAAATTCCGTTTAAATGACGGTACAATAAAATGTGTTTTCCAAAATTAAATAAAACCAGAGTTCCAAATATGTTTCGAAATGTCCTAATAGCTTCAGACTTGAGCTTTCTCGCCATTTCCCGTATAAATGTATCTTTCACCATCAATCGCGCTCGCCGAGTGGCAAGCCCGCATAGTGACACTTATGTGGCAGTGGTCTCGTGATTCATCCACCAAGTGTCACTCTAGCACTAAAGCCAAATTAACTTAACTAACAAAGTTGTTAAGCTAGGAATGCTACTCGATATCGCGTAAATGAACAGACATAGTAGATAACGAAAATAAACACGTAATGCTCACATTAATACTACACACGTATATTAAAGCACAAAATATATATACACATGGGCCCCTTTAATAAGATACTGGCACAACATCAGATTAGTCTTTGACATAAAAACAATTTGAACGGCATTCAATTATAGCACTAAATGTAGACAATATTAGAGAACTGGCCAAACATTACGCCTTTCTTTCGATTCCACATACTTAGCATGTTAAAAAAACTTTATTTGTCTCATATTTAGACTATTATTTACCCTACATCCGCATAAAAATAATCATCCTTCGGTCGACTACTTTAGCATAGATATAGAAAGTTCATTTATTATAAAAATTAATTAATTAATTTTAACAGAGGTTACTGGTAACATATTAATTTAAAAATTTTACCTAAAATAAATAAACATATCATACTTCATCATAATTGAATTAGACGTTATGGAAATAATGATAATTCAATTAGATGTTATGAAAATAATAATGGTAATTCAATTAGACGTTATGAAAATAATAATGGTAATTCAATTAGACGTTATGAAAATAATAATGGTAATTCAATTAGTAATTAATTAATTACTTTAATGAAAAAGACAGAAAATAATAATGATAATCATGACGTCTCAGACCAGTGACCCAAACGACATAACATTTGAATCGTCTTCAACCTTGCGATGTTGACCGTCGATAAGCCAACTTTGACCGCCGATAACTTCGCCGTTCGGCGTCCGTTTTCGACGAATCAAGTTGGGTTTTTCTCGTCTCTTTATTGGGAACAAATCCCTGGTGCCAATTTTACCACAATAATCATGCAAATCTCACTCAACGCAACCCAAAAACACATTATGTGTCAAACCCATACATCGATTTCAACCAAAAAACAAAATTATTGAATTTTGCATAAATTGGGTTCCCAAAATATATATATATTTCAAAAATCTGGTATGATCAAATTAGCACCAAAATACTAACTTATTAATCAAATGATCAGTATGATCCGCTCTGATACCACTTGTTAGATTAAATATAAATACACAAGAATAAACACATAGATGTGATTTTTGTTATTGTTACACCAAATACAGAATAAAACCACATAACCCTAGAATCATGCATACTAATCAAAGATCAAATAAGCGATATTAGCTAGAAAACGTACTGAATCATCGCGATTAGACAATGCGATAACGAGAGCTCTCTCTCTCAAGTATGGAGGCTAGGGTTTGTCTTCTAGATTGTAAAACCTAAGCAATGATTCGTTCTCTCTCAATGAAATTTTGCGAGATAACGTCTTTGTTAGGTTTAAACCAGGACTACTCAAATTACTTAATTGCCCCTTAATGTTATTGACCCATCAAAACAACATTGAGGCAAAGCAGAGGAAACCACACACATTAATTTATATTTGCATAGTGTGGAAATAATTATATAATTATTTAAATGAACTAATTTAGCGGGAATGAATCACTAACTTTATTGGGTTACTGAATAGACAACACAATCATGTCCAAAATTTAACACTTGTCAGCCTACTAAAAGGAAATCTAACACTTTTGTCTCTTCTCCACTTCAAGTCAGTTTCAACCCAAACCCATGACCCATACATTCTTCCTATAACTGTCTTCGATGTTGAATTCTCTGATTCGGGAATGTTTGTGATTAGGTTTGAGACTCCGTTGTTGTTGCCTAAATCCTTACTATTTTTTTTGTTTACAGTCTTAGTTGCTTGATTTTGTAGACTTCTTTTATGCAGCCCAAGTATTTGTTAATTGGCTTATAAGAGACTAGAATGTAGTTTTGTAGCATGGGTATGACAGTTCTATTTCATGTCCCCGTGAGGATAGTAGATGCTAGGGCGACTTCTTCTGTTCTATTTCAGTGACTTAGAATTAGACGATTATGTAAGTTAGGGATAATAGGAAAATTGAGAAGAGGCTAGTTGTTACCTCCTAATGCAGCAAGAAAGGTTACTCATCAAAAAAAAAAAAAAAATGCAGCAAGAAAGGTTGAGCCTTATGCAATTCTGGAATAAAAAAAATGCCAGAGATTCCTAGTATTTCAGGTTTCTATTTTGTTTTTTTTTTGTGCCTATTGACCCATCATTCTCCATGTTTCAATATATCCAAGGTACAATAATGGCAGAAAATTATAGATTTTGGATCATAATGTAATTACCTATATTTTCTTTATACCCATCATTTGCTCTATTGTCCATGTTTTGATAGATCCAAGGTACACAAATGGTAACAAACTATAGAATTCGGATCATAATGTGGACTTGCTAATAGTTTTGGTATTACCTTCTGACCAAATCAATATTTCCATCTATGGTTTCATTTTTCTTTTACTGGTAGGTTATGTATGGATCCTGGAAAGTTTAGGCTATGTTTGGTTTCTAAAAAAATTAGGGGAAAAATATCGAAAAAAAAGAAATAGAAAGGAAAAGTAGTGGCAAAAGAAAAAACAAAGGAAACAAACTTATTTAAGTCATCTTCAGCCTCTTTTGTGAGGGATGATTAGGTAGAGAGTTTGGCAATATGAGCAACCCCAAATTACCAACTATAGGCAGTTTCGGACGATTTTCTAACAACTTACACTTGTTACTAATAGCATTGTTGTAAATATAAGTGACCCATGATTCTAAGTTGATAATGCATGGTTTATCATCTATTTTCCATGCATGCTTATTTTTTAGAAAATATAATTGTATAAGATCATTCTGTTTGCCAACATTTTTCTTTATCTTTGCCTAGATTGATGTTATTTTTAGCTTTGATGTTAGCTTGAATCTTCAATGGTTATAGGCTCATTTCTTATTTCAGACCTCACCTAAAGAGAAGTATTTTCCATCCTAAAGAGAAGGACATGCATTATCTTGCCAATTACCACCAAACCTTGTATCAAGGTGAAAATTTGTGTGGCTAGAAAAACACAGGCATAAAACAGAGTCATGTCCCAAAATAATATTTTAAGAATTTTTTTTTTAAATAATTCATGTTTCAAAATAATGCCCAACTAGTGTTTTTTTGCCACATCACCAAAACTGTAGTTGGTGACTACGATTTTAAACTTATTTAAAAAGTTAAAACCGTAGTTGATGACTACGGTTTTAAGCTTAAAGTTAAAACTGTGGTTGGTGACTACGGTTTTAAAAATTTTTAAAATCTTAGTCACCAACTACGGTTTTGGTGATGAGGCAAGAAGAGACTAGTTTGGGCTTTATTTTGAAACATGAATTACTTTGGGATTTATTTTTTGAAAAAAATTAATTTGGGAAACACCCATTTTATGACCTTCTCTAACATAAATGGTTTCAGTGCCACAAAAGAAAGCCTTGAAACAATGCATGGCGTCTTGACTTTGCTGAACCTGGTATAAGTGCTATCACTGATGGAGACTTGTTCAGCCTCCTCTATTCCCAATTTGGAGCCTGTTTGAGAGTGGTTTTGATTATGGCCTTTTCTATGAAGCACTTTACAAAAGTTATTTTGGGAAGAATAATAACTCACAAGTTGATTCTATAGTTCTTAAAAATGATTTTCATAAATTTGCTATGCCAAAGACATTCAGAAATGTTTCTAGCTTTCTCATAATCACTCCCAAACAAGATCTAGTTTCAATCATGTACCATTTCAGGGCTTTTTTTGGGCCCTTACCACATCGAAAAGTTTCATATAGAGTGATCGTTAAATCATTTATCATGTTTGACATGTTGAAAACGTCTTACTTCCTATGCATTCTTGTGTTAACTAATGTGCTGAATGGTTCAAATGCAGATGCTGACTAGTGAAGAATAATTGCTAGAGCTTCAGTTCAATGTACTAACAGGGGTCCCAACAGCACGGTTGCACCAAGGTACATTAGTTTGAATGATCTAAATCACTTTTCCCAAAGAGTTTTTATGCAAAAATACTCTGTTTCTAAATTGATGCATGAGATGAGATGCCTATTGACAAATCATGTGTCAACTTTCTATTGAATTCCTACAAACCTCAGACTCACATAGAGTAGTCTATATAATCAGGTTTGGCATCTATATTGAAACCATTGATGAGCTTTGAGATCAGAGAAGCAATTGAACGAATATAACAATTGATTTGATGAGATGAATATGCATTTCAATCGAATTTGTAAATCATCTCTTACTACACCTGGGACATCAGCCATGAAGAGTTTGTGATATTCAATGAGGTATCAATGACCTGAAATTCTTGCAATTAGAGATCTTATTGATTTCCTCGGCGCCTCTTCAAGAGAAATAGATAGATAAATTCACTTATAACTTAGTCCATTCTAGAAGTAAAATAGAAACCAATGTTAGCAAAACCACATTTGATTTTAGTCTCAAATTGTACAAAATGTTGCCTACCTGTGTTAATAATCCACCTTTGCTCCTCTTGATATCCTTGTTAAAGCGAACATAGGGAAAAACTTTTAAATCAAACAATGAGAGCATGCTTTGCACCCTAGTCTCCAAGAATATACACAAGATCATGACACTCTGTGATAAATAGATTGCAAAGTTAAATCACCAATTTTGTTGCACAGGAAAGAGATCAACAAGCACAAATTTATGGTAGGTCCTCAAAAGGATTAAATTAATGAAAATAGTTCCTAGTTGTTTAAGAGTTATCCTTGCATTTTGATATATAAACTGAAGAAGCCTTGGAAATATAATGAATATAATTCTTGAATGGTTAAAATGTGAATTACTAAAAATCAATCTTCCTCAAGTCTTCTTATCTTCATTGGAAAAATTCTTCAATCAAACAAACAGAGCCTGCTGCATTAAGCATACCTCCTCTAAAATTCTTCAAAACAGTTTAGGAAGCTGATTATAAGGAAACTCTAAGTAAAGCAGAATGTGATCAAGTATCAAATATGTTTTGCAATACTGGACCAAAAAAACTTGAAGACTTAAATCTCCATTTCTCTAGCACTGGAATAGAGAATAGCAGCAAGAAAAAACCAAAGCAAGTACAACTACTTACTTATCATGTCAAATGGGATCATGCGAGACTCAATGACGACCTCCTTCAGAATTTTGACTATCTCTTCAATCAGAAGGCATCGCCTTGTCCACCTCTCCTCATAGTGCAGTGGCTCCATTCAGTTACAACCTTCCGGCTTTATTCAACCTTCAAAGTCCTTTACAATAATCATGGGTGAAGGAGCCCAGTGGTCTTTCTTGCTCTCCATGTAACTGCAGTGGCATCATAAGAATCAGTCCAGTAAACTCAATTAGGACTTAGGAGGAAATAAATATATTCATCTAATCTTGTTTGGGAGAACTTTTCAAATACTAAGAAACAATTTGTGCCATTGAATAAGAAACATATTTTTTTTTAATTTTAAATTCTTCCAAATTCTTAATGTTAAATGAATTACTCTGAAGCTATCACCAAGCTTATCAAGTTCTTTATGTAATTTTATTCCAGGTACATTCAGGTTGGGAATGTTGTGACTGTATCAATTACTCTTTAGGGTATGTGGGTTTGTGCTTCCAGGTTTTGATTAGTGAAGGACCTCAGTTTGCCTTTAAGAGTTTCTAAATATGAACAGAATCTCTTCCTTTTCATGGAGGATTAGGTTCAAATAGGAGACTTGTGAGTTAATTGTGTTGTCTGATTGATTTAATGGGTGAGGTAGCTAGCTACCTAGGCGTTGGCCAAGCGAAATGATGTTCTGTTTGGTTCTAGAGCATGTATTTGGGATTTCTGTTTGGTTCCCTATATTTGTGTTATTTCTTTATCATGTTGTTTCATTTGCATGAAGAAACAAGCAAAGGACAAAATTTGAATTTGTAACAGTAGAGATACTTTCTACTAATGAAATGAATCAAGTACTACTAGTCATTGAATTACCTTTAATTTTCCTATATTCTGATTCAAATGTCTAGTTTCTGAACATTCTGATTATGATGCGAATAGTCTTGAGCGTTGGAAACTGACCATTTGGCACTTGGTTGAGGCGATTAGGAGGTATCAGAGGCGATAGTGGTTCACCTGTCGATTACTTGTAGATAACGGTAAAGACACATAACTTGACTCATGATAGTTGATTAGGTAAGGGTGCTCTAATTGGAAAAAGATACAATCGTAGTTTTTACGAAACGCTTAAATATTATCTTCATTATATCTTATTTCCTTATTTGCCTAAATCTTTAGAAATTAGGATTTATATGGAAAAAGAAATGAAAAAGTGTTTACAATTTTTTAAAATTAGTATTACCTGTTTGTGATGTTTTGAATAATGTTTCTATTCTTAACAATAAAAATATAAAAATATTGTTTCATAATAGAAAATTTATTTTATATTTTCTATTTTTACAAATTAAAAAAATGTTTTTAGACTTTTTTTAACATTTTTTATTTTTTTTATTTATGTAAAAAATGATTATCTAAGCATAGAAAATAATTAGAAAGTATTAAAATTCAAATTAAAATACACACAAATTATGTTTAAGTATATATAGTATATTTAAAGGTACGATTCTCAAACAAACTTTATTTTTTTTTTAGAAGCTATTTATATTACCTAATTATTTTATAATTTTTGAGATAATATTTTATTATTAGTTTATCTTGAAATTTTATCCTTGATTATTTATATACGAGATTAAATATTTAAATAAAAATTTATTTTAATTTATTGATGATAATTATACAAATTCAAATTAACTCTATTGATCATAAATTTTATATTTAATAAATTGTGCTTAATGTCCTAATTATTAATCTCTGTAACATTATAATAAAAAATAATAATAATAGATCTATGATTATTTAAAAAAACAATTTTTGGATATGAGATTAGAGTTTTTATTATACTTTAATTTTTATTAATTGTTTTGGTGTGATGAAAATATAGGGACAAATCAAACAAGGTAGACAAAGTACGGGTTTATAGATAAAAAAAAAATATTCTTTTAACCTATATAGAGGTGTAGTCTTGTTATTTTCTACAGCAAATTCAAAATCCCACTTGGGTCTTTACTATATCATTTACTGTGGCTTTGGTGAGATTTGACCGTTTCTTAACTTTTTTTCTTTTTCACCTCTACCATTCTCACTCAAAGTTACTACAAAAATAATAATCAAATATCAGCACCAGCTATCATAGTTATATATTTTCATTGTTTTTATATTTCCCAATCATGTTTATATAGGTAAATTTGCCTTCAATTAACACCGACTATCGGCTACTGCTGGCGGTAATTTACTAATGGTTATCAACTATCAACTATCAACTATCAACTATGACTATAAATATATTTATCGAGTTGAACCAAATAGGACCTTAGACTTTTCTGCGCCTAAAACATTTGTCCACAATAACTATGGCCATGCCTTACCATGATTTATTTTGTTTGCAACTATATGTTATAGCTTCATTATTTGCTACCTTTAGCTAGGATTGATGACCGTGGCTATAGGCTTCATTTCTTGTAGTGACACCAATACTTTAATTATAAAATGGAGCAAAGGAAAAAGGAATTCATACCTTGGGAAACTACTGAGATTGCAATTACTTACCATATTCCTTAATTACTTACCATATTATTTTGGTAATATACTTTAGGAACTATGTTTTACCTCTTTTTCTTAAGAAGTATATCATATAGAGATCTCAAGGTTATTCTTGAGGTGATATACTTATGAAGACAATGAATGATAAAGCCATCAGTGATATAGATTAGAATACATTGAAAGACAATCTCATCTTTGTAAAAGATACTGTACTCTTGAATGTATAAGCATATACAACTCTCATTAATTTTATCACATGAGCATTTCATCGTGATGAAATCAGATTTACATCCCACAAATTATGATGGAGTAATGAGCAATGTTGGGAGGCTCATTTTGGCAAGTAGCTATGGAAGGAAAGTTAGTATACTTACGTTCTAACATTGTTTAAATTCTTGTAGCACTTTAAAGGACAAATCTCATAGGTGTAAATTGTCTAAATTAAAAATGAAACAAATGACTAGATGGAAAAGTTAGTTTTTATGTGATGAGACTATAGTTAAAGGTTATAGTAGTTCAAAACGTTGCTTTAATTATATGGAAAATATTTTTGTAAGAAATTGTTGGGAATGCGTCTAAAGTTTCACATTAATTAGAAATAGGGAGGGTTATGAGTTAATAAATATGGGCAATATCTAACTGGTATGAGACATTTAGGGAGAAGCTCGAAAAAAAAAAAAACATGAGTGCCTCAGGCCCAAAGTGAATAATATTGTACCAATTTGAAAGGATGGATCCATTAGGTTTCCCAATCATGCTCTTATCTATTATGGTGCATCTTATCTATGAGATACAACACTTATCTTGATGTTAGGCTTTGTGAGTACAAAAAGGTACAAGAAAGCATGGTACAACTCTAAGTTATAAAGTGGATGGTAATCATATGCCCTAAGGTCATGTGATAACATGACACGATGAAGAACATATCAAAGCAAATATTATTGAAAATTGGTGAAAGAAACTGCATAAAAATAATGATTATAAAGTAGCAACTATAAAAGAAATATGGAAGTGCAAAGGACTTATCATCAAGAGAAAGAGAAGATGACCAATAAAAGAAGTCATTGTTGGCATGTGAAAATTGTCAGCAAAAGACTCCCAAAGGATAGCTAATGCAAGGAAGACCACTCTTTTAGAATGGATATCTAACCACAAAAAGCAAAAGAAAAAAAAGGCATGCATAAAAATAAAATAAAATAAAAGACAACGTGTTCCTTCTAGATTGGAAAAAGTAAAAACTTTATGGAGATAAATCCCAACATAAGATACACATAATTAACATCTTATTTCAGCGATAAGCACTTAGGTAAAATCTTGAACAAAATCCTCATGATATCGGATGCAACTATTACGAAATGAGTGCGTTCATATTATACTACTTCTATTATATATATATATATATATATATATATATATATATATATATATATATATATATATATATATATATATATATATATATAGACAGCAAGAACAAGAAGACAACCAATTCTAATGCTTAGTAGGTCCGGCAGAAGCAGACAATGAAGTAATAATCAAGTGTAACCCCATTGAGATTGTCACTAAACCAGCCATCATCTCCTCCATCCCCACTTGTTACTTTTCCTATAACAGAGATCAGAAAGCTGCTCAACAAGTTCCCTAAGCCAGTAATCATAGAGCAGAGGGACACGCCGACACTCCTCGATTCATTAGGGAATTGGTCACAGAAAAATTCTTGCATGCCAACACTGGTGAATAAGTCAGAAATTCCAAAGAAAATAAATTGTGGAACCAACCACCATGCCCTTATTGGAAGAGTTGCCTTTGGCATATCAAGTAGATGATATTGTTCAGCAGTTTTTAGACGTTTCAGCTCAACTAGGGCTGCAAAGACCATGGTAATGATGAATAAAAATATCCCGGTTCCGATTCGGTGAAGCATTGTTATTCCAGATGGTTTTCGGGTAATAGAACTAGCGATCGGCACGAATATCAGGTCATATATAGGAATCAGGATGAGAACAGTGAGGGCCCTAGAGACTTGAAGTGAAGCTGCTGTCATGTGAAAGCTTGGACCTATTGATCTATCTAATGTGGTTGCTTGCTTGGTGAAGAAAGTGGAAGGCTGTGCAGACACAATACCATACCCCAAACAAGTGAACCATATGGGAAACAGCCTCAGTACTGCCTTTGCTTCTTCTACATCGTTGATGCTACACGCCTTTCCGCTTTCTTCAGAACCCCGTGGGAGAACTAACGCCTTGTTGAGGAACCTGCCAAAAAAAAGAGAGACCAAAATCTAGTATGTGATTTTCAAATTAACCATTTGATGAGAATGCATAAAGACCATCTCTCATATCTCATACTGGATAAGGAGAAAGTTTTTGATACTATGTAAGTATGGTCTCCTTTCAACCTAGTAGATGTGTTTTTAAATCCTTGAGAGACCCTTGGGCTCAAAGCGGATAATATCTTCATGGTTGGGTTGTTATTAATGGTATCAAAGTTGATTATCGACCCTGGTATGGGGATTTGTTTGACCCCTTAGGGGATGTTTGTCTGTTTAGTTTGACCTTGCAATCCCTTGGGATGCAATAAGGACGTTGTATCTACATGGAGAGTGTTTGTCACATCCCACATTGGATAAGGGAAAAAGTTCCTGGCACCATATAAGTATGGGTTCCTTTCAACAAAGTAAACGCGTTTTAAAGCCGTGAAGGTCCCTTGGACTCAAAATGAACAATATCTACATGCTTTGGTCAAATCGTTACATCATCTTTAAGAGACATAAAAGTTAGTAAGGAGACAAATTCCTCCAACTTTAAAATTTGTTTTCAAGAGAAGAATATTTTTTTATTTTTTGAACCTTTGATAACTTTAAAGCCACCCCACATCGAAAAGAAAGAGAACTGATATGCTTCACACCCCCTACGTGTGGTCTCATAACACATGTGGAGAGTAACAAAAACCAAACAGAGTTTATTATGAATTTTCAAATACACAAATGCGGAACAAATATTCAAATTGTAGAGAAAGATTTCGAACTCATGACTTCCTGCCAAACCAAACTCTGATACCATGTTAAACACCAACTCTCTTATAAACTAAGCTTGTAGGATTCGTGTTTAATATAAATATCATGCTTCACAGGTTTTACCATCTAAGATCCTTTTCATTTTTATTCTATTTTCAAACTGTTGCAGTGGTATAATTATTTCATTACAATCTGATTTATATAGTGAAATATGTTGGAAGTTGTTGGACTTACTTGAACTGATAAGAACCTTGCTGATAAGGAAGGTCTCCTTGAGCCACCTCCTCTCTTGTAGTAGGGGATATTTTCCAATTCTTGACTGATGCAACAAAAACACGACCAATCCTCACAAATGGGCTTCTCTGATCCTTTTTTATACTATACCGATAAGTCCTAGCCCCAGTCGAAAGGGTAGCTGACACCATCCAGAAGCAAGGGATTCCAAATCCAAGACTCAACTAACACGTTGTCTTGAATGTAGATCAAAACCAAGATACTTATTGTAACACCACCAGCCAGACCAAAATACCACCAGTTGAAGAATGAGCTTTTGGCTTTCCGTTCCTCTTCATTTTTTTGGTCGAACTGGTCAACTCCAAATGCTTGGAGGCAAGGCTTGAGCCCACTGGGGCATGGAGTAGGCTCATATCTAGGCCTAGATGAAATAGAAAGCTCAAGTTCAATTATTATTAGTTATTTATTTAATCATACTTTAGGGTTATACATTAGGTTTATGATTTATCTGTTTGGGTTTTTAGGATTTATCTTGTAGGTTTTAAGTTGTCATTAGGATTTTCATTTGGTGCCTATAAATAGCACTATATATTGTGTTTTTGTGAATTTGATATAATATTGAAAAACTTGAGAACTTCGTTATATTTATTTTATTCGTTTTCTTTCAATTTTATTTTCGTAAGTAGGGCATCAATTTCGTATCCGCAAACACCAACTTAGATCCAAGATCAAGTTATTATTTTTAATCACATCAATTTGGTATCGAGCCTAACTTCAGTAGAGATCAAGTTATTTATTTGTTTGAGTTCTTGATCGAGATCAGGCTTCTTGTTTGTTCGGTTTAGTGCAGGTCCTTTGTGTCATGAATTTACTAACCTCCTTTACCTTGATCCTTTCATTATTCTCTCTGCAGGCGACCCTCCTCGGATTGTCATCAGCTCTGGCTACGACACCCACTTGCTACTTCTATCGGCGCAGATTTGCTTCTCTGAGGATGGGGAAATCATTTGCTTCTCCAAGGATGAGAGAGAGAGAGAGAGGCGTCGTTCTGTAACACTCCGAAATATACCCTAACGGTTTCGGACATGTTAGGGTGTAATAAAAGCTAAATTGAATTTTGAAAAAAAAAAAACGAGAGACACAGGATTAGTACTAAAATCAAAGAAGGGTAAAGTGGTAATTCACACCATGAGGACCAAATGTCATAATATAAGAAGAGCATATATCCAAGAGGAATTAAGAGAAATTAATGTGTAAATAGAAGAAGAAGAAGGATTTAGAATGCAAATAAGAGAAACTTAAAAGCAAGAATAATAATCACATTACGAGATAGTTAGAGGCCTGAAAATTCTCTAGATCTCGGATGACAAAAGCAATTTCTTGTGGATTTAGTTAGTCTCCACGAATCTAGTGACCCATAAAAGTTTCGTCAAATTACGGCTTAGTCGAATATTCACGATTTTAATTGATAAGTCATGCGATGAAACGGGGACGAGATTTTGAAAATTTCGGAAGTTAGGAAATGAATTGGGCTAAGTTCATTTAAAATAAAGTGGCCAGAAAGAAATAAAATTTTGGGGCAAGGGACTAGAATAAGGCTAATGAACTATGTATCCAAATAATAATAATAATAAAATAAAATAAAATAAAATAATAAAAAAAAATCAATTTGGATGGTGACAGAAGGGAGAGCGTGAAAAACGGAGGGGGAGATTTTTATTTTTATTTTTGTTTTTCTTATCTAAACCTCTGCTTGATATATGGAGTTTCGGCCGAGTCGAATTTGTCGGGCGAAACGAAAGTTCATTTACTTGATGAGGGCTCTGCAGTGAGTCCTGAAAAACACGGGATTGTGAGATTTCAAGTAAAAGTTGATCCACATGTTTAAGTTTTTATCGATTCTGGCGTTCGATGGTCGGGAATTTGTCGGACAGAGAGTTAAAGGCTGCTCTACGCATTAGGAGCTGCATGGAGTCTTGAAATCACGGGATTTAAGCTGGAGTTTGGATTTTCCATGAATAATTGCACTATGAATAGTGAATACGTAAATGAATAATTGAATCTGTAAGGAATAAATGTATACATGATAGAAATACATGAGACATGAATAGATAAAGACATGGCGGGAATACGTGATGATATGAATATATGAATACATGAATGAATAGATGCATATATGATAGAAATATAGGAAGTATATGAATAGATAAAGACATGACGGGAATACGTAAAATGATGAATATGAATACATGAATGAATAGATGCATATATAGGTAGAAATATAGGAATTATTATGGAACTAAGTAAGGAACTCGTTTTGATTGTAGTATAGAATTTGTCTAGATTACAATGGATTAAGAATACAGCTGTGAAATCAATCCCAACCATTATTGATGAAATTGGGTTAGAAGAACCCCATTTATTATAATGAGTTTGTTAGTTTATGTTAAATTTGTTGTGTTTTGGGCTTGGGTTGATTAGTTGTCTTTCAGTTGGGGAATATTTGTATTAAGGAAATGTGTGGGGTTTAGGGGAGATGCTGTCCAAATTTCTACGAAACCCATGTTTTTTGCCATAACTTGGTCATCACTAAATCAATTAAGTGATTCAAATTTACGGATAAAGCCCAGACTCGTAGGAACATATCTCCTTGAAATAGGTATATCCAAATTCCGAACCCTTTAGGCTCATAAATTAATCCAAAGTGGAGCAGCACGCATGGTGTGCAGCAGCCCGGGTGGCACTGTTCCTTCGAGCAGATTTTTTGGTTGTGTCCTCCAACTTCGGACGGCCATAAGTTCTTCGTCTGAAGTTCTTTTCGGGTGTTCTTGGAGCTACATGTGGAAAGCCATTTAGTCTGAAAATGCACCCCATATATAACAATGCAACTTGAACTCAGATTATGTCGAAAATGACAAAAAACAGTAGGCCTCTGCTGGTTGGGCGCACGAGGATTTTCTGGTTGTGTCCTCCAACTTTGGACGACCATAACTTCTTCGTCAAAGTCCTTTTGGGTGTTCTTGGACTCTATGGGGCTTATTTGAGTGCAGAATCCATCCGTATATGGCTTGATACCATATTGAGTTTATACTACATCCGAAAATGACTAGAAACGGTAGGCTGCTGCTGCCTTGCTGTAAGTGCTGCAAGTTGATGATTTTCTTCATGACTGCAGCATATGCTCAACCGTTGGGATTCCGTTATGGGAATTCTTGGACACATGGAAAACTCATTGAGTCTAGAATCTAGTCATATGCTATTTAATGGCATTTGGTGTCAATTTCGTTCTAAATTAAGTTGTAGTACCAAGCGTACTAATGCAGCAGCTACAGTTTATAAACATACATGAATTAAATATCGAATGATAAATAGCAATATCACGTAGAGTTGATATGTAAAAGAAATATGAAGAAAAGAATAAAATGATAGGCTTTCGGTGAACACATATAATTGTATGATTGCCTAAGGCCAGGATATTGGACTGACAGACATATACGATCGGTGCTTGGCACTCACGCTGGTGCTCTGACGGCGATGCGATGGGCGAACGCATTATACGTGACCAGTCGGCGCTCGCACAGTGTTTCGGCAGCCACGATACGTGGGCAGGCCGTCTGCATTAGAAATCTTGTAATGTACCTTCGGGTATATATTGTCTTAGAGTCTAACAATTCTTTATCTAGGTCCAAAGCAAACAAATACTTATATGTGTGTATTTGAATAAGAAAGATAAGAAAATAAATACTTATGTTTTGAAGGTACCTAAGGGTATCAAAAGAAAAAAAGTCTACGATGCACTCCCTACGGAGATAGAGACGATCCCGATAAAAACCACAAGTAAAAGCATTACAGAATATAGAAATGTATAGGTATATGTCATAAGATACGATAGTCTGATAGAGTACATGAAGATATAAGTTAACAAGATATAAGATGTTACAAGTAGATGTGAGAGATATGATCCGATGAGGTTATATGCAAATGTTATATGCTAATATGAGATGAATATATGATAGAACTTATGATATGAATACAAGAGTGAATAGATGGAATATGAATAAAAGCTAAAACATGTAGACGAGGAAATCACGATATAGAATAGACATATATGAAATAGATATACATGTATTGTAAAGAAAGAAATATGAGAATGGTGATGTGAAAAGTACAAATATGATAACGAATTCAGATTAAAGTAATCATAGTAATATTGCATATGATTACAGGATAACCATAATTATTCGGGAATATGAGATATGTACTGAAAATGGAATAAAACATTGGATTGTTTGCTTAGAACCTGGTAGAGGGATAGATGGGCATGCCTATTAGGGAAAACAAGTCTGGCATGCGATCGATTGACCTGAGTGTGAGTGCATTCTGACGCCTTCGGGCCTATAGTTTCCTTTATCGCTTCTAAGGTTTATGCAGGCATGAAACATAAAACAAATGACAAGTATATGCACATGATTCGAAAATGATAAAAGTACATGACATGATATGAGAAGCATAGCATTGCTATGTGATGACAAGTATACAAGTACAAGAAATAAAGTGTCAATGACACGAAATGTATATGAAAAGCATATGAAAGTATAGTATATGAAAAGTACAAGATGAAAATATAGGGAAGTACAATATGACAGTACAAGATGAAATGAAAGTATATGACAAAATATGCAAGTACATGAGAATCCACATTACTCTTGAGGAATGACAAACATGATGAGATTCCCTCTCGAATATATCGTGAATGTCAATTCTATAGTCGGAATTAAGCATAAATGCAAAGTATATGACAATACAAGATTGTATAAGAAAATATAGGATAAAACAATATGTAAGAAATAAATAGTATAGCATGGGCGTGTAGCCACTACATGAAAGGAGACATGATATAGATACAGGATAAGAAATGATATATGTACTAGTACATAGAATGTAATAAGTCCTAGAACTGAAAGATGAAAAAGAATAGAAACAGGTAAAAGACATGTAAACATTTGAATAAACACAGCGATCAATGTTATTGGTGGAGTCCATGTATATATTTTCCCACTAAGCGTAAAGCATACGCGGGTTTCCATCCGTGTGGAATGCGAAGCGGAGGCAAGAGGATAGGACATCCCACATCAGCAGCACAGGCCATCTCAGAGATAGGTGCTCACCGCACTGTTCCGTAATCTCTGATTTTCATTGGATAGGTATATGTATAGTTTTGTAATAGTGAAATTGTAATAGTACAAGTAAAGGGACTCAAGTATATGTGTATAGAATATAATGAATGCCACTATGGTGGTATGTATAATGTATATGTAAAAGAATTTTGTTATTACAGAAATTGTGCGCTATGTGAATGAAAGCAGTGCAGTGTCAGCTGAGAAGAAAATGTTAAAGAGTCCCAGTCTCGAAGTGTGACACCCTCGCTTGACACCCCATCGGGTGCCGGGTTGGGGGCATCACAGCTCCTGAAATTGCTGTGACAAGTTTTGATCTTTGCGGCTATTACTTTGTCGTAATTCGTGATAGCCGCCGCTCCTTTTGATTTCCCCAATCACCAAACTCCAGTGTTACGTATCCGTGTGATCTTTGCCGCTACGTTCTGGGTTCGATCTCCTCGATGATCCGGAGTCAACTCCATTCAGAACCCAGGCACCAAGTTTGGCATAAGAAGAGAGCTTGACATCAAGATCCCCTTGGATCCGATTCACCAGCTCGATCAAGCTCTCCATGGTCGCCAGCTCTAGTAAAAGAACATTCAACATTCAACCACAAATTCCAATACTTTGGAAGAAAATCAAACATGGGATTTTTAGCAGTAAACAAAAGAATGACAGTATCGGACCAAAGGCCAGTAGGATTTAGAAATTTTCCTGATCACTCTTTGAAGTCGAGTTCATTTCAACCCAGAGGGAATGATGGTGCATGGAGTAGGCCCATATCTAGGCCTAGACGAGATAGAAAACCCAAGTTCAATTATAATGTTTATTATTATTAGTTATTTATTTAATCATACTTTTTAGAATTTATCTGTTAAGGTTTTATGATTTATCTGTTTTGCTTTTTTAGGATTTATATGTTAGGTTTTTTAGGATTTATCTGTTAGGATTTTTCGTTGGTGCCTATAAATAGCACCTTATGTTATTGTTTTTGATAGATTTGATATAATATTGAAAAACTTGAGAACTTCGTTATATTTATTTTATTCGCCTTCTTGCAATTTTATTATTTTTTGTAGCCGAGCTACATCAATTTCGTATCACAGCATAACTTTGATTCAAGATAAAGTTATTATTTTTGTCCTGCATCACCTTGCCCAATTGCTACTAGATATAATGAGAAAAAGAAGACTACTGAGCTAACGTGAGAGCTCCTGCAAGAAAGCGCACGTAGAGACTAATGCTTCCAGTCCTCAGAATCCATTCCGCAGGTTCAAGACAATGGTCAAACCTGATACTTATATAATAATTAATATTGATCCCGATTGATTGAAGATAATAAATATAAAAGTAATACGGATTAAAAATAAAAAAATCCCAAGGGGTGTTTGATTAAAGAGAAATTGAGTTAAAAGGGACAAATCCAAAAAATATTTACAAGAATGATCTCTTTCAAAAGTAACCTTGAAAATATCACAAGTTCAGACAAAAATACTCTTGAAAGTATAAAGATTAACTCTCATATGATAACTACATCCTCATAGACATTTTGTCTCATCCTGAAGTTATAAACTATATCCACATGGGTATTTTTGTCCATAAGGATGTTTTTTGTACCTTTTTTTTTTTTTTGTATTTTAAAGAAAAAGGTTATTCTTGCAATTAGAGCCCAACCAACCTAGAATTAAGGCTAGGTTGGGCTAGCAAAATGGCAGTCCGATGTAAATTAGACCAAGTCTTGCTCGATTTTGCCCTTGGCTCAATGTGGGCCTAGCCCGTTCGGGTCGTTCTGATTGATAGCTCTAAATTGTGCTTAGAGTTGACAATTTGAACCCAACCAACTCGGAATTAGGGCTGAGTTGGGCTAACAAAATGGTAGCTTGATGTAAATTAGGTCTGACTCGACCTTGCGTGGTGTGGGCCTGGCTCGACCTAGTCGGAACGCCGGGATTGATAGCTCTAGCATATGGAGGGGAGGGTCTATGGTTCGAGTCTCATTGGGGACAAAATTGTGAGGAACTGAATACTATAATGTAATGCAAAATGAATAAATGTTTAAAAAAAAGACCCTTCGAAAACTAAATTTGGGAAATTTTCCCGAATTAATTTTGACCCAATTTTCATAAAAATAACCATATTTTTTTATATCTATTGATTTTGCATATTATATTGTAGTATTTTATTCTCCATTCGATCATGGTTCTCCCGTATGTCCATCCTGACCCTTTACCACTTGAGCCAAACCCAAAAGGTTACAAATTTTGAATTATATAATATTTTTTAATCTAATATTTTAATTTTAAGATAGGAAAAGTTAAAATCTAATGACCGTTAACATCTAAATAATAAAGTTTTATTTTATCCTTAATAATCTATTACTAAATTGTGTTTTTAACTATTTAATAAAATTACAAATATGAATTATCCATTTACATTTTATTGGGTGTTACTTAGGTGAGATGACATAACTAGGATTAGAGCTAGCAATATTGCCAGCCTTGATTTCTTCGCCACCCCATTTTAGCTCCTCGACTTTGGGAGGTTGAATTGTAAAATTTAATACTGACAAACTTCCAGTCAATTTGCCATCTATTTTTGCCCATGACCTATGTATTGCCTTGTTAAAATTTATCAATCTAAAATTTTTATTTAATTTTTAAGTAACTAGCATAAGAATTGTGACATTTTCAAAGATTATCTATAAAATTAATATTTTCATTGTTTCTTTGT
Source organism: Tetrastigma voinierianum (assembly GCA_016808115.1). Taxonomy (NCBI): domain Eukaryota; kingdom Viridiplantae; phylum Streptophyta; class Magnoliopsida; order Vitales; family Vitaceae; genus Tetrastigma; species Tetrastigma voinierianum. Next base: position 1,095,965 of record JAEQBH010000525.1, read on the forward strand.
AACATAGAGGTTTTAAAAATAATAATAATCACAATATGGTGATTAATATATTAAACTTTGTTGTTTTAACTATTTTATTTTCTCAATTTTCTACTGTATATTTAATATATATCTATACGATAATACTGCTAATATTTAAAAATCTTGTATGAAAATTTACTAATGCATTTGAATTAACAAATTAATACTTTAATGTTAAATATATTTTTATTTATCTCATTAATCCTACTTTAAATATTTACACTTCATTTTTATTTATCCTTCAAATTTTATTCAATCATATATGTTTTTTTTTATAAAATGAAGTTGTATTAGTTTATAAATTAAATTAAATTTAATAACTAAATTATCAAAGATATTTTAAATAATTTTATTACTTAAACTATGTTAATAACAAAATAATGTATTTAAAATACTAACAAAAATATATACCGATTTCTTTTCCTATCATGATTATATCTTTTAGCAAGATGAATTTTCAAACAAATAAGATATTTTCTATTATTTATAATCGTTGAGATGCATTTGAAAAATATTTTTATTCAAAAAAAAATGAAATTTATGTTGTTAACATTCTAAATTAATTAATAGATGATGATAAATCAATCACCATCAATGATATACATCTTTCTAATATAGAATCGCATGTTATTATTAGATATAAGGAGGATGAGGATGAAGATTAGAGGCATATGAGATTTCATTTGATACTTTGTGCTTACTTATCGTTTTGGTACTATTTAAGATGCATTGGATACTTCACATAAATGTGTTGTTCTAACATTATTTATTTATTTATTATGTTTGTTTAATATTATTATATCATAGACTAATTGGTTTATATATTAATTATTATTATATTATTTATTTTATTTGAAGAATTATGAATTTGTAAAATTAATTTTAGTATTTTAAAAGTTGGTCTAACTCAGATGGATTCATTTAAGTTGATAAAAATCTAGTTTCGAATTAATGGAAGCCAGACATCCAAAGACGTTTGGCTCAGAATTCAAACACTAATGAATGAAGTTTCCATCAAATTAAGCACACTTCAACTGTAGATGACGTGACCAGATATCTACTGTGTGTAATCATTATACTTAGTAATAGCTGAAGGTTAATTTTATTCAACCCAAACTCAATTTAGGTTCAACTCAAACTCGAACAAATGTATTTATAATATTTATAATGGATATTATTGTATGCAATACTATTCATTTTCAATAGTATTAAATTTCGTCTAAAAAAAAATTGTCTTATTTATTGTCTAACTTCTTCATACAAAGACATTAAAATTTTTAAACATATCCTAGGTGGATATTATATTATATTATATCATAAATTTTAAAAATAAAATAAAAATAAATTTATGAAGAAGACAAATTAACCAGGATGTAGAAAAGAGAAGAAAGATCAATGGTGCGATATTGACCAAGATAAGAGTCTGCAACGGAAGCTCCTAAGAGAGGCATTAAAGTGGCAATTCCTGCCCACATATTCACGTTGGCAGCCGCAGCTGCGGTGGACTTCTCTAGCCTTCCGCTGAGAGTTTATAAGGTTGGTTGCTATGCCTTTGAAAGCAAACCTTTCCACAACTCCCATACCTGTCAAAATACACATCTAAGCTCATATATATCTTGTTTCTTTGAGTTTATACATTAAAAAGGAAAAAAAAAACACATGATCTTTCCATAAGATAAACATATTAAAAAACCAATTTTTCTGGAGGCTCGAGCTTCTAGTATTAGGGGGAGCTGTGGGAAAACGTGAATAAAATTAATAAAAGGTTTGGAATTCTGTGAATGGAATTATTACTTCATTCGGAATTTAAACAGTCTGTAAAGCCAAACCCTTTGGCATTCCAAAAGGCCAACAATAAAGTCTCCTTTCTATATAAAGGGTCTCAAAGTGTTTAAGGATAGCAATACAGAAGTCTAACAAGTCTCGAGTTTCTTTTTGTTCTTCTCCTTCCATTGGTGATAGAGCAAACCCACTTTTAATTCGTATGAATGAAAACAAAATGCATTTACTGACCATTCAACAATTGTTTTATCTTAGTTACGTAGTGTTTTCTGGAATCTCAAAGCATCACTTGAGTATTTACCTAATTTTTCAGCTGTTTTATCTTCACTCTCTATTGTTTTATTATTTTATTTTTGTTTAGACTAATCATTATTTTAAAAAAATTGAGAAAAAATCACCGATTTTTCCCGAATTTTTTTTCCCCTTTTGTTCCTTGGCTCAAAAAATATAAAATTTTAATTTCATAGTTTTAACCCACTCAAAATTCCCCGGAAGTATAATCCTCCAACCACTAAGCCATTGATTACACTTATTATATATACGCAAACGCTTTTTTATATTCTCTTATTATTTATTTGTTCATAATCCCTTTTTAATATTTTATTTCTATTTTTATTTTACATTATGAATTTGTATTATTTTTAAATCAAATATTAATTTGAAAGGAAAAGAAATAAAATAATATCATTTATAATTGAAATTATAATGTATAATATTTTGAATCTCCTCATTATCTATATAATATTATAATAATAACAAAACAAATAAATAACATTCTTTAAGATACTAATATATGAATAATATATTAAATATAACATATTTAATTTAATACTATTTAATCCATTTGATTTTAATCTACCTTAATTAAGATATGAATCATTTCTCATAATTCATATAATAAAGAGAAAAATTTTTATTAACTGATTTTTAAAAATATCCACCGATATTTTACCGATATTTCGATATTTTCGATATTTCAGAAATTATTTGACTGATATATCCTGTTACTCGATATTTTGATCCTTGGTTGCATGGAATAGTTTAAACAACCACAGCCAGATACCATATTTTCACCGCGAAGGAGTCACATGTTTCAACAAGAGCCAAGTGTTACACCAAGGGCACACATAAAAAAAAAAAAATTACTGAGGTAGTTCTAACCAAGACCTATTACATGCCTCCATTGAAATTATGCAACATTGGATCATTGAGTTACAGCCCCAAACCCATTAGCTTTTGCCCTAACTTACCTTAAATCCTGGCTTTGTCCCTATTGCATAGAAGTGACCTCTAAAGCACGGATACGACAACCTTGTGGAGTGTCCGTGTGTCAAACACGTGGACACACGGGCACGCACCGACATCGCCGATACATGCTCAAACGCCACGCATGACGCTGACCACAGCAGGGTCAAAGACTTCTGACACTGGGCCTGACACTCCGCCGACACGATCGATTGATTTTATCGACCATTTTCTTCTTTGGGCTTAAAAAACCCAACTTTTGCTCTTCTTCTTCAAAGACACAAATTTTTCTCAAAAACACAAAATCACACACAAGAAACTGGATTGGTCGACTGAGAAGTGAGAGTGAGTCTCGACGCTAGAGATCGACACGTCGAACCACTTGGGAAAAGGTATGCTTCAGTTATTTTTTCTTATTCTTTTCAGGCAAGGATCAATCAATGAATCACTGGTGGGTTTTTTTTCTTTTCACTTAACAAAGATTTGCATTTTTTTCTTCCTCAAAACACAAAAGAAGTCTCAAGATCTCACCGTCTCTCACACGAGGAAGAAGGAAGAATAAAGAAAAAAAACAGGAAAAGAATAAGAGAGGGGATGTGTAAATTTAGGGCTGTGAAAGGGGGAGTGGAAAATCGAGTTTGATGTCACTGGGTGGTGTGCGTGGCTCACACCTGCATTTCCACTAGTGCAATGAAGTGGGGTAAGGGCGCAGAGGGTAGAAAGCGGGTGGAATAAGTTCTGAACCTAGGATAAGCAGTGGAAGTCAACGCTTGATTATTCAAAAAATAGAGGGTGTTTGCACTGGGTGTGCAGTCCACACGCTCCATGGGTATGTTTAATTATGTTATAAACTATTCATAAATAATTTAAATTTATTTGATAAATAATTTAAATTTGGCTATAGAGAATAAGAATCGATAATTTCTATTGTGTGTCTAATTTTTGAATACAAATAATGACATAAAATCATCCATTTATTATTAATTTATTAGTACAATTGTTAACCTTAAAAAAACAAAAACAAATTAGGGTCTATTTGCCTAATTGTTTTTTGGCTATTGTTTTTTATAGTTTATTAAGGAGAAGTAGAGAACAATTAGATTATATTGTTTTATAATTTATTTTGAACTCAATGAATGTAAACATGCAAATTTTGATGTAGAATTTTAGCTTAATTAATTAGGTTTATGGATGGATCTAAAATTAGATTGGTCAGGGCTTTGAAATAATTTAGATTAATTTAAATGCATGATTATTATTATTTTTTACATTTACAATTATACAATGAGTAAGAATTATATTTCTCCTTCAAGTGATCAATAATAATCAGATGACAATGTCTATTATGAGGTACCACACAGAGAAGCTAAAATTGGTAAGGGAGAATTATTAATGCAAATTTTGCACAACATATAAAGTGGTCATATTATGTAGCAAAGGCTCCACCGTTGAAAATGCTGAAGGCTGTGGTTTCATTCAGATCAAAGTAAACGAATGAAAATTTAGTCGAGATGCCAAGGGTAAATGATGGAAGTCGAACAAAGGGTGAAATACAATATCTTAAGCAAGTTCTCACTCAACACTGCTACTGAACATCTAATTTTGAGAATTTCACGAAGTAGTTATTGATCCAAAAGGAGAAAGTGACCATTGATCAATCAGAATAAGATTCAATATGTATGTGGAATAAATAGATGCTGGTGATAGCTAGGATGTTTTATTAATCGGGTTGTCTTTTCGTTTACAGAAATCCTTATTATGCTCGTGGTTTTTAAAAGTGCAAGTCAACTTCTAGGTTATGTCCACTCAAAGAGTAATGCACAAAGAACCACATTATCATGAAAGAGAAGAGTAATATCGAGAATCTATTAGAACCAATCAAGAAGATTTGGAATGAAAGGAGTGAGTATTTGGTAAAGGATGGATAATATGCCAAGACCATTTATAATGATTTCCAAGCAGCTGCAAGGGCATTGAGCTTTTGAAAGCCATAAATCAGAAGGGAGACTAAGGACAAGCACTTTATAGTCGATTGATTAATATCATACAAGAGACTCGGTCCAGTAGTTCGTTATAACTGATAATATCGCACTGCAAAGCAATAGGACACATTATGGGAAGTGTTTCACATATCTTGACTCGTGTGGTCTGCAGATAGTACTTAATCTTGCTTTGAAGAACATACGGCACCACTTCACACAACAAGATATGATGAGCGATGGAACAATGTTGATCTCTGGTCATGATGTCTCTTCATCAAGAATTTCATTATGAATCATGCAATGAGATTGCCAATGTTTAATAATCATTGCAAGTCAGTTACTTTCTGGTCGATACACTTTGCTTCAACTATTGTTATGCTTAAATGATTTAAAACATAAAAAAGAGGTTGAAGCAAATTAAGATAAGTGAAGAAAATCTGATGAAAGAAATAAAGATGACAGCAGCTAATATAAAGGATAAAATCCTGAATGAATACTTTGATGATGTGATTATATCTCAAAATTTTACATTCCATGTATGAAATGTCGATTAGTCAATAATGACAAACCTTATTTCAATATTATGATGTGGGATTCGACAGATCAAAAGTGAAGAACACCTAAAAGAAAGAACATAAAAAGCTTCAGAAAATTCAATGTAATTAAGATTTATTAGTTAAATATTTGAGTTTTAATTGAAAGTTTTAATTATATTTGAACTATATGAATTGTTTTGTAATTATACTTGTAGGTTTTTTGATATTGTGAATCTAATCTTGTGGAAAGATAATTAAAGTTTACACAATTTTTTACATTCCTTAGCTTGGTCTCAAACTAAGGTAATTCAAGAGTTTAAATTTATATTACAATTTAAATATAAATGATGTTCTATAACAAGTGAATTTTTATAAATTTGGTGTCATAACTTAACTTATAGGTATTATAGTCAACAATGGCTTGGATGAGTCTCATGATCGTGTTCCACCACATCATGATATGGAAGTAGTAAGAGAAAGAAAATTGTTTTGAGAGATATTTTTTTCAAATGAAGTTGAAAGGAGGCAAGCAACAGAGGAGTATGCTGATTTCTTTTTCTCAGATGTTTGAAGATTTTTCTAGTGAAAGATTCCAGATCAAATGAAAGGTGGTACATGAGTCCTATATATTAAATGCAGGGGTTGTTCATGGAACTTCGCATCAATGTTTCCAATTCAGCATTAATTGTGTTAGAATAAAATCTTGTCTGTATCCTCATGTTTGAAAGAAATTGGAGCACATATATAATTTCATTCACTCATTAAGAAACAAGTTGACAATTCATAAAGAGCTGAGGACTTGGTTTATGTCCATAACAATCTTCGTCTTCTGTCAAGGAGATCTCCAAACTATAATGAAGGTGAATATAAAATGTGGGACATTGGAGGAGATGGTTTTGACTCAATGGATGACAGAGAATGCCGGGAATTTTGAGATTGGGATCTTTCTTGATGAACCTAAATCGAAGCCATTTTATTTGATTTGAGAAATGGTCTTTAGTTTTAGTATACTTATGTTTAGGTTGGTTGTAAAAGCAATGTTTGAGCACTTATATTTATATTGTATCTAAATGATTTTTAAGGGATAATATTTGTAAGGATAAATACTATTTATCAGATATGTTTGTTCTTGCCGTGATCTCGTGAGATCTTGATTTTTTTTTAATTTGTCGGTCCTCGTGGTTCCACCGCACGTGATTCTATGGTCAGATCCGTGTCCGTGTTTTTAGAAGTAGACTAATACCTCACTCCTCCCGCCAAACTAAATAGATTCGTTCAATATAAAGGTCAGAAAACTAGTGCACAAGTAAATTTTTATTTCACGCACTCCATGATGAAATACTGGATTCTAGGAACCTCGAGAAGATGTTCATGGGCCTGCCTTTTCCGGGCTGCATACATCGTTGACTTCCAAAGACGGAGCCTCTGAGACGCGAGAATTACCCATGTCTTCGCCAAGCCAAAGCTCATACGTAGAAGGAGATGGTTTAGTTTGTCTGCAGGGCTTATTTATTTGTGAGTTATGGTAGCTAGTTATGAATCAATACTACTTAGGACTCTTTTCCTTGTCGTGGATCCTCAGATAATAACACAAGACTACAAAAAAATGAGGGAATTAAACGATGAATCGTAGTTTATGTTTATTGATACATGATGCTCATAAAAATGTAAGTCTGCTATTACTTTTTTTGCCACCTACATATCCTCAGTTGTTCATACAAGTGTAACCCAGTGTTTTGCATGGCTTAATTAATGTCGGAAATTTAACTTTTGTTTTGCATGGGTTAATATCAACACATGAACGTACTTGCAGAGTCATTTGCTTGTCTTAACCGGATTCCCCATGTGGCCGACCATCTTCCATGTTTGGTACATTGGATCTTAGACCAGAAATTGTACAGCATGGAGTATTCTAAAACCACAGAGAGAATAATAATTTGTTACCACTATAAAAAATGAAAATATGATTTGTGCCCTTGTGGTATTTACATAATATATGTGGGTTCAACCTAAATGAAAGACAATGAAATCCCATGGATGAAGATTCGGTGAAATTTTGTTCGATGAGAAGATTGTTGGATGTGCACCCAAAATCCTACATCGATTAGGAATGAGAAGACTTTTGAGTTTATAAGAAGGAACAATATCCACCTGTACGAGGCTCAGGGTAAAGCCCAAAAAACAAAATCACTAGGCTTAGGTTTAAATGAATAGCTGACATAAATTCAATGTGTGATAGAAGAGTCCATAGGCTTCAACACTATTTCTGAATCTTTACCTTCACCCATCCCGTAGATGAATAATTTCAGCCTGATGAAGGCTCGTATTAAAGATCTGATCACATTACCGAGTGTTCTTCGCATTTAATCAATTCAACCATGAGGTACTCACACTGCGTTTCTTCATAATCAAATCGATTCAGTAATGCTCCTGTGACTACATTAACACACAAAGCTCACCGAATAATGAACAAAATGTTGAAAACGCAAGAGGAGAGAGATTAAAGAAAATTGCATAACTGAATCTCTTTATTTCAATCACAATAACATTACATCATCTAAAACAAAGCAAATTAAATAGGCTCGCTGCCTTGAGGACATGGCTTCAGAACGTGACTGCTTTAGAAACATGGCTACACAATTTGTTGATTTGTCCTATGCTGGGTGGTTGATTTAGGAGCTCAATGAAGGTACAAAAATTTATAATACCAAAAACCTATCTCGTAGAAATCATAAAATAATATATATTAGTGTTCAGTAATCTTCTTAGATGAGTTTTCTTCCAAAGATCTCAATATTAGGTTATTTATTAGTTGGTTATTGATTTGAAAAATTATAATTAAAAGTGTGATATTTCGGCTATAAGAAGATTGATTGATTGATTTGGTTTGAAACAATTGTTAGTATCCGCTGGTCTGCACAAGACCATCCTCACCATGGGAGATTCAGTAAGGGGGTTTTAATAAGTCCTCATTGGTCACCAAGATCAATATGAGGGTTCCTATTATATTGAATTAAGGTTCTTTAGGCTCTTAACAGACTCAAAGCTTCACAAGAAATTGGTCCATTATAATGCGTAGGTAAAGTGGTGTCGCCAGTTGCCCACTGACATTATCTAAACCTTCTGGCATCGGCAAAGACCAGTAGAGAAAGAGGTTCAAAACTTAATAGTTAAATTGAGATTTATTGTCACTATGAGTGTCCTGAACCATACACACCAATTTCGCTCTGCAATAGAGTGTTTCACTTTAGTTTGCATGCTCACCTTCAATATAAGAATAATCCACCTCACCCCAGAAAGATTACATCACCATGTTTGTGGTCGTTGAATCTTCCATTGAATGTAAAAGAATATAATAATGTTGAAAATCAGATGAAGTTTAACAGAAAAAGAAAAAGAATATCCTTTCCATCAATGTAGACTCTGTAATGATACATTTAAAGGGTCGGATCAGATGTCTTCAGTTCAAAATCATGACAACTGCTTAATCTGTAATATTTACGATGCTTCAAAATCCTGACATCACTGATAAAACTAAAAGTGCAGTCTCCTTGAAAAATGGGAGCTTTTATCAAACATAAAAATCTGGTTCAAACAGTCAATATGGTCAATAGTAATTCATAATATATAAAATGAATGTCACTGGCCTCACATCATTGTCATAAAATGAGAGAATCCAAACCAACAGATTATAAGGTCTCAATAGCTGATGTCATCATCAATATATTAAAATTATAATCAATGACATGTTGATATAATAAAATGTAGTTGTATTTTTGTTTTTCCAATATTGGCACGCTTACCAGAGTGTCTTCCTCCATCGCTCTGTAAAGATTCAGTACTGGTGATCCCTCAATAGTGTTACAGTTCTGATACTTCCCATGCGATTCACCAGCGCACGATGAAAACAACCAGCTATCCGCTACTACGAACCCATTCAATGTTCATATGATCAACCCGATGTCCTTAGTCTCACCAATCAACATATGCCCGGTCACGCGGTGAAATTCAGTTTCAAACAAATTATTTGTTCGAAAACCCATCATTTGGTTTTCCCCGTTAAATGTTTGTAAGAATCCTTCCGAGCGAATCGCTTTGATGGGAACTTCCAAAATGAATTCACAATTTCCCACGAATTGGTCGATAACTTCAACATGGAACGAATTTTCCGCTTTTCGCGCCCCTCAACATTTTTGTTGAATGATTTGCCGCCAACGCATCACCAATATTCGAGTGTCACTCAACGCGATACTTAATAATATTACCCCCCAATACCACATCATGTTAACAGACTTCACATAATATATATTAATATAATCAATCCATAAAGACAGTATAAATTTCTAACGATTAATCAGAATGAAGTCAATGGCTAATGACAAACACGTTAATCCACTCTTAATCACTAATACATATAAAATTCATAACAAAAATATTCTGACGGTCACTATTCACATGAACGTAAAGAAATGACGTTGACTTGTTTACTGACTCACACAGCATATAGAACTTCACCTTGCCTGTAGTTTTCGAGATCAATTTTACTATTAAAATGTTGTTCTCAGAACATCTTAATCAACATTTTCGCGGTTTAGACAAAGATTATGCAAAGTTAGAAAGATCCCAATCCCTGGAGTTGTTCGATCTTCACCAACGGTATCACGCCAGAGTTCGCCAGAAAAACTATTTCTTTATTCATTGAAACCATCTGTTCCATCTACGCAATCTGGATATAAAGCCTCCCACTTCAAAACCAAACCATTCTTTCTGATTCTAGTCCTTTGCACGCTTGTTCTTCACTGGTAATACCATTCCAAGTTTCGCCTTATTCACTATTACTAATTAATAATTCCCAATGTGTCATTTTTCTAGATTTTGACACTCGCACCGCCATCCATCTCATCCTTCTTACCATGCAACACGCCACACAAAAGACACGCCAGAGCGACTTGTCACATCACGCAGGTCTCTCAACCTGCTTTTGGCACAACTATACTTGCCTTGAAAAAGTGAAATTCGACCGCCTGAATTAGACGCAACTAACGTGGAAGCAGATTTGAGACTCATTCCAACGCGAACCGCTTCATCATCCGAGATCTAGAAAAATTTTGGGTTTTGATCAAAATTACCGTTTTGCTATTTTTCCGAAAATTGGAATTTTCTTGGGTCTTACAAGATAATTCGTTTGGTAGATCCAATTTCTATTTAAAGAAAGAAAATAGCATCTAGGGGGCTTATTTGGTAAGTAAATACAATCACAAGTCAATCACAATACAATATCTCTTTCCTTTTCCAACTTGGAATGTCAAACTTTTCTATTTGGGCACAATTGGGCGATTTTGAAGTACTCTTAAGAAGGGAGAGTACGAAATTTCCCACCCACTCATGGATGCATAGTGAAATCAAGCAATGAAGGTGTAATTTGATCCTCGGTGCAAATTTTCACATTGGTTGATCGTCCGATTTGCATTTAGCTAATGTAATCACTTTTGGTGTTTTGGAGATGTACAAATATTTATAAATCTAAAGGAACCTAGCTAGGGGTAGCAAGAGTTATTGTAGCCTTAGTGGTCTTTTAGGGTCGTCCACAGGAAGAGTATTCTTTCCAAACAATGTCTTTTTGGTTTAGATCAAGTAAAAGAGAAATTAAAACAAGAATTTAAAATCTAATCATTTTTAGGGAAGAGGGTGAAAATATGATTTTTATCAATAAAAGAAAGGCCTTGGAGCTTAGGGTTTCACCAAGACACACCTTGGGAGAATTAGAGAGATATAAAAATAATTGGTCGTCCAAAGTGGGGAATTGATGCCAATCAATCCTCTCAACCCCGCCTAAGTGGTCCTAAAGAGATAGAAAATTTCCTAACTCTCTCAAGTATGGTATGGTCACTGCCCGACTTACTCCAACCCTAGGTTCTTCCTCTGATAGTCAAGAAAAGATATATGTTTGACTACACCGGATGCAAGACAATCGATGTGCTTTACTAACATACCAAGTCCCTATGTAGAGAATAAGAGACTCTAGTGGGAATACACCTACGTCCACCCATCTCTCTCTTGGGTGTTGTTAGGTGTGAATCTCATTAGCATTTAAGCATGGTTTACATGATTATTATAAGATTCTTATGCTAGATTCACATACATATCATGCAACTTTATGATAAACTCGATCCCTCTCCACTCGTTTTGTAAGAATTGAAGTAGAAAGCAAGCAATTTGGGCAAGAAACAAGCAAAAGGAAGCAAGTTGTAGAGAAGCAGGACACTTGTTGAGACAAGCAAGCACATGTCATGACAAGCAGTGGAATTCATGAAAAGATTAGTGTCTGACTTGTCACGATAAGGAGTCAGTTACCTCGATAACTAAATAAAAATATGGAGATTAGATTTCGTCTTGCGGCTACAAGGATTCACTTGCCATGACAATTGGAGGACAATTTTGACATGCGCTTACTAACTCGTCATGACAAGGAGTCACTTGTCGCGACAACCTGAAGACTTCCAAGTAGCACTTGTTGCAACAGCCACCTGCTTGTCGCGACAAGAGGCATGGGTTTAACATAGTCTTGCTATTTTCGATCTTTTTCTTTTGGCCCATTTCCCAAGAAACTATATATACTTTTTTTAGTAGTTTTTAGGGTTCGAATTTTAAGGAAGAACACCAAATTAGGGTTTCTCCCATCCTAATCTAGAATCACCTAGGGTTTAGATTTATTGGCTTAATTTACCTTGGATTGTTTTTTTCTTGAAGATTTAACTTGAAGGAAGGCTATAGTCACAGGTTAGAGAGGAGTCTAAGGACTAATTCAGCTTCAATCTATTTTTTATTCCTAAACTTTTACCCTTTCCCATATTTTTGGATTTCATGATTGTATCAAGTACGATTTTGATTTGTTATGACTCTATGATGAGGAACTAAACTGCTCTAGGGTTGATTGTTGGATTTTGATGTGTTAATTTATAGGATTTTTGGAAGTTATTGTGGAAGAATGCTTGTATTGATGTTGTTGATGTGAATCTTGGATTATTATGATTTCTTTGATTGAATTTTGTTGGGAAACTTGTTTAAAACCTCTTTTTAAAGGTATTCATTTAGGGTTTCCCGAGTGATTTAATTAAGGAAAATCATATTAACCTAATCAAAGAGATTTAGGAAATCAAAAATGTCTGGTATTGAATTGATTTCATTAGGGGAATACATCAATTACCCTTGTGTTGGGGTCGTATGGACTTAACAATGATCAATTCCCACACAGACCGGGTTGTCTTATTGCATGAACTTAATAGTGACCAATAAAACACATGAGGAAAATCGTGCCTTAGAAAAGTACCACTCTAAATACCTAGATGGACTTATCAGTTAATAGGGAGTTAGTGTGACAAATTGAGGGCTGTAATGAGAGTTAAAACCCCATATCTTGTTCCTTAGACTAATACAGGCTGTATTTTCACATAACTTGGGCTTAATTAGTATAAATCAAGAAGCATCAAGAACAACAATCAACCCTAGTATCTCTCGCCTTTGAGTATTTCCTCTTGTTTGACCCGATATTTGTTAGTTGAGCCTAAATCACCCCTGTTTTGTTTTGATTTTTATTTCAAAATCATCAATTTTCAATTGTTTCAGTAGCTTAGATAGCGAATAGCATGAGTAACTGGGGTACTTGATCCATTGAACCACACCACACAAATCCCCATGGGACAATATCCGAACTTCAAATTCAACTTTACTACTTTTAAGACCGTGCACTTGCAGAGTTTAGGATACATTTTTATACACATTTGCTAAGGAATTGATTAATTTTTGGCATGCTTTAGTGTTTAATGATATTTTGGTGAAAGATAAGTTTTCTACTTTAAGCAAAAAAAATTTCATTTGTTTATTTTTCTTTCATTTTCATTTTTTTTGTATTTAGTTTATTCATTTTTGTTTTGGAGATTTATTTTGTGATTTTAGGTACTTGGTTGTATGCATAGGATGCCTGTTTTTGAATTGTTACTTTTTGTTTATGAAATTGAAAGGATTTTGAGGAATTTGAGGAAGACAAGGCTTGCAGAAGAAAGAAATATGGTTGAGAATTTAATAAATAGAAATGCAGAGAGGAATCAACGACAAAGGACATTGGCTAAAATTTGGAAGCTAGCTATAAATGAGAATTATTTTGGAGTGAGGAGGCAACCAATTGATGCCAACAAGTTTGAATTAAAACCTTCCCTCATTTCTATGGTGCAACAACATTAGTTTTGTGGGCAATCATCTAAAGATCCTAATGGGCACATGGCCAACTTCTTAGAGCTTGCCCACATAGTTAAGGTCAATGGGGTGCTACATGATGTAATCAAGATGAATATGTTTTCGTTTTCCTAGAGGGAGAAGGTAAGATCTTGATATCAATGCCTACATCAATAATCTATTGAGACATGGGAGCAGCTAGTTGAGGCATTCCTAACTAAAATTTTCTACTCCCAACTAGTTAACTTAGGGCACTAGGCATTAAATTCCCCTAGAACTGTGCTTGGGATTCCAATTGAATCAACACACTCTTTTTTTTATTTGAAAGCTTGTAGGCCTTTTGAAGGTGTCCAACACTAATAGAATCAGTTTGACATCTAAAAGTAAGTGACACTCAAGATGAAGGGGCCCGAACTCAAACTGTATAAAAGAGATCTTGTGTGTGTGTGATTTTTAAGTTTAAAAAAGAAATGGTTTCTTGAAAAACTAGGAGGTTGGTCGAAATATGTCTCCCACAACCAATATATTCCTAAAATCAAGATTTCACAAACATTAAGGTTTCCCAACAAAGTTAACCAATTATCAAGACTAATGTCAATACCCAATAGAATAATATTTTGCCCCTTCAACACAATTGTCTCTTCAACAACTAAATTTCGAAAAAAATGCTATTGGATGTCGATATGATTTGTTCTATTGGATGCCTTGTTGTCACAAAAGATCACAATCATGCCTTCCTACTCTTGGAGAAAATCAGCTAACAATTGCCTCAACCAAACTGCTTGACAAACTAATGTTGTTGCTACTGCTACATATTTTGCTTCCGACGATGACAAGCTACTATGTCTTGATTCTTTGATCTCCATGAAATAACACCACTACCAAGTGAAAAAATATAGCTAGAAGTACTATTTCTGTCTTCCAAACAACTTGCCCTATCACTATCAGTAAAACAAAAATTAAAGTCTGAAATTTGAAACCTTTGAGTACCAAATTCAACAATTAATAGTCTTGGAAACATATCTTAAAATTCTTTTCACTGCTCCAAGATAGTGTCTTTTAGGCCTTGTACAAACTTGGAAACCACACCAACAACATATTCTATATCGGGTCTCATATGAGACAAGTAGTTCAAACCACTAACTATGCTTCTATAGTATCTTGCATTAGACATTCTAGTACCATCATCATCAACAACTTTTTCATTAATATTCATGGAAGTAGGTGTTTGCTTACAATTCAACATATTAAACTAATTAAGCAAATTAGTTACATATTTTCTTTGAGAATAAAAGATGTCATCTGAATTTTAATTCACTTCCAACCCAAGAAAATAATGTAGTAAGCCCAAGTCTGACATCTCAAATTTTTTTCATCATACAAGACTTAAATTTTGCATAAGAAACTTAGAGGGCCCTATATAAATCATGTCATCAACATATAAGCATACTATTAAAAAATTAGCATAATTTTTCTTCTTCACATAAAGCGTTAGCTCATTTTTACTTCTTTCAAATTCATTTTCCTTAAAATAAGAATCAACCTTTTCGCACCATGCTCTTAGGGTTTGCTTTTGGCCATATAAGGCTCTCTTTAGCCTATGAACTTTGTTCACATCACAATTAACAAAGCCCTAAAGCTGTACCACATATACTTCTTCTTTTAAATCACCATTAAGAAAAGCATATTTAACATCAAACTAGTACACTTGTCAATTCAATTGTGTAGCCAAAGCAAGAAAGGTTCTTACCGTTTCAAAGCGAGCCATAGGTGAGAAAGTTTCTTCAAAGTCATGTTGTTGAGAGTACCTTTTTACCACCAAACGAGCTTCATGTTTTTGTATAGTACCATCAACATGATACTTTGTTCGGTAAACCCACTTGAGCCAATAACATTCTTGCCTTCTAGTAAATCAACCAACTCACATCTTTCATTTTTCTCTATGGAAAATATCTCTTCTTGCATTGCATCCATCAACTTTTGACTTTCTACATCTTCATCATATTAATAGTTTCATAAACATATAAAGAAAAATTACATGAATCATATATATCTCCCTTAAACTTAGAAGTTTCCGTGGTGGGATCTTTGAAGAAGAACTTGAAGGTGAATGAGAGCTCGTTAGAGTTGATGGGCTTCTTTGTAGAGTTGAATTGCTTGATGTTGAGCCATTGTCACCATGTGTGTCAAAGGATTCTGCATCAAGAATTGGTACTAATGATGTCACACTGTCATTACTTCACATCCATTTTTCTTCTTCATTGAATTTACAATCCTTGCTTATAATCACTTTGCCAATCACAAGGTTGTACAACCTATATGCTTTGTCTTGAGGACTATAGCCAACAAAAATGCATTTAATTTAATTTTTTTTATCAAGTTTAGTAAGACGTGGAGAATTAACCAAAGCATAGGCTATACAACCAAAAAATTTCCTTCAAGTATGCATCTGAGGTTTCCTCGCTCTTCCCAAATCCTTCATACGAGGCCCCGATTTATGATCGCTTGCATGAGATGTTGAGAAGAAATACTGTTTGTTTACAATTCGTAAGAATGTTTTCAAATATTCTAATTGACTTCAGGTGATAACATTAGATTTAATAATATATAAATCATTTAATTCACATTGGTTTACAGGCAATCGCTTGATGGTAGATGTAAAGGATTTAAAATTTGAATTTTTAGTTTAACTATATTTCATAAAAAGGTCCTTCCTCATTGTATAAGACTCTTTCGAGTAATCTCAAAAGCTTTTTTTTTAAATTATTTAATTATTTAATTATTTTTTTTATTGTTTTTTATTGTTTTTTTAATTTAGAGCTGAGCAAAACGTTAAAAAAATAAAAAAAAATGAGAAAAAGACAAAAGGAGGAGATTTGCAGGGAAGGAGGAGAAAACAAGAGCGAGAAGTAGTTATTTTAGAGGCGTTGGGGAGTGAGGAGCAAAACAAAGTGGGGAGAAGTGCTATTTGAATATATGTGAAGGGGGAGCCAAAAAAACGGAGGAGGGAAGGAAGAGAGAGGGGAAACAAAAAAAAGAAAAAGAAGAAAGAAGAAGATAAGGGAGAAGAGGAGAGATCTAAGGAATTTTGATACTGATTTTGACCATCAAACTTGAGACATCGATCTCTCACTGATATAACGCCATCAACACCGTAAACCACTGTATGGTCTCCGATGGAAATTTCAATGGTTGGATTTTCGTAGTTCAGAAGTTATTTTTGGAGATTTTGAAATTGGTTTTAGCATTGGCAAGTTCAAGGTAAGAGTTCGTTTTCATTGTTTAACCGTTAGATCCTTCTATATTTTGGATATGTTTGAAATAATACATAGACCTAGGTAATGAACGGTGCAGATTATATTTTTAGATTCCATTTGAAAGTTATACTAGTTAGAACCAATAGTTGTTGATTTTGTTTCAATTTCGAATGATTTTAGTGTAAGATTTTGATCATTGTTTTTAACCGTCAGATCGTTCTGAATTTTGGTTATGTTTATGACAAGACATAGATCTATATTATGAACGGTGGGGATTGGATTTTGAGTTCCGAATAGTCATATTTCAGTATGGAAACAGTAGCTATATTTCCGGGTTTTAAGATAGAAAATTGAAGTTTTTCACCAGCCCGTATTTCATCGTAGGTCCGATCTTATTTTTCAGGCTGTGATATATCTGGAAATTCGAGAGAGTTTAACTCATAAATCTTCATTATGAACGTGGAGATTAGGATTTGATTTCAAAACAAAGAGCTGCTGGTCCAGAACGCTATTCAACTGGGGAGAATTTTTTATTTGTTTTAAGAAAATTTGTTACATTTAACATATGATTGATTTATACTCTATTTAAATTTTGGTGAAGAATTACTTGTCTTACTGTATCAATACCGACAAGATAAACTACCTTAGGTTCAACCCATTTACTTTTTGTGTTCAAACTTATTAACTAGCTTCCAACACATTAGCCCATCAATTTGGTCCAACCCATATAATCCAAGTTCCAACATAATATTTAGGGCCCATCAACTTATGGTCAAACCCATTAATCTGCCCTCATCACCAGCCATTAAATTAAATAACCTCATACCTGTGTTCCCATCAAATTTGAAAGTCACTCATGTCCAACCCATCAAATTTCAAATTCAACCCATTAACTGCACTATCCCATATTTATACTCATTCAATTAGATCTAATTAGGCCCATCCATTTAGCCAATACACAAGAATGGCGCCAACTCATTTAGTAAGGCCATCCATACTAAGGCCATCCAACATGCCCAATTTATTAACTTAGACTCCATATTTAAAGTTCTCAACATAATGTATCAACATATTTAGAAGCTCAAGCTTTTAATTGGCCACATTCCACTTTTAATTTATCTATAATCGATCATTTTCTAAAAAAAAAAAAGTCTTCAAAATCAATTTCTAAATTTTTATTTTTTTTCTATTTTTCAATTTCAAATTTTTTTTTATGTTTTTAATTTCAAAATAATTTTTTTTTAAAATTTCTCAAAATTCAAGTAATCTAATTTCTAAAGTCAATTTCCACATGTATTTTTATTTTATTTTTATTTATTTATTATTTTATTTTATTTTTTATTTATTTATTTATTTATTATTATTTATTTTATTTTATTTTGTTATTATTATTTTATTTTATTTATTTTTATTTTTATTTATTTTATTTTATTTTATTTTATTTTATTTTATTTTATTTTATTTTTTCTCATTCTTCTTCAAGCTAATTTTAAAATTCAATTGCCTTCATTTCACTCTCATTTTTTTAGTTTTAATTTTAATTATTACTCTAATTTCAAAATTCAAAGTGTCAATTTCAAAATTCGAATATCCTAATTTATACTTCAATTTCAAAATCTCAACCAAATTTATAAAATTCAAGCTTCCAATTTCAAAATCTCAATTCAAAATTTAAGCTTCAAATTCATTTCAAAATTTTAATTTCCAATATTTCAAACTACCAACTTCAAATTCTAATTTCAAATCAAGCTAAAATTCAAACACGTGATTAATTCTTATAGTTCAATAAATGGGATCTTAGAGTTAATTTGTGTGACACAAATGGGTTTTGGTGGGGCCTAAGATTCATGTATCCTTTTAACAAATAATTTTGAATTTAATCTGGTAACCATTTCCACTAAATGTGAATATCATATCATATTACACTAACATTGTCTCTAATTAAGAATAGCTGATACATCACCCGTGACACATTTTTCTCATCTAATTTCGCTTATTCATATATTTATTTATTCGTCTATTCATTTCTATATGCCAGTGTGTTATTATATTGTTATTATTTGTTTTTGGTATCTACTGATCGATTAGTCAAAAAAGTCATTCCTAAATCCTCAGGTAGAGTAGAGACCGTTTTATAATGGTTTAAAGTGGGTGCTACTAGCTTCACCATCGCATCTCTCTCCCGATAGGTAACCTCGACCTCCGAACTGTACTTTGTTTTCCTGCACTGGTTTTTTTCTATCGTGAATATATTTAGTATTTTTCTTCTATTTTGTTTTTTCCACTTTAAAATAAAACAAAAATAAGTGGTGACTCCAAACCATTTTTTTAAATGGTTTTTCAACAACAAAAAGTGAGTCTCACCATCGAGTGGGGACGCACGTGAAAAATGCGGGTCCACATTGAGACAAAAATTTTGACCATCATGTATTGAAAGTCGGTGGGGTTTAAAAGAAGTAGTGATAAAACATATAAGATTTTGCTCAAGCACTTGCCATACATGATCCAAAGTTGCAACAATAAATTCTATTTTTTTATAAATGTGAATATCATGAAATCAAAGATCTTGTGTTCTGGGTTATTTATGAATAAATTGTAGAACCTATAAAGTTATTTTATTTATATTTATTTTACATATGGTATTAGAGCGATGTGTTTTGAGATTCTTGATTTTCCATGAATGAACTTGATTACATAAGGTATCATTGTTTAATGATTAAATAAAATTTATTTGTTTACGTGATTCCTTAGGATTAAATAATGGACACAGAGAATACAGAAGTAGATAAAGTGTAATAAATAAAATATGGTTGTTTTATCCGAATTGAATATACATTAATAAATGATGTTGTATCTGTATGTATAAATCCCTGCTTCATGGAAGTAGGGGATTTGAATTTATTTATTTATTTATTAAATAGATAAATAAATAATAATAATGAATAATGATTTAGATAATTCTTGTTTGTTTAAAGGCTGATTTCCTTCCCATTTGTTTAAGTTTCTTGAATATATTGAAATTCCAATAGTTGGAAATTGTAGTGTTTTCAAAAGATTATCTATCTAAAAAATAAATAAAAATTTAACAAAAGGGGATTTGAACCCATGACCAGGGTATCTCTCAATGGTTTTAAAGGTTTTAAAAACCATCAAGCCATAATACATGTTGTGTCATTTTATGCAATATTTATTTATATAACCTTTTATATGAAACATTTGAAGAAAAAATTTCTTTTAATACATAAGTAAATAAATAAATTGAAAAACTTGTAATTAGGGTTTGTTAGTCACCAAAGAGGCCTACCTGTAAGTGTTATAATTTTCCATTTGAATGTTGGTTTATTTATTTAAGAAATGACAATTGTTCTCATAATGGATGCTATAAATGATGTGATATGAACACTTCAGAATGATTGTGGATTAATTATTATAGAATAGCTATGATCACCCAAAGGTTGATTGTTTGTTCTAATAACTTATGAACATGAATGTTGGTAATATGAATGCATTAGTAGTTATGTTGTGTTTATATATCCAAAGATAGTAGATCCATCTAACTACTGCATTTATCTTTACCAAATTTAAGATAAATTTCTTAGCATCATTATGTTGTATGTAGTATATTGATGGATTGCCCAAAGGTGAACATCAATATATAATTATTATATTTACTATATGTTTTCTTAGTCTATCAAGCATGTTAATATCAAGATCAAAGCATTAATGTTATGATATTTATTGTAGTAACGATACTTGTGCACTCGCATTTCTCGTATGTTCTAGTTTTTAATGGTCTTAATTTTTCTGAATGGTGTGAACAACTCCATTTTTACCTTGGGGTAATTGATCTAGATTTGGAACTCCGAGTCGAAAAGCCAACGACTATTACTGTTTTGAGCACTATTGAAGAAAAGACTCATTATAAAACCTGGGAAAGGTCAAACATATTGAGTTTGATGTACATGCGAATGAGCATAGAAAACAACATTAAGACAACTCCCCCTAAAACTGATAATGCTAAAGAAATGTTAAAGTTTGTGGAAGAGCGGTCCCAGATAGCCGATAAGTCTCTTGCTGGGACAATAATGAGTACTTTAACCACCATGAAATTTGATGGTTCTCGTATCATGCATGAACATGTAATTGAGATGACTAATTTTTTAGAAAGAGTTAAGTCATTAGAATGGAGGTGGATGAAAGCCTTGTACGTCTCATTTTGAACTTCTTACCATGAGTATGGTCCCTTCCAATGACCTATAAAATGACAAGTGAATGTGCATGAACCAAGAAGTACATGCTAGTTCAAGAAGAGACTCAGACTTAAAACCAAGGATTCACTCCATTCATATTATGTAACCAATCGTGAGTCGGAAAAGAAATAAACATGCCAGCTAAAGAAAAGTGGCCACCAAAGTACGAAGAGCATGCTTTTAAGATTCACAAGAAGGGAACTAAAGTTGACAGATGCCACTTTTGTAAGAAGATTGGGCATTTCCAAAAGGATTGTCCTAGACGTAAGGTTTGGTTCGAAAAGAAAGGTAAACATAATGCTTATGTATGTTTCGAATCATATTTGGATGAAGTTCCTAATAACACTTGGTGGCTTGATTTTGGATGTACAACTCACAGCTAAGATAATGTGTAAAATATCTTTTTTCAATCCAAACCACAAGACCAAATAAGAAATTTGTCCTAATGGGAAACCGAGTGAAAGCTCTAGTGGAAGTCAAATTTTTACCGCTTCCTATTCAGACAAGGACATCATTTGGACTTATTGGAAACCTTTTATGTAGATAGTATATCTAGAAATTTAGTTTCACTTTCCAAACTTGATAAAGCTGGATATGTATTTAAAATTGGTAGTGGTTGTTTCAGTTTGTACAAAAACACATGTATGATTGGTGGTGGTGCATTATGTGATGGATTATATAAAGTAACTCGACAATCTATATATACAAACTCTATTAAGTGACCTTGCATCATAATGTTGGTACTAAACATGGTTCAGCTAATGAACAATCTTCTTACTTGTGGCATAAACGTTTGAGACATATTTCCAAAGAACAAATGGAAAGATTAGTAAAGAATGAATTTGTGAAACCTAAGAAAATCTGAATTTTCGAAAAAGGGTAAAACGGTAAATTCGATCAAAAAACCGGAAATTTTCTAGATCTCGGATGACGAAACAGACTTCACTGTTGAAATTATCTCATGAAATCTAACTACCACTGCGACTTCGTCGCATTCTCTAAGCACGTTTAATTGCACGCTTCCGAGGCGTAGGGTGTTTTATGTCATACATTAATTCCCAAGAGAGTGACACAGCAAGAGTTGGTGTGAGACTTGAATGTGTGGCTCATAATTAGCCACATGATTGATGATGCAATAAAAGGAAATAAATGAATTAAGAAAAAGGAAAAAAAAATAATAATAATAAAAGGAAAAAAAAGAAAATAAAACAAAAAGCAAAGTCAAAAACCGACAGGAGGGAGAGCGTTAGTGTGAGAGAGAAATTTTATTTTTATTTTTTCTCTTTGCTTTTTTCTTGTATCTACGTAAACGGACAAAAGAGGGTTTTCGCTTCGGTTGAAGCGCAGTCGACACACGAATAGGCTACATCGGAGAATTAGCGTTATAACACAGGGTGGTTTTCTTAGGTATTCTATTAAAAGTGTCTAAGAATGTGGATTGGCGAACACTTTAATCCCGACTTTTGACTGACAGACTTTAGACTTTCAGATTGCTTCTGATGTCAATGAATTTGATCTGACATCACTTGTTAGACTATTTTGATATGAACAGATTAGACTTATAATCTATCGTCAGTTTTGTTTTTATCCTCAGACTGACAATGTTCTTATCGGCGGTGTGTTTGGTATCATAATAATTCTAAGGATAACCCGAAAGGACCAAGATGTGCCCCATTACATATGGGTCCGAGATCTAAATACTTTGTGTGCTATTGTTGAAAATAAATAACAACATGTCAGGTAGTGAAAATATCATGTTAATATTTGCTTGTCGATGTATTAACATGGATTGCATGAATGTTAAATTATATGTAAAAATTATACTATCCATGCAGGTATTAATATTTCATGTAGCACCTATATATACATGTAATACGAAGGAAAATGCATTGCATCATGCATTCATATGCACGTCACATCGCATTAGCTCGTGGGTGTATATCAGTATTCACCTGTTGTGAATGGGTTGTGAGTTTCCTAAAATGGGACAAAGTCCAAGTTGAGATCACTAAGTGTAACCGATCAAAATGATAAATTATACGTTTTGGGGTGGAGCAAGTTGGGTGATTCCCTAGGTGAAAGACCAAATGTTATTCACTAAGCAGATGATGATTCCCGACGATAAGTTCGCAAAATGTCGAGTGCGTATGGCGCTCCGCCTCAAGAGAAACCAAAATTGCGGGCTCCACAAAAGAAAAGAAAATCATGATTTGATAAATTAAAGATTGAGGGTTGTCCAATGGGTTGAGTCGGGTTAAACACCTGATGATCGGTTTTTCACACTTGGCATTCCTGTGTGAGGGAGTCTGCTAGACTTAGGTCGAGCATATGGGTCGTGATCTCATGCATGCAGGCAATCTTTTAACATTTACATAGTGTTGCATAAATTGTATGCGAAATGTGATTACTTTACATGCCATTGCATGCATTTTAGGTGGGAGTAACCCTTGTATGGGAGATTATCACTTCACCGGGCTTTGCTCACTCGTGGGACCCTCTTTAGGTACAGTCTAGTGTGTGGTCGACCCAACATATGGGATGAGCTTGATATAGTTCAAGTATACTCTTTGTTGTATAGCGACTATTGATTAAATAGTCTATCATATATATTTTTGTATTTGTGAATTAAATATGTGGTAGAATAAGTCTCAATATATCGAGACAAATGAGCGTGATATCGGGACACCGACATCCATGTGCTCCACAAAGGTTGATGGGTCACAAAGGACCCCCGAGACTGGGGTGTCACGACCCTTCCAAACTTGATTTGATCATCTAAATGTATGCGGATTGTATTAGTTAAAGGCAAACAAAAAAAAACACACAAAGAAAGGAGCACAAGAAGCACATTAACTTTCTTGAAATAATACACACCGATATATGTGAACCTTTGATAATAAAGTTCTTTGATAAAGAAAATATTTTATCACTTTTATCCATGATTTTTCACGTTATGATATAGTTTATTTGCTACACATGAAAATCTTAGGCTGTAAATGCCTTAGAAATTTCATTAATGTGAAGTTGAAAGGAAATTTTAGATAAAATGTGAAATTGTAAGATCCAAACAGTAGGTGGTGAATATTATGGAAGGCGATGGAAAGATAACAATTCATTCATTTCAGATTTCTAGAAAGCTAAGCAGGTGGTGGGACACCATGACAAAATGGTGTATTAAGAAAGGCACAGAACTTTGTTAGATTTGGTTAGAAGTATGTTAAGTAATGCATCTTTACCTATTTCGCTGTGGACTTATGCTCTAAAGACTACCTCATGGTTTGCAAAATGGTGGTTCCTAGTAAGGTCAAAACACTCAACTATGACGTGAAGGAAACCTAGTCTAAGGCACCTCACATGTTTGGGGTTGCCCAGACATAAATTAGAAGGTTATAATCCACAAGAAAAGAAATCGATGCAAGAACAATCTGGTTATTTCATCAAGTTATCCGTAAAAGTCGAAAGGGTTTCGACATTTTATTGCCGTCACCACAACAAAGATTATAGAATCGAATGCTAGGTTCATTGGAGAATGATGAAGTAAGGGAGAGGAAACAATCACCTAAAAGTGGATATTAAAGAAATAAGGGTACAAATTTCTTTAACTTGTATCCCTTAATCAAGTTATTCTTCTCCAATTGTTCCCTCAAGTTAATAACCGGTTAATAACCTTGATGAACAATATGAAGGACAAATTATTGATCCCATTACTCATAATGAAATTGTGACTAATGAACCTAGAGTAGATGAATCACAACCAATAGCATTAAGGAGATCTTAAAGAGAAAAGAGATCTAAGTATTCAATGATTACGTGGTATACCCAAGGCATGAGTCGAAGATTCTAGAATTGAAAATGAACCAGTGACATTTTCACAAGCCATGAATGATGTTAATTCTAATAAATGGTTAGAAGCCATGAAAGATGAGTTAAAGTCTATGGTATAGAATGAAATCTGGGATCTTGTTGAATTACCAAGGTCAATGGCTGTGTCAAGCTACAAATGGGTCTTTAAGACCAAACACGACTCCTATGGTAATTTAGAATGTTACAAGGCTGGGACAGTTGCCAAAGGGTTTACTTTAAAAGATGGTAATAACTATAAGGAGACCTTTTCACCGCCTTCCTAAAAGATTCATTTAGAATTATCATGGCTTTAGTAGCTCATTATGATTTAAAGTTACATCAAAGGGATGTGAAAACTGTCTTTTTAACTGGAAATCTAAATGAAGAAGTTTATATGGATCAACCAATGGGTTTTATAGAAAAAGGAAAGGAACATATGCTGTGTAAACTCAAAAGATCAATATATGGACTTAAACAAGCTTCATGACAATGGTATCTTAAGTTCAATGGAACTATTATTTCTTTTTGGTTTAAAGAAAACACCGTTGATCGATGTATATATCTTAAAGTTAGTGGGAGTAAGTTTATATTTTTTATTATGTATGTTGATGATATCTTACTAGCAACTAACGATCTCCATCTCTTATATGAAACGACAAGGTTTCTCTCTAATAACTTTGAAATGAAAGATATGGGTGAGGCGGCCTATGCGATTGGGATAAAGATATTTCGAAATAGATCACAAGGAATGTTAGGTTTGTCTCAAACATCCTATATAAATAAAGTTGTAGAGAGATTCAGAATGCAGAATTACTCTGCATCTTACGTTCCAATTTAGAAAGGAGAAAAATTTAGTCTCATGCAATGTCCATAGAATGATTTGGAACGAAAACAAATGGAAGCAATTCCGTATGCATCTGCTGTTGGGAGTCTGATGTATGCTCATATTTCTCCAAGACCAGATATAAGCTTTACAGTGGGAATGTTGGGAAGTGATTAGTGCCCAAAAAGTGCTATTTTGAACCCTATTTAAAATAGGTTTTGAGTGCTTTGCGCACTAATCATATCAATTAAGCCAATTGATGTGTGCTGATGAGCTTAAAAGTCATCTATTTTTAATCCATTTTTCTGCTTGATTATCCGGTAGCGAATAATTAATATGCGTAATTATGAAGAAACTCAAATTAATGAAAGTTATTAGCAGGAGGTGAAAGGAAGAAGAAAAAAGAGAAAATGCAAAGACCTGCGGAGTAAAAATACGCAGCCCACAGGCGTAAATGAAAGCACCGGGTAACTAATGTCGCAGCTGGGTCAGATTGTTCATTACGCAGTCGCGACACAGAAAATTAAGGAAACTTAATGTCGCGATGCATTACAATGTAGGCAACCGAAGACTAACCAGACTTAAGAAATGATGTCGCCACAACATCGTGATGTCGCAATAAGATTGATGTCGACAAGGATGGAGGTCGCGATGAGAATAATCTCGACGCTATGACAGGTCGGAAAAGATGAAACTCGATGTGATTTAAGCCGTAGTGGCGAGCAGAGGATCAACACGCCGCGACACCAAAAGCAACCATTTAAGCCAGAAGGCCATAACTGATACGCGATACAGACGAGGTCAGCGACACAGATTTCGCTTCTGGCTGAAAGCCGCATCTCCATAAAGTGATGTCGCGACAAGGATTGATGTCGCGACATCAAACCATCGGCTCAAGGCCGCAGACTAAGTCGATGTCACATACAAGAGATCGACATGTCGACACCAGAACGGCTCACCCAAAGTTGCAGAGCCATAAAGTGATGTCGCGGTTGAAGAGATTGACGCCGCGACATCGAATCATCGCTGAAGGATCGCTGAAGATACGAGCCGATGTCACGATAAGAGATCGATAACGGACATTTCTCAGAACTAACATTAAACTGTAGAGCCATGGTAGAGTAGGGATGTCATGACAAAAGATTGATGTCGCGCATCAAAACCATCATTTAAGGTCATAGAATAAGGTTGATGTCGCTGGCATAAGGTGCGTTTCAGTAAAACAAAGGAATATCATGACTCATCGATAATGTCGTAACAAGTGCCAAACTAACTGATGTCGCGACAAGGGCTTCTCTGAGGTTACACTGAACAAGAACATGGGCCACCATCGGGAAAATCCACAAAAGACTCCGCATTGGAATCAGCCCAACTCGTAACCCATAAATAATGGTCACATCAACAAAGCACTCTCTGGCTAATTTGAAAGAGAGACATCTAGAAGCAATAAGGCCCCGTATTTTTTATTTTTCTTTTCTTTTCTTTTCTTTTCTTTCTTCTTTGTTTTCGCTGTTTTCTTTCCATTTTATTTTTAGATTAGATTAGTTTGTATTTCTGCTCTAATTTGATTTGAACGTTAGCCGTAAAGGATTGAGTCAATGCAGTGTTTATTTAAATTACTGTCAGTTGTTTGAATTCCAGATAAATTTTTGGGATTTCAACATTCAGCTCGACATGCTGGTTTTCTTTGATCGCAGTTGTCAGATGGTATAATCAGAATTTAGAAACCCACCATTGAATGACGTTATTGTCGAAATAATCTTTCCTGTAGTATTTCATTCATAATAGCTGAACTTCAGATGTTAAATCGACTTGTCGTTTCATAAGAGCCTCTTGAATTGATCCCATTTCACTCAGCACCATAACGAGGTTGTTTCGTAGCCGATTGTGGAGGCCCTGTGGACACAGAGAAGGCATTTCGAGAGTAAGAAACAATTTCTCGTGGAAGGTATTTGAACCCCGATATCGCTGATCTAATGCACTCGTGATATTTAAATCAATACATCCTCTCTCGCTTGTAAATCGGAATGAGTCATGTAGTTATAAATTTGGGCAGACAGAGAGTTCACCAATTAATAGTGAATTCGATCCCGTGTTAGCAAGGATCTAATTAAGGAAAGAGTAAGCTATTCTAATTTTGAGGCGTAGGAACTGCGATAGTGCAACACCTTACAATGACTCACTAAGGAGTCAGTCTCACAAATTCATGTTGTGGTAATGTAAGATTGAAAGAAAATACCTTTAACAAGCAACTAGTTTTAAAGTAGTTATTTCACTCTCTCGTGGTTCGAGGAGAAATGCTTAAGGTGAGATGATGAACTGCGGTGGTATGGAGAGATCCGCCTCACACTATATTAATCCTTGACTAGTTTTAAAGATCCGTAGTTCGTAAAAACCAAAGATGCAGACATCGTAGGAATTGATTTTTCACAATAAATGTATTATTCAATGTTTTCTTGTAGATAACTCATAAATTCTAAATTTGTTATTTTGATATTTCAATATTCAATTCATTTATTGTTTATCTATTTTTTCATCATTCATTACTTCAAGTTTCTAAAGTAAAATCATTATCGATATCGTCTAAATAAAGATGGAGCTAAAGTGAGTTTGTGGTAGTTGATCGGGAAATTTCGAGAGATCTCATGACGATATCCTGACTTAAATCCATTTTATTACTTGTCGACTGCACTTGTAGTATACTGATCAAAAACCACAAAAATGGTTTACCTACAAAAAAAAAAATCTTTAATCAAGCGATACTTAAAGAAACTCACACCTCGAGTTTAATGGTTTATTTAATGAGGTGACGCAGATAATAGTCCTAGGTGATAACGTCATAAATTTGTGTACATCAAATGGTCCAAATAACAAGTCGATACGCCGTTGACGGGATTAGATAATAATCTTTTGTAATTGTGTTATACACTCAGGTAATATTACCCGATCCACCAACAAGTCAGATACGCCACGTCGGGATTGGGATAATAATCTTGGTAATCAGGTTATACACTTGTGTGTTATTACTCCTGGTCTACCAACAAGTTAGATATACCGTTGTCGTAGATTAGCAATAATCTTGTAATTGTGTTATACACTTGTGTACTTACTCGATCCACAACAAGTTTTATGGCGCTGCCGTCGGATCAAAAGAATTTAGTAACCCATATTCTATTTAAAGAAGGAAATGCTAATTTGGACATTTCAAGAAAAAGAACAAAATAGCTTCAAGCAAAGGGTTATTTTTAGCCATCAACCTGCACAAAACCATATTGAAAATAATTGTTACCGTGACTATCCTATTAATGTAAGTGTGTTTTGATTTGGGACAAAATTTTAATGCATAGGAAATGTAATCGATCTAATTCCACAGACACGTAATTGTAGAGAGAACACTGTGTCGAGAAAGATAAAGAAGTAAAACTCAACCATGGCGCATTAAAGACAGATCACGGAAGCAATATTAGGGAAGGCCAGAAGGCCTCCAATCACTGACACTATGGAGGACTTCTGGAAGCCTATTATTCAAGATGAGTATCGCAATCGGATACCAGCTATTGATGCAAACAATTTCAACTTAAACTAGCACCATCACATGGTCCAAGAAGATCGCTTAATGTCATCCTAATCAAGACCCAAACGAGCACCCGGGGGAAGATTTCTCTCAGATGGCTAATACAAAGTAGTTGAACGGGGTGAGACCGTGTCACAACTCCGCATCTATTCCCTTCTCTCTAAGAGATACAACAAATACATGGTATGAATCTTTTACTATGGTACTCCTCATTTGATACTTGGAGAGTTAGTAGAGGCCTACTTAGGTAGATTCTTTCCCCACCACCGAGAAGGAGGGAAATCATCGTGTTTCAAGAGGGGAAGATGAAAGCCTGTGATGTAGCTCGGGGAAAGGTTCACAACGGTTGTCGGTGAAGATGTCCAATGCATGGAATAGATCCAAGACTCAGATGGACATTGTATATCATGCCTTGAATGATATCAAAGGACTGGCTGATGCTTCATGCCGCGAGCATTCAAGCCAAAAGTGCGTAAGAGGCAAAGCAGAGTCGATCAAGACCCGGCTAATGCACATGAAACTCCTTCAGTTTTCAAGAGGAAGGCAAAGAGAGGAAAGGATCATCATGAAGTCGAGCAAGATGACAGTCATGAGGCCAAGTTGGATGCCATTAGCATAGGTCGACAAGCAAGAAAGGAAGACACACACGCCCATGATAGGAGCAATGAGAGAGTTGAAGGAAAAATGAGAGTCATTAAGAACAATTTATGATGTCGGGTGAGAGGTTAAGATCCGCAAGGAGCCAAGAACTTACCATTTCAAAACTCCAATACTAACTCCGCCAACATTATCACCCAAAGACCGGTGGAACCATGAGAACTTCATATTAGTGAGGGGCTTCACAAGTGCCCAAGGTAATGATTGCACTCCTAACGTGGTTAATAACAAACCACCAAGGTTCCAAAGAAGCCAAATAGCATGAAATGAACACGTAAATGAATATCGTGGTCGAGGAGGGGGCCCAATCTTTAAGGAATGGTGATGTCAGACATCATGGGGATAATAAGAAGCTACCAGCCTTCATGAACAAAAGTTACAGTGAGTCGGGGAAGAATCTACCAATTCTCACCCTTCGCACCACCAATGCATCCTCGAAGAACCTCGGAGACACAAGTAGTATAAATGTCCCTAACCCTGCAAAGCCAGAGGAAAGATACCTTCCCAAGTGACACAAAGAAGAATCCAAGGATCGCATGGTCAGCCTGGGGCTGGAAGGAGTTAAAAGACGAAAGAAAAATGACAAGAAGAAAGAAAAAGAAAGCCTTAAAAGGAAGAAGTACCGGAGAAAAAGAAAGAAGGAGGACATAAAGGATATCAAAGGTTTCCCAATCGGCAAATCTCCATTTCCACAGAGACCAAATCCAAGATGGGAGGAGCAGCCATGTTTTTTAAACCTTTCAAGCTAGAGATCAAGATACCCTTACAGAAGTGGTGACTCGCATGCCACTTCATGCAAAATTCCTCAAGGACATGTCGAGCAAGAAAAGAAAGATGGTAGAAGAAGGATCGTGAATTCACCGCCACTTGGCAAAGGTCGCGATAAAGAAAGAATTGCTTAAAAGACGTAAGGACTCGTGGAGCTTACAATTCCTTGCATCATCGAGGAATTAAATTCCGTAAAGCTTTGCGACTGTAAGCTGGTATAAACTTGATGCCTCTTTCTCGCTGCTGCCACCAAGTTTGGGGAGGTTATTCTACCATCATACTTCAAATGGCACAGATCGATGGTGAAACTCAAGGAGTCTTGGAAGAGCGCCGGTCATCTGGGAACTTGTTTTTCCAAGAGAGACTTCATCATTCGACATGGAAGATGATTCAAGTACCTCGCTACTGGGGAGACCATTCCTAGCTACTAGAGTCGCCTCGATCGACATGCAAAAGGAGTTCTACTCTTGAGAATGGAGAAGAAAACTCGCTAACTTAATCAAAAGCATGCGTATCATAGATAAGGCAGATGAGAAAATTACAATGTAGGTTGACGATGTCTGACATCACAACCAACCCCGATAAAACACAAATGATTAATGCTCAAATTTTATCAATGAAAAAGATGAATTCTAATATATTGAAGATGACTACTGATCACCCATACAACGCTTTCATTCTATAGAAACTGTGTTTTCGAGCTCAAGCAAATGTAAATGACAAAGGGAAAATAATGAAAAAGTAAATTCATCAAGAAACCAAATGAGGCTAGTGTTGGAAAGAGTTGCCAAGTCATTTGAAGTATGTCATTTAGAATCACCAAAGAGAAGACTAAGAGATTATCTTCCTCGCGCAGACTTACTTAGTGACGATGGCAACGTGAGGTTGTCGCCGCAAATCTTAAAGAAGCATAAAGAGTCTATAGTTTGTCCATCAAGAATTGAAGGGTATCAATCCATCAATTTGCATGCACTAAATTCCTTAGAAGAAACTTCAAAGCCAATCAGAACATCAAAGGAGATCGAATCCTGATTTGGTTATTGTCGTGAAGGAGGTACTCAAATCATTAATGCTAGTTTTATCTATGCACTTCGATAGTCCTCAAGGAGCCCAAATTCATGTGGTTCCAAAGAAGGTGGTCATCAGTGATCCCAATGAGAAAATGAATTGATCTCCAACAAGAACAAGGATAGGATGGAGGGTATGCATTGACATGTAGCGTCAACACAACCAATAGTAAGATCATTTCGCCTCTTCATTGATCAAATGTTGACGAATAGCAGACACCTCATTTTGTTTCTCGATGGGTATTCAGACAATAACGATTGCTATTGCACTGAGGACCAAGAGAAGACCACCTCACATGCCCCATGGTACCTTGCCGTATGATGTCAATTGGGCCGTAATGTTCCTCGCTACATTCCAGCGATGATGTCAATACTCGCATCAATAAGAAGTTATGGAAATTTTTATGGATGATCACCGCATAGATCCGCTGATCGTTGTTTGAAGAACCTCGAAACAAGTAAGCTCAAAGATGCGTAAGACAAACAACAGGCATCAATCGGGAAAATGCCATT
Source organism: Tetrastigma voinierianum (assembly GCA_016808115.1). NCBI lineage: Eukaryota > Viridiplantae > Streptophyta > Magnoliopsida > Vitales > Vitaceae > Tetrastigma > Tetrastigma voinierianum. Next base: position 1,128,515 of record JAEQBH010000525.1, read on the forward strand.
TTATGGTAATGTAAGGTATTGTTCGGGCATAAAATTTCACATCGGATCTGTGAAGTAGACCAACTAAGGTATCCATTATCAAAACTCTTGCACCCCCTACCACAAGTAAAGGAGTCGAGCTTGGGGGCATGCCGGATTTTAGCAGAAGATTCATCAAGGACTTTCACAAACAAATGCATCACTATGGTATTCACGAGAAGGACAGGTTTAATTTTGATGACTTCAAGAAGGTCGCTTTGAAGAGACGAAGATCAAATTGGTTCAAGACTCCATAATGGCTGCACCATAATGGGATCGTGGATTTGAACAATGTGATGCCAGTGATTTTGCACGGGAGTCGCCCTGGGGTGGCAAAGAAAGGAGAAAATATTCAGACCATATACTAAGTTAGTGTAAACCTTCAACGAAGCACAAGAAAAATTACTCTAACAACTGAAAAGGAGATGCTAGCCATAGTATTTGTTAGAAAAATTCAGTAATACATTTTGGGATCCTATGTTATCATTCATATCATCATGCACTAATCAAGTGACCTAGATGTCAAAGAAGGAAGCTAAGCCAGATTGATAAGGTGGTGTCATATTTGCAAGAGTTTACTGAGATCATGATGTATGGGTGTGACAATGTGATAGCCGACATTTGGTTATATAGAAAGAAGCACCAAGAAGAGAAAATAATATTGGACAGAGAACTTCCCGCATGAGCAATCGCTTAAAGTTTCCTTCCAACTTCATGGTATGCCGATATTGTGAACTATTTAGTTTTGTGAGTAATTCCTCGTAATTCGCCACAACGTAAGAGAGGAAACTCAACCGACAAAGAGTATTATATTTAGATGATCCACTATTATTTAAAGAGGTGTCGACATGATAATAAGAAGATGTGTTTAAAAATGAACAAGGGAAAATTTCGACGAATGCCATGCATCACCATATGGGGGTCATTTTTCAGGAGAAAGAACAAATTACAAGATACTCCAATCTGGTTTTACTGCCCACTATCTTCAAAGATTGTGTCGAGCGGGTGAAATTGTGTGATAGATGCCAAAAGATCGGAAATAGATTTGTTAAAATAGAAATGCCTCAAGGAGGGGTATAATGGTGGTGCAAATCTTGATGTAATAATAGATTTTATTGACCATTCTACCATCATTCAAACTACATACCGCTAGCAGCTGATTATGTTTCAAATAGGTGGAAGTTGTGGTTTGCCCAAGGAATGATGCTAATACAATAGTGAGCTTTTTTGCAAAAAATATTTTCAGTAGACTGGGAACACCTAACTATCATTGGGCCGGGATAGAAGTCATTTGCAAACAAAATATTTGTAAATCCCTGGCGAGCAAAAATGGATCAAGCATGTAATGAGTCTACTTATCATCCCTGCATCAATGGACAAGGCAGAATTTCCAATGGGGGAGATTGGGTGAATACTTGAAAGATCGTGGAGCTCAAGCAGAAGGATCAGGGTCTTCCAAACTTGACGATGTACTTTCTACTACATAGAATCGCATACAAACTCCCATCGAATGTCCCCATACAAAATTGTTTTTGGCAAATGTCACTCACTCGAATTGAATACAAGGCACTGTGGCCATCAAGAAGTTGAACTTCGATTTTAAAACCTGGGGGAAGAGAGATTGTTCCAACTCGTTCGACTGGAAGAATCGAGAAATGAAGTCTATGATAATGCTAGAATCTACAAGGATAAGACAAAGAAATGGCATGATCAAAGGATCCCGAGGAAAGAGTTCAGAGCAGGGGAACAGGTTCTATTGTTTAATTCTAGACTGAAATTGTTTCCAGGAAAGTTGAAATCTAAATGAGCAATACACACAAGCAGGTCAAGCAATACATCTGGGAGTGACATTGCTGACTGATGACTGAGAAGAATTCAAAGTCAATGACAAAGACTAAGACCATCTAAGGTGGGAGTGAAGGAATGGAAGAGTTCCAAAGAGGTTATCTAGAAAGAAGAAGAACCAAACAAGAGTCCAAGTCATGATCAAACTGAGTAAATGGATGAGGCAACCCAAAAGACTTTCAATTTCTAATTTCAATTTTATTTTTAGAATTCACTTTGATTTTTTTCTCTCTAAAGTTTTATTTTTATATAGTGACTATTTGAAATCTAGAGTAATTAAGGTGTAATCAACCCTTTCTCCGTGAAATGTCAGCAGAAAGTGCTTCAGGCAAAAATGCGAGTGAAACGAGAGAAGAGACAATGAAATCGACTCAGCACTATTACATAGACACAGAAAGTGATTCTTTTCCCTATACAAATTTTGTGAAAATTTAATTGAATACATGTAGGCTTCTTTGTGTGATGATTTGTTGATCTTGGTTGAGGAGTTGATAAAGTGAAAAGCCTCATTCATTAAATATAAAGGCAAATCTTTGATTAGTTCGCGATGAAGATTGATGTCGTGACTCGGTCAGTGAAGGAAAAAAGGCAGTCGCGACAATGGCAATTCCTCTAGAGGGAGTTGTCGCTGTTTCATCATCATACATAGAAGGAAATAATTCTTGTCGTAGCCAAGGGACGAACATCCCACAATTGATTGTAATCGCGACAAAGAAATTTTATGCGTGACATCAGTGGAAATTGCGGGTTCAGCAGATTGGTACACTTTCATTTGTGGCGGCCTCATAATTTAACTTGCATTGAAGTCGCGACATGCAATTTAATAAAACAATAAGTAGCCCACAAAAACTTGGATTGAATTCTGTTTGTTGGAGAACTTCTTGCAAAACCATATCGAGAAGCGGATGCGTCCTCCTTGTGATTATAGTGCAGAAAACTAACCCTGGATATACGAAAACTTTCCTTCCGTTCAAAATGGAAACGTATCGACATCCCTATTTGGAGAGATCTTTGGAGATATGTGCAACCTTGAAGAAATCCAGGGAAGAGCCGTTGGAAAGTACTGGCTTGAGATGCCGGTTCCCCGAAAACGGACAAGGAAAAGAAGTAGAAGAAAATGAAGATTTTGTATCAGAGGAAGCTTATTCAAGCTGGAAGAAGCATTAGCACGGCTCAGAGTTATTATGAAGAAGATTTGACCTGCTACCCTTCAAAGGGATGGAGTTGAGCAAAGAGGTTGGGAAACTTTAATATTAAGTAGAGCTACGGGCCGAGTGGTGAAAGAATTTTATTCAAATGGTGTGGGAAGAACCTTAACACTGTGTTGTGGAAGGGTATGGTTCCTATATATGGACTTCAGGCATTAACAGCCTAGATTGGCGAGGCCACGGCCATGGATTCATTCAGAAAGACTCTTGAAGACTGATTTTTTGAAGATTGCCAAAAAACTCTTGCGAAGCTGTGAGACAAGGGAAGGAGGACTAAAAACCTGAGCAGGGGAAGCCTCGCGAGGAGGAGGCTAAGGTATAGTTCTATTTCTTGGCCTCTATTTGGTTCAACTAAGCATGTGCCACCGGTAAAGGAAGCGAGAGCCCGATAATGCGTAATGCTATTACGAGAAGAGTACAAGCTCAATATAAGATGTAATTGAAAATTCTATAATGAGGTACCATGAAGGAAATAAGAGGATGATCCTCACCGACAACATCGCTTGTTTTTATATTAAGAAAGTGCAGGTGAAGGAATTAAGGAAGAAGAAGAAGAAATCCCATGACATCACCTCTCCTACTTGACGAGGAGTGAGCAAGGGACCGAAACCAAGAAAAGGTGTTGATTGAAACAAGAGAAGAAACTCCAGCTACAAGGCAAGAAATGCCAGGAAGCTCCTCATTCAAATAATACTTTCCATTTCATGAATGATGAAGAAGCGAGGATGAAGAACATAGATTCTCCATCCCTTAAGCTAGTTCTCCCCACATGCAAAGCAGGCATTCGGAGAAGGAAGAAACCAAAGGGAGCACAAGAAAGAATAGTCGATGTGGAATCTCAGTGCCATCGAGAAGAAGATGGAAGAGCAGGGGAAAAAGAGTGGAATGTGCAACAAAAAATTCGAGGAGGTTTATAGAAAAAGAGTTAAAAGAAAGAGAGATCGTGATAGGAAGAAGAAGCGAAAGAAGAGAAGAAACGGATGAAAGAGGTTCTTGAAACGTAAAAGAGAGGACTTGAGAAGAAATGAAGGAAGGGATCGCGTCACCTCACGAAACTCAAGGCCCAGTCATGAATCTTTTTATAGCAATCGGGGTTGAGCGTGGTTCACTGATATAGCATCATGAAGAAAGAGAGGCGAGCAGGAAACCAAATTGAACAAAATAAAGGGATTCAGTTTTATAGTCTACAAGTTTGCAGATAAAATTTGGATGATAGAGGCAGCAAGGATGTTTGAATCCTACGAGGCGAGAGAAGAATAGGCTGAAAATTTGGATTTGATTGTATGATCTTGAATTTTGGAAATAATAGCGAAATGGAAAACACAATGAATGGCAGGGAAGAGACAAGATGAACTAAACAAGAAGGTTGATCTCTCTAAGTGGAATCTTTCATTGAAGAATCAAGTTGAGAAGAAACTAAGAAAGGAAAGAGAAATGAAATTCCCTCCATTCCCGGCTCATTTGAATACCCCAGACACAGATCCCCTAATATCTTCATTTTTCTTTAAAGAAAGGAATGAACTTTCTTCCCAATGACCATCACTTTACCTTCCAAGCCCATCACATTAATGTCCGACATTGGTTCAGATCAGGAAATAAATGTTAATTTAAAATGATTGTTAAATATTGTTGGTTTGTTAAATTTTTGTGTTGCTTTGTGGTTATAGGTTGGAGAAAAATAAAAGTAGAATTAGTTCGAGAATAAAAAGCTGCTTGAGATGTAATGAGATGAGTGAATGAAGCGATTAGATTAGAGAATAGTTGAAGTAGAATAAGACGAATGAATCACGGTTGGGACACAAAAACCACAGTGCAAAAGTGACTTAGTCTAAGCGATGAAGTCGGAATAGAGAAGGTAATACAATAGAAGAGGCAAGACATATTTTTGAGTTTGTAATTACGAATAATAAGTCAAGGAACTGTTGAATATCAGTGATTTAACACCTAATCTGGCAGTGATTCAAATACAATCCCTTATATGGTTAGTCTATTGTTCGATCAAATTCTAGAATTTGTGAATTATTGATTGAGGCGAAATTCCTGGGTGACACAGGTGACGAGAGATGATGCGAGGCCATTCTTGGATGATTTGAGCCATTCCTAGCCATCCACATTCATATCTTGATGCATACACCTTGGATTCAATTGAGCCAACAAGCTTATTTTTCAAAATAAACCAAAAGAAACCCCTGACCCATCTAAGAGAAATCCATTCAACCATTTGAGAACCTGTTACCAGGGACCAAGGAGGAAGAAAAGAAATGAAGTTTAGGGAGTATGATTGCAGAGAACTCAAGGAGGAAAAAAAAGAAATAAGGAAATGAAAAGAAAAAGGCAAAGAAGCGGAAAAATGTGAAAAACGCAGGATGGTTTATGTGACTAACTCTCTAGACAATTAAGTTTCTTAGATTGTTTCCTTTGTTTATAATACTTAAATACAGTGTATATAGAATTTCTGCACTAAGTTAAATCAGAGTGTTAGAAAGTCTAAAAGTTAAAACATTGCCTCATCATGATTGTATAAACTCAAGAAATTTCAGTTGAATTTGGGAACAAATGAGGCATAGGTTCTGAGATGAAATCAAAGAGAAATGTCGAACATATGAAGTTTAGGGAGTTTATTAAAGCTACAAGAAGGCGAAGAGGGAGAAGAAAGGTTCGGGGTAATCTTAACCTAAGAAATTCCTTCCATCTTACCCATTACCCAAGCCCTAACAATATAAGCCCAAAGACTAATTGATCTTGAAGGTAGAAATCACTACATTAGTGGAGGTCAATATGAAAAACAAACCTATGGAATTTGGAGAATATGAAACATTAAGCGTGAAGGACTTTAGGGGTTCATTATTCATTATGAAGATAGAGAAAGGAGAAAATAATCTATTCATTCAACGAGGATCTAATGATTATAACTGGGTTGTAAACAATTTCATGATTTAGTTTGACATACTATAAAGATTAAAAACTAATACATGGCTGGACTGAGTTAGATGTGAAAAACATTACATTTCTTGTATATTCTTAAAATTACCCCTCTTTTACAGTGAAACCAGAAAAATGTCCTTTTTGTTTAAGGACAAACAATTCTTTCTTTCTTACATGAGGCCAAAGCAAACTTTAAGTTGGGGAGTTTGATGACTTAAAGTCAATGTTTTAATCCATTTTACATTTGATTTTCACATTTAGAAAAGGAATAATTAATATGCGAGAATTATGAAAGAAACCTTAATTTACAATTTAATTCATGAGAGGTGCATTAGAAGAGGAAGGAAGCAGTGAAAATGTGTCAGTTGAGTAAAATAGAAGAAAATGTGAATGAGGAAAATGAAAAAATTTATTAACTGTCATTGCGGGTTTAGACTGCATTGTGCAATTATCAAGTGTGACATGGAAAGTGAAAGGAGAGCTTGGTGCAGTTGGCAGGGCATACAATGTAAACAGCGAAGAATCACCGAGAGATAGAAATGATGTGCGATATCGTGATGCCAGCGGCGAAGATTGACTCTTCGCGACAGAGGGATGGAGTCGTGACAAGCCACGCCGCGTATAGCGAGTTTGGCGTGCTGGTCGCCAGTTTAAGCGCCGTGGCGGCCGGGTGGCGTGCGCTTCCGCTCATAGGTTTAAGGCTGCCAAGGCCATGTCGATAGTCGCAACGAGGTCGAAGTCGCGACGCGGACTTTCGGTTCGACTACCGATTCGCAAGATGACAGGGACGATCGTGATATGATATCAGTTCAAAGTGAGACTCAAGGCGATCTGCGACAAAGATGATCTGCGGCCTAGGCGCAACCATTCAAAGTTCGAGCGCCAAGTGCGTCGCCGCTCTCAAGGGATTGATATTAGCGTACTGAAATGTCAGTTGAAGGAGGCTGTGAAACATGGTGATGTCGAGGGCGAAGATAGGTGTAGCGACATCGAGGGCGGCGATTCACCAACCTGGCGACCGCGGGGTGGTATGCGACGGGTCGATGTCGAGCCTTCGAAACTAAATCATTTGAGATTCTTGCGAAATCAGTTGAGTGCTGGTAAACGTGTTGAGTTCATATCGTGACCAGTAGGTGTAGAAAGCAGGAATATCATGACTTACGGTAAATCTTTACTAACAAGTGCCAAACCAATGATGTCGCGACAAGGGCTGGGGATTGACTGAGCGGTGGCATGGGCGGTCTGTTGAAATCTGTTTGCGTTGAGATTGGAACGAAGCGGAACCCATAAATACGAAGTTTTCTATGGAAAAGCGACTCTTGTGACCAAAGAAGATGCGTTGAAACCAATATTTTTTATTTTCTTTTCTTTCTTTTCTTTTCTTTTCCAAGCTCTATTTGCTATCGTTTTCTTTCCATTTATTTTGAATTGATTAGTTGTATTGGAGTTCTAATTGGTTTAGGCGTTCTGTTGTAGATTAATTTGAATCAGATGTTTATTTCATCAAGTGCCCATTTGGTTGTTTGATTCAGATGGTGCAGGATTTGAACACCCGAGTTTAAATTCTGATGGTTTTTCTTGATCGTGTTAGTTGTAGCCAATTATGTCGGTAATTTAGAAACCCGGCTTCATTGAATTGGCGTTATTGTCGAAATAAATCTTTCTGTGATATTCATTCATAATAGCTGAACCGGATATTAAATCATTATTTGCGTTTCGTTTCTTGGGTTGATCCCGATTTGATCTCTTGTACCATATGAGGATTGTTTCAACAGAGTTCAGGAGGCCTCAGACATGAAACATTTAGTGAAACAATTTGAGAAGTGTTGAGCACTGATATCGCTGATCTAATGCACTCGTATATTTAAATCAATACATCACTCTTCTTTGCTTATAGCAGAGAATGAGTTAAGTGAGTTATAAATTTAAGTGAATGGAAGGTTCACTAATCAAATAATTGAGTTGATCAAGTCTTTGTGAGGATCCCAATTAAAGAAAAGAAGTAAAGCTAATTCTAATTTGAGGTGAGGAACCGGTATAGTTTAACTCAGCAATGACTCATGGAAGGGCTCAGTTTGAGTCCTGTGTTCAGGTATGAAGTATTGAGAAAGAAAATACCCCGAGCAAGCCATTAGTTTTAAAAGTAGTTATTTCACCCCACATTGTTCGAAGAAACGGTTAAGGTGAGATGATGGTATGTGTTATGGAGGAATCAGTCACTATATTAATCCTTGGACTAGTTTTAAAGATCGTGGTTCAAAAAGCCAAAGATCAGTGCATTGTAGGTGGGTTGCCACAATGATTATTTTAATGTTTCTTTAGAAATTATTGTTAAATCTAAATTTGTTATTTTGATATTTCAATATTCAATTCATTTATTGTTTAATTCATTTTCTTTACATCATTCATTTCAAGCACTAAAAGCAAAATCTCATTCATCGTATTATTAATCCAAATAGTATGGGCTTAAGTAGTTGGGGTAGTTGATTGAGAAATTCTTGAGATCTCTTGTTGGGATCTAGTGTTGGATAAATCCATTTTATTACTTGTGAAACTGTGCACTTGCGTTATCTTTGGATCAAAACCACACGAAAATGGTTTACTCTTACAAAAATATCTTTTAATCAAGTGATACTTAAAGAAACTCACAGTTGAGTTTAATGGTTTATTTCCTGAGGATTAGATAATAGTCACTTAAGTGATAACGTCATAAATTTAATTGTACATCAAATGGTCCAGTGATAGTTGTGTGTGGCGGTTATCGAGTGATTAGATAATAATCTTTTACAGTAATTTGTGTTATACACTTGTGTACATATAAATTGATCCAACAAGTTGTATGGCGCCGTTCTGAAGTTGAATAATAATCTTTGGTAATTGTGTTATACACTTGTGTACATACTAGAATCCGATCCAACAAGTTTTATGGCGGATTCTTAAATGATTCAGATAATAATATTTTAGTAATTGTGTTATACACTTGTGTACGTACTCTGATCGTTTAACAAGTTGTATGGCGCGTTCTTGAAATTCAGATAATATCTTTGTGTTTATGTTATACACTTATTATTTTTATGCCTGATCAGAGTCAACATGCGAGTCCACTTAGTCTCACTAATTCTATTTCGAGTTTGTTTTGGGTAATTTCACGAGGTTTTATTTCATGACCCAATTCATTTGATTTTGATGCAAAGTATGTGTAGAATGCGAGGATTCACGGTGTTTTCAGCAGAAATGTGAAGTGGATGTGAAGAAGGATCTGCGATGGCAAAAGCGGCAGGGGCCGTCAGATTTTAAACTATGTTAGAAAATTTGGCGATTCACCATTAACAAATGTAGTGAAATTTTTACGCAATCTGTGAGATTAGAGGCCCACCACTCGATGTGAAATTTATTTAGCTAACAGCATTCATGCCTGCGAGTACTGGGGTTTAAACTGTCTTACAAAGTTTTAAGCTAAACAGTGAGTTTAGCTCTTCAGTAAAAATTCATATTGATAATGAAATTCTTAGTTACTTTATTATCTCTTGAATTTCTCTAGGCTAAGCAGTTGTAAACTAATGAAATTTTGCTATATATGAAATCCCTATCTGTGAGTTCCTCCCATGTTTTTGAGTTTTGATCCCAGCGGGCCAGTTTGATTAATTACCATTTTTATGTATTGTAATATTATATTTTAGGCATTTTGGTATTTCACACATTTGGGTTAATATAAGCCACCTTATAACTTTGTAACCCTAGCTTCGTTTTTCAGTCAAACACTGGTATTTTTTGCTCAGTTCTTGGGTTCTCTCTTATCTCTCTTCTTTCTCTCATTTTTTCTCGGCTGAATGCATGGGGATGACAATCAGGGATGCTTGGCACTAAAGCCCACCTCATGAAGGGAGGTGCTAGTGGCGGTTTGGAGGTAGGTTTTCATGCCTCTCACATTTATCCTACATTTGTGAATCTAAGCTCCTGTATCTCACCACAGGTTGAAACCTCCTAGATCCGGCCTCGCGATGTGTATTTGGCAAGCTTTGTGGATTCACAGGTGGATGCTTAATCTTAGATCCTTGTCATCCTTGGTTCAATCTTATTAGAACATGTGGTGCCTCTTTGGGAGACTGTATACTACTGTGGGACTTGAATGCTCAATGATATATATCTCATGAGGGAGTAATTTGAGTTTGGTTTAATTGCTAAAATCAAGTCCAGTTTGGGAAAAGGCCCATAGGTCATTATCGGCGAGAAACAAACCAGGCATGGGCCACACACATAAAATCCGATAAGTGACCCCAAGACGAAAAGAGTCTTCTTTCTAAATTTTCCATTTGTTTATTTACGGTTTACAACCATTGACTCTTGTTTTGAACAAAACCGTCGGAAAATGCCGTTTTCCGCTCATTGCCTTCTATTTCTTTGACCATCCCAGGTGTTCGACCTAGACCACTATCTTGCTGGTGGCTCGCTACGCGGTGAGACACCTAGGATACAAATTTTGTTGGTTCCTATGGCCCCTGCGTGGCACTAATCGGGAAGATACAGGAAGTAATCTAGGTTAAATCATTGGAAAGTTGCAAAGAAAGGTTACAGATATTTGCAAGGAACAAAAGAATACGTGCCGCCACGAGTCGTCCATCCCAGTGATTGATCATTGGAACTGATTATCTTGGCGTGTAGACATGAAATTCCACTTGGCTGTGTATCTTTTAGCGGGGAGGGGCCGTATCTTGGAAGGTGTAAGCGAAATTCATTTGATTAACTCACATCTACATGGAAAAGTGAATTTATAGCGTGCTTTGAAGTATGAACCAAAAGTGGTATTTGTAGGAAATTCGGGGGCTTAGGATTGTTGTGGTGTAGTGACCACTAAAAATTTATTGGCGTCATTCTGACAGTCTTCTTATTAAGAATCTGGTATTCCCGCGGTGATAAGCATATGGAATTGAAATATACTTTCTTGTTAAAGAGGTTCAGAAACAAGAGTGTCGATAGAACATATATTTCAATCTTGCTGATTATTTGATCCTTGACAAAGGGTTCTTGCCCAAAACTATTTATTGGGTCATATTGAGAAAGAATGGGCCTCGTATACAATGGCACTATGATTACTAATTTAGTATTAATGTATATTATTTACTTGAGCTCATTATGGTACAAGTTTATGAATTTATCCTGAACACTGCCTTATGTGTATACATAATTTTTATGATGATTGGTAAATATGACCTTAACTCGTGGGAATATGCGTTGGATAGCCAAATGCTCATGTGAATATTGAGTTTACAGAAGAAGAGAATTAGTACGGGTGGTACATAGAGGAACTATGGTATAATGACGTACAACCACCATGACTCTTGTTAGTTCTTATTCTTAATTATGATTTATGATGATGCCAATGGAATGAATGAAAGTACATGCTCTTTGTAGAAATGTTATTCGTCAAAAATTATTCATCACATGGTAGTGGAAAATGAAATGTTTTTAAAAGTAATTTTAATTAAAACAGATGATAATAATCGTTTATCATCTTACAATGTTGAATTAATGGTTTAGGTGTGCAAGCTGGTGTGGTAGCAGTCAAAAGTTATTTGAATTTTGAATGAATCCATTTCAAAAAAGGTCCTCTCCCCGCCCATAAAGACTCTTTGAGACAAAAATTTTGACCATCATGTATTGAAAGTCAAAAAAGGAAAAGAAGAGTAAAGGGATAGAAACAGATAAGATTTTGCTTGAAGACTCGTTGTCATTATGGATCCAGGTTAGTAACAATAAGTTGTATTTTTGCATAAATGTGATAAATCAAAATTGGTGTTACGTATTTATTTATGAATAGATTGAGAACCTGAAAGTTATTTTATTTTCATTTTATTTTACAACTCCTTACATAATGCCCGCCTGGCAGTTGAGAATACCACTGGGATGGGACTCTTTGCCTTTTCTGCGCTTGGTGGCCATTTCATATATAATTGTGATAAACTTTAATACGATGCCCAGTAGCGGTGTTCAAGCTGTTCATGTACATACATTCCTGAGTCCCATTTACTTACACTTACACTTACATGGTTCCCTGTCTCCAAAATGTGTTTATTACCGACCTTAATCAAAAACCTCGCCAGAGTTATCTTGCTAATGTTGTGTTGGCCTTCGCGAATGCGGAATGCCTCAGATGTTCTCTTTAGTACCTACATGGATGAAACACACATTATTTGATAGCAGTAGGAAACGAATAATCAAATATGACCTGGTGGTCCACAATTGATATACATACTCGTCGGAGTTCATATATCATAATTATCATATCTCATTGGCAAGGAATTACACTGCTGAAATCTTATACGAGGGCACCCGTAGGGGTACATTAAGCAAATTGAATTCTTGTTGCTTATCGGACGGATTACTTTACTTTATTATGGTTCATTTTTCATATTCTTATCATATAAATGTTGTGTTGATTCTAATGGAATAGAGGAATTTGTCAATAGTGCAGAAGTCTTATATGATCTTGAAACAGTTATTTTACAACAAGCTAAATTATGTGCTTTTTATACAAGAAGATAATAAACCTTAGCAGTGTTCTCGCATGAAGCTTGAAGTGTAACACTAGACAAGAGTGTCGAAGCACTAAACAGACGTGCATATTCATTCACTATCCGGTCTCAAGCAGGCCTACGATTATATGTGTTTTGGAGCATATTATTATATGTGTTCAAGTCATAACTATCATGCATTAACAGTGTTTGTAGGGTCAAATTATTCTTATGCATATCAACATGTTCAGTCATAACTATCATGATTAACTATGGGGTTTTGTCAAAGATCCATTATGGAGATGTTCTTCCACCTAGAAAGCAGTTGAAACTCACACTTCAAGTTTTACAAGGCATGACAGAAATTTGAATTTGATTACATTCGCTAGCAGGGTATTTTACAATAAGTATAGTTTACTTTCGAATTAGAATCACTCAATTTGGATGAAGTAAAACTCAGCTTGCGACCGACACAAGACCATACAAAATCGGAGGATGAACTGACACCACTTGGATTCGGGTTCAAATTTTCTGAAGACCTCAATGGGGTACAAAGTTTAATACACTCCATTCTTAGGAATTATTCTAAGCTAATTCTAGTTTTATAAATTAAAGTCTTGAAGTTTGGATCTTAGCGAGATATGACTCAAACACTCCAAGGCTGAATTGTTTGATGAAGCAAGCCCCAGGTGGATTAAGTTTAGGAGCTCCATAATTTATCATTTATTCTAGTGGTCTTTTGGATATTTAAAGCTATGGGTCTTAATATTTTCCTCCAATTGGAATCATTTCATTGGGAGGTCTCTAGACCAAGATATGACTAAAATAAAAGCAGGGATTTTAGAAATCGTTTGACAGCAAACCCTTTATATACCTACATGTTTCTTTACATATTTTTAGTCCTTATCCATGGAAAATTTCAAACCAAACCAAAAAAAGATCAAAACAACCTCAAAACCAACTTAAATCAACCAAGCGCTTTAAGGAGAGATGAGGTTTGGATCACTTTTCCAAACATTTTCCCTCTCTCCATGCCAAAGTGTTTCTTAACTTTCTATTTTCAGGCAGTTTTCCTTTCTTCCCTCATGGCGCTGGAAAAGACCAGAATGAAACTGTGCCCCTCCCACAGTGTTTGCCCTAGCTCTCTTTTCTGCCAAAAAATGGAGATGTTTTCCTGAAACCATTTGTGAGTCTTAAAAAACAATTTATTTCATTTTCCCACCTTTAGCACTAGATTCATTGTTTTCAATATTTACTTTGACTTTATAATGTTCCTGTCTTCCCAGCATATAATGTTATTAACATGTCATTTAGTCTGGATTTTAGAATTATTTCCTCAAATCTTGGCCAAGTGGGATTTGTCATTTTCACTCTTTGCACTTAGTTTGAAACATACAAAAATTTAACGCACAAATAAAGCTATTAGGATTATAGTTTGAGTTGTTACACCTTCTGCCCAAAATTCTTTGAGAAGACCACTTCCTATACCATCATGCTTCTAGTCATCTCCACCACGATTCTATTTTTTCATTCGGCCTCTCCATTATGCTTCGTTGTGTATGGTGTCGTCAATTCCCTGTGAATGTCATTTTCTTCACAAACAATATTAAATTTATTATAATTAAATTCACCACCTCTGTTTGTTGAAGAGATCTTGTACTTCTTTTCCCTTTGCTTTTCCATAAATGCCTTGAATTTTTAAAATTTTAAAGTCTGACATTGTTTCAAAAGTATACTAACTCATGCGTGTAGTCATGTGACTGACAGCACAAAATCATTCTGCTTCCTCAAGACAGCATATGGACCAGACTCATGCCCCTGCCTTAAGACAGCGGAAGCCCTTAAAAACTTGTTTATGGGAAACAAAATTTTGCTTTTCTTCCCATAGACACATTCTTCACAAAAAATCAAGATCAATAATAATTGGCAACTCAACGACCATATTTTTTTAAGCTAATGATTTTAGCCATTTGCTTGCAAATGCACATAACACAAATGCCATATTTTTGCATCACTATTGCTAACAACTAAGGCACAATTTTTTACATTAGACACTTCTAAGGGAAACATTTTATTTTGTGCCATAGGAATATTGATAATTTTTTTTACCTATTTTCTTATCTTGAATGGAACAGAAACCATCATCAAATAGAATTTAATATCCACTATCCATCAATTGTCCAACACTCATTAAATTATGAGCTAAATTTGGAACATATTGCACATCAGGCTTTTTCAGTTTTGATGGAAATAGTCCCTTTGCCGGAAACTTGCATTTGTTTGTTATATCCAAGTTGAACCTTACTTTTATGTGACTCATCAAGCTCCCTAAAGAGTTACTTTGTTCCGGACATATGATTAGAGCATCCACTGTCAACAAATCTCATATCATCACAAGATTTATCAATAGGAGAATGAGCCATAAATAACTTAATCTCGTCTTCAACTTTCTCAGTAAAATTGGCTTGCTTCTATTCATCCATTTGCTTGGTCCAACAATCAGCTTCTTTGTGACCAAATTTTTTGCAATTTCTACATTGACTATTGCTTTTGTGCTAGCGTTGATCTCCATATTAGCCTCTTCCTCTTCCACCATCGCGGCTTCAACCATGAAATCCTCTTGTGCCATTTCCTCGACCCGTTGTATTTTTTGTTTTGCTCATATTAGACAACTCCCCCTTCACTTGAAAGGCTTTCTCCTCAACCTTTTCATGAAATCTGTTAAGTCTAGATTTATGGGCTAAGAGAGAACTCACCAATTCATCAAAAGAGTAAGCGGACAAGTTCTTTTAGATTCTTCAATAGCAGCAACAACATGATCAAAATTTGATGTTAGACTCCTTAAAACCTTACTGACAACAACTTCATAACTAATATTTTCCCCAAATGACTTCATATGATTAACAATCCAAGACACCCTAGATAAGAATAGTTGCACAAATTCCTTATCTTTCATGGCTAATGTTTGAAAATTACAACGAAGAGTTTGTAACTTAACAGTAATTACCTTCTTATCACCCAAAAACTCTTGCTTTAGAATCTCCTACGCTTGAGTGGAGGTGCTTGTTGCTACAATTCGAGGAAAAATTTCATCATTAAGGGCTTGTTGAATGAGAAACAAGGCCCTTGCATCCTTCTTCCGAGTCTCCCCTAATCTTTGATCTAGCTGAGTCGGATTTGCATCTTCAAATCCCTCCTCTATTAAGTCCCACAGTTCTTGAAATTTGAACATATTCTTCATTTTAAGACTCCAAAAGTGATAGTTTTCCCCTTTAAAAATTGGATTAAGGGGCTGAGAAGATAGACTGACTTAGCCGACTTTCTCATAAGTCAGAAAAGAACCAGTAGACACACCAAAAAGCCACCAGTTAAAGAATGAGCTCTAGGCTTATGGCCCCCTTACCCAATTGCTACTAAGTATACAGAGAAAAAGAACATAACTGTCTGTAGTTGATCAGGAGGAGAATATGATGTGAAGTACTTTACTTTTTGGCTTTGGAAGGCAATGAAGGAAAGGAGCATAGCAGAGAAAGTTACCAAGCTCAGCCCCTGAGATTCATAGCAATCCAAGTCAAAGATGCATATCATTTTACTTCTCACCGGAGGAATTTGTGTCTGACTTTAGTGCTAGTGATAGTTATTACTCACTGGTGCTTTGAAGACTAGAGTTGTGTTTGATTCCTAGAAAATACTAAGGGAAGAAAAAAAAATGCTTAGATTGTGTTTGATTCTAGAGGGAATGTGGGTCTAGTCTGAATTGGTTCACTGGTTCGGTGGATTAGGCTCTCAAAATGAGAACCTGATGTTGGAGTAAAATCGAATATATGGGCTGATATATTAAATAAATGTGAATTATAAGCTATCAAATAAAGTTAGGCTAATTAAAGTGATTAATTTAAGTTTTGGGGCCTTAATTAATATATTATAAAGTGTGGCGTAATGTGTAGAAACCAGCGTAATTTCTAATTTTATGATGGGTTAAAATAGAAATTACGAACAATCGATATTTGTTCATATCTGGGAACCACGATTGGTTATAAATTGGGGTCATGGTCCCCAGATCACACAATGTTTTTCTTTCTTCTGATTCCCATTGTCAAAGAGAAATATTAGACAGAAAACTAGCGTAGATATGGAAGATCATAAAGCCTCGGACCAGTTTAGATTTGGAGATCCTTAAAGCCTTAGACTCAGTTCGAGATGCGGAAGATCGCAGTTTCAAACTCAGTTCAAATATCTCAATATTTTGTTATGGATTAAGATGCCTTGGCAAATCACGGCTATTTTGATTCTTGATGATTCAATATGAATGTTCCTGTTTGTGTGATGGTTTTCACATAACTCTTTTTAAATCTCTCATTTGGTATTAGAGCGGTTTCATGTTGAATTGTTGAGAATATGTTAGAAAAGGATTTTTTATTTTGGGGCTGAAAATATTTATTTATTTATTTTTTCCCTTGATCCTGGTTGTCCAATGCTTAACTAGTTCTTGTCCCACTGAAGGACAATTAGAGCATGGATTCATGTCCCTGAAGGACAATTAGCAAATGAGTCTAAACTACGCTTGAAGCGTGGGAGACCTATTGGTTCAAAGGATGTTCCTCCCCGGAAGAGGAGAACACAAATGAGCATTGGTACCCCTGAAGAGGTACATGATAAAAATAATAATAATAATAATAGTCAAGGCCAACTGGATGTTTTAGTTGGTGATTTAAATCTTAATATATTATCGTTACGATTGTATTTCACGAAAATTTACATTCAAATATAGGTGTTTATATATATGTTTGAGATAAGTTAGTGTGATATATACCAGTGACCACTTTGTCAAATTAATTTTATTTCAAAATATAACAAGATTATGTGCCTGTAACTTATGTGTTTATTAATTGGCCCAAAGGAAAATTAATATTTAACAGAATTGCATGTACACTTGTGGTAATAAACGCATGATAATTATTTGGTTTTACATATGAATAATAAATTGGCCCAAAGGAATATTTATCATTCGATATGTTCTTATTATCAATATTTGATTACTACACCAAGATATCACTTACAAGTTAATATTTTTTATCAAAGATAAAATATTAATAGAGTGTCAGATATCTTAGAGATGGGGTTTACCTTTTATTTGAATTTATTTTAGGTTTGCATCTTATGTGAGTTTGTTTTGCTTGTTTATTGTTCTCTGATTCAGCTACTAGTTCTGCTTCTAACATTACTGCCAGCATTAATTCTATTCCTATGCTAAATGGCACAAACTTCAAGACATGACATGAGAACCTCCAAATAGTTCTCGGTGTCATGGATTTAGACCTGCGTTAAGGGTTTCTTCTTCTGCACCTCTTACTGTTGAAAGTTCCTCTGATGAAAAGAGGGATATTGAAAGGTGGGAGAAGTCAAATCGCATGTGTTTGATGATCATTAAGAAGGCCATTCTAGAAGCATTCAGGGGCACAATATCAAAAACGATAAATACAACCAAAAGAGTTCTAGAAATTAAGAATAGATTTGCGAATGAAAAGTGCAGCAAGTACACTTTTGGCAAATCTCATCTCAATGAGATATAAGGTAATGGGAACATTAGGTACATTATGGAAATGTCTCATCTTACTTCAAAGTTAAGAGCACATAAACTTGATCTCACGAGGTTTGCTTGTGCATTTGGTTTTTTGATATATCTTCCCTTTAATCCGATCAATTTAAGGTGAGCTTCTGACTGCCAAAAGGAGACTTAGTCTCTTAATGGAGCTCATCTCATTGTGTGCAAGAAAGGAAAGGTTGAAGTAGAAAAGATAGAAGCATTAACTCATTTGACTGGTACTTCAAGGATAAAGGGAAGAAAGAAGAAGGATAAAGAAGGCACATGGGGTTCCATATCAAAAGAAACAACATAAAGAAAAAGGGTTGATGGTTGTTTCTTGTGAATTTAATGGGATATAAGCAATGTACTAACTATCATGCTTGGCATGAAAGAAAGTACACTTCTTAATCTAGTTTGTTCTGAGGTTAATTTGACTTGGTACCTAAACACACTTGGTGGATAGGTCACAGTGCAATCACTCACATCGTTATCGTACGGGAGTTCTTGAGTTCACAAGAAAGCCAAATGATGTGAAGATACATGTGAGCGATGGCAAGAAGAAGATTCGAAGTTGAGGCAATTGGGACATTTAGGTTATTCTTAAAATCTGGTACTTACTTGGATTTGAATGAGACATATGTTGTACTGTCCTTTCGACGGAATTTGGTTTCTATTTCCATATTAGACAAATTTGGTTACACTTGTTCTTTTGGAAATAATAAATTTAGTCTTTTTCAGAATTCAAATTTTGTTGGTACTAGTTCTTTATCTTATGTAGATAACCTTTATATGCTTGATACAATTGCTTCATATCAGGAAACCTTGCAATTAAGCACTCAAGGTGTTAAAAGAAAATTAACCGATGAGAATTCCTCATCATTATGGCATAAGAGATTAGGTCACATCTCTAAAAGGAGAATTGAAAGGCTTGTGTTAGATGGGATTCTAGATTCCGTTGATTTTGCAGATTTTGAAATTTGCACAAATTGCATAAAGGGAAAACAAACAAACATAAGGAGATTTGGTGCCAACAGGGCTACAGTGTCTTACAAGCGATACATACGAGATATTTGTGGGCCATTTCCCTACGGTTTCATGGAATGGCTGACAATATTCCCCATCACGATTTATAGACGATTTTTCACGTTATGGCTACCTTTATCTCATTCATGAAAAGTCCCAATCACTGGAAGTGTTCAAATCGTTCAAAGTTGAAGTTGAAAATCAACTCAATAAAAGGATTAAAAATGTCAGATCTGACCGTGGTGGTGAATACTATGGAAACTATGACGACTCAGGTGAACAACGTCTGGGACCATTTTCTAAATTCCTAGAGGAGTGCGGTATCGTCCCACAGTACACCATGCCAGGTTCTCCAAGCATGAATGGTGTTCTTTGAAAGCAAAGCAGAGCGCTCAAAGACATGGTAAGTATGCTTAGTCATTCCTAACGCGATATCACTCTGGGTGAAGCATTAAAGGCTACGTATATATCATAACGAGTACCAACTAAAGCATTCTTCAAAACCCTTATGAACTGGATGGCAATAAGCCTAGTCTAGCACTTACACATTGGGGATGTCAGTGAAGCAGGCCTTACGGCGGGCCACATGAAAGAAATTGGATTCAGACGAGGTTAGTTGTTATTTTATTGGATACTCTGAAAGATCCAGGGATTACAAATTCTATGATCCTACTACTAAATCAATTTTATAGACCGGAAATGCTCGGTTCTTTGAGGATGTTCAGTTTGATGGGGGAGATAAGGATAGGGATTTTGCTTTTGAAGAGGAATATGTTGATATTCCCACAACTGTCATTGACATTGATCAAATCCCTATACTGACATTGTTAGCGAGATTCAAATCAAAACAATATCCATTCCCATTCCGAACAAACTCTACCTCCTCCAAAACCTACGCCATTAAGGAGATCCACTAGAGAAAGGAGAAGTGCATTACCAAATGGTTACATTGTATTTCTTCAAGAACATGAGTTTGACATTGGTGCGGTGGAAGATAATCCAATCAACTTTCGCCAAGCCCTGGAAAGTTCTAAATCTCAAGAGTGGATTGATGCCATGAATGAAAAGATCAAGTCTATGAAGGACATTGATGTTTGGGATCTTGTCCCATTGCTTGAAGGTGTGAAACCCATTGGTTGCAAATGGATATTTAAAACCAGAGGGTTCGAAGGTAGCGTGGAGGAGATCTGGCTCGTCTTGTCGCTAAGGTTATACACAAGGAAGGCATCGATTATAAAGAGACTTTCTCTCGGTTTCATCGAAAGACTCTTTTAGGAGAATAATGGCACTTGTGAGCGCACTGACCTTGAAGGCTTCATCGGATGGATGTTAAGGCGCATTTCTCAATGGTGACATTGATGAAACAATCTATATGGTGCAACCAGAAAATTTTATTGTCGGAGATACAAGAGGATGGTTTGCAAGTTAAAGAAATCTATCTATAGACCTGCATGAAGCTTCGTTAATGGTATTAAGTTTCATCAAGTTATCATTTTAAATTACGGTTTTGAGATGAATATGGTTGATATTTGTATACCATAAGTTCGTGGGAATAAGCATATTTACTTGGTTTTATATGTTGATGACATATTGCTTTCCTGCTTGATATAGGCATGTTGCGCAGAGCAAGATTTATCAAAGAAATTTGAGATGAAAGATCTTGGTGATGCTTCTTTTAATGTTAGGTATCTGAATCTGCTGAGATCGATCTCGGGAATACTTGGTTTTATCACAAAGAGCTATATTGAAAAATTCTTAAAAGGTTTGTATGCATGATTGCAAACCGAGGTGACACCACAGTGGCTAAGGAGACAAATTTAGTCTCGGTCGATACCCCAAAAGAATAATTTTGAGATTCAAGAGATGCTGATTCCTTATCACGTTATGATAGGAAGCGATGTATGCTCCAGTAATATGCGCGTCGAATGTGCGTACATTGTTGGCATGTTAGGCGAATATTTGTAATCTTGGAAAGGATCATTGGATAGACGAGAGTTTCATGAGGTATAGAGAGCAAAGACTACATGCTCACTTATCGAAAGTTAGATCGATTAGAGATCATTGGATATTCGACTCGGAATTTTCTTGGATGCGAGATAGCATGAAATCTACTTCAGGCTATATCTACTTACTTGCTGGAGGTGCTATATCTTGGAAGAGTGTTAAACTGTAAGACCCGAGAAATTCCAATTTTTGGAAAAAGGGCAAAATCATAATTTCGATTACAAAATTGTTAATTTCGATTAAAAATCCAGAATTAATTCTCTAGATCTTGGATGATGAAATGGATTTCACGAACAGGTCGTCATGAAATCTAGCTAACGTAAAATTTAGTGAATTCATTGACAGTTAGGTCGGCAAGTTTTTCGAGCATCGCTTGATTGGTCTTGATAAAATGATTTTCGTTGCGGCGAAAGTCATATCTGACTGCGTATTAATGTACCATAAGTGGTATGGTAAATTGTGGAAATGGGCTAGGCGAAATAGTGCAGATATCAGCTTGTGGGAAAAAGAGGACAAAATTGGCATTATGGAAATTGTTTAAGTGGTAAAAAGACAAAATAGAACATGACCCTTCTTCTCCAATTAAAAGAAAGCTAAAAAAACGTGGGGAGCAGATTTTAGGTCCAGTAGCCATTTTTGAGAGCTTTTTTAGAGAGAGAGGGCACTTTTCTCTAAAAATGAGCGATCAGAATGGTCGATCTTCGGGATAAGAAGGAGAAGCGCTCTGCGCGGAGAGAGACTTCACGTGGGCGCCGGATTTAGGGTTTCTCAAACTCCGAGAGGTGGGGTTTCTCCCCTACTGCGTTTACTATCTTTGTTCAGAACATTGTAAATGTTTGAGTCGATTGAAAGTCGTGAGGGGCCGTTTGATCGGTTCAAATCTTGGAGACAGTTGTTCAGATTTAAACCCATTAATGGGCGTTCGTGACGTCCACTGAATATTGGGTTCCTAGTTGTGCATTTATGAAAATGTATGCTTTGATGTGTATGGGTAGAATTGGCGAGAAATGCGAGTTCATAAAGTGAGCGGAGTGAATTATTGAGTGTTGGAATCGTAAACCCTAGGGTTTTCTTTGTTTCCTAGGAATAGTGACACGAAAATAATTTTTGTGAAAATATGTGTTTGGCCGAGTGATTTAAATTAAATTGCTCGTGTTTGATCATTAGCCCAAGTGAGTTAATTTTGATGTATGAATTAATGAATTAATGAATTTACATGACATGATTGTGTGAATTGAATGTTTTGTGAATATATGCATGTACGTATATTTACATGTGTTATATGAGTTGTTGAAATGGCATCACAATGCATTTCATATGCCTTTGGAAATTTAACTTTAGAAGTTAGGTGTGAGTGCATATTGTGGAAAAATTGAAGAAAGCGAAAGCGTTTTGAAAGGAATTTCACGGGATGATATTACGGAGGTGGGTTGAGATGGGCAATGGATCATTTCGGATGAGGACCATATTTGTTTAGGAAAGCTCACCAACCAATTCGCCTCGGAGGGTAGTCCCATATTTTTACCGAATATTTCGGTAGTATATTTTCAAGAACAAATAGGTTTTTGTTTTGAAAATGATTATTTTCTCATACATGGCTTAGGCAAGTGTGAGGGAGTCTGCTTCGTCCTTATTCGTATGCCGAATTCTATTCCCAAGCGTAGGAATTACAGTTGTCTAGCATTGTAATACTGTGGGAATCCACAGGTCATCTCCATAGGGAGTGGTCTGATTTAGTTGATCAATAGGAGCTACTCTCCTAGAAAGTGTATTTAAAGGGTGCAAGGTTGTGTTGTTTGATTGAATGGTTGATTGGTTTAAATGTTTAAAATGAAAGACAATTAAGAGTTTTAGGGTTCCACTCATACGATCATGTAAGTCCCACCTCTTATTTTACAAACTCTGAACCATTGATAAATGGTCTTTGATGGAGAATTTATCTTTAAATGCTCTTTGGAAAATAAGGATGATTGAATAATACTAAGCACTTGTTCCCAGTGTCTGAACCCTTATTGCATTAGTAATCAAGCACAACGTGTCTGAGGATATCTCGTTCACACGTTGTCAAGAATATCTTAACTAGGATTTACAAAATGTTTGCACAAGTGATTGCATCCCACCACGATCATTGAAGTTCAGAGATTGAGGGACTAGCCTCGATCGAGGTGAGTTTCAGTAGAATCCTAGTATTAAGGGTTTAGAACTCCATGGAACTTATAAGAACAATTATCATTGAAGAGAGTCTAATCATAAAAACAATACTCTTAGAAAATCATAATTCAGTTGCAAAACCTAAGAATGAAGAATGTGAAATACTATGATTGAAACCGAAATAATTGTTCCTGCTGAAAGATTACATATGCTTGAATTCAAAAGCGCCAAAGAAAAGAATTCTTCAATGGATCTATAAAATTCCCTCAAAACAATGGAGAACTCCTCTCTTATGAAAACCCTAACCCTGGTCGAAAAAAGCTCCTTTCTCCATCTATCTCCCGCCTTTTATACTCCTTTCCCATGTCGTCGTGTTTCAAGGATGATTGACCGTATGCCCACAACGTTAGGATCACAGTGCTCCATTCCCGCACTTCTCATACATGTGTACTTGTACACTTTAATGGTGTACCGGTACACTTTTGCTACGCAATTTCCGATCAGATTATTGCCGGTACACATTTGGGTGTACCGGTACACTTCCTTACTGCCACTTTTTAGCAAGGTGTCTTAGGTACATAAAGATGTCTGGATACACTTTTTTCCTCTGGTGCTTTTTCACAGCATTCTTTGGAGTTCGAGACTTCATCGTTCGTTTGCCCATTCTGATTACTTCATATTGGCTTCCGGATATAAATCTTTGTGCGCTTATGTTTAAGACACGAAAGACTGCACCAGTCTAAAACCTGAAAGAGATTAAAAGTACCTATCCTAAATGCTGAATGTGGGTAAATTGTAATTTTTATGTGCTAAATTCTCTTATAATTATTACCAAATTGTGTATTCCCACCCCCAACCTGCATCTTACTGAGTCCTAAAGATTTAAACTAGAACACCTTTGGTTATGAATTCCAGCCAAGGCGCTTCGTCTGATTATGCTTTGCAAAGATTTTCAAATTAACGCATGCTCAAATATAATGCTTCACCTGCTTTAGTATGCACCGGTATGACTCATTTAGACCAACCACAATCTTACACAATGAACATAATAACAAGCCAACACAAATCAGTTATTCAAATAAGGATCATGGAGTGAAGAAAGCGTAAGGTAGTCATCGCAGACATTATTGAGCTGTGCGATTCGTTGTAAAGGGAGCAACCATTTAACATGAACACATAACTACTATGCATAATGTCAGGAGAAACAACAAACATAACTGAAATAAAAAAGGTCTTAAAAGTTTGTAATGACCATAGGCTGAATGAAAAAGGGTCAATGATCAAAATGGGTGTTGGCATAACATGGCTGAGGTCCTTACTTGATACGACATCATCTAGTCTAGCTAAAACAACTATGCAGCGTCATCCTCATCCTCAGCAGAAGAGAATGCGTCCTCGTCTACGCAGTCATCTAATTCTTGAATCTCCTCCCGGATGCGGAGAAGAGAAGTAGCATCCGCCGTCGCTTCTCCTTGAAAATGTGGATTCTCAAGCCTCGAGAGACGCCGATCGCCGCTTCGCTTCCCCATGGTGCACTTCGAACCACCCCTTTATTCGCCCATCCTCTTCAATGGGGATGCTCAAATGGTGCCGGGTGCTATGAAGGAAGCGGATCCTGGAGAAGGCACCGGGCTACCGGTGAAAGTCGTGGGTTTAGTGGATGTCGCTTCGCCTGCCCTCAGCTTTATTTCAGATCGCCCAACTCAGAAACACCCTTTCTTTAATCAAGCCTCTCATTCCCGCTTCTTCCACAAGATTTGTCACAAGCGATGGGAAAGGGATGTGTCTACTTTCATGTGAAAACTGTAGGAAGTCTCTCATCACACACCATATGACTAAGGCGTAATCAATGAGTTTCCCGGTCATGACTTCATATAAAAATTGGATCTGTTCTCTGCTGGGGGATTTTTCATTACCCTTCGGCCTAATTCGATCGTGAATAATCTTGTTCATCAAGGCAAATTCTGGTTTATTTCCTGTGTACAAATTCTTTCTTTATAAATCCACTCATGATCGCTGGCTGAGTGCACATAGCCTCGTGAATGTACCGGGCATCAAAACTCGCTGAGAGCCCGATGGTAGGTCGGTCCGAGGCATCAGGCGGACATATTGTAAGGAATTCTGCGCTTATCGAACTGGGTGATCCGAAGCTGCCTACCTTATAACTCAAGTTTCGACACGGTCTCGACCTCGCTAATTTTCCCTTCGATTGGTATAAAACCGAACCACTGTAGGCATGTATCCGTGAACCTCAACGCACACGAACTCCATATTCTGCTCTTTAATAATCCCCCTGATGGGGTGAGAGTACAAAAATGTCTCCACTTTTACGCCCCTCTCGCAGTGAAAGCCCCTTTTTTGCAATCGACCGGGTCCATTTTTCGTGGTCTGACTCAGAGTCCTCGGCAAACATCGCCTATTTCATCATCACTATCGACATCTCACTTTCCGAAGATGACCCAATCTCGCTTTCCTTCCTTAACGGGCCGAGGCATCGATTCTTTTCTTCACACCGTCCCATAGAGGAACTATAGAGGCCTTTCCTTTCCCGACATTCTAGATCGTACATAGAGATGGCATGATGGCAATAACGCCCGTATGGCCCGGGTGATATATCATATAAAGTCCTGTAAACCTGCTTTCGAACAGTGCAATCAATACACCCCGCGGCGCATCGATAACACTTTCCTGCCCATACTGTCACCCGAGACCGTAAACCACCAAATACAGAAAAACACTACCCAAAACCAACAAAACAAGTCCATGTATAACAATGAAGAGCCCAAAACTGCTATCAAGGAGTTGTAGGATGCTTACCCCGTCCGTGCGATGACTGCAGAACAATTCGGGCCTGAGCGATGGAAACTCTGGCAGAAGCAGACAAACTCCGAGTTGCTTGTGTGAGAGGGCAACAAGGTTAGGGCTTGGCTTCATAGAGAGTGGGGAGTGTGATGAATACCAAAAGCCACAAAATTTGGGGTTTTAAAGTCCTATATTTGCCCAAACTCGACGGGTAAATTTGGGTGACACTTTAATGGTACCGCACACTTTGCTCATTGCCCAATTTTGAATAAGTTGTACCTAAGACACATTTA
Organism: Tetrastigma voinierianum; assembly: GCA_016808115.1. Classification (NCBI taxonomy): domain Eukaryota; kingdom Viridiplantae; phylum Streptophyta; class Magnoliopsida; order Vitales; family Vitaceae; genus Tetrastigma; species Tetrastigma voinierianum. Next base: position 1,154,883 of record JAEQBH010000525.1, read on the forward strand.
AAGTGCAATGCACATCTTTAGCCACGCGCTGAGTGTCACTCTGAGACATTACTTATGGTGTACCTAAGATATCATAAAATCTGATTTTTTTGTATACATATATATATATATATATATATATATATATATATATATATATATATATATATATATATTTTAATTTGGAACAAGCAGGCTAATGTGCACTGGTCTTTAAACCGCCCATCCCGGTTTTGTCGCTTGCTCACTTTTCTTTTGTCTGCATTCCACAAACTGCTGTATCTGTGAGAATTGGCCATCAGAATTTCTTGGGATACTTTCATCTTTCCATAGGACCCACCATTGCCTCCACTTATCGTGGTTCCTGTGGTTCGAATTGACTTGGCAAATTAAGCTCAAAATGGGTGCAAGGGATGAGACAATACAACCGTGTGTACAAAGAAATGATATCTAATCATTTTCCAATGAAAAGATATTCCATAAAGACTATGATGGCGAAGTTGACATGGCATGCCAAATTTATGCACAAATGGGAGCAAAGGTGTAGAATCGCACAGACGGGTGTCTGTGGTTTGTGTGGAGCCAAAGGGCGTAATGCAAAAGGGAACAATCCACGTAAGCTCATAAGGGGCTTTATGTGGCGTTCATGTGTACATGCACAGATGGATGTGAGGATGGAACCTATGTGCATTTATTACTTGCGGTGTCGGGCTATTTATCTTAAAGAGCTATAATTTAAAAAAATGGACCATACACTAAACATGTAACAAGCGCATAGGTAGATTCAACCAAGCAGCACCTACCCCCAATAATAGAAATGAGATTGTCTCAATACTACTAAGGGTACCCCCACAACAGAATTGGAGGTAGCATAGAAACAAGGGCCCCAAGTTTTTTTTTTTTTTTTTTTTATTATATTGAAAAGAAAATGGAAATAGAAAGCAAAAACGAAAATAAAACCAAATCAAAACTATATACAACAAGGTGAGAACGAGGTTACTTGGAAGAAGAGTCCTGGTAGAGCGGGTCTACCAAATCCTCACTATGCTCTTGATGATTGAAATGCTCGAGGAATGGTTTGAGGCGTTGGCCATTCACTTTGAAGGATTTTCCAGTGTCCGGATTTTCAATCTCCACGGCTCCGTATGGATAAACTACCTTAACGATGAATGGGCCAGTCCAACGAGAGCGGAGTTTGCCTGGAAATAAATGCAATCGGGAGCTGTACAATAGTACTTTCTGGTTGGGATCGAACATTTTCCTCACAATAGATTTATCATGGAATGACTTGAGCAGCTCTTTGTAGATTCTGGAGCTTTCATACGACTCTCTCCGCAGTTCTTCAAGCTCATTCAGCTGCAACAAGCGCTGCTTACCTGCTTGAGTTAAATCAGAATTAAATGTTCTAATAGCCCAGTAAGCCCGGTGTTCCATTTCAATCAAGTAAACGGCAAGCCTTCCATAAATCCAGCTGTGGAGACATACCAAGAACAATTCTTAGTTATACTGTAGGCCTAAAGAGCATCGGTAACGGAGGACCTAATCTTTATTTATCTGGGCAACCGTTTTTTCCAAAATATGTTTTATCTCCTATTACAGCCAATTTGACCATTGGTCCGTGGGTGGTAAAAAATGACATTTTATAAGTGACTCCATATTTTTTGCAGATTTTCAAAAGACTATTGCAAAAGTGGAAACCCGCGCATCACTAATAATTGCACGGGGTGTTCCAAAACGAGAAAAAATGTGTTCCTTTTTTATAAATTTAAAACAACCTTAGATCATTGTCCCGTCTCTGAATCGCTCAACCCACTTAGAAACATAATCAATGTGATAATAATATGTAAAGATACCCACAAGAAGGGGAAAAGGCCCCATGAAGCTCATAATTTCAAACAAAGAAAAATTTCAATAATTAGAATCAAGAGGTATCATGTTTCGCTTTGTGATCCCTCCTAGTTTTCGCATCGAAGCACAAGTTTTAAATCAAACAATCTTTAAATAAGCAGGGCCAAGAAACCCAAATTTTTGCAAAATCTATCTCGCCATTTTCCTAAATGTCCTCCATGTGCGAATGGCAAAAGATTAAAATCCTAATCGCTTCATCATTGGGTAATGATCTTCTCATTATTTGATCCGACATTTAAATAGGTACCTGAATGTAGTATTTCTTAATATCCGTCGTAAATTTCTTCAAGTGAGAAGTCCATCACGGAATCCTGACTAGGTAGTTCATAATGTCGCATACCACGGGCATACGAACAAGAGCAAAGAGTTGCCTATCAGAAAACTATCACCTAAGTGGTATGCCATGAGAGTTGGACTAGAACTAATCGAGATAAATGGTCAACTAATTATTTAATTTTATCTTTAATGGTCGTATTGAATTCTTGGTATAGTAGGATCCACCTAGTTAACTGAGGCTTTGTATCTTGCGAGAGCAAGTACTTCGTATCGCAAGATTCCGTGGAAGATGGTTGCTGTGGAGAGCCTACAATGTAACGACCTAAATTTTCTAGTGGCAAAGACGACGCCTAGGAAACTCTTTCTGTGGTCGATAGTCAGTCTCGCAGAGCCTTAGTGTCCTCACATGAATAAATCACGAAGCCTTTTGTCTTCCCTTTGTCCTAACACTTATAGCATAATCACTAGCCACACATGATCTCGAATGGAAGGTCCCACTAGGGAGACCGCATGATGGAGGTGACACTAACATGTTTTCAGTTTAGTAAAGCAATGTCACAATCTGCGGACTATGTGAAAGGGACATCTTTTGTACAGTACATATGGACGGCTATAGCACTAAAATATTTTATAAACCTTCGATAGAAACCAGCATGACCCAAGAATGACCTTATGTCTCTAACACACTTAGGAGTGGGTAAGTTGGAAATCAGCTCAACTTTGGCCTTATCAACTTCAATTCCATCTTTTGATACTATATGGCCTAAGACAACTCAGGTTACCAAGGAAATGACATTTTTCCCAATTTAACACAAGATTTTTTCTCTTGACACCTTTCCAAACCTTACGTAAATTTTCTCCAAACAAATGCAAATGAAATACCAAAAACCGAGAAATCATCCATGAAAATTTCCAATATGATTTCTACCATGTCACTAAAGATTCCATCATGCACCGCGAAAAGTTCCAGGTGCATTGCATAACTAAAGGGCATTTTCCTAAAGGCAAAGGTACCAAAAAGGACACGTGAATGTAGTTTTTCTATCTTCCAAGCTATCTCAATTTGATTGTACCCCGAGCACCCATCAAGAAAACAATAAAATTCATGCCCCGCCACTCTAACATTTGATCAACAACAAAGGGAAGTGGTCCTCCCTTTAGTACCAGCATTTTAAATTTTCCTATAATCTTATGCACAATCTCCAACCCGGGCGACACGAGCAGGAATGAGCTCATTATTTTCATCAGCGACTCACTGTGACCTGCATTTCAGTGAACTACCCGTGTCGGGCTAACCCATTTACTATCTGCAATAGGTAAATAACCCCTACATCCAAGAGTTTTAAAACTTCCTTCTACCAATTTCTTTCATTATCAGTTCAATAGTCTCTCGTGGTTGCCTAGAAGGCTTTAAACATCCTCCCTAAGTGAATTCGCGGTGTGCGCATCATGGGATCCACCCCTTAATATCTCGTGAAATTGTCCAGCCCAGAGCAGCCTCGCTGCGGGGTTTTCACATTCCAAAAGTTGATTTTGATTCAATTTCTAGGGAGGAAGATATGATTACCGGAAAAGTTTCCTCTTCTCCTAAGAAGGCATATTTGAGGTGTGATGGTAAGGGTTTTAGCTCGAGCTTAGGTGGCCTCTCCTCGAAGGCAAGGTCATTCTCATTCGGGCAATGGTTCAAATTTAGGTGCCCACCTAACTTCTAATACTGCTTATGCTCAATTATAGAGTGTAGAAACTCCGACCAAAGGTGGTCACTTCCTCATCCCAACTTATCGACCAAACACGACTTGCGGATCATCATGTGAGACAAGATTCAAGTATTTTTGTACCACGTAATCAACTATGTTGACTTACACATATCTTCTTAACTCCCATTTCCTTTGATAACATTGTACACATTCGGGGATTAACAATCATATTACCTAAACGATGAAAATATTAGCCTCCTCTACAATGTATAATGGCATTAGCAGCCAAGAATAGTCTACCAAGAATTCATCAGAACTCGAGTCTTCGGGTTCACCACCGGCTGAGTGTCAAGCACAACAAAATCCACTGGAAGTAAAATTCAGCCCACCTGCATTCAATACATCCTTCACTATCCCCTAGAATTTACACTACGGCCATTAGTCGGGAGGGTGATATTTGTTGGCTCTAATTCTCCTAACCCCAGGTCCACATATACTGAATAGAGCAACAAATTAACACTTGCCCCTAAGTCCACTAAAGCATGTCCCAACTTTGAATTTCCTACTATAGAAATAGTAGGACTTCCTGGGTCTTTGTATTTTGGAGGCAAGTTGTTTCGAATTAGTGAGGTAGATTGCCTAGTCATGAAGGCCTTGTCGACACCTAATTTCCTTTTAATTGCGGCACAAACTTTAGAAATTTAGCATATGATGGAATTCGTTTAATGGCATCTAACAAGGGGATGTGTTCAATTTACTTGTTCGAATAACCCATGAGCATCATAATGGTTATTCACTTTCTTGGTGCTCTCAAATTGTGAGGGTATGGAGCCTGAGGATACGGGTAGACTCATCTTCACCATCCACCCTCAATATCATTTGTATTAGGGACACGAGGTTTGTCCGATACCTTCATCCTCTCCGACCAACTAATTTCAGATTCTTGTAATGAATTCTTCTGCTGTAATGGTTTTGTCGACTACCTTACCGCTTCGAAGAGTAGTGACAAAATTTTGTAATGTCTAAAAGTACCTCACTTCAACCTAAACTTCCCACACTGCTTCACCTTGTGATTTTGGATGGGTTGAGATGGAAGTTTCCTTTCTTGCTGGCTAAGCTACCAGACGAGGTTAACTTGGTTATCCGGGATCCACATCATTCAGAAGCATTGAATTCGGGTGGTTTGTGGATTGCTGGGCTCGTACTTAACTCAGGTAACGATATCCTCCAGACTTCTCTTATGTGGAGGTTGATATGGTTTCGGTGATGGAGTCCTTGACTCGATGGTCGAAACCTTGATTGTGGTTCACGAAACCCCTGGGGCCTTGATTTTGAAATGGTGAATTGAATCTAGCCATGGTTTCGTTTAATGAGGACCTTGGTTGTTCGCAAGATAGGGTCTCTCCTTCAGTTTCTCCAACTAAAATAGGTGCTACCCCATCCAGGATTATATGTTTCAGAGTATGGAGAATTGAAAGGTTTCTTAGTAATTAAGGTACTGTCATTTATTTGAATTGCACTTTACTTGAGGAAGGCTCAAGTACTTATGGTTGAGTGTGATCATCGTGATATAATGCATGGTTCTCCACAATTCCCGGGTCCAGTGGGCATCGAGGGTGATTTGAGGCACACTTGAAGCTACTTTATGTCTTTTTCATCTCACGGCTCCAATTTCCTGAGCTGGGCAATTTTTGCTTGGCAACCTTACAATTTTCATGACTGATCTCCGCCTCTGGCTGATGCTAGTGCAATTTTTAGCGTGGTCTATGCGGGGGCTTAGTCTCCCAAGCATTCTCTGCCATAGTGTCAAAAAGTCGGATCAAGCTCCTAGCACCTTTTCATAGAATTCGCCTGCACACATCATCTGGATGTACTGTTTATTATTCAAGGATAATCCTTGATGAAAGTACCATTACATTTTGTCCCCACATCCAATCCATGGTGAGGGATAGCATGGAGAAGGTCCTTGTATCTTCCCATACCCCGTGAGCAAAAAGGTTCACCCGTCAGAGAAATTGAATGACTGCATGAGAGGCTGCACGGCAAGGAGGGAAAATTTTGTTAAGGAATTCATTCCGCATGTTTCCATGCAAAGATTGAATTAGGTGCAAGTGGAATGAACCAGATTTTAGCCTTCTCCTTAAAAGTTAAAAAGGAATAAACCAAACAGATTATGTGGAGTGGTGAACCGTTGAGAGGAATGCACCGCAAACATCCCCAAAGTCCTCATGAATGAGTAAGTGGTTTCGATTCGAACCCTGGTACACGGTAGAAGACGGATCATTTCTCCTGACTTCATCGAAATCGATCGCCTCTTCGTGAAGGCGAATACAAGGAATTGGTCAGGGTTCTTCGAGGTCATAGGATTTCTCAAGGGTTCTTCTAATGCTTAGGCAAAGGAGCAAGGTGGACTTACATTGATTCGCATTAAGGTTACTATTTCCACCTCCTAGCACTGGGGTTATCGCTAGGTGTAGCATCACCTCCATGTCTGGGAGGTTCATGGATTCCTTGTGGGTTAACAGAATCCCTTTGAGTATGTTCATTAAATACTTGTCATGATTCCAGAAGATCCATTTGAGGTGAAATGTTATCTTGAAACACTTGACTTATTATGGATTGCTCAGAGTTTTTAGGAGATGCAATTCTTACTAGTCGGCGTTGCTCGTTGCGAGCCCAAACCAACATGCACTAGGTCCACTCCGTGTAAGGAAACACCCACTGAGATTTTTAACAAAAACAAATTAAAAAGAGAACTAGAGAACGTACCGGATTTGCAATGCAATTGCAAATTACCTCTAGCTCTCTTCAGATCAACTGGATTAGTCGCCACTCCCCGGCAACGGCGCCAAAAATGCTTCGTCCTTATTCGTATGCCGAATTATACTCCCGAAAGGAATTATAGTTGTCTATAGTATTGTAACACGTGGGAATCCACAGTCATCTCCACAGTGGAGCAAGGTCCGATTTAGTTTATCAGTAGGAGCTACTCTCCCAGAAAGTGTGATTTAAAAGAGAATTGTAGGGTTGTGTTGTTTGATTGAATGGTTGATTGGTTTAAATGTTTAAAACAGAAAAACAATTGTTGGGATTTTTTTAGGGTTCCACTCACTTCTGATCATGTAAGTCCCACCTCTTATTTTACAAACTCATTGATGAATACACATTTGAGTGATAATTATAATGGAATCTAGCACATTTAACTCACAATTTACCCACATTTGGCATAAGAACAGGTACTTCTAATTTCTTCTGTGTTTTCGATTCGTGCGTGTCTTTCTGTGCTTAAACGTATGCACAAGGATGTAAGCTCAGCCAATATGAAGCAATGTGGGATGTGGGGTGAGCAATTGACGGTCTCTGAACCCCAGCAAAGCTAGAAAGCACCAAAGGACATCTTCTACCGGTAGAACTCAAGTCCCACCCGGTAGAACTTGTTGAAAATTGGCAAGAACATCTTCTTACCAGAACTTAAGTCCTACTCTAGGAACTTTATGGAACTATGGAATTGTCCAAGAATCTAACCAAGACGAGAGCACTTTCGTCAACAAACCAAAATGGGAAAATCACATTGGAGGGGGGCTATAAAAGGAGGAGGACACAAGTAATAGAGGCTCTATGTCTCTTTTTAGTTTTTTAGGCTTTTCACTTCTAGGGTTTAGGTTTTGATAGAATAAGAGTTTTTCTCCATTTTTTTTAGTGGTACCTTGTAGATCCAGATTTCCAGATTTGATTCTTTTAGAAGTTTCGGATTCAAGAGTTTGCAATCTTTCAAAGATCAATATTTATTCTGCTTTAAATCTTAGCATTCCATATTTTCTATTCTCAGTTTTACAAGTCAATTCTGATTTCCGCAAGGTACTGTTTTTATGTTTAATCATTCTTCATCTTTAATTGTTCATACAAGTTTTATGGAGTTCTAAACCCCTACTGCTGGGATCATACGGGGGAAACTCACCCCGATCAAGGTAAAGTCCCTCAATTCCTCTCTTGATTTTCAATGGATTGTGTAATATTGATCACTTGTGTAGAAGAAGTGAATCCTTAGTTAAGAAATTCTTGACAACGTGTTAACGAGATATTTCCAGTACACGTTGTGCTTGATCATAATGCCAACTAAGGGTTCGTTTTAATTGAGAATAAGTGTTTAGTATTACTCGATCATCTTTATTTTCCAAAAGCATTTAAAGATAAATCCTCCATCGAAGACCATTTATCAATGGTTCCTAGATGAGTTTATAAAATGAGTGGACTTACCTGATCATAAGGAGCTGAACCCTAAAAATCCCAAAGAATTGTCTTCTAGGTTAAAACATTCAAAACAATCAACCATTCAATCAAACAACACATCATCACAATTCTCCTTAAATCATACTTTAAAGGGAATAAATTCTATTGATCAACAAAGTAAGACCAAGCCTCGCGGAGATGACTTGTGGATTTCACAAGATACAATGCTAGATGACCATAATTCCTACGCTTGGGAATAGAATTAGGCACACTAATCAAAGACGGCATTTTAAGGCCATGTTTGTGGGAGTGGCGACTAACTGCTGGATCTCAAGAAGCAGAGGTAAATTGCAATCGCATTGCACCGCACGTTTCACTTTTTCTTTTTATTTTTATTTTTATTTTTTTTGTTTTTAGTGAGAAATCTTAGTGTTTCTGATCGGTTAGTGTAGTGCATGCCGCTTTGGGCTCGCACGAGAAACACCGACTAGTCTGACTCAGATCCCCTAGAAACTCCGAGATCCATAATAAGCCAAGTGTCTCAAGATAACATTTTACCTCAAATGGATGATCCCGAGAATCAACAAGGACTCCGTGAGAGCCTCCACAACATGGGGGCAATGCTACGCTCCCAATAAACCCAAGCAGGAGGTGGAAATCGTGAATCTGTTAAAATCGCATAGAGTTCTCCCCGTCCTCTACCTAACGGGAGCAACTCCCAGAGAAATTCTACAAACCCCAAAGGACCACAACCAATTCCTTCTTGTATTCGCCTTCCGATGAGGCTAATCACCCTGGCGAAGTCGGAAATGATCCGTTTTCACTGTGATACCAAGGGTTCGACCGGTGAACTCCTACCAGTTTATGAGGGATTTTGAGGATGTCTGGTTAGGCATTCTTTCAATTTGCCACCTTCATATAATCGCTTCTGGCCTTACTCCCTGCCTACGATAATAAACCGGCCCATCCCCAACCCAATCCACCTTTACATGGGAAAACATGAACGTAATTCCTCAATAAGTTTTTCCTCCTGCATCGCACTAATGCCTCTTACGCGAGCAATCTCGTAACTTTCTCGAAAGCCGAGAACCTTCAGCCGTGTGGGAAAGATAAGGATCTCCATGCTATCCCTCATCATGGGTTAGATGTTGACAAATTTTGTGCATACTTCCATCAAGGATTGTCTTTAAGTAATAAACAATACATCCAAATGATGTGTGCAGAGAATTTTATGAAAAGAGTGCTAGGGAGGCAATTCAACTTTTTGACACTATAGCAGAGAATGCTCGAACTTGGGAGATTAACACCTCTTTAGACACTGCTAAAGCGCATAGCACATCCATCAGATGAGCCCACATTTAGAAATGATGAGTCGTAAGTAAAAATTGCTAATTTAACAAGGAACCTTAGAGGCCATGGAGATGAAAAAGGCTAACGAGGTAACATTGTACCAATTACCTCGCATCAACAGATTCCAGAGTAGAGGAGCCATGCATTATATGCGATGACCCTACACACTCGACCATTAACTGCCCAAATCTTCCTCAAGTTGGGCTGAGCCATCTCAAATTGAACAAGCCAAACGCCCCAACTACCAAAGGAAACCTTCACTCCCATACCCGAAACTTACAATCCCGGGTGGGGCAAGATCCCACTTTAGTTGAGAAATGAGGAGGACTACATAACTCCGCCAAACAACCAAGGCCCCCTACTATCCAAACCAAGGTTTTCCAAATTCCATTCCTCCATTTTTAATCAAGGCCCTCAAGGATTTCAGTGGAAATCCTAATCAAGGTCATCATCCACTCAAACCAAGGAATCAAAACTCACACTTTATCAACCTCCACATAAGAGAAGTCCGAAGATATAGTTACGCTTGTACAAACCCAACAATCCACAAACATTAACCCGAACTCCGCTTCCGAATGATGTGAGATCCAGATAACCAAGTTAACTCTATCTATAAAGAATCAAGAAAAGTGGAAACTTCCATCACAACTCCATCCAAACCCACAAGGTCAAAACAAGGGAAGTTTAGGTTCATGAGGGTACTTTGAGCAATCGTAAAGTCAAGCCACTACCCTTCGGAGTGGTAAGGTAGTTGACAAAACTATTCCAACCAAGGAACCATCACAAGAGTCTCATAGTGAATTAGCTAGAGAGGATGAAAAATCAGACACACCTCATGTCCCTAATACAAATGACAAAGATGATCAACCAGAGGAAGACAAGTCTAACCATATCCTCCACCCCATACCTCATAGGCTAAGAGCACCAAAGAAAGTGAATAACTTATGTCAAATTTATGAGTCAGCTCAAGGTGCGAAACTCCAACATTCCCTTTGTTAGATGTGCCATTACAAATCCCATCATATGCTAAATTTCTGAAGGATTTGTGCACGGTAAAAAGGAAACTAGGTGTCAACAAGGAGGCATTCATGACTGAACAATCTACGTCCCTAATTCGGAACAACTTGCCCCCAAAATACAAAGACTCAGGTAGTCCTACTATTTCAATAGTAGTTGGAAATTCCAAGTCAGCATGCTTTAGTGGACTTAGGGGCAAGGTTAATCTTTGCCTTACTCGCATATGTGGACCTGTGGTTAGGAGAATTAGAGCCAACCAATATCACCTCCAATCAAGCCGCATCGTAGTGTCAAAAAATTCCTAGGGAATAGTGAAGGATGTCTTGGTCCAATGACAAATTTTACTCCCAATGATTATGGTGCTTCTGACACTCAACCGGTAGTGAACCAAGGAACCTTGGCCTCAAGAATTTTTGGCCACCATTCGCAACCCGCTAATGCCATCATACATTGTAGGAGGCCTAATGACACTTTCATTTTGGGAAACATGACCTCACATAATATTTTCAATGTACTCAAAGGAAACGGGAGATGGTTAAGATATCGTGAAATTAACATGGTTGACTCTGCGGTACAAAATACCGATAATGTCTCACATGATGATCCTCTTAAGTCATGTCCGTCACTCGAATTGGGATGAGGAAGTGACCACCTTGGAGTCGAGTTTCTCCAATTTATAATCGAGCATCAAGATTTATCTAAGTTAACAGCGGGCACCTAAATTTGAACTCCACACAAATGAGGATAAGACATTGCCTTCGGAGGAGAAGCCACCTAAGCTTGAGCTAAAACCTTTACCAATACATCTTAAATATGCATTCTTAGGGGAGCAGTGATTAATTTTTCCAAGAGAATCATATCTTCCTCATTGCACGTGACTCAAGAAATTAACTTTTGGAAATATTGAAAACCCACAGAATGCTTTAGGGTTGACAATTGCGATATTAAGGAATCACCCTTGACCGCACACAGAATTCACTTAGAAGAGGATGTTAAACCTTCTAGGCAACCACAGACGATCAACCTAATAATGAAAGAAGTGCGAAGAAGGAAGTTTAAACTTCGATGTAGGGGTTATCTACCCTATTGCATAGCAAGTGGGTTAGTCCAACACAAGTAGTTCCTTGTAAGAAGTCAGGAGTCACGTAGTTGCCAATGAAAATAATGAGCCTTATTCCTACTCGTGTCACCTCAGATGGAGGGTGTGTATAGATTATAGGGAAACTTAATGCGTGTGCACTAGAAAGACCATTTTCCTCTTCCGCTTGTTGATCAAATGTCAGAGAGAGTCAGTAGGCACCGAATTTTATTGTTTTCTTGATGGGTACTCAGTGGTACAAACTAAATTGAGATAGCATTAGAAGATCAAGAAAACTACATTCACTGGGCTCTTTCGTACCTTTCGCTTTTAGAAAATGCCCTTCGACTATGCAATGCACCCGAACTTTCCAACGATGCATGATGGGAATCTTCGCTGACATGATAGAAATCATTGGAAATCTTCATGGATGATTTCTCGCTTGGTGACTCGCTCAAGAGCCGCTAGAGAACTTACGCAGTTTCGGAGAGGTGCCAAGAGAAAAAATCTTTTGTGGTTAAATCGAGAAATAAGCCATCATGGTAACACAAGGAATTGTTTTAGGCCACATAGCATCAAAAAGATGAATCAAGTTGATAAGGGCCAAAGTTGAGCCGATTTCTAATCTCCCTACTCCTAAGTGTGTTAGAGACATAAGGTCATTCCTTGGTCATGGGCCGGGGTTTATCGACTCCATTATAAAGATTTTAGTTATTACAAATTTCACCCTTATGTACTTTGCTTGCTAAAGATGTCCTTTCACATGGTCACAAGCTTGTGGCATTGCTTTACTAAGCTAAAAACATGCTAGTGTCACTATCAATCATGTGTCCCTAATCGACCTTCCATTTGAGATCATGCGCGATGCTGATTACGATAGAGCCGTGTTAGGACGCAGGGAGGACAAAAAGGCTTTTGTCATTTACTATGCCAGTAAGATAATTGTAGACTCGCCTAGCTAACTACACAACTACGTAAAAGAGTTTCTAGCGCTGTCTTTGCCTAGAAAATCTGTGTCATATATCGTTGGCTCCCCCGTGACCATCTTTACAGACCATGCAGCTCTGAAGTACTTGCTCTCTGCTGGTGATACGAAACCAAGGTTGACTAGGTGATTTTACTATGTCAAGAATCCAACTTGACCATCAAAGATAAAAGGGGGAGCCGAGAATGGTCACGACCACTTATCTCGATTAGTTCCGTAATCCAACTCCCATGGCATACCCATAGGTGATAGCTTCGATGAGCAACTTCGCTTCTTGTTCGGGGCACTCCGGTATAGCCGACATTGTAACTACCTAGTCACCGGCCAGATTCCAGCCTAAATGGACTTCTCGCAGTAGTAAAGGAAATTCTTGACAGATATTAAGAAATACTATTTCGATGATCCCTATCTATTTAAATACCTGATCAAATAATGAGGAGATGTGTACCCAATGACGAACAAGGAGGATTTTAACTCTCGCCACCAAGCCCTGTGGAGGACATTCGCTCGAAAAACAAGCAGACAAGATTTGCAAGCTGGGTTTTATTGGCCCACTCTATTTAAAGATTGTTTCGATTTCTGCAAAACGTGTGCTCAATGCCAACAACTAGGAGTGGTCACAAAGCGAAACATGATGCCTCTTACCCCAATTCTAATCATTGGAAATTTTTTATCATAGTATTGACTTCATAGCCTTTTCCCCCTTCTGTGGCTATCTTCACATTTTATTATCCGTTGACTATGTGTCTAAGTGGGTCAGGTAAATTCCAACTGAGAACCAATGACCATAAGGTTGTTTTGAAATTTATAGCTGGAAAGCATATTTTTCCTGTCAGAACGCCCTAATTATTAGTGATGGTGGACTCCACTTTTGCAATCGATCTTTTGAAAATCTGTTAAAGAAATATGGAGTCACCCATAAAGTATCCACCAGCTTACCACCCACTGCATCAATGGTCGCCGAGCTAGCTATCAGAGATAAACACATTTTAGAAAAGCTCGCTGCCCCGACCGAAAAGATCTGGCCACTCCGTCTTACCGATGCTCTGGGCATACCGTATCGCTTTTAAAAATGTTCTGTATGTCTCCTCATAGGCTAGTTTCTATACAAAGCCGTTATCTGCCGCAGAGATGGAACACCTAGCTTATTTGGGCTATTCAACTTTTAATTCGATCTAACCTGCTGTAAGCGTTGCTATTGCGCTAAATGAACTTGAAGAGTCATGAGGAATCGTGATGAAAGCTCCACTACAAGGAGCGGCCTGCTATTCCACATGATGTCTATTACCAGGAAACTTTCAAACCCAATCAGAAAGACACAGATAGTTCCTGGACAGATCTATTTCCCCGGAAAGCTCCGCCTCTCGCTGGACTGGGTCCTTTCATCAAGTATGGTTTATCCATACAGAGCCGTGGAAATTGAAAACTCCGATAATGGGAACTCCTTCGCTGGGTGAATGGCCAACGCCTCAAACCATTCCTTGAGCACTTCTCTCCTCACGAGCACACTGTGGATTTGCAGCACCCGCTCTACCAAAACTCTCCTTCCAAGTAACCTCGCTTCAAATTCTGTTGTAAATAGTTTTGCTTTTATTTTGTTCTTGCTTATTTTATTGTTTACTTCAATTGCATTCTTCATTTGCTTTTCAATAACATAGAAAATAAAAATCACTGTTGTTTTTGATCCTCAAATTCCGTTGTGGGGTACCTTAGTTCAAAGCATTGAGGACAATGCTTGTTTCTCAAGTAGGGGGTAGGAGGTAGGTGTACACCGGTCAACGAACTACGCGCCGTTATATGTTCAAGCATTTCAATTCTTCAAATTTGCTTATTTCAGTATTATGTTTTACTCCGCACCGGTATATACCGTTGATCTCATATACTCTCCACATCATCTTATCGCATGTACATCTTAACAAGCACACACAACAAGCCTTGTATTCTTCTATGAATTGTTCCCCCTTACATTCTACCTACTTTGCTGCTCACCCAAACCACAGACTTATGGCCAAAATTTCTCCGATCTTTCCTGTTATTGTTTCCAATTGTGCATCAATTTAGCTGGTCATGTTAATTTCATGCATCATAGTTCTTATGGAACACCTTGCATAAGTGGAAATGATTAAGGCCATTATTTCTTTGTATACCCGTAGATTTGTAGTGTGTCTCGTCCTTGCACCCATTTTCGAGCTTTAAGTTGTCAAGTTTATTCAAACCTTAGGAACTGGATTTACGAATAAAGAGTGGTTCTCATGGAGAGTTGAAGTTATCCCAAGAATGAATTGGCGCACTAAGTCTACGAATGCAACTGGCCAGAATTTGAACAAGAGAAAAAGGAACATGCAAGAAAACATGGATGAAAGGCAATGAATGTGTCAAGGGACGTATAGTGGCAATCAAGAGCTTCTAAAAGTGAAATATATATATATATATATATATTCAAAAAAAAAAAAAAAAGAGAGAAAAATCGGGCCTTTGAAGCAAGTTCTACCAGATAACTTTAAGTCCTACCCCAGAGAACTTAACAAAAAACAAGTTTAGTTAGTCCTACCGGTAGAACTTAAAGTCTCTACCTAAGAGAACCTAAAAAAATGGGCAGAAGGTTCTACCCCAGAGAACTTAAAGTCCTACCGGTAGAATCGGGCGGAAATTGGGCAGAAAGGGCTTTTAAACCGAAATTTTGGCGCCTCTTCATATTCCATTTGCTTTTTGCCATCCCACAAGAAGAGCCCTAGCCGTTTGCCTCCTCTCACAAGCTTTCTCAAGATCACCATGGCTGTGGTTTCCGGTGTCCAACACCCTGGACATTATCCGAAACTTGTTCGACAAAGGTGTAAGTCCCGCAACTTTTACTAGCATTGTTGATCTTCTGGCCATACACATGGATTTGTTTGATTGATTTGGGTGATGCTATTTTGTGATTGCCGGTTAGGAATGTCCGTCGTCAGATGGGCAGAGATCGTTATCCGATGTGCACAGGCCAACCCAAAGGTCGCCTCAGGCAGTGCTGGACATGATGATTTATTTGGCCGTCTGGGTCAAGAGGTTATCATTGCCATTTCCATGGCATCGTACTAAGAACACGGAGTGGAAGGCATCCAGCCTCCCATGGACCAAGCAGTGAAAAAGAGAAAGCCTGATGCTTCTCAACCAGTGAAAAAGAAAAAAGGAAAACAAGTCGCATCCTCTTCAGAAAGTGAGGAATTATCAGACAGTGTTGATGAAGAAATAGAGGCCATGTTTGCCGAAGACTCTGAGGGTGAGCACGAGAAATGGATCCGGACAATGGCAAATGTGGGTTTCAAAAGTAGAGGGCCGTTAATTTGGAACATTTCTTATATTCTCATCCCATCGTGGTAATTATCCAGAGCAAAATATGCACTTCGTGCACTGGGATCATGATACTTACCTTCGCAGTTCGGAGTTCTACACCAATTTGAAAGGAAAATCACCGGTTGACTCGGTATTGGAAACTTCTGATGGGAAAGGCCTTCGCGGTCACCCCGACCGATAGCACATGCCTTGCACTATATTCGCCCCCGACGTACGGATCGCCATATCCACTCAGTGGCCATTATCGATTTCGATGCCCAAATTTATTCACCGAGGCTATGTGCACCCGCCCCAGACTCCATGAATGGATTTATGAAACAAGAATTTGTCCCCGAGTTAGTGTGCCGAATACGCCCCGGCGAACAAGACCATCCGCCAATCGCATTCGGGCCGGCTGGTTGTGAAAGTCTCCTACCAAGAGCAGATCTCGCTTTGTTGTAACGAGGTTATGACTGAAGCTAATTGGATTCATGCACAAGTCACATGGTGCATGATGAGGAGTTCTGCAATATCTCAAGGCAAACCTGAGTATCCTTCCCCCACTCTGTGACTAAGATTGTGAGAATGGCTAGGATGAGGGGAACAGCTAGTAAGAAAAGAGGGTGACACCTTGGTGCTAGTGAGCGCACTGGCCAACCAAGATTGAGGCCAAGAGCCGAGCAGCATCCACTAGACCACGCCCCTCGGCTGCCTCTCGCACTCCCCTGACCACCTCTTCCACAGCTCCAAAGACCTTATTGACACTCCGCCTCATGATATGATTTCACTATGGGTGGTTCAAATGCATCCTTGGGAAGTGTGGTTGAAATTGATTCCACGCTTCCTCTCCGTGCTTGAGAGCCACATCTTTCGGGGAGCCAGCTATTGGCGGATGCTACTTCCATTTAGAGGGAGAATCAAGAATTTTAGATCGATCATGGACGAGGATCATTCTCTCCGATGAGGACAGACTATTAATCGCATAGTTGTGTTAGCTATACAGGTGGGTAGACCTTAGCCATGTTATGCCAACACCCGCTTTGATCTTTTTACCTTTCTTTCTTTTAACCCACTAAATAATACAAACTCTTAAGACTCCTTTGATTCGACTTATGTTTTCGTTCCTTTGACATTATAATGATGGTTACATGTTCTATGTTATATGATTGCCTACCTTATTTCTATCATTACAACATCGCAAGCATGACTACCTTACATTTCTAAATCCATAATCCTTATTTGAATGACCAATTTTGTGTTAGCGTGTTATAATGTCATTGTGTAAGGATGTGGCTGGTCTAATTGAGCTCATACAGCATACTAAAGTGGGTGAAATGTTCTATTCCATAAGTGCTATTTTGAGATTTTGCAAAGCTTGACTCAGATCGAGCGCCTTAAGTTAGATTCATAATTTAGTGGGTAGTTCGATCTAAATCTTGCTGGGGACTACAAGATGCAAAGTCTCTGGGGTGATGAATACATTTGAGTGATAATTATAATGGAATCAGCACATTTAACTCACAATTTACCCACATTTGGCATAAGAACAAAGTACTTCTAATTTCTTTCAGTTTTCGCATTGTGTGTCTTTCTGTGTTTAAAACGTATGGTCAAGGATGTAAGCTCGTAGTTTCAATATGAAGCAATGTGGATGTGGGTGAGCAATTGACGGTTCCCAGAACCCTGCTGCTGTGGAAAGCACCAAGGACATCTTCTACCGGTAGAACTTCAAGTCCTACTGGTAGAACTTGTTGGAAAATTGGCAGTGAACATCTTCTACCGATAGAACTTTAAGTCCTACCGGTAGAACTTTATGGAACTTGCGGGAATTGTCCAAGAATTCAACTGCACGTAGAGCACTGGCCAACAAAACCAAAATGGGAAAATCACATCGAGGGGGCCATAAAGAAGGAGGACACAAGTAATGAGGCTCTGCCTCTTTAGTTTTTTAAAGAATTTCAGGTTTAGGTTTTGATAATACAGTTTTTCTCCATTTTTTAAAGGGTACTAGAGATCCGCATTTCGCATTTCCATTCTTTTGTAGTTTCGATTCAGTTTGTAATCTTCAAAGATCAATATTTATTTCAAGCAAATCTTAGTATTCCATATTTTCTATTCTCGCTTTACAAGCCAATTCTCGATTTCGCAAGGCAATGCTTTTATGTTTAATCATTCTTCATCTTTAATTGTTCATACAAGTTTTTATGGAGTTCCTAAACCCCTACTGCCGATCATACGGGGAAACTCACCCGATCAAGGTAAAGTCCTCAATTCCTCTCTGATTTTCAATGGATTGTGTAATATTGATCACTTGTGTAGAAGAGCGAATCCTTAGCCGGGGCAAATTCGACAACATGTTAACGAGATATTTCCCGTACACGTTGTGCTTCGATCATAATGCCAACTAAGGGTTCGCTTTTAATCGAGAATAAGTGTTTAGGGTAATACTGATCATCTTTATTTTCCAAAAGCATTTAAAGATAAATCTTTCCATCAAGACCATTTATCAATGGTTCCTAGATGAGTTTATAAATGAGAGGTGGATCTTACCTAATCATAAGTGAGTGGAACCCTAAAATCCCAAAGAATTGTCTTTTCAGTTAAAACATTCAAAACAATCAACCATTCAATCAAAAACAACACATCATCACAATTCTCCTTAAATCATATACTTTAGCTGGGAATAGCTCCTATTGATCAACAAAGTAAGACCGCTCCTCGTGGAGATGACCTCGTGGATTTCCACAGAGACATAAATGCTAGATGACCATAATTCCTACGCTTTAGAATAGAATTAGCACACCAATCGTGATCTAAGCACTCATCTAGGAACCATTACAAATGGTCTCATGGAGAATTTATCTTTAAATGCTCTCGA
This sequence comes from Tetrastigma voinierianum, assembly GCA_016808115.1. Lineage (NCBI taxonomy): Eukaryota > Viridiplantae > Streptophyta > Magnoliopsida > Vitales > Vitaceae > Tetrastigma > Tetrastigma voinierianum. The sequence continues at coordinate 1,173,593 of JAEQBH010000525.1, forward strand.
AAATAAGGATGATTGAATAATACTAAGCACTTGTTCCCACTACGAACCCCTAGTCACAGATTCTCAGAAATCACACAACGTGTACCGAGGATATCTCGCTCACACGTTGTCAAGAATATGCCTAACTAAGGATTTGCAATGTTTTGCACAAGTGATTAGCATCACATAATCCATTGAAGTTCAAAAGAGGAATTGAGGACTATACCTCTCGATTAGGTGAGTTTCCACCGTAGAACTTCGCAGATAAGGGTTTAGAACCCACGTGAACTTATAAGAACACTATCATTGAAGAGAGTCTAACTCATAAAAACAATACTCTTAGAAAATCATAATTCAATGGTAAAACCTAAGAATGAAGAATGTGAAATACTATGATTGAAACTCGAAATAATTGTTCCCGCCGAAAGATTATATGCTTGAATTCAAAAAGCCAAAGAAAAGAGTCTCAACTGATCCGTAAAATTCCACTAAAACAATGGAAGCGGAACTCCTCTATGAAAAAACCTAACCCTAGAAGTCAAAGTTCCTTTCTCCATCTATCCTCCGCCTTTTATACTCCTTTCCCATGTCATCTCTGCAGTTCAAGGATGATTTTGACAAGTATGCCTCAAGTGATCACACTGCTTCCATTCCCCAAGATCTCTCACATACATGTACCTAAGACACACACGGTGTACCTAAGACACTGCACGCCACTTTCTCTCGATCGTGTGCACCTGCAGACATTTTGGGTGTACCAAGACACTTTGGCCCACTCGCCACTTTTAGTTGAAGGTGTACTCCCGGCACACATAAAAGATGTACTCTGCACACTTTTCTCCTCGTTTTCTAGCATTGCTGAGTTCCCGAGACTTCATCAATCGCTTGCCCACATTCTCAAAGGCTTCATATCGGGCTTCCTGCACATACCTTCAGACGCTATGTTTAAGACTCCGAAAGACCCGCACCGCCTAAAACACAAAAGAGATTAAAAGTACCTATCCCTCATGTCGAATGTGGGTAACGATTTTTATGTGCTAAATTCTACTATAATTATCGTCAATCAGGTATTCACGTAGCCTGCGGAGGACTGAGACATGGGGATAGCATGTAGACATTCAAGTAGGATCACGAATTTGCTTGAATGTGTGTTTACTTTGGAACATTGCACTGCACTTAGGTGGGAGAGTAGCCTCTAGGTGATTCCACTATCGAGCATTGTAGCTCATCCCGTCGAGGGAACATATTTACGGTGCACAGGAGCGTGCGAGACGGCTCGTCCTAGAGACCGAGATTTAGAAGAAAGCCGGAGTGTGGCTTTGAGGGTTCTTCTGATGTTTACATGTATTAGAATTCGAGTATTTTAATATATGTTGTATAAGAGTAAAACATTTGAACTCTTAGAACTATTGGATATAGTTGGTATGTTTTTATGGATATTGTAGTATGGGCCCAAGAGGCCGTTTTTATCCATACTTGTATCATTGTGATTATATTGACCCGTGCAGATGTTTCATGTGTATTGTATTTCAGTAGAGTCCCAGACAAAGGAGACTCGTCGATTTTCCTATGGCGCTGGGTAACCCGACATTCACTTGTATTCGCTGGCTGACGGTAGTCAACCCGACCCCTGCTCGGGCGCCACATAAACAAATTTATCAGAGCTTCTTCCACCATGGCAGTTGAGTTTATAGCTTGTTATGAGGCATCCAATCATGGAATAAGGTTGTGAAATTTTGTCACGGGGCTGCATATTATGGATGGCATTGAAAGACCACTTGCTATTTCAGGACAATAAATCAAGAAGATTCATATTCCAACAACAATAGGAGTTCGACGAAGTCAAAATTTATAGACATCAAATTCCTAGTTGTCAAAGAAAGGGTTCAAAGTGGACTTATATCTATAGAGCACATTGGGACAAACTCCATGATTACAGATCCATTGACTAAGGGATTACCACCCAAGGTCTTTCATGAGCACACTGCTCATATGGGTGTGGTTTCTCTTCGATGCTCTGCTTAGTGGAGCTTGTATTTTAGATGCTTTTAGATACTTTTGGGTATGATATTATGGATTTGGTTATTTTCTACACAGCAGAAAGTATTCGGGCTTTCATCCACTTTTATTTTGTATAGTTTGATCTCACCTAAGGTTTAAGGAGGACCAGTTGGAAATAGGCATGTTGAGATCACATTGCATGAAATTTCCATGCTACACATCCACACTTGATCTTTGACATTAGTTACATTGATATATGCGATCATTGATGGGTCTAGTTACAAAATATGTAATGATCGACGCTTTGGTTCTATAGCATATTGGTGTGGGTTACTGACAAGATTGTTAACGTATATAAAGTTTTGATAGCAAAACTCATGAGCTAATAAAGTATAATTCACGTTTATAAAGTTACATATATAGCCCAAGGAGATTGTTGAGTAAAATCGAATATAATGTGGGCCGATATATTAAATAAAATGTTAATTATAGGCTATCAAATAAAGAAGCATTTAGAGGATTAATTTGAAGTTTGGGGGCCTTAATTAATATATTATAAAGGTAAGCATCAATGTGTAGAGATTTGCCGTAATTTCTATTTTTATGATAATAAAAGAAATTACAATAAATCATGACCGTCTACATACGTAATACTGGTTATAACAAGGTCATGGTCCCCAGATCACACAAGGTTTTTCTTTCTTCTGATTCCCATTGTCAAAGAGAAATATTAGACAGAAAACTAGTGTAGATCTTGAAGATCATAAAGCCTCAGATTCAGATTTAGATTTGGAAGATCATAAAGCCTCAGACTCGCATTCGACCGAAGATCATAAAGTTTCGCACTGCGATTCAAATATCTCAATATTTTGTTATGGATTCAAAGTACGCCCGCAAACTCGTGATTTGATTCTGATGATTCAATATGAATGTCTCAAGCCAGGTGATGGTTTTCACATAATTCTTTTAAATCTCTCACCCGATCCGCACAAACGAACATCGATCCGACCAAGTTCACGGTCCATGTGGGTTAGGGTTGGGCTATCTTGCTTGACCCAATTTTAATTTTTATATTAATTTAAATTATAATTAAAATATCAAAATATATTAAAAATCAAATTAATTTTTATTTTATATAAAATAAAATAATACATTTAATAATAAAATTTTGAAATTTTTTTAATGACACATTTCAACAAAGTTCTTTTTTCAATTCTTAAAGAAATGATTTATAAAGAATATTTATATTTTAAAAGTATTTTTCACTGTTATATTTTAAAATACTTTCTAATCATATTCCTATAAAAACATATGTTTAATTACTATTTTTTAAATGGTTGTGAAAAGACTATCATACCTAACTCATGTGGTAGAATGTTCAATGTTTCAAATAGGCAGGGCATAGGGATGGGAAGGTCCTAGGTTTCAAATCTTAATGGGAACAATTTATTACATTATAACTAAAGTGTTTAATGGTAAAAAAAAATTATTATAAAAAATAAAATTTTAATAACATTTTTTGAAAAAATTATTATCAAATATTATAATACATTTTATATATAGTATTTATTTTTAATAATTGCACATATTTCGTAAGTTATTTTAAATAGTTAAGTTGCTATTATGAAAATTATTTTTAATATTTTTTTCTTGGTTCTTCTACACCCTTGCCTCTTTTTCTCTCAACATTTTCTCTGCTAGCCTCTTCTCTTTAAGTAGAGAGGGGTGATTTTTTGGTCATTCTTGGCCTGAAATCACCCCTCTACACCTCTTTTCATATTTTTTGTTTCTCAATAACGTGGTTATTCCACAAAAATCTAGGTTTATTTGTTTTTCGTCCCCTCTAAGTTATGTGCGCAGTACAAAGTTCATGATGTAGAACTCTTTTAGTTCATTCTATTGGCTAGGTTCTAAGTATCTCTAATTTGAGAATCTCAATAAGTCCTTTTATTTATTTAGCCCATCCATAATACAATACGAATAAGACTTTAATTATTCTGTTTGATCTGAAATCACAAACGTGATAGATATTTCTTGAATATCTAGAGTTGTAGAAGTGAAGATTAGTTCCTTATCATTCAATGAGCATCTTGTATTTCATAAAAATTAGGTGCAATACAATATTTACGTAAGGGTCATCCTATCCAACTTTCAGGCATTAAGATACACTTCAGGCGTGGATGTTTATAATAAGAGATTCCTAACATATCATAAGATTCCCGTTCTTGAAAATCCGCACTTTTCCAAACCATAAAATAGACGGAATTCTAGGATTCCTCCTTGAGGCAAATACTTTTATGCATACCTCTTCCGGTTGATCTACACCACACTCTATTATGGTAAGATGATACACACTTGCTAACAGTCCTCCTAGTGCTACATCATAGGCACATTGTGAGCATAGATAAGACACAAGTATTAACAAAAAAAAAAAAAAGATGATAACTTTTTATAATGTGAATAATGTAAATTCTAGTTATTTGAATAATGTATCTAAGAGTAATCATCCCCACTATGATCGTTACATGTATGATACTAAATATAGTTGGGATATGCACATTAATAGTTGCATTAATAATTACATTTTAAGTGGTAGTAACAATTACAGTGACAGTTATATTTATAGTTACATTTGTGGTTAAAGTAGAACTAGGAGTGAACGAGGGAGTTCCAGTCAACGAACTAGCATGAAGGGTAGTGATTTAAAAAGTTCTAATGTTCCATATGTAGCTAAAAAATACAGGCATTTGTGGATTCAATGCTAAATTGTTATGGATTAAATTATAAAAAAAATTATGTCAAAAATAAATATTTGCGAACAATGCGAATATCATTTGAAAATGAGTAGTTCAGATAGAATCGAACTTTCGATTGATCCTGGTAATGCGGAACTTAAGGATGAAGACATGGTCTCTTTGGATCCTATTGCATTTCATTCGGGGGAGGAACCTTATGAGGAGCGTAGTGATTTTTATCAAAGAAGAATAGGATTAACTAAAGTTGTTCAAACAAACACAGGTAAACTAAACGGTATTCCCATATCAATTGGGGTTATGGATTTTCAGTTTATAGGGGGTAGTAGGTGAGAAAATTACCCGTTTGATCGGATATGCCACCAATGAATTTCTACCTCTCAATCTAGTGTGTTCTTCTGAAGGAGCACACATACAAGAAGGAAGTTTGAGCTTGATGCAAATTGCTAAAATATCTTTTGGTTTATATGATTATCAATAAAAAAAAAAAGTTATTTTATGTATCAATCTTTACATCTCCTACTACTAGTGGGTGACAACAAGTTTTGGTATGTCAGAGATATCATTATCACAACCCACCCTACATTGCATTTGTGGGTAAAAGGGTAATTGAACAAACATTGAAAAAGATAGTACCTAAGGGTTCACAAGCTACTGAATATTTATTCCATAAGGGCTTATTCGATCCAATCGTACCACGTAATATTTTACAAGGTGTTATGAGTAAGTTATTTCAACTTCATGCTTTCTTTCCTTTGAATCCAAAAAAAAATAAAGTAGAGCCTTGAGTTCAATTATTTTATTTGTGTCAAACAAGTAGTTATTTTATCGGAATTAAAGTAAAAATAAGAAAAATGGAGTTTTCTTTAGTGACATAAGAGCGAATTGTAGAAAGAATAAAATCAAAGGTTACGAATAGTTCTTTTTTTCTTGAGATCTTTTTTTTTTTTACACATATTCCTGATTAGTAATCAGGAAGCTTCTATCGACAAGATAAAAGAATGAAATCTTCCTTCCACGATATTAGATTAGGCAAGGCAAATAAAAAATTTTCATGTTCCCTTCTTATGTATATATAACTATAGAAAATAAAAGGAAATATAGATTTAGTCGTGTGACGCCCCAAAACCCGGGGGTCCATCACTACCAATAACCCGCGGAATACTGGGTGGAATGCCTGGTGACCCGATATTTCACGTAGTAACGCGCGTGAGTCTCCCTTGTACGGGGAGCTCTACCCAAATACAAAACCTGCATATAACCTGTCCCAAACATCAATTTAACAATAACATGAGTAAAACGACCACTTGAGCCCATGAACAATACTCATAAAACATATATATCCAACTATATCCAATAGTTTCAAGAGTTCAAATTTTTCTCTTATACAACACATATATTAAAATTAGAGAATTCTAATACATGTCATACATCATAAAAACCAAAGCCACAATCCCGGGCCTTTCTTCTAAAGCTTGGCCTCTCGGATGAGCCGTCTCCTCGTGCGCTCCCCGTGACTGTGAAATAATATCCTCGACAGGCTGAAATGACGCCAAGAATAATCACCCTAAGTGGGCTACTCTCCACCTAAGTGCATATGCACGCTCCAGTGTAAACACACATTCAAGCAAACGACGATCCTACTTGAATCTTAACTCCACCATCTCATACCCCGAGTCCTCACTGATCTCCTCACACTCGCCTAAGCCTCAGATGAGAATTATTATGTTTATTTGTGGACAACCTCCGACGAGAGAGAGAAGAGATATATATATATATATATATATATATATATATATATATAGTATATATATATATATATATATATATATATATATATATATATATCAATTAAGCCATTCCGACGCATTGATATTATTTATGGACTACCCTCCGATCATATATTTAGTTTTAGACAACCTTCGAAAACCATTTTCTGGTATCACTCACCTCATGCACTCACTCCTATCATCCTAGGTGCTCCCAAGCAGTATATGGAATGCATGATGCCAATTCCATTACAGTCTATGTCACACGAATATATAAACATTTGATATATTCACATAAAATTCAATCACACAATCATGTTATGTAATTACGCATTTCATCAAATCAAAATTAGCTCACGTGGGCTAATGATCAAACACGAGCAATTCGATTTGAATTACTCAACCAAACACATTATTTCACAAAAATTATTTTGTGAACACTATTCTCTGAATAGTAAACCTCGGTTACTATTCCGAAAATCAATCGCTCTGCTCACTTTAGAACCCGACTTCACTACCATTCCCCTACTTTTCACATCAAGCATACATTTTAATGCATACTTCAACACAAGCAGCTCACTAAATTTCGGACTGTCACGCATGCTAAAAATCTCAAAATTCCAATACCTGTCCTAAGTTTTGGACCGATCAAACGGCCTCTCACAAATCTCATTCAACTCAAACATTAACAAAGTACTTAAATAAAGAATAAACCCAAGTAGGGAGAAACTCCCTACCTCGAGTTCGAGAAACTCCCTTAAAACCGTAGTCCACACAAGTAGCCCGATGCGTAGAGCACCTTTTCTCCTTTCTGTCCCGACGAATCTCGACTACGATCTCCCGATATTTTAGAGAGAAGTCTAACCTTCTCACTCTAAAACCTTCAAACTTCACCCTACTGCATCTCCATTTCTGATTTCACGTTTTTGGTTTTGGCTCCTTTTTAAAATTGGGGAAAACAAACACTATTGGCTAATTTGTCTTCTTCTAACTTAATCAAACTCAAAAATGACCATTTTGTCCCTTCTTTTCCAGCCATTATTCGGCACTATCTCGGGTCGCTCATTTTCATCATTTTCTAATTACGCCACTTCTATGGCACATGAGCATGCAGTTATATATGACTTTCGCCGCATCGAAAACGCTTTACAAGACCAAATGCGATGCCTCAAAATGTAAATTATGACAGCCTCACCGACAAAATTCACGCGGCTGGCTAGATTTTGGCGAGATGATTCCAATGCGTGTAACTGCTTCATCATCCGAGATCCAGAGAATAAATTTCGGATTTTTTAACCGAAATAACAATTTTATAACCAAAATTACGATTTTGCCATTTTTCCAGAAATTGGAATTTCTCGGGTCTTACAAGTCGTCACCTTGGTGCATGTGTGATTGTCTTCGTCTTGATGCGAGAGGTGGTTGTTTCGTCTAGGTACAACGTTTTGGTTTTCGCCGTCTTTGTGGGACGTGCTATTTAGACGAGCAAAGTATATACGATCAGAGACTAGAAATCAAATCAATGATCGTTGGTATGTATTCTATCAAATGTGTCAAAGGTATTTTAGTCACAATAGAAATATCAAATGTGTAGACTCAACTATCAAATGTATAGGCTTTGAGTCGTTTCATTATATTATTAACTTGGATGTTATTTCATAATTTGTAGTTTTTAGCGATTTTGATGTTTCTATAGATGTATTGCTAGTTTGAATGAATGAAATTATTTTTTTCTTCAAAATATTTGTTTTCTATCATGAAAATATAAAATTAGTATTTATAAAAAAGAATAGTTATCATAATATTCGTATAATTATGGTGAAAAATGTTCTTGTATCTTAATTTGCGAATTTGGTTGCTCATTTTGAGTAGGGAGTCCTTTGACAGGTCCTAAGTCCGGAAGTCGTGGGCTCCAGATTTCTTATTGTCATTTTTGAATTTTGATGTTCAAGCCCTGTTTGGTTGAGCTAATTGGAGGAGCAATCAGGAGCTGATATAAAAAAAAAAATTATTTTGACCTATGTAGGGTGTGGTCTTACCTTATTTTTCTCCAACAAAATTCGAGAATCCCACTTGGGTTTTTGCTTACGTATTTGCATTATTTTGTTTGTGTGTGTATTGTTTTTATATCTCTCTATCATGTTTATATAGGTAAATTTATCTTCAATCATTTATTAGCTACTTTACCAAACCATAATTTATAATCAACTATTAACTACTAGCACCAACTATTAGCTCTCAGCTATCAACTACCAGCTGAACCAAACAGGGCCTCAATCCTAGAGCATTAAAGTAGTTCAACAATCCTAAGTCTTTCCAACAAACAAGAACTAAAAATAGTTCTCAACTTTCATCCATGCCTACTCAAAAATCACTCATCGTCAAGATTTAGGGTACCTGAATATGATCAACAATAAGGAGCGAGCTAAAAGCCTAATAAGGAATGTTAATATAGTTTCATGGATCAAATATTTTAAATTCACAAAATTGGAGATTTAACATATTTTTCTTTTCTTCATAAATCTCATAAAATTCTTGAGTACAAATAAATAAGATATACATATATTTCAAACAAATGTTCATCATATTTTATGTTTCCCAAACAATTCCATATCATAATCAAATTCACAAATATTTTAAAACACACTTCAAGGTACAACAGAAAAAAATATTTACTTCCCAAAACAGCACTATTCTAACTCATCAGTAAGGGCCATTGCAAAATACTTAAACTCTTGGTTCTAAAAACATATTTGTTTCAAATAGAATGTCAACCATTCTAACCCGTTGACAAGGGCCATTTCAAAACGCTTATACTTTAAATAGAATGTCAACTATTCTAACCCGTTGACAATGACCATTTCAAAACGCTTATGCTCTTTGTTCTCAAAACATATTTGTTTCAAATAGAATGTCAACTATTCTAAACTGTTGACCATGGTCATTTCAAAACGTTTATATTCTAGGTTCTCAAAACATATTTGTTTCAAATAAGATGTTAACTATTCTAACCCATTGACAGAGGCCATATTTGTCAATTACTATAACCCATTGACAAAGGCTGTATTTGTCAAGTTTATACCCAGTGACCAGGGCCATATTTGTCAAGTTTATACCCATTAACTGGGGCCATAATTGTCAAGTTTATACCCATTGACCGGAGCTGTATTTGTCAAGTTTATACCCATTGACTAGGGCCGTATTTGTCAAGTTTATACTCATTGACCTAGGTCGTATTTGTCAAGTTTATGCCCATTGACCGGGGCCATATTTGTCAAGTTTATACCCATTGACCAGGACCGTATTTGTCAAGTTTATACCCATTGACTGGGACTGTATTTGTCAAGTTTATAACCATTGACCAAGGCTATATTTTTCAAGTTTATACCCATTGACCGGGGTTGTATTTGTCAACTATTATAACCTGTTGACGGGGCTATATAAACCAAAGTCAAATATTTCCTTCATGTTTCCAATTTCACAAAAATACAAAATTATATCTTCATAACTTTCAATCTTTATCATAAACATTCTCAAATCCATTTTCCATACAAAACATATATTTGATCCATGCATATGATTTAAATAAATAGAAATTTCCAAAACTCATAATCACGTATAATAGCAAGATATTTTGTTTATATAGGAAAAGTTGCATTAATTTTCCTTACCTGATATTCCAAGATATTTAAAAAACCAAGAAGCCTCAAAAGAGTCACAAATTACCTTAATAATATGAACAATATCCTATTAGATAAAAATATATATTTTTTCGCACTCATAGGTTTTTATCTTATATTTTTATTTTCCAGGAACCAAAAATATTTAAACCTAAAATCTCAAAGGCTCTTTAGCTAAAGAATTTCAAATAAATTAGGGCATTTTCCCAAAAGCCTTAACATCACCAATTTTCCAAATCTATAAATTCCTTAAAATCCCAAAATTAGGGATTTAACCATAATAAAACATAATTTTTGGTTGAAATCCCAAATCTCTTTTGAACAAATGGTTATTTGTAACTTGTAGGGAATCCTTTATGGTTTCAAATCTAAAGCTTGGTAGCCCAAGAATCACCAAAACACATCAAATACACATTTCTAAACAAATTTCTCGATACTATGTCTTTCTTATATTTCTATAGTTTCATATTTGAAAGTTTAGAAAATCCTAAATCTTCAAATCTAAGATTCCAAGAGTGAGAAATTACCCCAAATATATCAAACATCAAACCAAGCTTCTTGTTTTTATGCATTCCAATCATTTATAGGGTTTCAAATATAAAGCTTTATGAAGCCTTAAACTTTAAAATCTAAACTTTTAAAAAAACCTAACTACCAAAAACTAAAGGGGAAAAGAAAGACTTGAAATCGAAGTTCTTGAGACTTGAAATCTCCTGATTTTTGAAACCCTAGCTTCTTTCTCTCTCTAGAAAAAATGAAATGAAGAATGGGTCTTATGAGTTGGAGAACCTTTTTCATACTGACAAATTCCAAATTTGCTCCAAAACCTCTTCATCTTTTAAAAATTGCAATTTAATCCATTCCATCCTTTAAAAATTTTAAAACAACTCCTCTTTTTTTTTTTTTTAATTAGGGATATTGCAATAACATAACGGTAAGTCCTAGTTCCAAGCAAGAAAAGGAGGAGTGTTGCCGCCATGACAATGCAGGGGATACCAAATCCAAGACCCCAGTTAAGATCATCCTGAATGTAGCTCAAAATCAAGAAAGCTAATGAAACTCCAATGCATGGACCAAAATACCACCAGTTGAGGAAGGTGCTTTTGGCTTTGCACTCATCTGGATGTTCATCAAATTGGTCAGCTCCAAAAGCCTAGGTGCAAGGCTTGTGTCCACTTTGGCCAATTGCTACCAGATATAGAGAGAAAAAGAATAAGACAACTTGGAATAGGGAAGAAGAATTGTCATTGTTTTGGGAGTAGGAAGGGCTCAGAGAAGGAAGCATAGCAGACAGAGATAACAAGCCTAGTCCCTGTTAATCCGAAATTATTCAATTACAGCAGAAGCTGTCAACTGTATTCTTTACAACACTCTGAGAACAGTTTTCAATGAAGCAAGGCTGAAATTTTCATCTGGACATTCTCCAAGAGAAGTATACTTGAGAATTATAAATTTTTTTTATCCATTAGTCTTTTAAAAGACGTTCTTATTTGTTAAAGAAAAAAATGGGAATTGGAAATAAGAAATAAATGACAGAAAACTAGAAGCCTAAATATTTAAATAAATTTCTAAACAGGGAAAGATCACTGGTAAAGAAGAAACCCACTATCCAAATATTGGAACATAATTGGATTCTTGCGACTATAAGAAAAAAACCCACAAAACATTAGAATCCATACATCGCAACATCACGAAACTCTACAAGTCAAGTCTAACAAAATTCGGGTAACCCCCAACTTCAACATTATTACATGTTTCACCTTATATAATTATAAATATATATTTAGAAAAGAGAGTTTAGAATCTGATGGAAGTGCAATAGCGCTAGCCAGACTGGAGCAGATGACTGGTTGCTAGAAACTCGGTTAAGCATTACAAAGTTGAAACATGTCAACAAAAACAAAAAAAACAAAAAACAAATAATGTGTTGTTCTTGAAAAATAATTTGATATTTTATGATTGTTAATCTCAATAATTATGAGACTATAATCAGGGTAAGAGGACCAGGTTACGACAGGCTAGGCGTTCCAAGGCTTGGGTTGGAGCAACTCTTTCGTGTCCCTAGTTTGCCTCGGGTTGGAGTGCTAAAATAAGGATTGGAAAAGAAAAAAGGGATTAAAAGAAAATAAATATTTGATTAAAAAACCTCAAATACTCTGAAACTTGTAAAATTAACATTTTTCATATTTAAAATAAAAATCAATTTTAGATAAAAATGTTTTTTTCTATTTCATATATTATATGTATTTTTTAAAAAGAGATTTTTTTTTAAGAAAATAAGGATATTCTATTAAAATAAAATCGAAAATTAATGAAAGCTAGATTTCAAAATTTGTATTTTCAAAAATTCTTTGTATCAAATAACGCCCTAAAAAGAAGCACAGGGTATTAAACATATAATCATAGCGTATGACATATGACACGAATGTGGGACACCTCTTCTGTAATGAAATAAAATATATAAAGTAGAATACTATATATTAAAGTTGATCAATGCTAAGCTGACCAGTCCCATCAGCATGTGTGACTTTCATTTAATAGAAGGAAAAGTAACCCACGACTTATAAGCTAGTGGACAAAGATTCCAAATTAATCTACATCTACTATTTGATAATTGATAGGATTGTGATTGACTTTTACAATTTATATTTGTTGTTGTTAAAATATGTGTAAATTTATATTTGTTGTTGTTAAAATATGTTTAAAGTTCCTATTTAGTATTAATTCTTTTTTGTAAATAATATTTTATAGGATAATTTTTATTTGTTATATCATTGTAATATTAGGTTTCCTTACAGAATAAGAAAAACTTTTAGGATTATCCCTATAAATATTCTGGGTTACAAAAGGAAAAAGTTATGATAGAGATTTGGTGTGTACATAAATGTAAGGGTTTGAGGGATTGAGAGTTAGTTTTATGAGGTATTTTCTCGGTATTGTAGGCATCCTAGGGTTTTGTAATTTTGTGATTTTCCTAGTCGTCGTAATACTTTGATACTCCAATCTTGTACTCTGTGTTTTCAAGAATAGTGGAAATATTCTCTGTCATCCGTGGATGTAGGTATAATTGGCTGAACCATGTTAAAACCTCTCGTGCATTTTGTGATGAGTTTTTTTTTATCTTTGTGTTCTTGAATTCATATTCTTGTCCATCAAAGCTTCCACGTAACAAATGGTATTAGAGCTTCAGAATTAAAGATATTTGGAAGAACAAAAGATTATGAAGCACACAAGATGAAGATAAAAGAAATTTCAGTTGAAGGTGGAGTCGATTACTACCTTTTTAAGATATGATGGAATTTGATCTAAGGTGGAGATTGTTAAAATATGTCTCAAATTCCTATTTAGTATTAATTCATTTTTGTAAATAATATTTTATAGGATAATTCCTATTTGTTATATTACTGTAATAATAGGTTTCCTTATATAATAAGGAAAACTTTTAAGATTATCCCTATAAATATTATGGGCCATGAGAGGAAAAAGTTATAAGAGAGATTCAGTGTGTGCACAGATATAAGGGTTTTAGGGATTGAGAGTTAGTTTTGTGAGGTACTTTCTCAGTATTGTGGGTATCCTTGGGTTTTGTGATTTTGTGACCTAGAATATTTATAGAGATAATAATAAATTTTTTATTTAGTCTATAAGGAAACCTAATATTACAATAATATAACAAATAGGAATTATCCTATAAAATATTATTTACAAAAAAGGAATTAATATTAAATAGGAATTTGAGGCATATTCTAACAGTTGTGGTAATTTTTGAATCTCACACGATATACAAAATACAAGCGTGCAGAAATTCTAAGAAATTAAAGTGTTTCCAAACTGGAATGACTCGTAAGATTATATTTCTAATCGGGCTATGTAGGCTCCATGGTTCCCTTGACAGTTCCTTAGAATCAAAGTAGAAAACACCGAATAGAAATAATGTAGGAATTAAATACTAAAGAAATATGTTAGATTTCTTTATGAAGGAATGAAATAACACGATGCTGAAAAATTAACAGACTTGTCTAAAACTTGGAGATAGAGTGCTGAATTTTTTGAAAGAAACATTGGATTTGCAATATGAAAATAATATTGTGCTGGAAGATTGACATAACTTGAATAAAATTAGGAAATAAAATGCTGAAAATTGCTAAAACTGCTAAAATTGATGAAAGCTTGTTGAAAAGCTAAGATTTGATGAAGTAGATTGACATTGAGTCGATTTGTTGAGTTGTTGATTTGTTTGATTTATTGATTGGCTATCATTTCTTCATCCTTCTCTACTCCTTTTATAGACGTTGAAGACTTGCTGCCCAAGTCTCCATTTCTCTACTCTCTTCACTTTCTAAAGTAATTACCCATGTCTTCCATTAAGGAAGCTTGTTCCTCAAGAACTCACATACCCACGTCTCCATTCTAGAGGTTTGATCCTCAATAATTCTTCCACGTCTCCATTATGGAGACTGGTCTCGCTATTACTCTACATCGCACATAACCCGCCTACTCGCCACCTTGCAAGCTTCGTTTGACTTCCAAAATTTAAAAATTTTTAAATACTTCTAGACTTCTTCTACGGGTTGTACAATGGATACGGGCCTTTCTTTGGACTTTTATTCATGGATTGCTTCACTTAACTCTATTACTTGATCAGCCAAATTTTCAATTTGGTGTAAACACTGCCCTCGCATACACAGGTCTGTGGGCCATATTGTATGTGGCTAAAGTCCCAAAAATATTCTTTTCACCAGATCCAACCACGAGACATAAATTAAGCTTTCTACTATAATGACGGAGTTTCGATGGCAAGAACTGTTATTTCCACATTAAAATTAAGTGGGTGGCCTACTAACCTAGTATTTAGCCAATTAAAAGAATACCCAATATCTTTAAACTGATATGAAGATATTTACTCTTGATGGAGTGGGTAAATTATAATAAATATAATTTATTTCGAATAAGAATAATATTAATAATAAATATAATTTATTATTTTGAATAAGAACAGCTTATTCGAATAACACGTTTAGAACGGTTTTGAACGTATTTTAGCCTCTTCTCCTATCAATAAGTTATATATATATAGAAACTCCCTTCATAAAAGGACAGGCACTTTTCCATCAATTACAGAAAACAATTCTATGTATCAAAGTTTGATAAGGAGAAGAAGAGATCAAGGATTTAAGATCTATAAACTGAAGGGAAATCTCTTATGACTGCGTGTTCTTCAAACGGTATGTAATCTATATATATATATATATATATATATATTATTATTATTATTTTATTATCAGAGATAAGTTTGAATTCAATGATCTGGAATATTGTGTGTTAATTTCCGTATTAAATCTCAACAAGAACGAGCCAAGTTAGATCAAATAAAGAAGCAACTATTGATTTCCCAAGAAAAAGTTCCCGCCATCATCAAGTTTAAACCTCCTACTTTTGTTCGTCCTCCATTAAAGGATATTGTCCCTTCAAAGAATCATCATTCGACTTCTTCTCCAAGCAACTTAGGATTTCCTTTTTTTCTTCCCAAAAAGATTTTATTTTCTCTTTCTAAAACAACTCCCATTTGTTTGGAGAAATGAAACTCTTTTACTTTACCTTCATCATCTTCTAATTCCTTCTCCCTTCATATCTTCATCATCGTTGCCACCGCCGTCTCCGCCTACGAAGCTGCTGTTGGCGACGTTGTTATCAACGCTGCTGCAGTCTTCATCATTGTCATTGTCAACGATGTTGGAGCCACCTATCGTTGAGCAGAAACTGTCGTTGAAGCCGTCAACACTCATTGCGCTATTGTAGGAGATCACCTTGTTACTGTCGAAGAAGATCTAACGTCGATGTCGCAACAAGGATTGTCGTTGGTGCAGTCGGAAGACATTCGCCAGAAACTACTGCTCGTTCATTGAAGCTTGTTGATGCCTACAATAGTTCTTCATTTGTCTTTGATGGTAAGTGCTAAAAGATAGAAACTTTTCTGATTTCCTTGATTGTTGAATTTCTTGATTGAGTTTTCTGCTTTGAATGCAATTTTCAAGCTTTCTTTGAGGCCCAAATATTGAAACTTTTCCTGAGTGCAGATTTTTTCAAAGAATCATCTTGAATTTATTCTTGATTTTTTTTGAACCTGTTTGATTTGTTTCAAAGCTTTCTAGAGGTGTACATTATGAAGATAATCTTGACTACACTTTTGAAAAAATTATTTTAAAATTGTTTGGCTATTTTTGAAAATTTTCTTAGGTATAGAACTAATAAATATTCATGAATGCACCTTCAAAAAATTTTTTGAAGTTGTTCGGCTCTTTTAGATATTTTCTGAGCTGTAAAACTCAAAAATATTCTTGAATGCACTTACGAAAAAATTCTTTAAAGTTTATTTGGTTGTTTCAAACATTTTCTGAGGTGTAGACTCTGAAAAGAATCATGAATACACTTTAGAAAAAATTCTTTGAAGCCATTTGGCTATTTCAAACCTTTTCTGGGGTGTATATTTTGAAAAATAATCATGAGTACACCCTTAGAAAAAATTCTCTGAAACTGTTCGGCTTGTTTCAAAATTTTCTTTGGTGTAGACTCTGAAAAAAAGTCATGAATACACCTTCGAAAAATTCTTTGGAAGTCGCTTCGATCAAGGTTTCACATTTTCGAGGTGTATATTTTGAAAATAATCATGAGTACACCTTAGAAAAAATTATGTTGAGCTGTTCAACATGTTTCGAAAAAAATTTTAGGTGTAGAATTTGAAAAGAGTTGTGAATACACCTTTGAAAAAAATTCTTTGAAGTTGTTTGGCTATTTTGAACACTTTCCGAAGTGTATATTATGAAAAATAATAATGGGTACACCCTTAAAAAAAAATTATTTGAAGCTTTTCGGCTTGTCTCGAAAATTTTCTTAGGTGCAAACTCTGAAAAGAGCCGTAAATACATCTTCAAAAAAATTCTTTGAAGTCATTTGGCTGTTTAGAAAACTTTTCGGGGTGTATATTACAAAAAAGTAATCATGAATACACCTTCGAAAAAATTCTTTGAAGCTTTTCGACTTGTTTTGAAAATTTTCTTGAGTGCATATTGAATGATTTTTACCAACCTTGGGTTAAGTGACCTTTCACCTGAACTTGAGCTTTTCTTTGGTAGATTGTAAGTCATGCATTGCCAAAAAAATTTGATTTGTCTACCGGCGGAAACGACTTAAAGATATCTATCTGCCATGTTGAACATTTCTCGGTTTTACAGCTTGAGATTTAGACCTATGTCCTGACTAACTTTCTTAGATTTGTTTTCTCAAAAGCTTCTTATACTGGTTCAATGGCTTTCAACCTAGTCCCATCTTCATAAGTGCTCATTTTTCCTTAACCTGTGCTTTTGTACTCCATAGCCTATGATGACAAATGATTGTCTTAAGGCTCTTATGGTCATTTTTCAACCCTTGTTAGGTGACCATCGACCTACCATTTTTTCTTGGTGGAATGAGGAGAAGTGGAATGCCTTCTTGAGATGTACTTGATTTGTTGTTGGAGACTCATTGAGCACTACACTGGACAGGTGTACTTACAACTATGACATTGCATTAGTGGATCAAGGTGGCACTAAGCCTACCTTTTGATGTGTGTTGATATGTGTATGGAATGAATTGCAAAAAAATCACTGAACACCAGCACACATACACTTATAGCCATGACATTTTGTTAGTGGATCAAGGTGGCTCTAGGCTTACCTTTTGATGTGTGTTGAATGTTTGTGGAATAATTATTGAAAAATCACAAAACACCAACACACGTACACTTATAGCCATGACATTGCATTAGTGAATCAAGATGACACTAAGCCTACCTTTTGATGTGTGTTGATGTTTGTAGAATGATGTTGTAACTATTTTTTTGATTAAAAATGGTCCTTGGATCTACTTTCTTTGAGAATATATACTGTGTATATCAGGTACAAGTACAACATTGGAGAGATTCGAAAAATAGTAGCTACAAAGCCTATTGATATATTGAATAGGTATGTTGTTGGATAAATTTATATCTTTGAGAAACAGTGGCTAAAAATCCTACTGGATATATGTTTATCCAAAACATAGAACAAAGAACCATGCTAGAGAAACTTTGAATGCTTGAAAAACAGTGGCTAAAAAGCCTACTTTATTTCAAAACATAAAATAGAACAAGGAACTATGCTAGAGAACTGAATGCTTGAGAACATAGTGGCTAAAAAGCCTACTTTTTTCTAAAACATGAAACATTCTCCTAACATTACCTCTTTAAAGGTCATGGAATCCACCTAATTCATTTGAGAATTTTTTACAATTTCCCACATGGTAGGGAAGTACTTCAAGTATTTCCCATTGATGAACCTCTTGTGTGGCTCTCTGATGAGTATATTTTATACTCATTTTATCCCTATATTTTGTGAGTTATTTTGTAGTTTTTAGATATAAATAAGTATTCTAATGCCCTAAATTTTCATCTTTATGATTTGGTCAACCATTGAATGCATACGAGCGAAATCGGAGCAAAAACGAAGTGAAAAAGTGGGAAATTAGCAAACTCTACTACAACATGCAGCAACGACTATTGTATTTCGACCTTTTCAGCTATAAGATGACCTCTAATGGCTCCAACATTTGAATAGATAATAGACTTCCCAAGCTTTCCAAAGAGTCCTTATTCACTTAATTTGGACTTCAATTGATGAAGTTATGGCTTTTAGAAGTTGAAGGAATGAGGAAGAGTGCTCAAAATCTGACCAGTTGGCACACTTTGTGGATTCAGTCTTTACCATCAAATATAAAGCATTCTCTCTGGTCGTATTCATATTCTAAATTCTCTAATATTTCCAACAAGACCAACTTTGCACAGATCGGAGTTTGGACGGCAAAGTTATGGCCTCGGGAAGTTAAGAAGAAAACAAGGGAGAGTGGCAACGTCATGATGTGCGAGGGTGACATTGTGACGTGGCCGAGAGCCTCTCCATCAACTCCAGCAACATCGCGATATTAGGGGTCGGTCTTGGGTTCATTTTGGCCCACTTTTGCTTCCAAATTTGCTAGTTTTAAAGCCTCAAACCCTAGAAACAAAGAGGAGGACGAATTTAGGGGTTTCCTAGCTTCCTCATCTCATGTTTTTTTGTACATCTATGGTTGTATTTCTCCTCTTGAGCTAATTTCATTTTCTAGGGTTTTAGATTTAGTTTGGTTATGACTTATGTATTTGAACATTGATTTACTTTGTATTTGATATTAGAGTCACATTTCTATTAAATGTCCTATTCTATTCTTCATATTTGTTGATAATTGTACACCACTGACATATTTTGTGGTTCAATTCAAGGTTTGAGAAATGAGAGTTGAATTAGACATGTTCAAGGCATCACATTTCACCATTGACAAGAAATTCTCCTAGGTTTTGTGTGGTAATTGAGTTTCTCGGGTTTATTACACTCTCAAGGGCTTTAGGGTTGAGTAGAGATGCAAAATACCTAAGTTATATGGGTAGAATGTGGGTTATCGAGAGAGATTCACATATGCAATAGTGAGGCTTTTACCATTATCAGTGATTAGGAATATCACTAGAGTAAATGATCATGATGCATAAGGATTAACCAAATGAAGTCTAAACCCTAGGTTTTCCATCTTTCATTTCACCCCATTCACATGTTAGTTTAGAATTTCAGTTCTTTAGTTGTTTTCTTTGTCATTTTCACCTTCATTCCATCATCTAGATAAAGTTAGGATTACCCAATTTCAGTACTTAGTAACATAATCTCTGTGGAAACGATACTTTACTTACTTCTATATTACTTGATGTGATGCGTGCACTTGTGCACATAGGCACTTTATCACATTTTATATTTCACGCATGCTACACCCCTATCAATCTCCTTGTAAGTTTTCTAACCAGTATGAATTTCCAAGTAGTACTTGATGCACTTTGAAAGGTCCCTTCTAGTTGGGAGACCATTTGCCAAATTTTTTGTCTTTAGAACCAACTAGTAGAATAATCTTCCAAACAAGCTCTCATTCTTCAAAGCTTTTCCTCTTGATTCTCTTTTTATAAGTCTGAGCCACTTTACTTTTATGAATCAACATGTAGTTGAAGGCATGTATTCTTCTGTCATTTGCTGATTCGAGTTCCATCATCATGACCTCACTATATTCTTGTGGAGTAAGGCCATTTTTCTTGAAAACTCTTAGAGAATACATCACTACTTCCATTAGGAGTACTGCATCTTGTCCATAGGTCAAAGAAAAAGGACTTACCCCTGTAGAGCTTCTTTTGGAAGTCCTGTAGGCCCACAAAGTCTCTGATAAAATCATGTGAATCTCTAGGATTCTCCTCTAGCATTTTGTTCAAGATTCTTATCAACACTTTGTTGGATGTTTCTGCTTGTCCATTAGCTTGGGCATAAAAAGGAGTTGATCTTATGAGTTGTATTTCATAATTTGTAGCAAAATAATTCATTTCTTCCCTAGTGACCATTGTTCCTTAATCAATAGTGATATACTGAGGAATCCCAAACCTATGAATAATTTGCTCCTTGATGAATTGAATCACATTCTTCTATTCTACTTTCTTCAATGGTACTGCCTCCACCCACTTAGTGAAATAGTTTGTAGCAACTAGGATGAAGTTATGTCCTTTTGATGATGTTAGATGAATCTTCTTAATTAGATTCATGGCTCATCATTTGAACGACCATGACTTTACTATTGAATGTAATTAAATAGCAGGGATCCTCTGTATACTTCTAGATTTATGGCATTGTTGGCAACCTTTGGAGTAAGTGATGCAGTCTCTTAGAATGGTTGACTAAAAATAGCCGTGTCTTCTAATTAACCAGTGCATCTTTACTCCAGATTGATAGGCTCCACAAACTCCTTCATGAACTTGCTTCATAACTTCCAAGTTGTTTGGAAAAAATAAGTACTTGAGTAATAACCCATAAAACCCTTTTCTATATAGCTCTCATTCTAATAGAACAAAATTTTGAACTTAAGCCTTCATTATGTGGGGAACCCTCTCGTTTGGATTCTCTAAATACTCTCTAAACTCTGTTCTCCATTCTCTAGAAATATTCATGTCATTATTGAAGATGCCTAAGTCGATCCCTATTTAAACAATTGAAGGGTGATTCTTCTTATCTATCATGATGAGCTTATGGGTTAATTCTTCACCCTTTTTTACACTAGAGGCTATTTGAGTAAGCTCATCAGCCTCCCAGTTTGATTCCCTAGGCACATGTTAAAATTCCACATTGTCAAGAGAGTCTAACAATTGAATGATAGTAGTAAATTAAGGTGCTAACAGCAAGTTGTTGCACTTATACTCCCCTGTTAATTGCTAAAGTACCAATTGAGAATCTCTAATAACTCAAACATTTTTTTCCCCAAGGTCTAATAGGATCTTTAAGCCAATTAATAGTGGCGCCTTGCGTGATTGTGTTTAAAATATGTGCGATAAAGTGTGCAAAGAATGCCTAACCGCGCAAGTATACACTTGTCAAGTAAATAAAGTAAAAATTTGGCAATGATATCGATCCACATGGAAAATGGGAATGCTAATTACCAAATTAGAATGCTTCTAATATCCAAATGTACCAAATCGATGGATCGAAACAAAAATTAAACTAAACTAATGAAAACTTAATCAAGCTAACAAGTTGTGCAACTACGGGATACCAAGAGATAATAAAGTTCTAGGGTATTTGGTGCATGAGAACAATCCTCCTTTGTTTAGGCCAAAATTCCATTCTATTGTCTCTTGAAAAGGCTTACAAGGCAACTCTTGCCTAATTTAATTATAAGCTTCTCTCAAGATCGAATAACCTACCAACTAACACTAAGTCTTTTGCTTCTCAGATCAACCCCAAGCATTAGAGATGCTTTAAGATCCAAGAATCTCTGATATGCTCCTAATTACCGCACTCTTACACTACCAAGCTAATTAGGTTGATTCATCTATGTCTAGCCTTTTACTCCTTCTCTCAAATCTTGGTAAAGAACCACTACCATATTAAGATTAACTAGAAATCAATATAAATAGAACCAAGCATGAATCAATAGACAGACAATCACAGAGAAACAATAGAAAAAGGAAAAATTAATTAATAAATATAAGATTCATGTCCAAATGTAACGCCTGGTCTCAAGAGGGTGTATGGTACTTGTGCAGAACTGTGAGGGGGCAGCCATAGGTGTACCCAAGGCCATTGTAATATTTTTCGGGAGTTGTCATCATGATGAAATATAAATGATAAATTATTGAACCCGGAATGTTATGCTAGAAGAAGGGTAAAGTTGTAATTTTCCAAAAAGGATATGAAAACCATAATTTAAGAAGATGAGAGGCCATTGTGAAAATAACATAAGTTAAATTGCAGTTGTTAAAGTGATTGAGGACCAACTTGCAATTAAGGCAAATATGAGACTATAAATGGAGGGGAGACAAACAAAATATCACATTTGGTCTGATTTTGGCTAGGGAAAACCGTGGAGAAGAGAGAAAAGAAGAGGAAGAAGAGGAAGAAGAAGTAGGAGAAGAGCAAAAAGGTATGTTTTTGTATTGGAATCATGTGTATTTTGGGTTTGGTAAGGATTTCTGGGGTATTTTCCATGGAGATTAGTTCTCCTTTTCTGTGGTTTGGTGGAGAGATCACACACCCCAGAATTGTTGAATTTATGTGGGGTAAACCCTAATTGGCATATAGAATAAACATGGAATCCATCATAATTATATGGTTTTGTAGGAATTGAAGGGACCTTGGGTTGAATTATTAGGATTTTCAATTTAGTGGTTTTGTTTGTATGAAGTTCCAAAACCACTCACAATACAAGTGTTATGGTGTGGTTTCGATAAATTCATGTTAAGTTTTTGCACAGGAATGAGAAGAAGTGTAAGAAAGCCTTATACAGGGCAAGATTAGCAAATTCTCGGGCAAACTGATGAGGTGGTACCATCAAAATGTGGTGGTACCACTTCACGTAACCCATTTGGTACTCTGCATTCGCAAGACAAGTGGTACCGTACTAATGATATTGTGATGTGTTTGCAATTTCTGGCATTCAAACATAGGTACCGGTACCATGTTGTCCAAAAGCCTAGATTTTGTAATTTCGCATAGTTACGCCAAATTCATACAATCGTTAGTATGGGAACCTTAATATATGATTAAGAGAGGTTCAAAGAAGAATGAAACTCAATGAAAACATCGTACTCCTCACTTCATGCGATATCTATTGAGTGTGAATATGTTAGTTACTTAAAAGTGACTTAGCTCTATGAAGTATCAAGATTATGCGACACAAGCCAACAATGTTTCAACAGATTCGCTTGAGTGTGTAGGCTAAAGTTAAAGGTGAAAGTCGGAGTCGCTCAAGTTTTGGTAAACAAAAAGGTGAGTTTTCTAAACCTATTTTTCAAATACTAGTGTATTATTATAAACTGTTTTACGCTGGTATTTAATGGTTTTGATTGTAAACCACATTTGAAAAGCAAGCATTTTAGCAAGCAAACAATGGTTTTGATTTAAACCATATGTGAAAAGCAAACAAGTAATGGTTTTGATGTATTCAAATCATACTTTAAAAGCAAGCAATGGTTTTGAGTTACAAAAAACTATATGTCAAAGAGCAAGCAAGCAAGCAACAAAAGTATATTTTATAAAATAGGCCTAACGAAAATCCCTAGTTTAAGCAAGCATACTCTATGAGGTATTCCGTGACGTACGTTGGTGTCAGGACATCATTTCATGACGAAATCACCGGGTCGACAAACTTAGTTCATGCATCATGGCATTAAAAGGAGACCGTAGCACGTACTGGAGTATATAGGGTTAGCGCGCTAGCTAAATTATGGTGACGTAGACCAAGGTCATTCCACCATATTTACGGAAAGGGGAATTAAGCCAAGGCTCTTCCACCTAGGTGATGAGGACCCAGGTCCTTCCACTGGCACGATTGAAGCCCAGGCTCCCGTGTTTTACTAGGGTAAAGCAAGCAAGAAAGGCCTCCAGTGGTTGATCTTGATTTATAAGCATTTTCCATACAGTTTTGAAATCAACCACTAGTGCACGGTCAAGCCCAGGCTCCCGTGTTTATGAAAAGTTATAACCTTTTAAAGCAAGCGGTTGAGCCCAGACTCCCGTGTTTATAAACAATTTTATAAACTTTAAAAGTAAGCGGTTGTGCCTAGGCTCCCGTGTTTATAAAAAGTTTTAGAAACTTTAAAGCAAGCGGTTGAGCCTAGGTTCTGCTGGATGCTGTGATTTCCTCTCGTAGCTCAAGAACGCCGCGATGCCGCATTACAACTTTCCCCGCTGCACCAACTTTGTAAGGCCATAACTTTATCATCCGAACTTTGATTTGGGTGATCTTGGACTCGTTGGAAAACTTAGAGAGTGTAGAAACTAAATATATTTATAAATAAAACTTTAGAAATGATGATAGTATTCAAACTGCAAAATCTTCCAACTAGTCACTTTGAGTTTCTTCTTCTTCAATCTACATGAGTTTGCACCTGGTCATTTGAAGTTTTAACATGGAGTGAATTATGTCCTCAAGCCCAAAGTCTCCATCCATCCATATAAACATTGTATCCATTTGGACTATCTAAAGTTTGAAACATCAAAACACAGAGCTACTCACAGGTGTGCAATGGCTCATTCTCGTGCCTTCTGGTAATCCCTTCTTGTCTCAACAATAGTTACTATAGTTTGATCAATCTGCATCAACAGGAATAACAGAGTACTAGATTCACATTTGATATAATAAAAATTACTAAAATATAACTGCAAATATATTAATAAAATGAGTATAAAGTATACTCATCACCAATCACAAAAGCTTCATACTCGGCCTGATTGTTGGTGCATTCAAAATCCAGATTGAAAGACAATGTAGTCTTTACTCTTTTTGGTGGGATAATCACTATCCTTGCACCAACTGAATTTTCTATGCTTGAACCATCAAATTTGAGGATCCAAGGCTCTTTTTCTTCTTCATAGATTCCCAGATCCACACTTTGCTTTGTTCCAATCTCTAAGGAAGGATGATTAGCTAGGAAATCTGCCAATGCTTGTCCCTTGACTGATTTCTATGGGAAATAAACCAAGGTGAATTATAAAAAATCAAGGGACCATTTACCAATCCTCCCTATAATAAGTGGCCGATTAAGCATGTACTTCATAAGGTCAATATGAGAAACCATATAAACTAGAGACTTGATCAAGTAATGTCTCGATTTAGTACATGTAAAGTACAAGGCCAAACGTAATTTTTCAATTGGAGTATATCTTGTTTCTGCTAGATTTAAGACCCTACTCAAATAATATACGGCTTGCTCATGACCTTTAGAATTGTTTTGTGCTAAAAGACAACCTATTGACTTATTTATATTGATAAATATAACACTCTAAGTGGGGACCTTGTATAGGGGAGGCATTAAAATTTGAGTTTTAGAGAGGTACTTTCGATTTTCATTAAAGATCGCTTGATTCGTCATGTCTCCTACCTAAACTCTTCCATATCTTTCAACTTCACCAAGTCCGAGAATTCCTTGGTTTTACCTGCCAGGTTAGAGATAAATCTTCTTAAATAATTTAATTGACCCATGAATTTTGGAGTTATTTCTTGTTTTGTGGAGCATTTGCTGAAGCAATAGATTTTGCTTTGTTCTAATCCAATTGTATCTCTTTTTAGTGAACCAAGAACCAAAGAAAATTCCCAGCACAAACTCCAAATGCACTTTGAGTGGATTAAGCTTCAACTGATGATGTCTCATCTCCTCAAAACTTTTCCTTAGATGATCTGCATGCTTACTATGACACACCCCACCCTACTATCGGCAAAAAAGCCGGCCACTCCACGAATCCCTGTACTGCTACCCCCAACGACTCAGAAATCTGCGGAAGCGGTCACGACGCTTGCTTCAATCTCGTATATAAAAAAATTTTCTTTTTCTAAACTGCAGATTTTATAAAATTTCGGCAAAGATAACAAATTGCATATAGATAATACCCAAAACCTCGTATACACAATTTACTCTAAATATGGCAACCAACAACATTCTCTCAAAAGAGCCTCAAGCTCCACACATTTTCACAAAACTATGCCTATGTATATACATATGCTCCATTATACAAATTCAAAGTATTTTCTTACAAGATTACACTACAACACTGATACAAAAGTCGAGAATCCTACTATGCTCCAAATAATCACAAATTGCACTG